>CM008283.1:30105190-30813303 GCA_002319775.1 Fagopyrum tataricum | reverse complement strand
AAACTTAAACATATAAACATGTTGTCACACATTTACCCATTTTATTATCTTATAATAATAGTCCGGCGCATACAGCGTATAAATAATAACTCAATATGAACGTATGTGACACGAGGAATATAACCCTCGCCTCTCGGGAATAGTGCCAGCTGGAGTGGGGATCCGGTACCACCTCCCGTGTACCCTATGGGAGTGGACAGGTGTCCGGCCCACTGAGCCATACTGGCCTGCCCGAGAGAACCTCCAGACTCCCAGCGGATGAAAGGACAAGTTGTCACGGCCTACAATGGGCAGTCAATAGACCATAGGTCGGTAATACAATATATCATACGGGCTATAAAGCATAACATCCACCACTCAGGCACACATCCAATATATGGAGGGCAGCTAAGTAAGTCCTATGGACTTACCTCAACCTCGGGAGTCACAGACTCAGAATACTCGGCTCCGCTCTGGAGATCAACTCAACCTAAACAAGGTATAACGCATACATCATATACATATCCATACAAGGGGTCACACCTAGACCCAAGGGATCCATACGGATCATATTCCAACTCGTAATCCTCAAGGCCGTAACCGGCATAACAGTTCCGTACTCAACTCATTCTAACCTCAACTCGCACCTAGCATGCTACTAACACTCATACTAGGAAGGAAAAGATCTACCTAGCCTTAGGTAGATCCGGGACAAAACGCACCTGCGGGTCACAAGGGACGCAGGGGCGAAAGCAGGTGGCCGCGGCGCGGCGGGATGTGGCCGCGGGGCGGTGACACGAACGTGGGCGGCCGCTGGCACGCCGCTGGCAACGCAGGCGCTGTGGCACGCCGCGGGGGCGGTGGCTCTTGGCCGCGGGGGCGGTGACTGCAGAAGGCAACTTCGCGGCTTCTCTCGGTCTTCACGTGATCAATCCGTCTATCTCTCATCCAAAGCCAAGACCATACACATGTATACACATACAACATCAGAACATGCCTAGGCAATCATCTAATCCTAAGCTATGAAGGAAAGCAAGAAAGAAAGAAGAGAGGAGAAGAACCTTACCACACTTGTGGTCTAAGGCTGCAGGAGAGCTCAACAACACCAAGGCTGGCTTCCAAGCCCAGCATAACCTCAGCCAACACTCACACAAGGTACACACACACAAACTCTCACAAAACTCTTCCACAACTCAAGAACAAGATCCAAGGAAGCAAGGGAAGCAAGGAACGTGGAGAGAAGCTGGAGAAGAAGATGAAGAACCCTTGATCAGCCAAAGGTAAGAAGGAGCAAAGTAAAGGGTAAAGCACGGGTCAACAAGGTCAAAAGAAGACGGCTGCAGCCGCCGGAAACCGCAGGGGCGGTCCAAGCAGCCGCAGGGCGGCGCCACTCACCGCGGGGGGCGGCAAGACCAACCTCGGCCAAGGTCCGGTCTCGCCCGAAAGACTACGGCTCTTACATCTCTCCCCCCTAAAAACAAGTTTCGTCCCGAAACTTGCATAAACCTCGAAAGCACATAACCTCAAAACCGGGATACACTCTCTATCATAGAGGTATCATAACACATACCTGGCCTCAACCATACGCTATAACCTCAACACGGGCGTGGAGAAACATCATCTCCCGCAAAAGATCACAATCCTATCCGGGGCATAGAGAGAAGCGTCTCTAGCCAAACCAACATCGGGGCATGGAGAAGATATCTCCATCCAATCCTACATATCTCGAGATAGCATGGAGGTAAGAATCTCCAGCTATACCTATCGGTCGTACTAGCACAACAGGATCTGTAACAGATCATACACACATCACAGCTAGCACGAAAATAAACACAGTATGGCATATAAGCACATAAACACATAAGCATATAACACTCACCGAGGTAATACTAAGATCTACCCGGCGATCCACTGGTACCTCTATCCAGCATAGAACTCTGGATAGTTCCTCTGGATATTATCCTCAGTCTCCCATTTAGCCTCCTCAGGTCCACGTCTCGACCACTGTATCCTCAACATAGGAATGTCCTTCGAACGCAGGCGTCTCACACCTCGCTCTAGGACTACAATAGGATGCTCAGCAAACGTGTGGTCCGGCTCAACCACCAAATCATCATAACTCACAATGTGTCTCGGGTCTGGTATATACTCCCTCAGCTGAGACACGTGGAACACAGGGTGAACACCCTCTAATCGCGGAGGCAAAGCCAATCTGTAGGCTGCGCTCCTAACCCGATCTAGAATCTCGAATGGTCCGACATATCGGGGGCTCAACTTCCCTTTAATGTCAAATCTCCTCACACCTCGTGTCGGGGACACTCTCAGCCACACATGGGCTCCAACTCGGAACTCTAGAGGTATGCGCCTCCTGTCTGCATACGACTTCTGACGGCTCTGAGCCGTCAGCAATCGCTCTCTAATCAGGGCTACTCGGGCCATATCATCCTGAATCTTATCAGGGGCTATACCGCTGACACTGCTCTGCTCATCCAAGCATAACGGAGTCCGACATCTCTGTCCGTACAGTGCCTCATATTGGGCCATCCCAATAGATGCATGCCAGCAGTTTTTGTATGAGAACTCAACTAGTGGGAGGTGATCCGTCCACACTTGCCCCCAATCCAACACACAAGCTCGCAGCATATCTTCCAACGTCTGAATGGTACTCTCTAACTGACCATCGGTCTGAGGATGAAACACCGTCGTGAAATGTAAACTCGTCCCAGGGCAGTCTGAATCTGCTGCCAAAACCTCGAGGTAAATCGTCCATCTCTATCAGAGACGATCGTCCTCGGCACCCCATGGAGTCTCACTATCTGCCTAGTGTACTCCTCAGCTAGTCTGCTCACCGGCCACGTCTCCCTGATCGGAACAAAACGTGTCATCTTCGTCAATCTGTCCACAATGACCCAGATAGCATCATAACCCCGACTTAATCTCAATCCGGTCACAAAATCCATGGTGACGTCTTCCCACTTCCTCTGTGGAACAGGAAGTGGATGAAGCTCGCCCCCAGGTTTGAAATGCTCGATCTTGACCTGCTGGCAGGTCGCACACTGTGCCACAAATCTGGCCACATCGGGCTTCAGCCCACCCACCAGTATATACGTCTCAAATCTTGATACATCTTACTCGTACCTGGATGTACCGAGTAAGGTGTACAGTGAGCCTCCTGTAGAATCCTCTGATGTAAATCTGCGTCAGCAGGTACACAGACGCGACCTCGGCGTCTCAACACTCCATCTGCCCCCAGAAGGAACTGTGGTGCCTCATCTCGAGACATCATCTCCCGTATCCTCAACAACATCGGGCAGGTCTCCTGCTTCTGTTGGATCTCCCCCAACAGATCAGGTAGAACCTCTAAGATACTCAGTCGGGCATCCTCATCAGGAAACTGGATGTCCAACTCTAACCATCTCAGGTCTCTCTACAGCTGAGACTGTACTGTCAATCTCGCGATCGCCTGCTCTCGAGGCGTCTTCCGGCTCAGGGCGTCGGCGACAACGTTTGCATTCCCCGGATGATACAAAATCTCCAAGTCAAAATCCTTAATCAGCTCGAGCCACCTACGCTGGCGGTTATTCAACTCCCACTGCGTAAAAATATACTTCAAACTCTGATGGTCGGTGAAGATATGGCATGTGGCACCATACAGGTAATGTCTCCAAATCTTCAGTGCATGAACTACCGCGGCCTACTCCAGATCATGAGTCGGGTAGTTCTCCTCATACGTCTTCAGTTGTCGAGACGCATAAGCAATCACTCTGCCCCGCTGCATCAACACACATCCCAAGCCAAGCTTGGATGCATCACTGTAAACCACGAAGTCAGCTATACCCTCTGGCTGTGCCAAAATAGGAGCAGACGTCAAACGTCTCTTCAGCTCCTCAAAACTCCGCATACACTGATCAGACCATACAAATCTGGTAGTCTTCCTCAGCAAACTCGTCAGTGGACGGGCAATCACGGAAAATCCCTCCACAAAGCGTCTGTAATAACCGGCTAGGCCAAGGAAGCTACGTACCTCCTTGACGTTCGTCAGTGTCATCCATGCCGCTACTGCCTCAATCTTCGCCGGATCAAAATTGATCCCCTCGGCGGAAACAATATGACCCAGGAATGCTACCTCTGGCATCCAAACTCGCACTTAGAGAACTTCGCATAAAGTTCTCTATCCCGCAAAACCTGCAATACAGTCTTCAGACGTCCTGCATGCTCCTCTCCACTGCGAGAGTATACCAGGATGTCATCTATAAAGACCACCACAAACTGATCCAGGAAGTCGATGAAGATGTTGTTCATCAACTCTATGAAAACTGCCGGGGCATTCGTGAGCCCGAATGGCATCACTACAAACTCGTAGTGTCCATAACGGGTCCGAAATGCCGTCCTGTGCACATCCTGCTCTCTCACCCTCAGCTGGTGATATCCTGAGCGCAGGTTTATCCTGAAGAACACTGAAGCTCCCTGTAACTGATCCAGCAAATCATCAATGCGCGACAACAGATACTTGTTCTTGATGGTCACCTTATTCAACTCTCGGTAATCTATGCATAGCCTCAACGATCCGTCCTTCTTCCGTACGAAGAGGACTGGTGCCCCCCATGGGGATACGCTAGGGCGAATGAAGCCCTTCTCATCCAACTCCTCGAGTTGCTTCTTCAGCTCTAACATCTCGACAGGCGCCATCCGGTATGGGGCCTTCGAGATCGGTCTTGTACCCGGCTCTAAATCAATCCCAAAGTCCACACTCCTCTGAGGTGGCAAACTGGACAGCTCAGCAAACACATCCACAAACTCATCAACCACTGGGATATCCTCTAAGGTTGGACTCTCCCCCTCCTTCATGGCGTAACACCAGAAGGCCTCACAACCCTGGCAATCAACCTAGCTGCCTGTATAACACTGATAACCATGCCTACCTTCCCGAGGTCCCAACCTCGGAAAACCGCTAACTGACCAGACTCGGTAGAGAGGGTGACAGTCCTCCTACCCACATCTAAAACCGCAGAATGCCTATCCATCCAATCCATACCAAGGATGACTTCCTCATGCTCCAGCGGCATGACAAAGAAGTCAACTAAAACCACACGGGTCCCTACAGAAATGGGACAGTCATGGATCTCACGGGTACCTCTGACCCTACCCCCATTGGGTAGCCCTATAATAAAGGGCATCCCCTCTATAGTGTCTAGACCTAGACGCTCAACATAAGCAACAGATATGAATGAGTGCGTAGCACCCGTGTCAAACAAAACACGAACAGGTAAGCCATAGTTCAGAATGGTACCTGTAGCAGTAGGTGCAGCCGGCTCCTCTGCACTCCTCAGCTCAAAAACTCGGCCCTGAGGGCCACGGGTGTCAGTGGTGCTCCCACCACGACCTCTACCTCTGCTCGGCCCAGGAGCAGATCCCTGAGCCGTCTGACGATCTGGGACCTTCTGCTGTCCCTGTGTCTGCTGCTGCTGAGGTGGCCTCTGTCCACCAGCAGGTGAAGAACCCTTTTGTGAAGAAGCTCCGCCCTGACGGCAGAACACTGCTTTGTGGCCTCGCCCACCACACGTGAAGCAAGTCACCGGCTGTCTCGGGCACTCTGGCCTAATATGTCCCTGCTCTCCACAGTTATAGCACTGTCGAGCTCTACCAGTAGCCGGTGTAGGCGAAGGCTGACTCTGGCGACTCTGATCTCGCCCTGACCCAGCAGCTCCAGCCGTACCGCTAGTCTGCCCGGTACGCTGCCTCTTCTCAGACTGACCCGCTCACGCTCATAGTCAGCGGCTCGATCCTGGTAGTCCATCAGGGACTCACAATGAAATCCCGCCATATAAGCCCGGGTGGCATCCCTCAACCGTCGGGAAAACAGATACACATGCTGATCAGCAGGAGGTGAAGCTGGTCCTAACAGTGTCAGCTCCTCCTGAAACCTCCGGATGGCCTCAGAAACTGGCACATCCTCGAACCCGGCCTCCACAAAATCCCTGAGTCTCTCCTTCCTCAGCGAGGCAGGGAAGAAACGCTCTCGGATCATAGACCTCATCTGCTCATAACTGGTGACCTGACCTCGTACGGGTCTCCACCAGTGCTACGCTAACTCCCTGAACAAGCTCTGCACTAACCCGATCTGTCTATCAGCAGGACACCTAATAGACTCCAGAGCCGAGTCTACGTGTCCTATCCACAGCTCTACCTCCAACCCCACCTTCCCAGAGAAAGGGGGTACTCTCATCTGATGGAAAGCCTTCAACCAACTGTCTGGTCGAGGCCCTCTATACTCCTCCTGTACTCGAACGACCTCAGCAACAGGTGTCGGTGCAGCTGGCACCTGTGTAACGGTGTGGGACCTCTCAGATGGCCCCTCCTACGCTGGCAGATCTGGGGCACGTCTACCTGCCCTAGCAGCCTCCTCAACCCGCCGGATGTAATCACGGAAGGCTGGTCCCTCCATGGAGACACGGTCCGAGTTTGCTGACTGGACTCGCTGTGGACCCTGTCCCCCAGCTGTGCCTTCCCCCATCTCAGGGGCGGCACTCTCAGCAACCTCTGCTTGAACGTCCTCTGCTGCATGCAACTCAGCAGCAGGGATCCTACCCCGTCCTCTACCTAACGGAGGTCTGCCTCTACCCCGTCCTGCTGCAGGTAAGGCTCTAGTCTGAACCATCTGCAGAGGACATAAACCTAACTCAGATGGCAATATATATGTCGTATGTATATGTATATAACACATCATCACAGCAGATAGTATCTATCTATACATATATATACCTATACTGTCGAGATCTTCAGAGGGGCGATGGCTCACGTACACGATATCCCAAAACATTTTGTACTCATTTCAAAACCAAAACCTTTTGAAAAGTCAGACCCCTTTCGGGTTCTGTTTATTTATCTATTCGACCTTTATCGCACATTACAAGTGTCATTGTTGTCAACCTGGGCTCTGATACCACCTTTGTAACACCCCGAATCCGCGGGACTTGAGGTGCTACCGGGCTAGGATCTCACAATGGATCCTGACCCTAGCTTGGCAACAATTTCACCGATCTTACAACAAGGCACCAACAGATTAAAACCAAAACGTAAAACTGATATATAAACATGTCAAAATGTTTATACAACTGCTGAGTACAACAAAACATATCATATATATATACATATCCAAAATACCCATCCACGAGTATAACCCCAGTGTATGGAGCCCTCAGCAGATCGCCCCGTCTAGATCACTCTGCAGTGTCCTAACCTGCAAAGTCTACAACACGGCATTACACCGTTAGCTAACCAAACACATACAAATGAAGATGCTAGAGCACATGCACACGTCAGAACTTAAACATATAAACATGTTGTCATACATTTACCCATTTTATTATCTTATAATAATAGTCCGGCGCATACAGCGTATAAATAATAACTCAATATGAACGTATGTGACACGAGGAATATAACCCTCGCCTCTCGGGAATAGTGTCAGCTGGAGTGGGGATCCGGTACCACCTCCCGTGTACCCTATGGGAGTGGACAGGTGTCCGGCCCACTGAGCCATACTGGCCTGCCCGTAGAGAACCTCCAGACTCCCAGCGGGATGAAAGGACAAGTTTTCACGGCCCTACAATGGGCACTCAATAGACCATAGATCGGTAATACAATATATCATACGGGCTATAAAGCATAACATCCACCACTCAGGCACACATCCAATATGTGGAGGGCAGCTAAGTAAGTCTTATGGACTTACCTCAACCTCGGGAGTCACAGACTCAGAATACTCGGCTCCGCTCTGGAGATCAACTCAACCTAAACAAGGTATAACGCATACATCATATACATATCCATACAAGGGGTCACACCTAGACCCAAGGGATCCATACGGATCATATTCCAACTCGTAATCCTCAAGGCCGTAACCGGCATAACAGTTCCGTACTCAACTCATCCTAACCTCAACTCGCACCTAGCAAGCTACTAACACTCATACTAGGAAGGAAAATGATCTATATAGCCTTAGGTAGATCCGGGACAAAACGCACATGCGGGTCACAAGGGACGCAGGGGCGAAAGCAAGTGGCCGCGGGCGCGGCGGAATGTGGCCGCGGGGCGGTGACACTGAACGTGGGTGGCCGCTGGCACGCCGCTGGCGCAACGCAGACGCTGTGGCACGGTAGCCGCGGGGGCGGTGACAGTGCAGAAGGCAACTTCGCGGCTTCTCTTCCGTTCTTCACGTGATCAACTCACGTCTATACTCTCATCCAAAGCCAAGACCATACACATGTATATACATACAACATCAGAACATGCCTAGGCAATCATCTAATCTTAAGCTATGAAAGAAAGCAAGAAAGAAAGAAGAGAGGAGAAGAACCCTTACCACACTTGTGGTCTAAGGCTGCAGGAGAGCTCAACACACACCAAGGCTGGCTTCCAAGCCCAGCATAACCTCAGCCAACACTCACACAAGGTATCACACACACAAACTCTCACAAAACTCTTCCACAACTCATGAACAAGCTCCAAGGAAGCAAGGGAAGCAAGGAATGTGGAGAGAAGCTGGAGAAGAAGATGAAGAACCCTTGATCAGCCAAAGGTAAGAAGGAGCAAAGTAAAGGGTAAAGCACGGGTCAACAAGGTCAAAGAAGACGGCTGCAGCCGCCGGCCAGCCGCAGGGGCGGTCCAAGCAGCCGCAGGGGCGGCGCCACTCACCGCGGGGGCGGCAAGACCAACCTCGGCCAGAGCTAATCTCGGCCAAGGTCCTGTCTTGGCCCGAAAGACTACGGCTCTTACATGAGTCTTATTTGCTTATATGCTTATATGATATGATGTGTTTATTTCATACTAGCTTTGATGTGATTATGATCTTATTAGATCGTGTTGTGCTAGTATGACTCTTGTTTATAGCTGGAGATGGTTCTTTCCTCCATGTTGTTGTGATATGATAGGTTTAGCTGGAGATGGTGCTTTCCTCCATGCTATTTTGATGGACATAGTAGTGTTGGAGATGTTCTTCCTTCATGCCTTTCTGTTAGGGATATGATACGGCTAGAGATGTGATTCCTCTATGCCTTGTGATATGTTTATGGTTTGGCTAAAGATGGTTTTCCTCTAGGCCTTGGAGAGTATGTTGTGTTGCTGGAGCTGATGTTTTCCTCCATGCTTGTGTTTGAGGTTATAGAGAGTGTTACCTCGGCTTGTGAGTCCGAGTGGTTCGAGGTTTTTGCATGTTTCGGGACGAAACTTTTTTTTAGGGGGGTGAGGTGTAAGAGCCTTAGTCTTTCGGACCGAATTCCGTCCTTAGCCGAGATTTCCTTTGGCCGAGATTGGCCTAGCCGCACCCGCGGGCACCAGGTGCCGCCCCTGCGGCTCAGAAGACCGCGCCTGCGGATTCTGGCGGCTGCAGCTGGCTTTGTTGACTTTGTTGACCCGTGCTTTACCTTTGCTTATGTCTTTCCTTGCTCTTGGCTGATCAAGGGTTTCCATCCTCACTCCTTTCTTCAGCTTCCCACGTTCTCCCTTGCTTCACCTTGATCTTGTCTTGGTTTCCTTTGGTTTGGAAGAGAGTTGTTGTACTTTATGGTTGATGATGATGCTAGTGTGTGTGTTGCTGAGCTTGGAAGCCAGCTTTGGTGTGTGTTGATCCTCCCTGCAGCCTGGGATCTTCACTAGTGGTGAGTTCTTGCTTCTTCTCCTTCTCTTCTTCTTTGATTCAATCTTTCTAGCTTAGGATTAGATGTATGCTAAAGGTATTGATGTTAGTATGTGTATGGACATGTTTGTGTGTGGATTTGGAAGAGAAAAGGCGGGATTTGATCACGGGAAGAGCCGAGGAGAAACTGCGAAATCGCCCCCTGCAGTGTTGCCGCCCCCACGGCCAGAAGTTACCGCCCCTGCGGACCTTGTGCCACAGCGCCCGCGCCGTGCCAACGCCGTGCCTGCGTTGCCAACGACCCTTGTCACCGTCCCCGCGGTTTCCTGCGTTCCGCCCCTGCGTCCCTTGATCACGCAGGTGCGTCTTATTCCGGGACTACCCATAGTTGGGTAGCTCTTTTCCTTTCCTAGTATGAGGGAACTAGTATCATGCTAGGTATTGGTTTATGATGAGTATGATATAGATATGCCGGTTACAGCTTTAAGGGTACAAGTTGGATATGATCCTTATGGATCCCTTGGGTCTAGGTGTGACCCCTTTGTGTGATAAGATTGTGATATATATGTATGTATGCCTTGTATAGGCCGTGTTGTCCTCCAGTTTGGAGTGGACCAGTTGGAGAGTTGTTCGTGGTTGAGTTTACTTCTGAGATTGAGGTAAGTCCATATGACTTACTTAGCTACTATCCTTATATTGGATGTATGCTTGGGTGGTGTGTGTTATATGCTTTATACTTAGCTACTATCCTTATATTGGATGTATGCTTGGGTGGTGTGTGTTATATGCTTTATAGCATGTGTTATTATGGTCACCGACCTATGTTATATTGACCGCCCATTGTAGTGGCCGTGATAACCTTTCCCTTTCATCCCGTAGTGGAGTCTGGGAGGTTCTCTGTAGTCAGGCCAGATCTGGTATACGGGAAGGACCCTCACCACTCCCATAGGGTACATGGGAGGTGTGCTGATACTACTCCAGCTGGCTAGAGCACTCAGAGGCGGGGATTATATTCCTCGTGTCACATATCTTCATATACATCTATTTATACGATTGAGTGATTTAACTTATTAAAGATAATAAACCGGGTAAATGTGTGATATCATGATGATGTGTTAATATTATTGGTGCGTGTTTGTGCTCTAGCATCTTCTTATATATGTGTATAGTTAGCTAACGGTTTTATACCGTGTTGTAGATCCTTTGCAGGTTGGGAGAGCTGTAGAGTGATCCAGAGGGGTGATCTGCTGAGGGTTTCGTACACTGGGCGTATTCGTGGGATATGGGTTATTTACGTTGTACGGTTTCATGTTTTGACTTTGTACTCAACAGTACCTTGTATCACCTTTTTGATATGTATATATATATATCAGTTTTATGTTTTGTTTTAATCTATTGGTGCCTTGTTGTAAGATTCAGTGAATTTGTTGTCAGGCTAGGGTCAGGATCCATTATGAGATCCTAGCCCAGTAGCACTCCGAGTCCTACGGATTTGGGGTGTTACAAGTTAAGATGTACCAAGTGGTGGTAGAGGAGAAAAACCATGAATAGAAGGAGACGAACCATATACTTGAGGAGGAGAAGGAACTTGAAGGGGAGAAGATAAGCGAGTGGCGGGAGGAGAATGACGATGAGGTGGAGATTACGTGCCATAAGTTAGAGACAATGGACCAAGAGGCGGAGGATCGAGGACATATGATGTGTTGGGTTAGTAACAAAATTAAAGGGACGAAGATTATAAGGATGAAAAAAGGGTGAGATAATTTGGTAACGAAATGAAGGGGATTAAGTTATGAAGATTAAGGAAACTAGATTATATGAATTGAGTAATCCTATTGAACTTTGATCCATTATGAGAATTATAAGTATTATTGAGGCTGAAAATTCGTTTTTACCTCTCTTAATACATACTTTTTCGTGATTTTACCTACAATCATACTCATTTCACTTATTTTAAAAATCATCTCTTTCAACAATTTTATCTCCTCAAATCTTCATCTAAATAATTATTTTCATCTTCAAGTTTATTTACGTATTCTAACCTTACCAAACGGATAGATAATCATACTTGGCCTAAAAACTCTTCCTTTCTTTTCACCACCGTCAATTTCAACCCATAACATATCCGTATCTTTCTTATATAAGAGATATTGTTTCTCTAATATATTATCCACTTTTCAGTATAACATTCCTAACCAAAAAAAAATTGCAATAGAGTCAGAAGTTAATTTCTTCCAACTTTAATTTATCATAAATAAATTACATAGATTGCACCTCTCGGCTAAAACCGATGGACATGAACAGGCGTTTGATGGGGACTTTCCCTCTATTGTGCTGGACTTGGCTTTTGCTATATTTACGTAATATAATGTTCTTTCCTCTCTAAAACATAAATAAATATATAAACTACATTGATTACACTTAGAATAGACTTTTAGTGCCCGTTTAGTTAGAGCGGTGGAATGTAAACGGAATGAAATCGGATAAGGGGAAGGAAAGGAAATGAAAATGATAGGATTAAAGACCTCTAACGAACATAATTTTTTGATTGATTCGGAATCATTTCGTTACCAGAAATAATTTTTACCGGTACAAAACGAGTCATTAATGTGGTAGGTTGCTCTTACGTACTAGCTCTTCCTAATTATTTCTCGTCCCTATAAAAAAAAAAAAAGTTATTTCTTGCCCGTGTTCTTTCTTTAACTTAGTTTAAAGTCCTAAATTAATTCAAAAATAATGGAATTAAAATTCAGATGAACATATATAGTCACTATAACTCCGAAACCTACAATTGAGCGTTCAAAGTTAATAATCCATCCGATTTTTAGCTCTTGACACGATATTAAATAAAAACATTACATATATATTAAAAAAGTTTTTTTAAAATCTTATCACTTATTTAATATTCTAACTTTTTTTTAAGCTAATAAAAAAGATTTTTAACATAAAAGTAATCAAATAATTGTGATCAAATTTGAAATGTTAAAACAACATACATTTATTTATTATCGTAGGAAATATTTCATAGTCAAAATTTAACCGACCCATGTCCTAATTAATCATCTTCCAAGATAATCCCTTGTTAGATATTCGTTAACATCTGTAATAACCAACATATTCGTAACTAACCGACACTTACTTTACATAAAGCTATACAACAGCGATACAATTTATTTTATTTTTTTAAATAGCGAAGGGTGAGAATTACACCGCCCATGTGCATCATCATAAGTATTATACAAGACGCGTATATGTTAGAAGGTTGTTCTTTGGAATAACTAACAAACGAAATAAAAACAGCGGGATCAACGCCATCTATATTATAATTATAATTAATTAATTAATTAATCTAATTAATAAGAGCTTTTGGGACCCCTTAAACAACACCAAGTTGGCAGTTGATGAAGTCCACAAACACATGGCCCCCATCTCCACTTCCTCTTGCCTCTTTCTCTTATATTATAATATTCACCTTATGGTCAACACCTCCTCTTCCCTTACCATCTTCTACATTCTATTATTATTATTATTATTATTATTATTATTATTATTTCAATATTTTATTTCTTCAACTTACCCCTTTTAATGGATCCCAAATATTGGGAGAGGCGTTACAAGTTTTTATCAAATTCTAGTTATGTTTTAACAAACAAATTAATCGATGCATGCACCGCTCCATTTCCATACATGTGAATGAATGTGTTCACAATATTTCATGAATTATTTCTATAAATATGATCTATTTTCGAAAGTTGTGAAATTATTCATTAAAATACTTCCATAATATAATCATTGATTGTGTTTAGTTTTTCTTTTTTTGATTAATAGACTACACCAAACAAACGTGGTTTATAGAGAGGTCGAAAATCATTAAACGGACAAATCGTCATGCAAATAGCTACAAAAACGAGAGATAAACATAACAAACATCGCAAACAAACGATCGGAAAAGCAAAAACAAATTCTTGAAAAAGTCTCGACGAGAGAACACGGGATAGATGAGATACTTCGAATTTGGGTTTACTTAATCAGGTTTATACCCATTCTAATTTCAAATTTAATAATTGTAGTTTTTGAATGAGTAATAGGCAATGAAAATTAGACAACGCATTACAAATAAGTCCACGTCAGTAAATCACTATAAAAAAAACGAAATTGCCTTTTCAAGTACTCTGTATTGTGTTTTTATATATTAATTTAATATAATAAATATAAAAAAAAGAGAATTGGGAGGAGATAACCATATCGGGTGTACTGCTCTTATAAATAAAGATAGAAAGTTGTGTCTTCTCTACCACCGCATCACTATCTGCATCGCAACTACCACCTCTCTTTCTTTCTCTCTCTCTCGATCGATCAGAATCATTCTTCAGAAGAACGCTCAAAAGGTTCTTCGATCGATCTTCTCAATCGCTGATAAAGACTCACTTTTCTGATCTTCTTCAAATGAATTTGAATTCTGAAAGACTAATTAATTTACTTTTCTTGCTTTTTTTTAATTTGTTTTAGGAAGAAAGCATGGGATCGGCGGGAAACACATACGAAGAAGCCATTGCTAGACTTTCCAAGCTCTTAAGGTACGCTTTCTCATCTCTGCAATTCCATTAATTTGGGAGGAAGAAGATGGTGAGTTTGGTGCACGTGGGCCATGTGGCGGCCCAGGGAGTGCCTCGTGGACCACCAATATTCAACCCCGACTTTTTTTTCTTTTTCTTTTTTTTTTTTTTAAATTTCCACTCTCATTCTTATCCGCATATAATGTAATGGTGTCCATGATTGATGGCAGTGAAAATGGAGATAGGCTTCAAGAAGTGGCAGCCATTAAAATCAAGCAAATTACCGCCGAGCTGGAAACTCTCGGGAAAACCGGGTTTGACCCGGATGAAAGGCTCAAATCCGGGTTTCGCCGCTTCAAAACTGAGAAATATGAGTACGTTTAACTAACGCAATTTTATAACAAGCTTTGACTTCTTTTTTTCATTGCGTAAACTACAATCAAGAGATGATAAACTAACGAGGTAAAAATAAAAAAAGTAATTAAATTTGATATTGATTGGTAGAAATGAGCAGTCAAAACTCAAAACTAGTTTATTTTATAGTCACGATTGGAGACGGGGTAGGTGATACGAATATGGCAATCCACACCAAATTCTTTTTCTCAGATTCTTATTTTTTAATTCTTTTTCTGTTTGTACGGCTCATTTTCATATTATTAAAAAGAATAAATCAAAATTGAGCAGCTAGATCTACTGGCATGTACACTTTAATTTATGTGACTTTTGTTTTGATTCAACCAGGAAGAATCCTGCATTGTTTGGCGAGCTAGCCAAAGGCCAGAGCCCCAAGGTAATTTCAAACTTTACTGAAATTGCATCAAATCACCCCTTACCCTTTCTTTTTTAACAAAATACCATTCCCATAATCCCATGTGATACAGACTATCTATTCTATATTTTAATATTTTGTTGAATATATCTAGTTGGATTGAAAAGGGAAGAATATCATTTTTTTTTTTATAATTAGTGGGTTGTTTGATGCAATTTAGCCTTGTAAGATCCCAAAAAGAAGGAGAATAACCTCAGTTTCGCATATGCTTATACATCAGCACTGATCTGAATATCTGATCTGCTATTGCACATTGCACATTGCACTTTAAAAAAATAAATATTTATTATTATTATTATTGGTTTGCAGTTCTTGGTGTTCGCATGTTCAGACTCTCGAGTATGTCCTTCCCACATTTTGGATTTCCAACCAGGAGAGGCCTTTGTAGTTAGAAACATCGCCAACATGGTCCCTCCATATGATCAGGTTAATCACCTCACTAAATTAGATTAGATCAGATTATCACATAAATGAATTATTTAATGATGGATTAATTGATATTGTGCAGACAAAGTTCTCCGGAACAGGAGCAGCCGTTGAGTACGCTGTACTGCATCTGAATGTGGAGAATATCGTGGTGATTGGACACAGTTGCTGTGGTGGGATCAAAGGTCTTATGAATCTCCCTCACGATGGCACAACCTCTACGTATGTCAACGTCATTACTTAATAATCTGCATTATTTAAAAAATGTTAATAAAATTAACAAAGCTTTTGTTAATTTATGTTTCAGTGATTTCATAGAAGAATGGGTGAAGATCGGACTTCCTGCTAAAACAAAGGTTGTATCTGAGGCTAGCCATCTCGAGTTCGAGCACCAGTGTACCAACTGTGAGAAGGAAGCGGTGAATATATCCGTCGGAAACCTGTTGACTTACCCTTTTGTACGAGAGGCGGTGGTGAAGAAGAAGTTGGCTCTTAAGGGCGCTCATTATGATTTCGTCAAGGGAGCTTTTGAGCTATGGGATATCAGTTTTGGTGTCTCTCCATTTATATCTGCATAAATACATCCATATATATAATTATATATAACTCGATCCCTTTGTTTGTGTACGTATGTTCCTCTTCCTTCCACATTTCCCCTCTTACTTGTTTGCTATGGAGGGGCTATAAATAACTAGCTTGCTGCATATCCTCCGGCTGAGAATAGAATCGCCTTGTTCAATTTGTGTGTTCATTTTTATTATATGCATTGTAACTTGTAATGGATCCCAAGCTAATCTATGTTATATATAATACAATGTAATGTATAATTACCTTAATATATTTGTTTGAGATAATAAGTCCTCGCGTTTAAAGTAGATGATATAGTCTAAATGTGCTATTCTCTTATTGTCAATTTGAGTCTGACGTGCATATGCGTTAAGTGATGGAGCCAGAAAATTTGTATAGAGAGGGCAAAAAAAATTTGTATAAGATATTTCGCATATATATTAAGTTAAAAATTAAACACTAAAATCTATAAATTAAGTTAAAAAAAGGTCACTAAAGTTTTCGTACTATATATTAGAGTTTTCGTTATATATATTTTTTTTACTTAGATGATAGTTAAATTAATGTTATATATTTAGTTTGTTTTATAAATAAATTTTTAAAAAAATTGGACAGTGGTTGATGAATTATTGTATTTGAAATTATATTGTATTGATTACATGAGATTAACTGAAAGTGAATTTAATAATAAACTTCACTTAATTATCATCTATATATATGTTTATTTTTTTTAAATGAAAAAAATACAATAAGAAGGTTTCTTTTGTATTTTAAGTATAAAGTTGTGTTTTATAAATAATTGTTAGATAAAAGTAATTGATGGTTGATAAACTTGTATATTAGAAATTATATTGAGTAGATTGTATTAATTAAGATTTAATGCAATAATAAAAATAAAAAGGACTATTTTTCTTACAAGATGAGCTAGTAGAGCATTATAAATCATATCCGTCTAAGGAGAAATAATCTCGTTGAACACAATCCCCCATTACTCACCTTATATCCGCCTCTGTATGTGCTCATATGTATATGACCCCGCTATATGGTCCGTCTGTGATACAGACCCTCACAATATTGCAACACCTTTTACCAGATTGAAATTTATACATGTATGTGTGGATAAGAACTCTAACATTGTATCTACATATATTGATTTATAGATCACGAGCAAGGCCCATCTTCTCATCTTTATTTAGGGTCTGGTCATTTGTGTTTCGGCTTGAGAAGTTGTATCTAAAATGCATAAAAAAATTTGGTATGAGGGCCGTCTAAAGTGTGCAACAAATTGGTGTATGGTATTGTTGATAGGGTTACTGAGAACCACAGAATATGGTATGATTGGTGGTACCATCATTGTTTTCATTATTACTCTCTCATTTTTTTTAAAAGTTGTCTTTATCAATGGGGCAATAAATTCCATGTCTATACAGTAAAAAAGAAGAAGATGTAGATAACCTATGATTTCATGCTTTTGAAATTTTTAACGGAATTGAGACTAAATTGGACATGTCAATGTTTAATTAAAAGCAGAGCTGTGCACGCCTATGCACCAAATGGAAGATCCACTAATAATACAAGTATATAAAATATGACGATAAAAGATAAACTTATCATAGAAAAAACAGGCATACTAGGTATACTGCCATCGATTTACTAAATGCAAACATGATGCACGTTTCGAATACACATTCTCTTACGTGCATTTCAAATGTGTAGTGCATGCGTAGTGAGTGAGTCTGAGTCTTTTATTCTCTTTGTAAATCGTTTAAAAAAAACAAATAAAAAAATTTGACGTGCTTATGTGCAATCGCACTGCGCGTCAACACACGCCAAAATTTATATATTGCTAATTTCTTACTATTAGTTTTGCATTTAAGATGTAAAAGTTGGAACCCTCTCTAGTCTAATTGTTGAGAAAACTCTCATTCTTATCAAGAAGGGCCAACCACTGCGGGTAACCCCCACCACCAACACTAAGCCACCAAAGCTTCCTCCTCAACACTCGCCCCTCTAAAATCGCGACTTTACAACCAATCTAGTCCTCTATTGTTGCCGATTGCGCATGTGACTGTAATATCGGGCAGACAATACTCGATCCAATCCTCTATTGTTGCCGATTGCCCCTGTGTCAACAACATAGGGCATACAAAACTCAACCCAATCTTCTACACTTGCCAATGACTCTAGCGACTGCAACATCGGGCAAACAATACTCGATCTACCCCTCCTTGGTGATGGCGGTCTTCCTCGGCACTCGTTTGCAAGGGACAATCGCGAGGATCCACAATATGAGTTTACAACTCAAAGAAACCACGATTTATGCTTCGTAGGGGCGGTTGTGGTATCTTCGAGGTGAAGATGGTGGTGCTTGTTGTCGGTGTGTGGAAGTTTGTTTTGTGCAGGCTTCTCTTTTATCTCTGCAAAGCTTGTGGTTCCAACAAACCACCTTCAATGTTCAACTACAAAGATCTACCAACTGCCTTGTTTGAATTAACCCAAAAATTATATTTGTTTTATTTGATAGAGGCTTTGATGTCTTGCTATTTTACCCATTTTCATGACTTGGGTATCCAACTTTTACATTAGTTTTGCAATTCAGCAACCAAAAATTATATTTGTTTCATTTCATAGAGGCCTTGATGTCTGCCGATCTTTTTCGGCCTTTCGACTCACTAGACGGCTTCGAACTGCTTTCCTTTATCAAATAAAAAAATAGTAAGAAAATAGTTTCAGTATCCAACTTTTACATTAGTTTTGCAATTCAGCAACCTTCATAGGTGATAAATTGTCCAACTTCAATCGACTCGATGGGTTCATGCTTTTTGATTCGATAAAGGAAGAAATGTGTGTATATATGTGTCGCTAATTTCTTACTATTATTAGAGCCCAACTTTGTTGTTGGATCCATGATGCGTATTATTTTTATGCCCTTTGGAATGATGTATTAAATTATATGTTATGTTACTCCTATGATCTTCCAACACAAGAAGCGAGAATTGTGCATATATGATTATGATTTTAGGGTTTATTTGTACTCCAAGATGTTGTTTGCAAGATATAAAAGTTGCGTGAATTTATACTTTAATCTCCTACGAGATGGGACACGTAAGCACAATGCAATATACAACTGCTTGATTTAGGGTTTACAATTTCAAAAATATTCTATAATTATGAGATTCGATTTAAAATTGTTTTGTTAGAATATAAATTAATATAAATTTGGTATTTGAAGTAACCGAAAATCGATTTGTCAATATATTGTGGTAATCTGTAAACAACTCAAAAAAATCTCACGTGGCATGTCTTAGTATGCGACACATAAGTACAATGTGGCTGGTTTTAGTAATATACTAGTGTATTACCCGTGCATTGCACGGGATTTAATATAAAAAATATTACTTGTTACTATGTTTCTGTAAGGTGCTATAAATAAACTATTTTTTTCATTAGATAGAGTAGATACTTGTTATATTGCAATAAATATTGGTAAAGTTTATATATAATATTATAGAATACATTAATAAAGTATCTAGCTATATAATAATTCTTAATATGATTTTTTCTTCTTCTTATTATTATATTGGTTCATATATTAGTAGAAACAATTCATTGACAACATACGGTGTTCAAATAATTGTCATATATGAATATATACATCAATTTAAGAAATTACATAATCTATAATCTACTATATATAATACTAAAACAGAAGTGAATTTTGCCACGTGTCTTCACCTAATTACGCCACCTCATACTATTCCACGTGTCATGCCTACGTTATGCCACCTCATTTTTTGCCACGTGTCTTTACCTCCTTACGCCACGTCTTATATTATCATGTATCATTATTTCACCTCATTATATGACATGTCTTTCAATATAATATTCAAAATTTTAATTTTAATTTTTTTTTAAATATAATGAAAAAATTATTTGATATAAATTTTCAATATAATGACATATTTATAATATCATTTACAAATCATGATGTATACATATTTTTTAAATAATATATATACTATATCTTATTAAACCAATAAATATTCATAAAAATATCTAAACAAAATATTTTGTTTTTAATACTATTTTTTTTTTATTTGATTTAAAATTTCAATATAATGAAAATTTTATAATATCATTTATGATATATATATATATCATAAATGATATTTTTTTTGTAGGAATATCATTTATGTTGATTGATAATTCTTTGTAGGAATATAATTGATCATAATTGGAGTATATGATAATATGTATTTATATGTATTTATTATGGAATATCTTATACATTGTAATATTGTAGTTACGGAAAAAAAATTTATAATATTGCCAATTTGTTACATATGATACAAGTGCAAAAAGGAAATTTGATGTACTATTTCCTTACAAATCCGATTTTATAAATAATTGCCAACTACATATGGTAAAATATTATTTTGTAATGACATTTAAATATATTTTCCTATGTTATAAGCTTATTTTGATTTGAAATCATTTAATCAAAATCCTTTAAATAACCCATAAGATATTTCAAGTCAGTCAATTGGTTGTTTGCTCTTATTGTTTACAGAGTGTTTGTTCATACAGAGAGTGATTCGGTCATGGAAGGTTTCAAAGAAAGACAACCCTATGAACAGGTATTATGCATGCTTATACATGTTATCTTTTTAGTAAATTATACATACTATTAAATAAAAATTATTACTCATTGAATTCAGTTTTTGTTTGTGCAGGGGAAAAAAATTGTAGGGATAACTGCAATGACTTTTATACTTGCTGCATATGGCATTGCTTTGTGTAAATTTTTTGGACTTTTCTCATATATCAGAATATGTACAAATGGGGCATGTTGTGACAGATCTAGATAAACCGTTTGGTTAATTTGATGATGAACCATATAATGTGGAGGTTAGTGACATTAAGGTATCCAATATGAGCATTGACCACATAACAAAATTCTTCATATAACAAATTACAAATCTTGCTGTGACTATTTTCAGGTTTGTTTGCTACTACAATATATTTGCTTGCTACGCGTGCTCTCATAGAGGATTGCAACCCTACTTTCACTTAAATCTAAACTTGATGCACATCCATGAGATTTGGACAGGGCAATGACAACACACTTATCTTTAGGATCTTTAGAAGCCTTTTGCTGCATGACAACCTTCTAATTCCGTTTGTATTTGATGTTTTGTAACCATGTATTACTAATTTGTTAACGCTTTATGATCTTCTACTTTACAGTTGATAACACTTTATTTGTTATGAATTCACACAATTTTTTTTTTTTATATTTCCAGGTTTGACTTGCTTCCATAATCGATGTAATATATTTAACGTAGTTTACAAGGAAGTTTATAATAATGTTGAGTAATTTTCATGTATATCTCCATTAATTAAATTAATGTGATCATTGTTCTAGAACAATTCGATTATTTTATTTGCTATAAAATCTAACAATATTTTTATATTATCAGGTGTGAATTGCTTAAACGTTCGTATTTGATTCTAAGACATCAATTCGAAGCCATATTTTGTTTTTCTAGACAACTTTGATATTATTTTATTTTAAATTGCTTAATTATTATATGTATTTAATTTCATTTTTACATTATGGTTATTTTTTACAGTTATTTATTTTATATGGAATTCGATACTTACTTAATCTTTATTTGTTTAATATTATAAACAAATCCCGTGCAAGGCACGGGTACTAAGCTAGTTAAAACTAATTACGTGTAAATTATTGTTAAAGAATTTAATTAAAATTTGCTTTGGCAAGATCTCTATTTGGTTGTTTATTGATTTACATAGGCCCACAATGAATATAGACAGTTTAAACGTAATATAGTATAATCCATATTTTTACACATAGTTATTTTAATTTTTTTAATGAAAAAACTTAATTAAGAATTTTGGTGGATTATTGTGGTTAAATGCCGATGTGACACGTGACAGTTAGTCTATTTTGTGCAACATGTGGCAAATATTGCTTCTCCTATAATATATATATAAGATAAGATAGATTATTGTGGTTATTCAAAATTTGGAATGTCTTTATTTGATCATTTATATTGTTGTTGCAATTATTGTATATGTTCATTGGTTCGAAAACCCTAACCCCTCTTTCTCTGTCACTTTTATTGAGTCGAATGTGTTCCTTGATCATTATTGAGTCGAGTCGATCCCCTTAACCGGTCGACTCGAATGTGTTCTTTGATTGAGTCAACTCCACGACTTTGTCGACTTGATCCTTGTCTTATGTTTTGTATTTTTTTTAATACTAATTTGGTTTAGGTTTTAGGTTTTTTGATTAATCATAGTAGATCATTCTCTTAGTGTTCGATCTTAATATTTATACTGCAATCGTGTCTTGTATAGTTGTCTGAAGATTCGAGTCACTATTTTAAGCTCTCATCACATATCACTCAATATTAGATTCGAAATTCCAAGGCTTCTCCCTTTTCTTTTTTTTTTTGATAATACACGGTAAGCAATTAGGGGATCATCTCCTAGAGACTCTCTGACCTAGAGCATCCTTACGGATGAGCTCCTCAACTCTAGACATTGACGAACTGGATGCTGGTTGACCTTCGTACCCCATCTTAGCAAGCAAATCGGCCACTCCATTGATCTCTTTGAAGACATGTCTAATTTTAACCTGACATAAACCAACTAAAATATTAGAGATGTCAGAAAAGAAGAGATCAAGATCCCAGGGGGGTTTCCAAATTTGCTTAATAGAGTTAATAATCAAAAGATTATCACCTTCGATTTCAATAAATTTAATTCCTAAATCATATGCCTTAACTATGCCTTCTCTAAGCGCACATGCTTCAGCATGCAGGGCCGATATGTTACCACACTGCCCAAAGCCTAGAGAGACTGTCAAAGCATCATGATTGCGAAGGATAAAGCCATATGCTGAGTTCCCGGATTCTTTTTTAGATCCATCAAAATTTAATTTAGTAAAATCTTTTTCCGGTCTACTCCAAAAGATATTTTTAGTTTTCCTCTTTTGTTTCCTTTTCCTATTTTTAAGCTCTGGTTCTCTCTTATTAACCTGTTGCCATTCTTTCATCTGATTACGAACAACTAGATCAATGTTCTGGGGTTCTTTATTACTAAATTTTTTTTATTCCTATTTGTCCAGATATTCCACCAACTCATGATTAAAAAAAGAAAGTCAGGCCTGACTAGATTACTTCTCAACCAATTTATTCGATTAAGAATTTTCATTTTCATTTTACTAATAGTGTTCACAACACTTTTAATCTTAGTGCTAGAAATAGAGTCAATAAGGAACTGACATTCAAAGAATAAATGATCACCTAATTCAAAAGGATGGTTACAGAAACAGCAGGTCATAGGAATTGGAAACTTTTGTTTTAACTTTAGGTATTATGTCCAAGCCCCAGATCCAATCAGTCTCGTTAGCGGGTAGTTTGTTCCTTTCATAAATAAAATTAAAGGCAGATTTTGTTGTAAAGTTTCCACATTCTGAAGGGGCCCAATAGAGTCGATCCTGAATAAAGGACTTAGGGAGTTGGTACGATTTGATTGATTTTATAATTTCAGGAGGCAACACCCCATTAAGTTCTTCATCAATTTTATTATAGTTCCACTTATTTTCATTTATGAATTGTTTTACCACATCGTTATTAGGGATAAAGTTTGAGTTGATGCAAAGGTTGTTCAGGGGTTCACAAACCACCCAACAATCTTTCCAGAATTTCACAGTGTTACCATCACCGACTCGCTACCTAAAATCTAGTTTGAACTCTGTTCTCATATTCATTAGTTTCTTCCATTGTCAAGATATATTTTGTTTAGCACTATAGTTCCATAATAGTGATCCTTTTAGATATTTTTCCTCTATAACTTTAACCAAAATATTCTCCAGTTCAAATAGAATTTTCCAAAGTAATTTCATTTGGAGTGCCTTGTTCATATCCTCTGTCTTTCTAATCCCAACACCCCCAAATTTTCTGGGTCTACAAATCCTATCCCAGCTAATAAGAGGGTGAAAATTAGGGCCTTTATTCCAAAAGAAATTCCTATTTATTTGGTCTAATTCCTTATGGATGCTAGCAGGCAACATAAAGCATTGCATTATAAAATTAGGTTT
Organism: Fagopyrum tataricum; assembly: GCA_002319775.1. Classification (NCBI taxonomy): domain Eukaryota; kingdom Viridiplantae; phylum Streptophyta; class Magnoliopsida; order Caryophyllales; family Polygonaceae; genus Fagopyrum; species Fagopyrum tataricum. The sequence continues at coordinate 30,789,178 of CM008283.1, read as the reverse complement.
AGCATTCAAATTGGTTTTAATTAGAGTGGTTCTACCTTCTTGCGACAATGTTGATGCTTTTCACTTTGAGAGTTGTTGTTTTGATTTTAAAATTACATCTTCAAAGACGCTTTTATTAACTTTTCCGTTTATGATCGGACATCCTAGATATTTTTCCAAACAATTAGAACTAGTAATACCTAAACATTGTTGGATCTGGCGATTAATTGTATTCTCAACATTATTTGAAGTTTGAAATACTGATTTTTGTAAGTTAATTTTTTGCCCCGAAATGCTACAGTAACCATTAAGGAGGTCCATGATTTTGGAACTAGCACTTGTTGTTGCTTTTGTGAAAATAATGATATCATCAGCAAAGGCTAAGAAAGGGATATGAGACCCCTCCCTAGAGATAGGGAAACCAATAATTTTCTTATTTTGCTCACATACTTTTTGAATGTTTCGAGCCAAGACCTCGGTTCCTAAATTAAAAATTAATGGGGATATAGGGTCACCTTGGCGGAGACCTCTTTTAGGAAGGATCAGATTCGAAGGTCTATCATTGATTAGGACTGAATAGGATACAGTCGAGATACATTCCATAATCCAATTACTAAATGTATTACAGAAACCGAATTTATCCAGAACGGATTTAATAAATGACCATTCCATCCTATCGTATGCTTTCTCCATATCTAATTTAATAGCCATAAAACCTTCTTTCCCTTTTTTCATTCTAAAACCATGAAAGATTTCATGTGCGATTAATATATTATCATGAATAGCCCTACCTTGAACAAAGGCACTTTGGAGTGGATGGAGTAGTTTTGGGAGGATAATTTTTAGCCTTGACGCTAAAATTTTTGCTAAAATCTTATGAATTGTGGAGCATAGGCTAATCGGTCTAAAATCTTTTGTAGATATTGGGTTGTCATTTTTTGGGATAAGGGTGATGAATGTATGGTTTACTTGTTTTAACAGTTTCCCAAAGTGATAAAAACTCTTAACAGTTTCCTAAATCGATTATTGAAGTCATTAGTAAATTCCTGAGAAATTTCCTCTTCAGTCTCTATCCATTGTTCATCCCTATTTTTAATTTTATTTATCATTTTTCTATTCCTTCTACCTGTTGCTTTTCTATGAAAATATTTCGTATTCTTATCACCTTTTTCAAAAGAGGTCGCTTTTGATCTTTGAATCCAATATTTTTGTTGGAAATCAACCAAACATTCTCTTTTCTTACTCAATCTAATTAATTTGTCATTAACATTCTGGCAATACGTTCTGTAGTTTAGATTTTGTAGTTTCTCAATGTCATTATCAACTTTCTTTACTTGTTTGTTGATGTTTCCAAATTTTTCTTTACTCCATTGTTTAACTTTGATCTTTGTTAGGTGAATTTTCTTTACTAGTTTAAACATATTGGTTCCAGGGTAATGGATTCGTCAGGCTTGTTTAATTATATTTTCGCAGTCTTTTCTTTCATTCCACATTAATTCATATCTGAAAGGTTTATTTCTAAATTTTTGTCTTGCAAGATTAATATGAGTGGAAATCATGCAGTGGTCGGAAGAGGCAAACACATGATTCCAAACGTAAATTTGATTATATTTATTTATAATTTCAAAATGTGCCAGCACTCTATCTAGTTTCTCAAAGGTATTATTATCACCCTCTTTTTTCCGACGCCATGTGAATTCATTTCCTCTTGAGTCAAGATTCACCAAGTTACAATCTTGGATAAAATTATTAATTCTACTGAACCTGTTATTGTTAGGATAAGTCCCGCCCAGTTTATCAGCTGGGCAACCAAGGCTTCTCCCTTTTGTTTCTCTGGTTATTTTACTGTTGGGAATTTTCATACTTCTAATTGATCGACTCAATTGATACATATGGGCTCATATGTACTAAGCCCAATTGAGATGATATAAGGTAAATCCATAAGTCCGACACATGTTGATGGCAAAGAAGGATCGAGATGGGACCGGAGAAATCAAGCAATGTGAAAATAAATAATAATTTGGGTATGTTGGTTGGCTTTTGTAGCTTGTAGTAACCAACACTACATCTATATATGTATATTGTAATGTTGTGATGTAAATGTGTGTAAGAGTGAGTTCGGTTAAACGCTTTCACAGGCTTGACGTACACGCGCACATAGGGATGCATTTAAGTGAGAACGGATCATTGGATGAGAATTGAGAACGAACCTGAAACGTTTATTTGATCTAATTTCAAGGCCAAAAATTCAAGGCACACACTGGGCATGTGTGACTTCGCGCATCATACGTTGCACATATGTGATTTGTGAGGCGCACATATGAGTAGTGCATCTCGCCCAGATGTGCCACTAGATCTGACGCATGAACAGTTGAGATTTGTTATTAGTTCTCACCTATAAATCCGTATTCATATATATATATATATATATATATATATATATATATATATATATATATAATGTTGCACGGAAACGGACACGGATATGGGAAACGGACACGGCGTAAAACGGGAAAGCGGCAATGCTAAAGATCGTAGGAAACAAAGACACGGCGAAAAACATATAAATAATATATCATAAGAAGAGATGCATATATGATATAACTAATGACATGAATGTGTTATTAGTTTTAGAAGTATTGATATATAAGAATATTGATTGCGTTAAGTAATATTTTTTTGTAGTAGTCATGAATGTCTTATTCATCTTGAATTTCAAAAAAGAAATTAAATGTAACGTTCATGGATGTCTTGTTCATCTCTTTTGGATCCCTCTTTGATCCCATATTGAGCCGTCATTCATGATCATGGTTTGGATGTGTCCGACCCATTTCTGCTGTTGGAAACGTGTCTTGACCGTGTCCACACTATTTTGACCGTGTCTGAGAAGTTTCCAGAAGCTTCCAAGTTTCCGACACGAAAATACACGAGAAACGGCACTGTCTACAAGTGTCCGCATCATAGTATATATATATATAGACTTTAAGAGTTAGCCGAAGAAAATAACTCATTTCTTCCTGGAGTTAGTTACCGATATATTTTGTTTGTATACGTGGCCCCCTTAAAAAGGGCCCACCAGCCCAAAACATGCGACCGTTGCCACGCTTCCAAAATTTCAAATCTTTGGCTCCTCAGTTTCACTTCTTCTACGATTTGTCCAACATAACTCTCAATACGCTCCTCGGCCGCGCTCAAACCCTTCTTTACTTTGAAAATTTCTCATCTACAATTCCATTTCCACTTCCAGAATTTCTCTTGTTTCGCGATTCGACAATCAAAATCTTGATATTCTACGTAAACATCTTCCCATGGCGACGCCGTCATCTGGAGTCCTGTTAAACCTCCTCAACGCCATGAATTCCGGCAAAAAACCCACCGGAGAGCACCGGAGTTCGCTGTTACAAGTCACAGATATTGTCCCAATCGATCTTGACGAGAAAACGCTGATTCCTCGACAAGGGTTTTACATCAAACTCTCTGATTCATCTCATTACGTTTACGCAAGCCTTCCATTTGATGAAGATGATCTTGTTCTAAGCAATAAATTGCAATTAGGGCAGTATATTTACATCGATATGCTTGAGCCTGGTTCTCCTGTTCCCAAGGCTAAAGGGATTAAGCTTCTTAATGGACGACATCCATTACTCGGGACACCAAAACCCTTGATGGGTTCGAGAAGTAAGGGTGAGAAATCCGACCAAAAGGGGAATTTAGGGTTTTCGTCAAATCGCAGGAGAGGTTCTTGGGTTATGAAAATTGACGACGACGACGATGATAATGTTGCTTCTCATGTTGCGTTGAAGCCTATTCCTCTGAATTTTGATCAATTCACGCCTGTAAAAGATAAGCCAAGAAGTTTTCACAAGTTTAATGCTCCCATTTCTCCTCTTGTTCGAGGTAGGGTTTCGATTGGGGGTGGTTGTATGCCTAAGATTGAACAAACCCCCCAGAGACGGCAAAAGAGAAGAGAAAGTTCAGTTTTAATGAGCAGAAACTCTGTAACTCCGTTGAAATTCGATTCATCACCTGCAGCTGTAGGTATATTACATTTTCTTCATAAGATACACAATGAGCTCGTTATGGTCTAATCAGTTATCTGAAATCTGAATTGCAATTTTAGTGAAAACTGAACTTTGTTGTTTTTTTGTTTTTTTGTTCTTGGCAGGAGAAATCAAGTGTTGTTCCAATCAGATTGTGCCAGCTTGTGTAACAGAAGATGCAAAGAACTCAAAATTGATTGTGCCAGCTTGTGGTAACAATGAAATCTTCACTGCAGACGGTGACACAGATTCTAGTTCAGCATTGAGCTTATCAGGAAAGCTTGGAATCATAGGCAAGGTATGCATAATTGTACACTCTGTTTTTTCCTTTTTACAGTGATTAGCAAAAACTCATAATTGTGAATCCATTAGGAAGTTGTTGATCAAAAGGAATCAGCACAGAAGATTGCAATTCAAGCTTTAAGAAATGCATCAGCCACTGAGAACATCGTCCGCTGCCTTGAGTATAATTTCTCCTCCCCAAATTGTTTTTTTTCTTCTATATACTGATGTTGATATGAACATTCTGTTAATTGTTGAATAATTGAATTGTGTAGGATGTTTGCAGACTTGAGCAAACGCTCTAAACCAGAAGCACCAATTTCATGTCTCGAGGAGTTTCTCGAGTTCCATAGCCAAATTATGCAGGCAGTGACTGACATGGTGTCTATCCAAGCAGCTACAGAGCAAAGTAAAGAAAAGAGTAATCTCTTACATGAGATCAAACCCAAAGAGCAAAGGAGAAGGCTGTCAATGTGTAAATCAAATGCAACGATCTTGAGCAAAACATCAGAATCAAGCTGTTGCTTGAGTAACATGATTACATTGGGGAAGCAAATTGAGATTGAGGCAGGGAAGTGGTTTATGGAGTTTTTGGAGAAAACAATGGAGATGGGAAAGAAGAAATCAAAGGATGGGGATATGAAGAAGAAGGTGCCACAATCTTTGATGATGAGAGTTATTAAATGGGTAGAGTTACAGCAATGTCATCCTAAAGCTGCTCAAATAAAAAGGAGACTAAGGATGAGGATGAAGAGTACTTAACTATACTTTTATCAGCTAGCCTATAGATCTTGGCATTTTTGCAAGACAATAAAGCTGAGGAAAAGGATATTCAAAATGTTTTTTTTTTTGGATTATACTGAAAATATTTCAAATGCTAAGATGCCATTTCTATGATTTCACCAATACTTCTTTTTGCAATAATATAGATTAAATGAAAGGTAATAATATCAATAAGATCAAATTTTGACCTTCACAAAAACGATTTTATTATTTGGTTCCAAAAAGTCACAAAATTGGTGCAATGAATGAACACAAATTAGTGATTATAAACTAATACTCTCGAGAAACGATAGATAGATGTCGTCAGGGTAAAAAACACAAATATTAAGAAAATTAAAAATAGAAATTATAATATTTAATGCTGCATAATAATTTTAAAAAAATTGTGTAAAAACGATGGTAGAATGTAGAGAGTTGTAGTGCTTTGAAAATACAAACAATTAAATGAAAAGGTGTTTAAAATTATATTTATCAAAAAGTTTGAATATTAATAATACCTATAAAGCCAAATATTATGAAACAAAATTTTAGTGTTCAAATGAACATTTTATTTAGTTTATTATACTATGTGTACTTTGTACTAATAACCTAATATATAAGGTTTCATTTCTTATATGCTCAATTGATTTAGAATGAAAGTTTACGTGTACACTCATACGTACCTGATTCCATGATAAATATATACTTTCTCCGATCACAAAAAAATGACTTTCTAGCCATTGACACAATTATTAAGAAAACTATTAAATAATTTTAAGTTTATAAAGTTTTTTTTTTCCAGTTTTACAACTCATTAATTGTTCACTGTCCTTTTTACACCAATGAGTGAACATTTTATTATAAAAAAATTTAATAAAAACAACTTTTAAAAACCATTCTCACAACTCTCTCTTAATTAATAACCTTGAAAACATAAAACGACACTTAAACTTGATCAAAATTTTAATCCTAAAAAATCGTTTATTTATAATCAGAGAAAGTATAACTTTTGTGGTTAAAATTATTTTTATAAGGATGTTAAATACACGGCACATGATTTACTAATGCATGTCTCAAAAGTATTGTGATTGTGCGCTAAATCATTCGCCTGACGCACATTTCAACTGCGCGTAATATTTGTATTTTGTAATTCCCATCAACATTTAACCAGGCTTAAGTTCATCTTAATTTAAATATTATGATAGTTCAATAACTATAAAATGTCACTAATTATATTAAAATTTATGGATATCATATCAAGATATGAACATAAAATGATAAAATAGTAATATAACATCGTAAAGTTAAATTGTTAAGTTACTATAAAATATCATTAAGTTATATTTTATATTTAACTATATAAGTATATAACGTCATATTGTTATATTCAGTTATAAATAATGTCATATTTTATGTTTATATTTTATGGACATAATATCAATATGTAAAGTGAAATACTACAAAATACATAAAGTTATAGAAAATACATAACATTATGCAAAAACACACAACCAAAAACTAAAATACATAATGTTAAACTGTATACATAAATGTCAAAATGCACAATCAAAGTACAAAATGTCAATGGAAATACCCAAACAAAGATCTAATATGAACAAGAGCCGGACTGCTATTTCCGGATCTGCAAAGGAGTCATCTGTACATAATGTTCCAGAACCTCATCAACGGCCTAGCCTCCTACAAGTCCAACGTATAAGGAGATGGATTCATCCGATATATAATATCACGAAAGCGTCCGAGGAGGATATGGAGGCGAGAGATAATGAATCAAAATGAGAAACCCCGCTAGTGATATCTGATATAGGTAGTGGAGGAGGGCGATACATGTCACGGAACAATAGTCGGGATCAACCCCGCTAGTGATATCAATCTCGTCTTCTACGATATAGTCTCCCATTTATCATCGTCGCGATAGAACCATACCTTGTAACCCCAACCGCCAACAGTTGGGACGAAACTTTTTCTCCTCGCTCTACACCTTTGCTCCTTCCTCTTCAATTGATTCAAAAAATTGTTCTAGTAGAGAAATTAGGTTTTTATACCCCGATTTTGGGACCTTAAGAGAATGTGATGAGCATGTTTAGACCTCGTTGGCTTTTACGTCATTATTGACGGTGATTATGATAGACTCTAGGATGCGGTCCTAAAATGTGAGTCAAATGATCTTGCGTAGATCATTTGTGTAGAAGTCCTAGACTTCTTGAGTTGAGCGGGTTTTTATGGATACCTTGTTGTGAGCAGGTTGTGTGCTTCTTCCCAAGGGAAGCGAGAGTGTTGTGTGAGTTAGCGTTTGAGATGAGGTAAGTCTCCGGACTTACTTAGCTCGTATTTATGTATTAGTATTGCCGTGTGTTTGGTGGTGTGTGTTATTGTACGTTATAACAATGAAACCGGTAATTAGGACCACCGACTTTATATATATGTTTATATTGGCCCAAGTGTATGAGAACGGGCGGTGACAATACTGCCTAGCCCATAGTGAGGTCTAGGGGATTCTCGGCGACTAGCCCGGCGGGTTAGATGGGCGGATGCATTCGCACCATTCCTTGCCGGTAAGTGGGGACCGAGGCGAGACCATTGGGGTCTCGTGTCACAAAAGAAGTTGAACTAGAATGGAATACGACTTAATAATAAAAAGATAAGAAATCGGACTTGTGTGATTTATGTTTTGTGCTATGGATGTGTTTGTGCCTTCACCACTTTCCTAATATCTAGAATATGAGCTAACGGTTTAAAACCGTCATGTAGTTGACTTGCAGGTTAGGGATGCCGCCGAGTGAGGTGGAGGAGTGGACAGCCGGGGTCTCCGTACATTATAGGACGGGGATGTTTGGAGTCATATTTCATGTTCTCGTTTTGGATATTGTCGTATGTTAGATTTCGGATTTATTTACGTTGTTTTGAGGACTTGGCTGAGTTTCCAAGTTGTAGTTTCGTACTTTTCGTTCCGCATACATTAAAAACATATTTGAGTTTTCACCTTTATTTGTGCCATGTTGGAAGGTCCGGTGAAATTGTTGTCAAGCTAAGGGTCGGGACCCATTGTGAGGTCTCGCCCGTAGCGCCCCGAGTCCCGCCGATTTGGGGTGTTACAAAAGTGGTATCAAAGCCCTAGGTTGACAACAATGGCACTCGCAGTCTTTTAAAGGCCGAATAAGGTATAAAACAGAACCCACAGGGGTTCTGACTTTTCGTTTTCAAAATCATATGCATGAGTCGGGTTTGGGTTAGAATGTACGGGACCACCGCTCCTTCCGCAAACATCGGCGACATAGATCTCTGGATTAGAATTAGGTATATATAGTTATATATATGACCTTAGGATGTATGTGGATTTGTATGTACCTAGCTACGTATGTGGCCTTAGGATGTTTTGGACTTGTATGTTTTGAATATGCTTTATGACTATGTTTACCTTTATGCTTTTAGAAGTATTACCATATGAGATCGTAATAGTACCTACACGTTTATTTTTAAATAAACGTTATACGCTATCAGATGGCACGTACGAGAGCTACCGTAGGACCCGTCAGGGGTAGACCACCACTTTCCCCTACCGTCCCTAGAGGGCGGGGACGAGTAGGAAGACCTCCAGGCGCGAGAGGTCGGGGACGTATCCCCATTGCGGACCCGCCAGTTGTGGATCCACTAGTAGATAAGGTTCCTGTAGAGGACGTCTCCGAGAGCATCGTTCCCAAGGCTAGGGATAGGACCGTTGGGAGGTCCGGGCGCAGAGTTCTCCATCTGCCAAGACCAGGGGAGCGTCCATTGGAGCTACCGTGTTTGAGGACCACGTACGACAAGAACAATGGAGATAGCAAGGAGGAGATGGGTGCATTCTAAACAAGGTTAAAGGCGGTGTTCCATCACGAGAAGTGAAACTTTCCCTAGACGCTCCTAAGCTTTGGAGTCAAGATGAGAAACGTGATCGAACCAAGGGTGAATGATGTAAGATACCGTAAGTTAAGCTTACGAGGTACCATCAAGTGAAGAGCCAACATTACGAGAGTTATGAGAAGAATGGCAAGGTGGGGATTCACGCGGAGTTGACCGGTTTCCTTTATGACGATAAGGCGAAGAAACACCAAAAAGGAGGGAAGTGAGGTCAAACAGTGGTGCCTCTAGTCGAAGGACCTAAGCTATCAAGATCAAAAGATCATACAAGAGAACCGCGAGAAGGCAAGAACTTATGTTATAGTAAGTGAATGAACGGGTGGATAAGGCATCATGAAGTACCGGAGGAGCACAGAGTTGTTGAATGGACGACATAAGTTGAGTCTGAGAAGTTTAAATCTCTTGCACTAGAAGAGAAGCGTGTGACGAAGAGTGAACCAGAAAAGCAAACAGAAATGGACGAGTTCAAAGGAGCAGGTTGTCCGGAGGTATATCAACCTTGGGAGTATGGAAAAGGATAAGTTAGTGATTTTGGGCAAAGTAGGTAACTGTCTTTTTAGATAAGCCTCATATTGTTAAACAAAGACAAGGTGACTTATTTAGGAAGAGGATAAACAAGTCCGTCATTTGAGAAGGTTCAGTTCGAGTTTTGGAGGTAATTAATACGTGTGGGTATTTTGACGATTAGAAGCGACCTTAAGTCAACTACTTGTTGGAAGTCGACTATCTAATAATGGGTATGTGAGAAGAACTTAAGAAGTGCAAAAAGATGATTACTTTTAATCAATTGTTCCGCTTAAATGGAGGAAGTCAAGGGTGTTAAAGAAGATGGTTACTTTCAATATAATATTCTGCATAAATGGAGTAAAGTCAAGAGTGTGCATAAAGTTTTGCCTAAGTTGGGCTAATGGTGTGATCTCACGAAAGGGAGTTGAGTCATAGAAGTAAGACATCGTCAAGAAAACCATAGTAGGCTAGGGATGTGATATGGAATCATAGGACTGAGAACACTGGTACATGCTCTAAGGTGAGGATCTCATCACCTAAGGGGAAACGACTTGTCGGGTTGGACGATTATAGTTGAAGAATGCACCTTGGCGGAAACGAACACGAGATAGAAAGATGAGGGGTGACTAGTGATTATTACATGGATATGGTGTCACCCTGACAAGATAAATATAGTATATTACCAATTTATAGAGTTTTTCAAGGAGCGGAATACTCCCATGGTAATCTAGGCTAGTTACGGAGCCGAGAGTCATTATCTAACCGAATATAGAAGAGTCGATGAAAGCAACAAATTTATTCCATGTTGTCAATGACTTTTGGCGTAAAGTAGCGCGAAGTGATTTAATCATCATTCCTCGGTATGGGAACAAATGAAGTTTTGAGGCGACATAGTTACGCTTGCAAGTTAGTTGGACTTAAAAAGAAGCTCGTGTACCTCTAAAGCAAATTATTCAAGTGGTACTAAAATAAGTTGAGCGGAAGTGTATTAGCGGACAGGAAAGTCATTGTGACTAAGTTTACAACTCCATGTGGACAAGGTATCGAGCAAAGGGGAAAACTTCCGGTACCAAGAAGTGAGTAATTATAGTTTTAGTAATGCGACAATGGTTGTACTGAAGTTGCGGAGTCATTACCTCTACGAAAGGAAGTGCTAAGTATTGGACGACTTGAGTTGGAGTATACCCTCAATAATAGTAAGGGTGAGATCGATGAGATGATGAACGGATCTGGGACGGTTCTAAGGAACCTACGACGTTGACTGGACCCGTATAACAATTATTATACTGAGATAAAATACGCGCAGGCAGGAAGTGATAAACCACTCGACAACCCACCCATCATTACTAAATGACTAACTTGTCAAGCCAGGGGTTGTGGTTGAATACAGAGTGTGGGAGGTCAATTTCAGACATATTGTCATTGTGTTGACGGGTTGGATTAAACTTTAAACGGATAAGGTGTAAGATGTCAATACTTGGGATGGGCACCGATAGACATTGAGATGAAAGAACATATGTCAAGTTAAGATCGTGACATATGGGTATATATCGTGGTGCCAATGAGATGAGTAAGACATTGAAAGGTTTATTCTTAGAGGTGAAGAAAATCTGACTGTTGGGAATGAGGTAGATAACACGATAAGGTGTTGTCATCCCGTGGATGCGAAAGGGATCATGGAAGGATATCAGATGAATGTTGTTACTAGTTTGAAATTTTTTGAAATCATAAGGAGACATGGGTGAAATTTGATTGGTTGACATGGTTGTATTGCAAGGTAGATAAATGGGATCAAGTGGATTGCCTCGCAAATAAGGGCAATATGCAATTGGTAAGGTTCACTAAATGCCTAAGATCATGGCCTTATATGCAACCGGTTGTTGCAATTCAAGGGGTTGGAAAGAAATGCATAAGCTCGTAAGACGTATGTTCCGTATGGTTATCGGATAATTCAGATACAATTTAATAAGGGTATATGAGTCGTATGACGCTAGCTGAAACAAGATCATAGTGCTATGATAAGTGGTTATATAATAGATTCAGGATGACGTCGTCTGGGTAGCTTTCATCCGGAAGAACAAGTTAATGAATGCAAGATAAAGTATTGAACCCGATTATAGAGGACACTTTTGAGTTATGGTAGATGTACATACGAGGTTGAGATTTCCATGTAAAATTACTGGACGTTTGGATATTTAAGGGAACGGAAAACCCTAAGACGCGGGGTAATGGAGATTTTGGAAAAGATGAGAAAGTTATCAATGGAGTAGTTTTGATTCGAGAGCGTATGTTGGAAACACATAGCCGTCAGGAATCATACGCCGACAAGAGGCGTCGACCAACGGGAAGTTGCGCCGATATGTTAGACCATATGAGATTTTTGAAGCAAGTCGGGGAGAATGCGTACCGGTTAGCACTACTACCCACACTAGAGAGTAAATATCAGACTCAAGGTATGTTGTCAACTATGATAATTGGACTATAGAGCATGACTACACCTTCATAGAGTACCCGGTAGTAATCCAAGAGAGGAGTACGAGACACTTACGGTCTAAAGAGATCCCTATGTTACAGATTCAGTGGTCCGGACGGGAATAGATGAAGCTACTTGAGAGACCGCCACAACACCAAACCGTTGGAGATCGTCAGTAGTACAGAGCTCCTGGACACAACCCGTCACGGAGTTCTACTCAGGGACTTGTACGTGGTAGAGGCCGTGGAGGCAGTGCTACAGATACCAGGGAATCACAAGTACGATCTTTTGAGTTGAAGAGTGATGATCAACCGACTTCTCCTATGCTCACAAATACCATTTTGATTAGAGATGAGCCTATCCGAGAGTGATTTTGATACAAGAACCACCTACTCAAGTGTTTATATAGGTTATCGTTAGATAAGGGACCTCGATGGTGGTAAGATTAAAGACTCTTTAGAGAGTTATAATTTTCAGTTCGTCTCGGGGAACAAGGTTGACGGGTAGACATGCACTTGATGCGGGAGTATGTCATCTTGTGAATGGATTAGATGGTTAAATACGAGGAAATACGGGATATTTGTAGGAGAATAGTATTAAGAGTACTTATCTTAAGTAATATGCATGGTTAGTTCCTACCTCAGGATTGACGGGTTAGTCGTCGGACCTGCATTTATGTGTTGTTCAAACTTGATGTTTCTTGTGTATATCCTTGAGTGTTATGAATGGATTGCTTGCGTGTCTTGGATGATGAACTAGATTCGTGACTTGAGTATTATTGATAGGAGAGGACATCTTCAACATAGTTGTAATTATGTTTCGAGCGAGCAAATTTTTGGATGATTATCTTAGTACTATAAGTTTCGGGCCGAAACTTTTTCTAAGTGGGGACTGATGTAATATCCCGGATTTTATGGACTATCCGATCTAGATTGTAGTAGTTGTTTAATTTCCGAGTTATAGGTTTCCGGTTGATTTAGCAATAAATCAACTAATTCGGAGATTAGTTAGTATATATTTAACGGACAATCGATACATTTTAAGGGAAATTCTAGGTATATAATTATATATATATAATTATAATTTTGTGGATTATTAAAATTTAGAATTTAGATTCATCGATCTTTATGGCTGAGAAAATATCGGAAAGTAACGGAATTGGTATAAATTCGTAAAACTATTCTCGTAGCACGATTCTCACTATTCATCATCCCTAACCTCTAAACCCTAACCCTAACCTTTTGTCTCACCGGCCGCCACCCTTCCGGCCACCTACACCACCAGCCATCACCTGGAACACCTTGGTCCGTCGCATTGAGCCTAGCCTCGAACCAATTGAACCTACATGGCTAACACATACCGAATCGAGTCGAATCGAGCCGGTTCCCTCCTGCCGTACCTGACCACTAGAACGAGACCCGACCGAGCTGACGGGACCGGATCTGACTACCAGAGGTGCGCCTCGAGCCGTTGAGGCCGGATGCGAGCCGAACCCCGACCGCCGTGCCTCCAGCCGCCAGAAATCAACCCGAACAGCAGCTCCGCCGCGCAACCCCCTCGACTCAAGCCGGCGCCGTCTGAGAAGCTAGAGAGACCGCCGAACTAGTCCCGCGACGGAGATCACCGATCCATGGCCGCCATCAACCGCCGTGAACCACGCCGGCCGTAATCGTGCCTAAACCGCCGCCGCTAGCCTTGCCCCAAACCCTAGATCGGGTCAACTCGGGTTTGACCGAATTAAGGGTAAATTACGAAATCTGCCCATCTTTTATATTTACGTTTATGACCCATATTTCTAGATTTTGCAATTATACCCTAATCTGGTTAATTACAAGGAATAGCCTAACTTTATATTTACAGTTTATGACCCAAACTTACTAATGTTGCGAAAAATGCCCGGAATTGAATAATTACTTAAAGTAACCCAAGTTAATATTTTTTAGATATGACCCATGTTTATAGGATTGTGGAACTAGTAGCTTGTGGCATTTGGAGACTAACTTGTATGGGTTGAGTTTAAGTGATCGAGATTTATAGGGTTCGATATCTTAATATTTATTTAAGGGATATAAAATCTATTTTGGGCATAGAATATAATCGGAAATGGCTAAGGATAGATGTTAAGGTTGAGAGGCATCATGCCCAACTTTGGAGTAAGATGTAGGTATGAATGGATTATCTTTCACGGTTGGAACTAGCATAACTTAGAAGAAATGCCAAGTAGTGGCTTTTGGGACCTTAAGAGAATGTGATGAGCATGTTTAGACCTCGTTGGCTTTTACGTCATTATTGACGGTGATTATGATAGACTCTAGGATGCGGTCCTAGAATGTGAGTCAAATGATCTTGCGTAGATCATTTATGTAGAAGTCCTAGACTTCTTGAGTTGAGCGGATTTTTATGGATACCTTGTTGTGAGCAGATTGTGTGCTTCTTCCCAAGGGAAGCGAGAGCGTTGTGTGAGTTAGCGTTTGGGACGAGGTAAGTCTCCGGACTTACTTAGCTCGTATTTTATGTATTAGTATTGCCGTGTGTTTGGTGGTGTGTGTTATTGTACGTTATAACAATGAAACCGGTAATTAGGACCACCGACTTTATATATATGTTTATATTGGCCCAAGTGTATGAGAACGGGCGGTGACAATACTGCCTAGCCCATAGTGAGGTCTAGGGGATTCTCGGCGACTAGCCCGGCGGGTTAGATGGGCGGATGCATTCGCACCATTCCTTGCCGGTAAGTGGGGACCGAGGCGAGACCATTGGGGTCTCGTGTCACAAAAGAAGTTGAACTAGAATGGAATACGACTTAATAATAAAAAGATAAGAAATCGGACTTGTGTGATTTATGTTTTGTGCTATGGATGTGTTTGTGCCTTCACCACTTTCCTAATATCTAGAATATGAGCTAACGGTTTAAAACCGTCATGTAGTTGACTTGCAGGTTAGGGATGCCGCCGAGTGAGGTGGAGGAGTGGACAGCCGGGGTCTCCGTACATTATAGGACGGGGATGTTTGGAGTCATATTTCATGTTCTCGTTTTGGATATTGTCGTATGTTAGATTTCGGATTTATTTACGTTGTTTTGAGGACTCGGCTGAGTTTTCAAGTTGTAGTTTTGTACTTTTCGTTCCGCATACATTAAAAACATATTTGAGTTTTCGCCTTTATTTGTGCCATGTTGGAAGGTCCGGTGAAATTGCTATAACGTACAATAACACACACCACCAAACACACGACAATACTAATACATAAAATACGAGCTAAGTAAGTCCGGAGACTTACCTCGTCCCAAACGCTAACTCACACAACGCTCTCGCTTCCCTTGGGAAGAAGCACACAACCTGCTCACAACAAGGTATCCATAAAAATCCGCTCAACTCAAGAAGTCTAGGACTTCTACACAAATGATCTACGCAAGATCATTTGACTCACATTCTAGGACCGCATCCTAGAGTCTATCATAATCACCGTCAATAATGACGTAAAAGCCAACGAGGTCTAAACATGCTCATCACATTCTCTTAAGGTCCCAAAAGCCACTACTTGGCATTTTTTTCTAAGTTATGCTAGTTCCAACCATGAAAGATAATCCATTCATACCTACATCTTACTCCAAAGTTTGACCGAATTAAGTTGGGCATGATGCCACAAGCTACTAGTTCCACAATCCTATAAACATGGGTCATATCTAAAAAATATTAACTTGGGTTACTTTAAGTAATTATTCAATTCCGGGCATTTTTCGCAACATTAGTAAGTTTGGGTCATAAACTGTAAATATAAAGTTAGGCTATTCCTTGTAATTAACCAGATTAGGGTATAATTGCAAAATCTAGAAATTTGGGTCATAAACGTAAATATAAAGGATGGGCAGATTTCGTAATTTACCCTTAATTCGGTCAAACCCGAGTTGACCCGATCTAGTGTTTGGGCAAGGCTAGCGGCGGCGGTTTAGGCACGATTACGGCCGGCGTGGTTCACGGCGGTTGATGGCGGCCATGGATCGGTGATCTCCGTCGCGGGACGAGTTCGGCGGTGTCTCTAGCTTCTCAGACGGCGCCGGCTCGAGTCGAGGGGGTTGCGCGGCGGAGCTGCTGTTCGGGTTGATTTCTGGCGGCTGGAGGCGCGGCGGTCGGGGTTCGGCTCGCATCCGGCCTCATCGGCTCGAGGTGCACCTCTGGTAGTCAGATCCGGTCCCGTCAGCTCGGTCGGGTCTCGTTCTAGTGGTCAGGTACGGCAGGAGGGAACCGGCTCGATTCGACTCGATTCGGTATGTGTTAGCCATGTAGGTTCAATTGGTTCGAGGCTAGGCTCGATGCGACGGACCAAGGTGTTCCAGGTGATGGCCGGTGGTGCAGGTGGCCGGAAGGCTGGCGGCCGGTGAGACAAAAGGTTAGGGTTAGGGTTTAGAGGTTAAGGATGATGAATAGTGAGAATCGTGCTACGAGAATAGTTTTACGAATTTATACCAATTCCGTTACTTTCTGATATTTTCTCAGCCATAAAGATCGATGAATCTAAATTCTAAATTTTAATAATCCACAAAATTATAATTATATATATATATATATATATAATTATATACCTAGAATTTCCCTTAAAATGTATTGATTGTCCGTTAAATATATACTAACTAATCTCCAAATTAGTTGATATTTTGCTAAATCAACCGAAAACCTATAACTCGGAAATTAAAACTACTACAATCTAGATCGGATAGTCCAAAAAATCCGGGATATTACATGTCTAGTGTTGTCTATATAATTTATTACAAATTGGACTAGTTGGATCTCTTTTGATTTTTAAAATACGCATAAAAGAAAATCGTTCAATTCACTTTGCTATATTGTTCGTAACTTGTTCACAATGTATAGTTTATCTTGTTTGAATGAACAACGATCGCAAGAAGCACGACCTTGAAATAACAAGGCACATGATCGTGGATACATGAAGCACTAGTCATGAAGAACAAGTTTGTCTTGATCAACGATTTGAATATGAAGTCGAGTTCAAATCTCAGGATTCGTGTTCGAGTAATGCTTATATGGGATGTTTACGACCTTTCATTGAAGGTACCGGTTATTATCGGAAAATAGATGGTTTGGATTGATGAGAATGTAAGTCTAATTGTCTTTGTTATTTTTAATGCATAAAAAATTGTTATAGTCATCTCGTTTACGATAGTCTTAGATGTCTTGGTTCAAGAAATGTATTCACATGATTGAGTTTGGTGTTTATATCATAGCAAGTTTTGGTTGAGTCCGGTGATGATAATATTATAAAACAATGAATTATAAACGTTGAATTTTTGTTATGATATTAAACAAGTTACATTGTTAGTTATAATATTTTCAATTAAACATAATATATTATATAATGCAAAAATAAAAAGAACACCCGTGCAGTGCAAATACACTAGTTATAAAATTGTGTTGCTAAATGTATTTACGTATGGATTATGGATAGACGGAACAGAAAATAGTGACTATCATTTGTTATTTATTTTAGAATGGGCCTGGGAGACTCCTTTGGCTAATCTGGCCCACTTTAATAATTGGGCCAAGGCCGTGTTTGGTTGGGAGATCTAGACTTTGACAAACCCGTATTAGGCCGGGATTACTTTTTCTTCGTTTTTGGGGTCGGCTCCATAGTTAACATAAATATTCGTAAAACACTCAAAATTACTTGTGTTTATTGCCCAACGAACACAGCCCAAGTCTAAAGTCTTGCCTATTTCGTCTATGTCAGGTTACAGACTAGTCTTTTGGCTCCAAATATAATTTATTTTTGAAAAAAAAAATGTTCACTCTAAATGTAAAAAGAATAAACATTTTACAAAAACAAATATTTCAATGGTTGTTAGAATTTTTATTTTTTTTGTTTTATTGAACATGAGGTTACGGTTATGAATCTAACCACCTGCCTTAATAAAAAAAATATTAAAAATAAATAAGAATAGGGTTACAAGTTTAAAGTTTATCGATATCCGTCGGTTTATTCGAACAGGTGTACTGGCCCCGACTTCATCAAAGCAAAGACAAAGGGAGATTATACATTAGCAATTAGCAAACATTAATTATATTTCTTCTAATTGGATTCTTATTAGTTATTAATCTTTTCTTGTTCTACGTATCTTACTATAGACTATAGAGTATGGATTTTTGAAACACTAATTAGTTAAATAAATTATTACAAACTTATTTTTCTCTACAACAATCAATTTTAAGTTCTTAAGTGCTATAAATTATAATCTTTTTGTAAGTATAATTTATTTATAAGTCAATAGTTATAAATTGATTTAATAATGAAAAGTTATGTCATAAATAAAATTTTTGTGATAAAATGAAATAAATATAAATATCCTACATCTTTTTTCTCATAAATCCATTTTCTTGATTTAATTATTATAAAAAATCAATAATATAATTATGTGTTAATATAATGTAATGATAATAAATATGCAATAATAATAATAATAATAATGATAATAATAATATTAATGTGTTATAAAATGATTACTTTGAATTTCTTACTTTCTTAGACTTTTGTGGAATGTGTTAGAGATGAGTGAACAAGAAGAGTAGATTTCTAACTTGCTCTTGATGCATCTTATTACAATAGAAGTGACCTCTATTTATAGGCCAAGTTTGGGTGAATTTTCTAATTAAATATTAGGAAGGTAAAGAAGGTGAATAATTCACCTTGTATAATTTACATTTTCTAGAGAATTCACCATGCAATATTATCACACTAGAAGACATGCATCACTGTACTAGTAACTTGTACATGTATATATGTTCCATAATAATATCTTCCACAATACTTCCCCTTGAATATTCACCTTCTTCCATTGACAAACTTTAGCGTTGTCGGCTCCAATCTTATTATACGCTTGGGTGATGTTGCCTATTAAAAACCTTGTCAAGAAAAACCCAGTGGGATTATAAATTTGATTGAACCGAAAAAGAGTGCAGCGCGTATAATGCTCCTCTTGATTTCAACATATGTCTCCAATCTTTGAGAAAATATTCACTAAGACGATTGTACCACATTCGTCCATATTGTTTTAATTCATACAAGGATCCTCTCAATCTATATTCTATATACTCTACTAAAGCAGTATACATTAACGCTGACGTGGCGCGCTGTGGGAGCAGTACTTTGGAATGACGCTCTCACAATTGACTTCAATAGATCTTTTTAAAATCTGTTAATTATTTTTGTTTTTTTTCTCCCCACCGATTTTAGAAGATCTTCTTGAAACGTTAAATATTTGCAGGATTTTGCTATCCTACATCGATTATTCAGTAAGTTTGATGGTTTGAAATTTTTTATAAGTAAAGAGAGAGTTTGATGATTAAACAAATCATACATTTATTAGCCTTTTGGCTAAATTCAAATATAATTTTTATTAAAATCGGGTTAATAACCGTTTTGTGGGTAGTTGACCTACTGTTTGTCGGTCGTTTACCTACTGTTTTATCGGTCGTTTACCTACTGTTTTGTGGTTAGTTGACCTATAGTTTTGTGGACCTACTATTTTAACATACATATACATTCAACAAAAAAATACACATCTAACAAATTACTCTCGTATTAAATCTAATCATACATATATATATATATATATATATATATATATATATATATATATATATATATATATATATATATATATATATATATATATATATTAAAATACACGAGCAAGGCTTGGACACTAAACTAGTTTTATTGAAAACATTTCTCATGTCTTTGAGAAGTTGGCCTCATGCAATTTTAGTCTTTGTGGGACTTTCATGTAGATGTCGGTATCAAGCGACCTATATAAATATGCAGTCACGACATCCATAAAGCGCATCTGTAATTTTTCAAAGACAGTTAGGCCAATTAGGAATCTAAATGTGGTTGCATCAATTAATGGAGAGTATGTTTCATCATAATCTATTCTTGAAATTTGAGCAAACCCTTGGGCTACAAGCCTTGCCTTTTATCTTACAACTTCGTTTTTCTCATTACATTTTCTCACAAAAACCCATTTATAGCCGACCGGTTTTACACCCTTTAGTGTAGGGTTGTGCATCCGGTCCCGGTTCGGACCGGTGGACCGGAATTTTCAAAAACTTGGACCGGTACCGGACCGTAACACCGGATTCGGACCGGTTCGGACCAAAATAAATTAAATTAAATTAAAAATATATTTTTTTTTTGCAAATAACCAAAAAAAATCAAAAAGTATATACAAAACATATATGATTTTAAAAATATATAAATGTAAATTAATAAAAATAGATATAAAAAAATAAATTCTGGTCCGACCCGGTTTTCCGGTCCGGACCGGATTTGGTCCGGATTGGTCCGGTTTTCTGGTCCAGGTCAATTTTGCACAGTCCTACTTTGGTGTATGAACTATAGGCCCAAAAACTTCACGTTTTTCAAGTAATTTTAATTCTGTTTGAATTGCCTATTTCCATCTTGATCAAACTTTTGTACGACGACATTCATTAATTGTTTTTGGCTCAATGTCGTCATCTTTAGTTGTGATGTGATTAGTCACGGAATAAGCAAATGTATCATGAACAATGATATTCTTTCTATTCCATTGTATCCCTATGTCGACATAATTTATAGTAATTTCATAATTGTCGATTCTTTCATCATCTAGGATATTATTTTCAATTGGGATTTTCTTTGTCTTTCTCATGTTCCTCGTTTGATTCAGTCATTACATCGTCTCTTTCCATACCCTTTCGGTTCCTTGTTTTTCTCGGTTTTGAGTCTTTTGAACTCAGTGGTCTACCACGTTTTCGACGTGTCATAAACTCATTTGCAATTGACACATTTGGTTGTCCAATGGATACATCAATTCTTGCAGGAGCATTTGTTGCAAGAACATGTGACGTTACTACCTTCTTAGTGTATGTACATGTATCTGGTAATTTATTTGCAACACTTTGTAAGTGGATGATTCGTTGAACTTCTTGTTCACACATTTTTGTTCTTAGATCAAAGTGTGGTAATAGTTTTGCATTCCATCTAATTTCTTTCGTACTTGGGTCAAAATTTTTCTTTTCTCCCCTACGATTGGGAATGTATTTTCATCAAAATGACTTGTAAGAGCCTTAGTTTTGGAGCCGTTTTGGCCTTAGCCGCCCCCGCGGATCTGTGAGGCCGCCCCTGCGGCTCCTCTGTTGTTCCGCCCCTGCGGCCAGGAAACCCGCCCCTGCGGTTTCATGCGGCTGCAGCCGGCTTTGTTGACCTTTGACCCGTGCTTTACTCTTTCACTTCCTTAACCTAATTACTTTGCTTTGGCTTGCTGAGCATCTTCATTCCCTTTCCCAGCTGCCTTCACGTCCTTCTTGCTTCCTCCTTGATCTCCTTCTTGGTTTCCTTAGAGTTTGGAAGTGTTTTGGTGCGGCTTTGTGTGTGGCTGATGATGATGATGATGGTAGAGGTTGTTGTTGAGCTTGAGAGCTAGCTGATGAGGTCGTTGATCCTCTTTGCAGCCTAGGACCACAAGTGTGGTATGTATTCTTTTTCTTCTCTTCTTTTTTCCTTTGATTCCTCTTCCTAGCTTAGGATTAGATGTATGTTGATGTAGATTGATGTTGGTATGTGTATGTATATGGTTGTATGTGACTTTGGAATGAAGAAGATGTGAGTTGATCACGTGAAGAGCCGAAGAGGAACCGCGGGATCATCTTCTGCACTGTCGCCGCCCCCGCGGTCCAGAGAAGCCGCCCCTTCGGGACCCTTGTCGCCGCACCTGCGCCTGGAAGCCGCCGCCCCTGCGGGAGCCGTGTCCCAGCGTCTGCGCCGTGTATGCGCTTGCTTGCGGCCGCTATCACCGCGCCTGCGGCCTAGCTTTGCCGCGCCTGCAGGTTGCCTATTCCTCCCCTG
Source organism: Fagopyrum tataricum (assembly GCA_002319775.1). Classification (NCBI taxonomy): domain Eukaryota; kingdom Viridiplantae; phylum Streptophyta; class Magnoliopsida; order Caryophyllales; family Polygonaceae; genus Fagopyrum; species Fagopyrum tataricum. The sequence goes on along the minus strand of CM008283.1, from coordinate 30,767,320 downwards.
CGTCTTTCCGTCACGCAGGTGTGTCTTGTCCCGGGTCTACTTAGAGCTGGGTAGATCCTTTCCTTTCCTAGTATGAGCATGTTAGTAGCATGCTAGGTATGTTTATGAGGATAGAATGATGAGGATGTGATATATCTGTATGCCGGTTATGGCTTTGAGGTTTATGAGTTAGGATATGATCCTTATGGATCCCTTGGGTCTAGGTGTGACCCCTGTTATGGATATAAGTTGATATATTGTTATGCCTTGTTACTAGGCAGTGTTGTCCTCCAGATTGAAGTGGACCCGTTTGAGAGTTGATCGTAGTGAGACTACTTTGAGGTTGAGGTAAGTCCATAAGACTTACTTAGCTACCATCCTTATATTGGATGTGTGCATGAGTGGTGTATGTGTTATCTTCTTTATAGCATGAGTTATGATGATTACCGACCTATGGTATAGTGATTGATGCTCATTGTAGGTCTTGACAGCTATCCCATTCATCCCTTTGGAGTCTGGGCGGTTCTCTGTGGTTGGGTCAGACTTGGTAAACGGCTGGCCACTCCCCATTCCCTCAAGGTACACGGGTGGGTGTGACCAAAGACCACTCCAGCTGCCATGAGCACCCAGAGGCGAGGGTTATATTCCTCGTGTCACATATGTTCATATATATATATACGTTTGAGTGATTGGACTTTATAAAGATAATAAACCGGATAAATGTGTGAAAGCATGATGATGTGTTATTATTTCCTTGTGGTGTGATTGTGCTTATGCTTATCATCTATATATATCTGTATGGTTAGCTAACGGTTTTATATCGTGTTGTAGATCCTTTGCAGATTAGGAGAGCTGCAGAGTAATCCAAAGTGGGTGATTCCGTTGTGGGCTCCGTACACTGGGTCGATATTGGGGATATGGGATATTTCATATGTACAGTCTATGTTTTATTTGTACTCAGCGGTACTTATGTATTACCTTTTGATATATATATATATATATATATATATATATATATATATATATATATATATATATATATATATATCAGTTTAATGTTTTGCATTTAATCTATTTGTGCCTTGTTGTAAGATTCAGTGAACTTGTTGTTAGGCTAGGGTCAGGATCCATTGTAAGATCCTAGCCCAGTAGCACTTCAAGTCCTACGGATTCGGGGTGTTACAAAGTTGGTATCAGAGCCCAGGTTGACCACAATGGCACTTGTAATCTGCGATAAAGGTCGAATAGATAAATAAACAGAACCCGAAAGGGGTTTGACTTTTCAAAAGGTTTTGGTTTTGAAATGAGTACAAATATTTTGGGATATCGTGTACGTGAGCCATCGCCCCTCTGAAGATCTCGACAGTATAGATATATATAGATATTCTGTTGCGATTGATTTGATATATATCTATACATATGTCATATATATATAGCCTTCTAAGTTAGGTTTACGTCCTTTGCAGATGGTTCAGACTAGAGCCTTACCTGCAGCTGGACGAGGTAGAGGTAGACCCCCTCTAGGTAGAGGACGAGGTAGGATTCCCGCTGCTGATCCACGTGCAGCGGAGAAGGTTCACGAGGACGTTGCTGAGAGTGTCGTTCTTGAGACTAGGAACGGGGCAGCTGAGAGACAGGGATCCCAAAGAGTCCAGTCAGATGACTCTGATCGTGTCTCCATGGAAGGACCAGCCTTCCGCGAGTATATCAGACGTGTGGAAGAGGCTGCCAGGGCAGGTAGACGTGCTCCTGATCTGCCAGCACAAGAGGGACCATATGAGAGATCTCACACAGTTACTCAAGTGCCAGTTGTACTGGCACCTACTGCTGAGATTGCTAGAGTTACAGAGGAGTATAGAGGGCCTAAACCAGACACTTGGTTGAAGGCTTTTCATCAGATGAGTGTACCCCCTTTCACTGGGAAGGTGGGGCTGGAGGTCGAGCTGTGGATAGGACATGTAGACTCAGCTCTGGAGTTTATTAGGTGTCCTGCTGAGAGACAAATTCAGTTGGTGCAGACTTTGTTCAGAGATTTGGCACAACACTGGTGGAGGTCTATACGGGGTCAGGTTAGCAGTTATGATCAGATAAGGACCATGATCAAAGAGCGTTTCTGCCCTACATCACTGAGGAGGGAGAAACTGCGGGACTTTGTGGAGGCTGACTTCGAGGATGTACCAGTCTCAGAGGCTATTAGAAGGTTTCAGGAGGAGCTGGCATTGTTGGGTCCAGCTGCACCTCCTGCAGATCATCATGTGTATCTGTTTTCCCGACGACTGAGGGATACTACCCGGACCTACATGGCGGGATTTCATTGTGAGTCCTTGATGGACTACCAGGACAGAGCTTCTGATTATGAGCGGGAACGCGCTAGTCATAGGAGAGCTTCTCAGACCCTCCGGTCTGAGAAGAGACAACGTACCGGGCAGACTAGTGGTACCGGTGGAGTTGCGGGTTCAAGGCGAGGCTAGAGTTGCTAGAGTTATTCCTCATCTGCACCAGTTGCAGATAAGGGGCCATAGTGTTACAACTGTGGTGGTTATGGACATATGCGACGAGATTGCACGAGCCAGACAGTGACTTGTTACATCTGTGGCAGACTAGGTCACAAACAAATTTTTTGTAGACGAGGTGGAGCTTCGTCTCATCAGGGTTCTACTACTGCCAGTGTAGCAGGGGGTGGGCAGAGGTCACCTCAGCAGTAGCAGCAGACACAGGAACAACAGAGAGTCCCAGATCGTCCTACCACTCAGGGATCTGCTCTTGGGTTGGGTAGAGGCAGAGGTCGTGGTGGGAGCACCACTGATACCATAGGACCACAAGGTCGAGTTTTTGAGCTGAGGAGTGCATAGGAGCACGTTGCACCGACTGCTACAGGTACCATTCCGATTCATGGTTTACCTGTTAGAGTCTTATTTGATACTGGTGCTACGCATTCTTTTATTTCTGATGCCTCTGTTAAGCGTCTGGGTCTAGATACGACTGAGGGGATACCCTTTAGTATATGGTTACCCGATGGTAGTAGGGTCAGAGGTACCCGTGAGATCCGTGACTGTCCCATTACTATAGGGACCCGTGTATTGCTTGTGGACTTCTTTGTCATGCCATTAGTTCATGAAGAAGTCATTTTAGGTATGGATTGGATGGATAGACATTATGTAGTCTTAGATGTAGGTAGGAGGACTATTACCCTCTCTACCGAGTTAGGTCAGATAGAAGTTTTCTGAGGTTGGGACCTTGGAAAGTCAGGCATGGTTATCAGTGCGATACGGGCAGCGAGGCTGATTGCACAAGGATGTGAGGCCTTCTGGTGTTATGCCATGAAGGAGGGGGAGAGTCCAACATTAGAGGATATCCCAGTTGTGTGTGATTTTGTAGATGTATTTGCTGCGCCGTCCAGTTTGCCGCCTCAGAGAAGTGTGGATTTTGGTATTGATCTAGAGCCTGATACGAGACCTATCTCGAAGGCCCCATACCGGATGGCGCTTGTCGAGATGCTGGAGCTGAAGAAGCAACTTGAGGAGCTGGCTGAGAAGGGCTTCATTCGCCCTAGCGTGTCCCCATGGGGAGCACCTGTCCTCTTCGTACGGAAGAACGACGGATCGCTGAGATTATGCATTGAATACAAAGAGCTGAACAAGGTGACTATCAAGAACAAGTATCCACTGCCTCGTATTGATGATTTGTTAGATCAGCTTCAAGGAGCGACTGTATTTTCCAAGATTGACTTGCGTTCAAGGTATCACCAGCTGAGGGTGAGAGAGCAGGATGTGCACAGGATAGCATTCCGGACCAGATATGGCCACTACGAGTTTGTAGTGATGCCATTTGGGCTTACGAATGCCCCATCAGTTTTTATGGAGTTGATGAACAGTATCTTCATCGACTTCCTGGATCAATTTGTCGTGGTATTCATAGATGACATTCTGGTGTACTCTCGTAGCAGAGAGGAGCATGCAGGGCAGCTGAGGACTGTGTTGCAGGTTTTACGGGATAGAGAACTTTATGCTAAGTTCTCTAAGTGTGAGTTCTGGATGCCAGAGGTAGCATTCCTGGGTCATGTAGTTTCAGCTGAAGGAATCAAGGTGGATCCGGTCAAGATTGAGGCAGTAGCAGCTTGGACTACACCGACGAATGTCAAGGAAGTACGTAGCTTCCTTGGCCTATCCGGTTATTACAGACGCTTTGTGGAGGGATTTTCTGTGATTGCCCGTCCACTGACGAGCCTGCTGAGGAAGACTACCAGATTTGTTTGGTCTGATCAGTGTATGTAGAGTTTTGAGGAGCTGAAGAGACGTCTGACTTCTGGTCCTATTTTGGCACAACCAGAGGGTACAAAGGATTTTGTGGTATACAGTGATGCATCCAAAGGTTTGGGATGTGTATTGATGCAGCGGTGTAGAGTGATAGCATATGCATCTAGACAGCTGAAGACGTATGAGGAGAACTACCCGACTCATGATCTGGAGTTGGCAGCGGTAGTTCATGCACTGAAGATCTGGAGACATTACCTGTATGGTGCTACATGTCAGATCTTCACAGACCATAAGAGTCTGAAGTACATTTTCACGCAGCGGGAATTGAATAACCGCCAGTGTATATGGATCGAGCTGATCAAGGATTTTGATTTGGAGATTTTGTACCATCCAGGGAAGGCGAACGTTGTCGCCGATGCCCTGAGCAGGAAGACGCCTCGAGAGCAGGCGATTGCGAGGCTGACAGTTCAGCATCAGTTGCAGAGAGACCTGATCTGGTTAGAGTTGGACATCCAGTTTCCTGATGAGGATGCCCAACTGCGTACTTTAGAGGTTCTACCTTGATCTGTTGAGTGAGATCCAACAGAAGCAGGAGACCTGCCCGACCTTGATGAGGATCAGAGAGGATGTCTCGGGATGAGGCACTACAGTTTCTTCTGTGAGCAGATGGAGTATTGAGACGCCGCGGTCGCGTCTGTGTACCCGCTGATGCGGAGTTGCGCCAGAGGATATCACAGGAGGCTCACTGTACACCTTACTCTGTACATCCGGGTACGAGTAAGATGTATCAGGATTTGAGACGTTCATATTGGTGGGGAGGGCTGAAGCCCGATGTGGCCAGATTTGTGGCACACTATGCGACCTGTCAGCAGGTCAAGATAGAGCATTGCAGACCTGGAGGTGAATTTCATCCACTTCTTGTTCCACAGAGGAAGTGGGAGGAGGTCACCATGGATTTTGTGACTGGACTGAGACTGAGCCGGAGTTTTGATGCCATTTGGGTCATAGTAGACAGATTGACGAAGACGGCACGTTTTATCCCTATTCGGGAAACGTGGCCAGTGAGCAGATTAGCAGAGGAGTACACTAGGCAGATAGTGAGACTCCATGGAGTACCGAGGACAATCGTCTCAGATAGAGATGGACGATTTACCTCGAGATTATGGCAGCAAATTCAGACTGCCCTGGGAACGAGTTTACACTTTACTACTGCGTTTCATCCTCAGACAGATGGTCAGTCAGAGAGGACCATTCAGACACTGAAGGATATGCTGCGAGCTTGTGTGTTGGACTGGGGACAAGTGTGGACGGATTACCTCCCACTAGTTGAGTTCTCGTACAACAAAAGCTTACATGCATCTATTGGGATGGCCCCATATGAGGCACTGTATGGACAGAGATGTCGTACACCGTTATGCTGGGATGAGCCTAGTACTACTAGTGGTTTGACACCTGATCAGATTCAAGATGATGTGGCCCGAGTAGCACTGATTAGAGAGCGGATGCTGACTGCCCAGAGCCGTCAGAAGTCGTATGCAGATAGGAGGCGTAGACCTCTAGAGTTCAGAGTTAGAGCCCATGTGTGGCTGAGAGTGTCCCCGACACGAGGTGTTAGGCGTTTTGGGATTAAGGGGAAGTTGAGCCCCCGATATGTCGGACCGTTCGAGATTCTGAATCGGGTTGGGAGTGCAGCATATAGATTGGCTTTGCCTCCAAGATTAGAGGGTGTTCACCCTGTGTTTCACGTGTCTCAGCTGAGGGAGTATATACCAGATCCGAGACATATCGTGAGTTATGATGATTTGGTGGTTGAGCCGGACCACACTTTTGTTGAGCACCCGATTGCAGTCCTAGAACGAGGTATGAGACGCCTGTGTTCGAAGGACATTCCTATGTTGAAGATACAGTGGTCGAGACGTGGACCTGATGAGGCTACATGGGAGACGGAGGATAGTATCCAGAGGAACTATCCAGAGTTCTATGCCGAGTTAGATGCACTAGTAGGATCACCGAGTGGATCTTAGTACTATCTTGGTGAGTGTTATACTTATGTGCTTATATGCTTTGATGTGTTTATTTTCATACTAGCTTTGATGTGATATATGATCTTATTAGATCTTGTTGTGCTAGTATGATTATTGTTTATAGCTGGAGATGGCTCTTTCCACCATGCTATTGTGATACGATTAGGATTCAATTAGAGATGGTGATTCCTCCATGCTATTTTGATGGACATAGTGTTGCTGGAGATGTTTTTCCTCCATGCCTTTCTGTTATGAGTATGATACGGCTAGAGATGTGATTCCTCTATGCCTTGTGATGTGTTATGGTTTGGCTAGAGATGGTTTTCTCTATCCCTGGATAGTGTTTTGTTGCTGGAGTTGATGGTTTCCTCCATGCTTATGTTTGAGATTATAGAGAGAGTTGTACCTCGGCTTGTGAGTCCGAGTGGTTTGAGGATTATACAAGTTTCGGGACGAAACTTGTTTTTAGGAGGGTGAGGTGTAAGAGCCTTAGTTTTGGAGCCCGTTTTGGCCTTAGCCGCCCCCGCGGGTCTGTGAGGCTGCCCCTGCGCTAATCTGTTGTTCCGCCCCTGCGGCCAGGAAACCCGCCCCTGCGGTTTCATGCGGCTGCAGCCGGCTTTGTTGACCTTTGACCCGTGCTTTACTCTTTCACTTCCTTAACCTAATTATTTTGCTTTGGCTTGCTGAGCATCTTCATTCCCTTTCTCAGCTGCCTTCACGTCCTTCTTGCTTCCTCCTTGATCTCCTTCTTGGTTTCCTTAGAGTTTGGAAGTGTTTTGGTGCGGCTTTGTGTGTGGCTGATGATGATGATGATGGTAGAGGTTGTTGTTGAGCTTGAGAGCTAGCTGATGAGGTAGTTGATCCTCTTTGCAGCCTAGGACCACAAGTGTGGTATGTATTCTTTTTCTTCTCTTCTTTCTTCCTTTGATTCCTCTTCCTAGCTTAGGATTAGATGTATGTTGATGTAGATTGATGTTGGTATGTGTATGTATATGGTTGTATGTGACTTTGGAATGAAGAAGACGTGAGTTGATCACGTGAAGAGCCGAAGAGGAACCGCGGGATCATCTTCTGCACTGTGGCCGCCCCCGTGGTCCAAAGAAGCCGCCTCTGCGGGACCCTTGTCGCCACACCTGCGCCTGGAAGCCGCTGCCCCTGCGGGAGCTGTGTCACAGCGCCTGTACCGTGCCTGCACTTGCCTGCGGCCGCTGTCACCGCGCCTGCAACCTAGCTTTGCTGCGCCTGCGGGTTGCCTGTTCCGCCCCTGCGTCTTTCCGTCACGCAGGTGCGTCTTGTCCCGGGTCTACCTAGAGCTGGGTAGATCCTTTCCTTTCCTAGTATGAACGGGTTAGTAGCATGCTAGGTATGTGTATGAGGATAGAATGATGAGGATCACTGCTACAAAACTGGGCCAAAAGCGACGGTTCTCCGACACTTTATCATACGTCGAGAAAAAAGTTCGGCCGCGCGATCATGGCGACGCTTTCTTCAACGCTTTTATGCGTCGAAACTCTGCGACGCTTATAGTTGTCTAGATTATGTATTATATATTATTAAAATTATTTTATATAAAATAAATAATAAAAAAGGTGTTAAGCTGGAGAATACCTTTTCGCGGCCCGGCCTTGTCGCTAATATTTTCCCAACTTGATCGTCTTTTCCCCTATCCCTTTCAATCTTGACCGAACCTGTACATCGATTCCAATTTCTTCTCATACGACGACGAGGACTACAAGAACTGCATCCTAAATCGATTTCAAGGATCCCTTGGTGAGTTAAAATGTTCATCTGAGTTCAATTTGGTGGGTGAATTAGTCCCAATTTCAGTTCATGTGTTTAGATTTTGATTCTTTTACTTCAAAATTCGTAATTACCGAAACCCTAGCCTTAAATTTTTCATGGAATTGATGAATCAATTGTGCAGGTGTGAAACTAGGTGACGCTTCAAAGAACTTGATAATCAGGCCGACTGAGACAAAGTATGAGACAAAGTGTATACAGGTTCGATAAGCAAACCGACTGAGACAAGCGAGTTGATATTGAGGTGTGCATTCTAGGTTAGACATAGATTAGTACACATTATAGGTTAAATATTCATTCAGGTCCCTTTGTTTTGCTTTTTCTATTTGTCGCTCATATACAAGTCCCTCCCCCCAAATCTGAGTTCAAACCTTGCACACTTCTGTCCTTCTAGTGGGTTTATGGTGGTGTCTTTTTTAATCGATTAGGGTTTCACAACAACTAGTGTCTTTTTCTTTTTTTTCCTGGTGTTTTTCCTCCTTGATGTTATTGTTGCAAGTTGATGAATCTATGTTGATTGTAACTGTTGCTTTGTGTTCTTCCTTTTTCTCTTGATTTGTTGTTGTCTCTGCTTTGAATGTTGTTTCACCGGTTTGGTTATTTTCATTTTGAACATGAAAATTGTGGGTTTTGTATGGGATGCTCTAACATGAAAATTGTGGGTTAGTGTAGAGTATGTAGGTTCAATTTGGCATTTCATGTGACCACAGAGAGTTGGGTAGCTGAGTTTAGTCAACTTCTTAATCTTTATTAATCATGTGACTCAGTGATAAGTTTACTAAGATTAGTTTACTGGTTTTCAATTTATTTGATTGGTCTATTAATGTAGATCTATATGCTTAAAAACTTGAGCATTGCGTATTCTCTGACTGATATCATGAGCACAAATTTACAATATCTCTTTCGATTGAATCATCGACACAACCCACTAATTATTATTAATTATGTGTGTTCTTATTCTGCACGTCTACATAAATATTGAATGATGAATCTATACGTATTATTAATATATGTTTTATCTATACTTATTATCGTTTGTATTCTCTCTTGCTGAGTTGGGCATTGGAAGGGGAAACTGAAGAACAATTAGATCGCTCCCTGGTACGCGATACCTGCTCAATCTTGTAAGTGACACTAATTCAATTGTAGAACTTCTGATTCGTAAATGGAATTTTAATATCGCCGAGACGTTATTGCTCTAGTTGCTCTTGTGATTGGGTGTCTTATCTCGTGAATCGATCCTGATTTCTCCAATGTTTCCAATAGATGTGGTTATACTTATATATTCGGTACAATGTTAATTTATTTGTCGTTCACTTCTCGTCTTATCTATGAAGGGGCTTCAAAACAGTCTTAATGAAAGTGGTTTTTGTAACTGTTGGGACGACGTTATTTGATGCACTTGTTAAAGCCGTGGACACTCCTGAGACGAAGAAGGAGCTCTTTTCTAAAGGTTATACCCACCTTCTTATCCAGATTGGTCGAGGATCATACATTCCTTCCAAGGTTCTTTCTTATTGTGAGAGCCCTTTTTTTTCGGACCGAGTTTTGGTCCTTAGCCGAGATTGACTTTGGGGCCGAGATTAGTCTTTCCGCACCCACGGGCAGGACTGCCGCTCCTGCGGGTTTCCGCCCCTGCGGCTCAGGGAACCGCCCCTGCGGTTTCCGGCGGCTGCAGCCGGTTTTGTTGACTCCTTGGACCCGTGCTTTACCTTTACCTTCTTCCTTTCCCTTGGTTGATCAAGGGTTTCTTCTTCACTTCCTACGTCCTTCTTGCTTCTTCATCCCTTCCTTTGATCTTGTTCTTGTTCTCCTTGGAGTTTTGCTTGAAAGTTGTGCTTTGTGGTTGATGATGATGCTAGTGATGTGTATGCTGAGCTTGGAAGTCAGCTACTGATGTGTGTGACACTCCCTGCAGCCTAGGATCTTCAGTAGTGGTGAATTCTTGCTTCTTCTCCTTCTCTTCTTCTTTGATTCCATCTCTTTAGCTTAGGATTAGATGAATTGATCATAGGGTGATGTTGAAATGTGTATGTTGTTGCATGTGTGTGACTTTGAAATGAAATATAGGAGATTTGATCACGTGAAGAGCCGAAGAGAAGTTGCGGGATCACGTTCTGCACTGTCGCCGCCCCCGCACCTAGAAGCCGTTGCCCCTGCGGAAGCCGTGCCGCAGCGCCCGCGCCAGCGCCTTGCCTGCGTTGCCTGCGTCCCGTGTCACCGCGCCTGCGGCTACTCCCTGCCGCGCCTGCGGGTTACCTGTTCCACTCCTGCGCCCCTTGATCATGCAGGTGCGTTTTGTCCCGGGACTACCTATAGTAAGGTAGTTCCTTTCCTTTCCTAGTATGAGGGAACTAATACCATGTTAGGTATCGGTTTATGATGAGTATGATATAGATATGCCGGTTACGGCGTTGAGGTTTACGAGTTGGATATGATCCTTATGGATCCCTTGGGTCTAGGTGTGACCCCTGTTATGTGTAACACCCCAAATCCGTAGGACTCGGAGTGCTACTGGGCTAGGATCTCACAATGGATCCTGACCCTAGCATGACAACAATTTCACTGATCTTACAACAAGGAGCCGATAGATTAAAACAAAACATGAAACTGATATATATATATATATATATATATATATATATATATATATATATATATATATATATATATATATATATATATATATATATCCAAAAGGTAATACAATGTACCGTTGAGTACAAACAAAACCACACTGTACAACAAAAGAACCCATATCCCCGATAATGCCCCAGTGTACGGAGCCCTCAGCGGATCGCCCACCCTGGATCACTCTGCAGTTCTCCTAACCTGCAAAGGATCTACAACACGGTATAAAACCGTTAGCTAACCATACACATAAGAGATGCAGAGCACAAACACACATCAAATAATACCAAACACGTCAACATGATATCACACATTTACCCGGTTCATTATCTTTATAAAGTTCAGCAACCAACTCGTATATATATCAATATCAACATATGAGACACGAGAAATATAATCCTCGCCTCTAGGGCCAATAGCCAGCTGAAATGGTGCCTGGAACACCTCTCCGTGTACCCTACAGAGAACCGTTTACCAGGTCTGGCCTGCCTACAGAGAACCTCCCAGACTCCCGGCGGGAAGAAAGGGCAAGTTATCACGGCCCTACAATGGGCAAGCAATATACCATAGGTCGGTGATCATCATAACACATGCTATAAAGCATATAACAAACACCACTCATGCACACATTCTATAAAGGAATGACAGCTAAGTAAGTCCCACGGACTTACCTCAACCTCGTAGTCGTCTCAACTGGATCAACTCTCAACTCAGTCCACTCCAAACTGGAGGATAACACGGCCTATACAAGGTATACATATATATCAAACTCCTATCACACAAAGGGTCACACCTAGACCCAAGGGATCCATAAGGATCATATCCAACTCAACCTCGAAGCCGTAACCGACATATCTATATCATACTCATCAACATCTACTACCTAGCATGCTACGACCGCTCATACTAGGAAAGGAAAGGATTTACCTAACTCTAGGTAGATCCGGGACCTGCGGGACACAGAGGACACAGGGGCGGAGAAAGTAACCCGCAGGCACGGCGGAACTCAGCCGCGGGCGCGGTGACAAGGCTGCAGGCAAACGCAAGCACGGCGCAGGCGCGGGCGCTGCGGCACGGCTTCCGCAGGGGCGGCAGCTTCCAGGCGCGGGGGCGGCGTCTGTGCAGAACGTGAACCCGCGATTCCTCTTCGGCTCTTCTCGTGATCAAATCACGTCTTTATCATTCCAGATTCACACACATGCATATACATACACAAACCAACGTCATCCTATGATCACTCATCTAATCCTAAGCTAAGGAAAGAAGAATAAGGAAGAAGAAAGAAAGAAGAAGCAAGGAAGACATACCATAGCTGTGGTCTAGGCACGAAACTGCTCCAAGACAACACCTCCACTAGCTCTCAAGCTCAGCATATCAGACACTAGCATCAACAACAACATCCACCACCAAAACTCTCTTACCAACTCAAGGGAAAGCCAACACAAGATCAAGAAGGAGAAGGAGAAGCAAGAAGGACGTGAAAGCTGGATTGGAAAGTGAAGAAACCCTTCCTCAGCAAGGTAAAACGGAAGAAGTAAGAAAAGGTAGAGCACGGGTCAAAGGAGTCAACAAAACCGGCTGCAGCCGCCAGAAACCGCAGGGGCGGGTTTCCTGGCCGCAGGGGCGGAACAGCAGGGGAGCCGCAGGGGCGGCCCCGCGGCGGAACTCAGCCGCGGGTGCGGTGACAAGGCTGCAGGCACGGCGCTGGCGCGGGCGCTGCGGCACGGCTTCCGCAAGCGCGGCGGCGTATGTGCAGAACGTGAACCCGCGATTCCTCTTCGGCTCTTCTCGTGATCAAATTACGTCTTTATCATTCCAGATTCACACACATGCATATACATACACAAACCAACGTCTTCCTATGATCACTCATCTAATCCTAAGATAAGGAAAGAATAACAAGGAAGAAGAAAGAAAGAAGAAGCAAGGAAGACATACCACAGTTGTGGTCTATGCACGAAACTGCTCCAAGACAACACCTCCACTAGCTCTTGTAACACCCCAAATCCGTAGGACTCGGAGTGCTACTGGGCTAGGATCTCACAATGGATCCTGACACCTAACCTAACAACAAGTTCACTGAATCTTACAACAAGGCACCGATAGATTAAATACAAAACATCAAACTGTTAGAAAAGTATCAAAAGGTTTATACAACGCTGCTGAGTACAAACAAAACATAACGTATATACATGGTTAAAATAACCCGTAGCTCACGAGTACGACCCCAGTGTACGGAGCCCTCAGCAAATCGCCCGCTCTGGATCACTCTGCAGCTCTCCTATCTTGCAAAGTATCTACAACACGGTATAAACCGTTAGCTAACCATACACATATATAAGAAGATGCAGGAGCACAAACACACATCAGAAAGTACTAAACACCTCATCATGATATCACGCATTTACCCGGTTTATCTTCTTTATAATCATAGTCCAACACTCAACTCATATATATAAATATCTCAATATGAACGTATGTGACACGAGGAATATAACCCTCGCCTCTCGGGAATAGTGCCAGCTGGAGTGGGGATCCGGTCCCACCTCCCGTGTACCCTATGGGAGTGGACAGGTGGTCGGCCCACTGAACCATATTGGCCTGCCCGTAGAGAACCTCCAGACTCTCGGCGGGATGAAAGGACAAGTTGTCACGGCCCTACAATGGGCAATCAATAGACCATAGGTCGGTAATAACAATATCATAACACGGGCTATCAAGCATATACACACATCACTCATGCACACATCCAATATAAGGATGGCAGCTAAGTACGTCCTATGGACTTACCTCAACCTCGGGAGTCTCAACTCAAACTCATACGGCTCCGCTCTGGAGATCAACACAGCCTAAACAAGGTATAACACATATATCACACTCATATCCATAACAAGGGTCACACCTAGACCCAAGGGATCCATAAGGATCATATACCAACTCGTAAACCTCAAAGCCGTAACTGGCATAAACGATACCGTACTCAACCTCATTCTATCCTCATACTCGTACCTAGCACGCTACTACCGCTCATACTAGGAAAGGAAAGGATTTACCTAACTCTAGGTAGAACCGGGACAAAACGCACATGCGTGATAAAGGGGACGCAGGGGCGGAACGCAGGCAACCGCGGGCGCGGCGGCACTCAGCCGCGAGGGCGGTGACAAGGGACGCTGGCAACGCAGGCAAGGCGCTGGCTCTGGCGCAGGCGCTGAGACAAAGGCTGCGGGGGCGGCGACAGTGCAGAAGATGATCCCACGGTTCTTCTTTCACTCTTCATGTGATCAATTCACGTCTTCTCTTCACCAAAACTAAGCATATACATATAAATACACATACTAACATCAACACCCTTAAACATACATCTAATCCTAAGCTAGGAAGAAGGAAACAAAGAAAGAAAGAAGAAGAAGCAAGATCACTTACTACTCTTGTGGTCCTAGGCTGCAGGGGAAGGTCACACATCCAGAAGCTGGCTTCCAAGTCCAGCATATACACAACCATCAACAACAACAACCACCACACACAATTCTCAAGCCAAACTCTTCCAAAACCAAGAACAAGATCAAAGAGAAACAAGGAAAGCAAGGGGACGTGAAGGAAGCTGAAAAGGAAGTGAAGAAGAAGCCCTTGATCAGCCAAGAGAAAGAATAAGAGAAGGAAATGGTAAAGCACGGGTCAAGGAGTCAATAAAACGGTTGCAGCACTAGGAAACCGCAGGGGCGGTCCCTGAGCCGCAGGGGCGGAAACCCGCAGGGGCGGCAGTCGTGCCCGCGGGTGCAGACAGACCAATCACCGCCAAAGCTAATCTCGGCTAAGGTCCAATCTCGGTACGAAAGACTAAGGCTCTTTACACCTCACCCCCCTAAAAACAAGTTTCGTCCCGAAACTTGTACAAACTCCGAAAGCACTCAGACTCAAAACCGGGATACACTCTCTCTATCGGAGGTATCATATCTCGTACATAAGGTATCAACCCATATGACACTATACCTCAAAAGATCACACTATTATCCAAGGCGTAGAGGAACATCTCTAGCCAAACCATCATCGGGGCATGGAGAAGACATCTCCATCCAAACTATGTCCATCAAAATAGCATGGAGGTAGGAACCATCTCCAGTTATCCCTAACAGTCGTATCACAATTGCATGGAGGTAAGAACCATCTCCAGCTATATCTAACAGTCGTACTAGCACAACAGGATCTAGTAAGATCATAAACACATCATAGCTAGCACGAAAATAAACATAGCATAGCATATAAGCACATAAGCACATATACACGTAATCATATCGCTCCTCAGGCTAGTCCTAAGACCTACTCCTGGATCCTATAGGTATATTTATCCCCGCCTATAACTCTGGATAGTTCCTCTGGATACTATCCTCAGTCTCTCCCAAAGCCTCATCAGGTTCTCGTCTCAACCACTGTATCCTCAACACAGGAATGTTCTATAAACGCAGACATCTCATGCCTCTGCCTAGGACTGTAATAGAATGCTTGATACAGATGTGGTCCGGCTCAACCACCAAATCATCATAACTCACAGTGTGTCTCGGAGCTGGTATGTAGTCCCTT
Organism: Fagopyrum tataricum; assembly: GCA_002319775.1. Classification (NCBI taxonomy): domain Eukaryota; kingdom Viridiplantae; phylum Streptophyta; class Magnoliopsida; order Caryophyllales; family Polygonaceae; genus Fagopyrum; species Fagopyrum tataricum. The sequence goes on along the minus strand of CM008283.1, from coordinate 30,752,052 downwards.
AGCTGAGACACATGAAACCCAGGGTAAATCCTCGAATCTCGGAGACAGGGCTATCTGTAAGCTGCGCTCTCAATCCGATCCAGCAACTCAAACGGTTCAACTCTGAACTCTAGGGCCAACTACGTTCTCAACTTCCTTTTAATGTCAAAGCATCTAACACCTCGTGTCGGAGACACTCTCAACCATACTAGGCTCCAATTCTGAACTCTAGAGGTCTACACCTCCTATCTGTATACGACCTCTGACGGCTCTACACAGTTAGCAATCATTCTCTAACCAGGACTACTCGAATCCCATCATCCTGAGCCTGATCAGGTGTCAAATCACTGTCACTGCTCTGCTCATCTCAGCCTAACGGAGTCCGATATCTCTGTCTATACAGTGCCTCCTAGGGCCATCCGAAAAGATGCATACCAACCATTATTGTGTGAGAATTCAACTAGTGGAAGATGATCCGTCTCCACACCTGTTCCCAATCCAACACACAAGCTCGCAGCATATCCTCCAGCGTCTGAATGGTCCTCTCTGACTGACCATCTGTCTGATGATGAAACTCAGTCGTGAAGTGCAAACTCGTCCCCAGGGCAGTCTGAATCTGCTTCCAAAATCTCGAGATAAATCGTCCATCTCTGTCAGAGACGATCGTCCTCGGTACACCATGGAGTCTCACTATCTTCCTAGTGTACTCCTCAACTAATCTGCTCACCGGCCACGTCTCTCTAATAGGAATGAAACGTGCCGTCTTCGTCAATCTGTCCACAATGACCAGATAACATCAAAACTCCGATTCAGTCTCAGCCCAGTCACAAAAACTAGGGTGACGTCCTCCCACTTCCTCTGTGGAACAGGAAGTGGATGAAGCGCACCTCCAGGTCTGCAATGCTCTATCTTGACCTTCTAGCAGGTCGCACACTGTGCCATAAATCTGGCCACATCGGCTTCAGCCTTTCCCACCAATATAAACGTCTCAAGTCCTGATACATCTTACTCGTACCTGAATGTACGGAGTAAGGTGTACAGTAAGCCTCCTGTAAAAACCTTTGTCTCAGCTCTGTATCAGCCGGTACACAAACGCGACCACGGCGTCTCAAAACTCCATCTGCTCCCAACAGGAACTGTGGTGTCTCATCCCGAGACATCCTATCTCGTATCCTCATCCAGAAATTGAATGTCCGACTCTAACTAGATCAAATCCCTCTGTAAACCGTTAGCTAACCATACACATATATAAGAAGATGCAAGAGCACAAACACACATTAGAAAGTACTAAACACCTCATCATGATATCACGCATTTACCCGGTTTATTATCTTTATAATCATAGTCCAACACTCAACTCATATATATAAATATCTCAATATGAACGTATGTGACACGAGGAATATAACCCTCGCCTCTCGGGAATAGTGCCAGCTGGAGTGGGGATCCGGTCCCACCTCCCGTGTACCCTATGGAAGTGGACAGGTGGCCGGCTCACTGAACCATACTGGCCTGCCCGTAGAGAACCTCCAGACTCCCGGCGGGATGAAAGGACAAGTTGTCACGGCCCTACAATGGGCAATCAATAGACCATAAGTCGGTAATAACAATATCATAACACGGGCTATCAAGCATATACACACATCACTCATGCACACAATGTGTCTCGGATCGCACTAGCACAACAAGATCTAATAAGATCACACATCATATCAAGCTAGTACGAAAATAAACATAGCATGGCATATAAGCACATAAGCAAACACTCACCAAGATAGTACTAAGATCTACTCGTAGATCCTATAGGTATATCTATCTCGGTATAGAACTTTGGATAGTTCATCTGGATACTATCCTCAGTCTCCCACGTAGCCTCATCAGGTCCTCGTCTCGACCACTGTATCCTCAACATAGGTATGTTCTTCGAACGCAGGCGTCTCATACCTCGTTCTAGGACTGCAATCGGATGCTCAACAAAAGTGTGGTCCGGTTCGACCACCAAATCCTCATAACTCACAATGTGTCTCGGATCTGGTATGTACTCCCTCAGCTGAGACACATGAAATACAAGGTGAACACCCTCTAATCTCGGAGGCAAGGCTAATCTGTAAGCTGCACTCCCAACTCGATCTAGAATCTCGAACGGTCCGACATATCAGGGGCTCAACTTCCCCTTAATGCCAAATCGCCTAACACCTCGTGTCGGGGACACTCTCAACCACACATGGGCTCCAACTTTGAACTCTAGAGGTCTACGCCTCCTATCAGCATAAGACTTCTGACAGCTCTGTGCAGTCAGCATTCGCTCTCTGATCAATGCTACTCGAGTCATATCATCCTGAATCTGATCAGGTGCCAAACCACTGACATTGCTCTGCTCATCCCAACATAACGGGGTACGACATCTCTGTCCATACAGTGCCTCATATGGGGGCCATCCCAATAGATGCATGTCAACTGTTGTTGTAGGAGAACTCAACAAGTGGGAGATGATCCGTCCACACTTGCCCCTAATCCAACACACAAACTCACAACATATCCTCCAGGGTCTGAATAGTCCTCTCTGACTAACCATCGGTCTGAAGATGGAACGGAATCGTGAAGTGCAAACTCGTTCCTTAGGCAGTCTGAATCTGCTGCCAGAACCTCGAGGTAAATCGTCCATCTTTGTCAGAGACGATCGTCTTCGGTGCACCATGGAGTCTCACTATCTGCCTAGTGTACTCCTCAGCTAATCTGCTCACCGGCCATGTCTCCCGAATAGGAATGAAACGTGTCGTCTTCGTCAGTCTGTCAACTATGACCCAGGTGGCATCAAAACTCCGGCTCAGCCTCAGTCCAGTCACAAAGTCCATGGTGACGTCCTCCCACTTTCTCTGTGGAACAGGAAGTGGATGGAGTTCACCTCTAGGCCTGAAATGCTCGATCTTGACCTGCTGGCAGGTCGCACACTGTGCCACAAATCTGGCAACATCGGGCTTCAGCCCTCCCCACCAATATAGACGTCTCATATCCTGATACATCTTACTCGTACCTGGATGTACAGAGTAAGGGGTGCAATGAGCCTCCTGTAAAATCCTCTGACGTAAATCTGCATCAGCAGGTTCACAGACGCGACCACGGCGTCTCAAAACTTCATCTGCTCCCAGAAGAAATTGTGGTGCCTCATCCTGAGACATCCGCTCTCTGATCCTCATCAAGGTCGGGCATGTAACGCCCGGAAATTTTTAGAAATTGAATTTACCGAGTTATTCTTATTTCCGTAAATTATTCTACGGAAATATCCGACTTTTATTCCAGACCGTAAACCGTAATTATTTTACGGGAATGTCGGGAATTTTTCCCGACCCGTAACACCCGTTACGGAACTAGTTTAACGAGTCGTTTTTCGCCCGGGTTCTTTCCTCCCTTCCTCTTGGAAATCCCGGCCGAGACAAGCTCGGCCTGCCCATCTCGGCCGAGACCGAGGCCCAGCTGGAGCGTGCCGCCCAGCCTAGCACGCCACCCGCCTACTCCCCGCCTAGCCTACAGCTCCCCTCTGCAGCACTCCACGCCCAGCTCCCCTCTGCACCACTCCCCGCCTCTGGCACCTACAGCCCTAGGCCGACCCCTCGGTCCCGCTCTACACTCACCTACACCCGAGCTGCACACCACACTTCCCCCTCCTCCCTCACTCACGCAGCTCTCTCCCTCTCTCACTCACATCTCCCTCAGCCCTCTTCTACGTCCAGCCGGCGCCCCGCCGTCGTCACTCCGCCGCCGCTACGCCCGAGCCCCTGGAGCACGTCGGAGAGCCACCAACCGGGAACTCCTTTCCCTCTTTCTGCGTCGGGGTTGCTCAGGCAGAGAGAGCCGCAGCAAGCCGTCACCGCCCCGGGGAGACCTTCGCCGTCGACGTGCCTCGCCTGCACAGGCCTAGCCGGAGCCGCCGACGCCAGTCGCCTCCCCTCCGCCACGCCTTCCCCTTCGGCCTTGGGTGAGCAACATCTCACTTCTCCCCTCCACTGCAGCGTCCTCGCCGGAGCTGGAGGTCGGCCACCACTGTCGGAGTGAAGCCCGCACTCAGGCCGTCCAAGGAGACCATCGCAGCCACCTTGCCGCCGCCCTAGCCTCTCCGGAGAAGCGGTGAAACCGCGGAGACACCACTGCAGAATCTCGGCCAAGATTTCTGGGTAATCTCGGTCGGCCACCCTCACTTTCGGTATATTTACGATTCTGGCCTTCAGCTTTTGCTTAATTACAGTTTATACCCGGCAGTTTGATAAATTACAGTTTATGTCCATATGTGTTAGGAATTGCATAAGTGCCCGGAAAATATTTAGCGAGTTTTAACCTCGGAAATTAGACGAGTTTACCTTAGGTTCCGTTATGCTATAAGTTTACGATCTTTTAACATATGGGCGAAATGGATAGTATCATGATAGGTTGGAATTTATAACTTAGCGGAAATGCCAAGTAGCGGCTTTTGAGACCTTAGGAGAATGTGAGGAGCGGGATTAGACCTAGTTGGATTTTACGTCATTATTGACGGTAATTATGTTGGACTCTAGGACACGGCCCTAGAATGCGAGTCAAATGATCCTGCGTAAGTCATCTGTGTAGAAGTCCTAGACTTCTCGAGTTGAGCGGGTTTTTATGATACCTTGTTGTGAACAGGTTGAGTACTTCTTCCCAAGGGAAGCGTGAGCATTTTGTGAGATAGCGTTTGGGACGAGGTAAGTCTTCGGACTTACTTAGCTCGTATTTTATGTATTAGTATTGTTGTGTGTTTGGTGGTGTGTGTTATTTTATGTTATAACGATGAAACCGGTAATTAGGACCACCGACTTTATAAATATGTTTATATTGGCCCAAGTGTATGAGAACGGGCGGTATAAGGTCTAGGGGATTCTCGGCGACTAGCCCGGCGGGTTAGATGACGGATGCATCCGTACCATTCCTTGCCGGTAAGTAGGGACCGAGGCGAGACCATTGGGGTCTCGTGTCACAAAAAGAAGTTGAACTAGATTGGAATACGACTTAATAATAAAAGATAAGAAATCGGACTTGTGTGATTTATGTTTTGTGCTTTGGTGTGTTTGTGCCTTCACCGCTTTCCTAATGCCTATAATATTAGCTAACGGTTTAAACCGATTGTGTAGATGACTTGCAGGTTAGGGATGCCGCCGAGTGAGGGGGAGGAGTGGACAGTCAGGGTCTCCGTACATTATAGGACGGTGATGTTTTGAGTCTTTTCATGTCGTCTTTTATGGATATTGTCGTTTGTTAGAATTCAGATTTATTTACGTTGTTTTGAGGACTCGGCTGAGTTTCCAAGTTGTAGTTTCGTACTTTTCGTTTCCGCATACATTAAAAAACATATTTGAGTTTTCGACCTTTATTTGTGCCATGTTGGAAGGTCCGGTGAAATTGTTGTCAAGCTAAGGGTCGGGACCCATTGTGAGGTCTCGCCCGTAGCGCCCCGAGTCCCGCGGATTTGGGGTGTTACAGGGAAGGTCTCCTGCTTCTGTTGGATCTCACCCAACAGATCAGGTAGAACCTCTAAAATACTCAACCAGGCATCCTCATCAAGAAACTGGATGTCCAACTCTAACCAGATCAGACCTTTGCAGCTGATGCCTGAACTGTCAGCCTCGGCAATCGCCTGCTCTCGAGGCGTCTTCCTGCTCAGGGCGTCGGCGACAACGTTCGCCTTCCCCGGATGATACAGAATCTCCATATCAAAATCCTTGATCAGCTCAAGCCACCTACGCTGGCGGTTATTCAATTCCCGCTGCGTAAAAATGTACTTTAGACTCTGATGGTCTGTGAAGATCTAACATATAACATCATACAGGTAATGTCTCCAGATCTTCAGTGCATGAACTACCGCTGCCAACTCCAGATCATGAGTCGGGTAGTTCTCTTCATACGTCTTCAGTTGTCGAGACGCATAAGCAATCACCCTGCCTCTCTGCATCAAAACACATCCCAAGCCTAGCTTGGATGCATCACTGTATACCACGAAATCCTCAATACCCTCCGACTGCAAAACAAGAGCAGAAGTCAGACGTCTCTTCAGCTCCTCAAAACTCTGCATACACTGATCAGACCTTACAAATCTGGTAGTCTTCCTCAGCAAACTCGTCAGTGGACGGGCAATCACAGAGAATCCCTCCATGAAGCGTCTGTAATAACCGGCTAGGCCAAGGAAGCTACGTACTTCCTTGACGTTCGTCGGTGTAGTCCATGCAGCTACTGCCTCTATCTTCGCCGGATCAACCTTGATCCCTCGGCGGATACAATGTGACCCAGGAATGCTACCTCTGGCATCCAGAACTCGCACTTAGACAACTTAGCATAAAGTTCTCTATCCCGCAAAACCTGCAATACAGTCCTCAGATGTCCTGCATGCTCCTCTCCACTGCGAGAGTATACCAGAATATCATCAATGAAAACCACCACAAACTGATCCAGGAAGTCAATGAAGATATTGTTCATCAACTCCATAAAGACTGTTGGGGCATTCGTAAGTCCAAATGGCATCACTATAAACTCGTGGTGTCCATATCTGGTCCTGAATGTTGTCATATGCACGTCCTGCTCTCTCACCCTCAGCTGGTGATACCCGGAACGCAGATCAATCCTGGAGAACACATTCGCTCCCCTGAAGCTGATCCAACAAGTCATCAATGCGAGGCAGTAGATACTTGTTCTTGATGGTCACCTTGTTCAGCTCTTTGTAATCAGTACACAGTCTCACCGATCCATCCTTCTTCCGTACGAAGAGGACAGGTGCTCCCCAGGGGGACACGCTAGGGCGAATGAAGCCCTTCTCAGCCAACTCCTCGAGTTGCTTCTTCAGCTTCAGCATCTCAACAGGCGCCATCCGGTATGGGGCCTTCGAGATCGGTCTCGTACCAGGCTCTAACTCAATGCCAAAATCCACACTCCTCTGAGGCGGAAAACCGGGACAGCTCAGCAAATACATCTGTAAACTCGCAAACCACATGAATATCCTCTAATGCTGGTGTTCGGGAATGAAATTTCATGAATTTAATTATTTGTGAAATTATATAAAAATCTCATGAAATAAAATCACACATATTTTGGTGTGGTGAATTTATTATAATTAATTAAAAAGAAAGGGTTTCAATCAATAACATAAAGTGTTGATTTTTTTTTAAAAAAAAGGCCTAACAATGTTACTTAAAAGTCAAAAAAAAATATATATTGTAACAATTCATCCCAATTAATGAAAAGGTGATAAATTGACAATAAATTTATGTAACAGTTTTCAAATTATGTTAGTTTCCATAAATTTAAAAGAAAAAAGATAAAATGGTTAAGAGCCTATAATGCTTATGGATTAGTGGGGTTAGTGGAGGTTAATTGTGTAACTCCTCTCATTAACCATTCTATTTTAGGAGTGAAAAATTCTGCAAATAGAGATATGTGAAAAAAGGAAGAGAGAAGAAATTTTGGAAAGAACAAAAAACAACGATCAAAGAGAAAGAAAAACAAGGAAGACAGAAACCATTTTTTTTATTTTTTCGAATCCAATCTTCTTTATATTTGTCTGATCTTCTTTCAAAATGGTTTCCTTGATTCACTGTTCTCGTTATCTCTTTTATCCTTTATACAAAGATACATGAGTATACTACCAGACTCTTGTTGAATTTGAAGGAAATACAGAGTTGGAAAAAGGAGAAAGAAAACACAGAAAGGAGATCTCAAATTACATAGAAGACTGCGTTTTCACTTTTTCAGTTATGATGAACTTACAATTAAATCAGCCCAACGGTCCCCTCTTTTCAGACATTCATCTCACCCGGTGCAAGGAATCATCCACGCAAAAATTCGCGTTGGCCGGAATCGATAGATTCTGCCGCTACAAAACCTCGCGGTTGGCTGGAATCGATGGATTCCGCCGCTGCAAAACCCGCAGTTGGCGGAATCGATAGATTCCGCCGCTGCAAAACCTCGGTTGGCCGGAATCGGTGATTCCGCCGCTGCAATTGGCCGGAATCGGTGGATTCCGCCGCTGCAAAACCCGCGGTTGGCCGAAATCGACGGATTCCACCGCTGCAAAACCTGTAGTTGGTTGAAACTACCGCTACATCAAGGCTTCCAAACGGTGGATTTTACCCTACAACCGAACCGTTTGGTTCCTGTATAGGAACAACGGATGAGAACAAAAAAAAAAGTTTACATTTCCTGTTCATCTAAAATAAGACTACAGATGAAAAATCACAAAATTCTTCAAATGCATCCAACAACCAGGAATAGATCACAAATTCTTCAAAATGCATCCAACAACAGGAATAGACTAAATTTGCAAATGGAAGTGAATTTGGATCTACCAGGATTACAGAAAAGACGAAAGTTAAAAATGATTTGTTTCAGTAAAACAAAATTCAACAATCCCAGAGTCTGTAAAGATGTATACTCACATCAGGGTCAGATTCAAAAGTTTACAGCAAACCAACCCAGTAAAACTGTTGTTTTCTACATGTTACTCATACCAGAAATTGAATCGAATTCAAAGCCGAGTATGCAAAGGAACATCGAATAGAGATAAAAAAAAAAGTTAGGAAATTTGGGTAATATTCATGAAACACAATAATCGAACCAAAATCGAGAACAGACTTACGAGAGACTAATGTATGTTCACCTCGTTTGATCTTGTCTCCGACGTCCTAAACAGAGCATAATCGAACTTGAACCCCTCATTTCTCTTAGGATCCATACATATAAAGCCTATGTAAATCTCGTTCATCTCGAACCTGACCTCGTTTCCGATTCCCCCTGACTCGAACTCTTCCTACACTTTATTCAATCTGCCCAAAGTGAGTCTTCATTATCACCATGGATGAAGCTCTGCATCGTCTCCTGCAAAAAAACAACAGACAGAATATTAGAAGAGGAAAGTAGGAGGGATAAGAAAGAAAGAGAATAAAATAAAAGAAAGGATAAAAAAATTAAAAGAGGAAAGATTTAAGAAAAGAAGAGAAGTGAAGCAGCGTTTCTTTCAATTCAATGGGCCCCCCTCTTTCAATTTGACAAGTGGAAATAGCACCTACACGTGCTATTCATCCATTTTCAAATTAAAATTTTTGTTTCCTTTTCTTTATTTTTTATATAAAAGACAGCCCATTTATGTTCATTTGATTAGATTTAGATGGAGCAGAAATATTTGGGCAATGGATTAAATTTCATCTTAAGTACTCTTTTGATTAAGAATTTATTTTCTTAAATAAAATAAATAAAGTCAAAAAGAAGTTACCGAATAAATTTCAAGAACTACTTAAGGACTTGCGTCATTCAAATGGCTACGTAGGTAACTCGATATATTGTCAGGTATAGTCGCAAATCAAATTTAAATCTCTTTTCTCATAACTTATCGATCCCGTGGTTAAACCGAAAGTATATACTTTTGGTCACCACATCAACGGTTCAAATATTCTTTGTAGAACTACATATGATTTGATTCCGTTTTTTACGGATACGTAGGAAATTTAATACAAAAATATATTAAATTCAATTACAAATATATATTTTTGACTTTTATAAAAATCAAAGTCATAAAATTCAAAGTCAAATAAAATAGTTATTTTCCAAAACTACGTTATGACTTGATGCTTTTTCCGAGCTACGTAGGAAATTCGATATTAAACCGGATTCAGTCGCCCCGTCCAAGAACAATATCATTTTAAGTCAAACTTGGCCATAAAATCAATATTTCCGAACTCGATATAAAGCATCCGCTCGTCGAGTTTAACAACAAAAAATAAAATTCAATCAAGAACTACGTACGACTTGATTCCTAAAAAGGGATACGTAGGAAAAATTTGGTACAAATAAACCAAGGACCAAATTCAATCACGAAAATAAAATAAAATAAAATAAAACAACCTAACACTATTCTTGATCATGCACGTGATAGCGGGATAAATTAAGCAACCCTTCCTAGAAGGTGGGTTTAATTTAATCTTTTGATGCATGATCGAGATATAAGCGTCATGCAAATGATAGTTGGATCATCGTTTAAGCAACCCTTCCTAGAAGGTGGGTTTGGACTTTGATTCTCTAATGCATGAAAACACCGCACTGAACTACGTAAGGCTTGATCCTCTTTAAAGAGGTACGTAGGCAACCCGTCAAAATCCGGGTGCAGCCCAAATCACCAAAACCAACCAAATATCGGTATTTGTATAACTTAGAATCAAAAGGTCAAAAGAGAGGGTCGAACTCAAATAAAAAAAATAAATAAAATGTGTTTTGTGAATTTGTGCTCAATAAAATAAAAATAAATATTTTTATAAATTTGTGTACATTTTTACTCAACAGTTGGACTCTTCCCCTCCTTCATGGCATAACACCAAAAGGCACACAACCCTGTGCAATCAATCTAGCTGTCCGTACCGCACTGATAATCGTGCCTGTCTTTCCAAGGTCCCAACCTCGGAAAACCTCTATCTGGCATAACTCGGTAGAGAGGGTAACAGTCCTCCTAGCTACATCTAAAACAGCAGAATGTCTATCCATCTAATCCATACCTAGTATAACTTCCTCATGCTCTAACGGCATGACAAAGAAGTCAACTAGTAACACACGGGTCCTATAGAAATGGGACAACCGTGAATCTCACGGGTACCTCTGACCCTACCACCATCGGGTAACCCTATAATAAAGGGCATCACCTCAATTGTATCTAAACCAAGACGCTCTACACAGGCATCAGAAATAAAGAATGCGTAGCACCAGTATCAAATAAAACTCTAACAGGTAAACCATGAATCAGAATGGTACCTGTAGCAGTAGGTGCAGCTGGCTCCTCTGCACTCCTCAGCTCAAAATCTCGGCCCTGTGGGCCTCTGGTATCAGTGGTGCCCCCACCACGGCCTCTGCCTCTACTCGGCCCAGGAGCAGATCCCTCAGTCGTAGGGCGATCTAGGACTCTCTGTTGTCCCGGTGTCTGCTGCTGCTGAGGTGGCCTCTGCCCACCTCCCGCTACACTGGCAGGGGAAGAACCCTGCTGAGATGAAGCTCTCTCTCGTCTATAGAAGGTAGCTCTATGACCAGGTCTGCCACAAGTGAAGCAAGTCACCGGCTGCCTTGTACACTCAGATCTCATATGCACATACTCTCGTAGTCAGAAGCCCTGTCCTGATAATCGACCAAGGTCTCACAGTGGAAACCCGCCAAATAGGTACAGGTAGTATCCCTCAAACGTCGGGAAAACAAATACATGTGCTGATCTGCAGAAGGTGCAGCTGGACCAGCAATGCCAACTCCTCCTGAAATCTCCTGATGGCCTCTGAGACCGGTACATCCTCGAACCCAGCCTCAACAAAGTCTCGCAGTTTCTCCCTCCTCAACAAGGCAGGGCAGAAACGCTCTCAGATCAGAGTCTTTATCTGCTCATAACTAGTAACTTGTACTCGTACAGACCTCCACCAGTGTGTTGTGCCAAATCTCTGAACAAGGTCTGCACCAGCTCAACCTGCCTGTCAACTGGACATCTAATAGACTCCAAAGCTGAGTCTACATGTCCTAACTAGAGCTCCACCTCTAACCCCACCTTCCCAGTGAAAGGGGGTACTCCCATCGGATGAAAAGCCTTCAACCAAGTGTCTGGTCGAGGCCCTCTATATATGCTCCTCTGTAGCTCGAGCAATCTCAGCGGCAGGTGCTGGTGCAGCTGACACCTGTGTAACTGCATGGGATCTCTCAGATGATCCCTCCTGTGCTGGCAGATCAGGAGCAGACCTACCTGCCCTGGCAGCCTCCTCAACACGTCGTATGTACTTGCGGAAGGTTGGTCCCTCCATGGAGACACGGTCAGACTCCTAGATTGGGCTCCTTGTGGCCCCTGTCTCTCAGTTGCACCGTTCCCAACCTCAGGAACGGCACTCTCAGCAACCTCCTCGTGGATCTCTCCCGCATGTGAACCGTCAGCAGGAGTCCTACCCCGTCCTCTACCTAGAGGGGGTCTACCTCTACCTCGTCTAGCTGCAGGTAAGGCTCTAGTCTGAACCATTTGCAGAAGACGTAAACCTAACTTATAAGGCTATATATATGCCGTATGTATATATCAAAACAATCACAACAGAATATCTATACATATACTGTCGAGATCTTCAGAGGGGCGATGGCTCATGTACACGGTATCCCAAAACATTTGTACTCATTTCAAAACCAAAACCTTTTGAAAGTAAGACCCCTTTTCGGGTTCTGTTTAGTTATTTATTCGACCTTTATCGTAGATTACTAGTGCCATTTTTGTCAACCTGAGCTCTAATACCAACTTTGTAACACCCCAAATCCGTAGGACTCGGAGTGCTACTGGGCTAGGGTCAGGATCCATTGTGAGATCCTAGCCCAGTAGCACTTCGAGTCCTACGGATTTTGGGTGTTACATTATGGATATGAGTTGATATATTGTTATGCCTTGTTACTAGGCAGTGTTGTCCTCCAGATTGGAGTGGACCGTTTGAGAGTTGATCGTAGTGAGACTACTTCGAGGTTGAGGTAAGTCCATAGGACTTACTTAGCTACCATCCTTATATTGGATGTGTGCATGAGTGGTGTATGTGTTATCTGCTTTATAGCATGAGTTATGATGATTACCGACCTATGGTATAGTGATTGCTCGTTGTAGATCTTGACAACTGTCCCATTCATCCATTTGGAGTTTGGGCGGTTCTCTGTGGTTGGGTCAGACTTGGTAAACGGCTAGCCACTCCCCATTCCCTCAGGGTACACGGGTGGGTGTGACCAAAGACCACTCCAGCTGCATGAGCACCCAGAGGCGAGGGTTATATTCCTCGTGTCACATATGTTCATATTGATATATATATATATATATATATATATATATATATATATATATATATATATATATATACGTTTGAGTGATTGACTTTATAAAGATAATAAACCGGGTAAATGTGTGAAAGCATGATGATGTGTTTATTTCCTTGCCCTTATCTTATCATTATATATATATATATATATATATATAATATATATATATAATTGTGCTTATGCTTATCATCTATATATATATATATATATATATATATATATATATATATATATATACACGTTTGAGTGATTGGACTTTATAAAGATAATAAACCGGGTAAATGTGTGAAAGCATGATGATGTGTTATTATTTCCTTGCGGTGTGATTGTGCTTATGCTTATCATCTATATCTATATATATATATATATATATATCTGTATGGTTAGCTAACGGTTTTATATCGTGTTGTAGATCCTTTGCAGGTTAGGAGAGCTGTAGAGTAATCCAAAGTGGGTGATCCGCTGAGGGCTCCGTACACTGGGTCGATATCGGGGATATGGGATATTTCATATGTACAGTCTATGTTTTATTTGTACTCAGCGGTACTTATGTATTACCTTTTGATATATATATATATATCAGTTTAATGTTTTGCATTTAATCTATTTGTGCCTTGTTGTAAGATTCAGTGAACTTGTTGTCAGGCTAGGGTCAGGATCCATTGTGAGATCCTAGCCCAGCGGTACTTAATGTTTTGCATTTAATCTAACCTGTAATAATTCCCTAAATAGTAACGAACCCACAATGAATGGATCGTACGAAGTAGGACAAGTATTTCAGGGTCGATCTCAGGGACTGGGAGGATTAATATGCACCAATGATTAAATATAAAATATATCTCAATTAAAGACAGGAGGTTGGAAAAAATAAGGGAAAGAAATCAAAAGGGGTTTAAAAGGGGTTTAAAGGACTCGCAATCAATTGTCACTATTGATTGAAAGTCAAAACAAACAAATAAAAAGGGAAAACAAAAATCTTATATGTATTAAAGGAGAGACCTTCTCTTGCCACGTGTCAATGACACAATACACGCAGCTCCAAAAATATTTTTAAAAAGGCATTTTTAAAAACTAATAATTTTGATATTTACAAATTAAAATATTAATAATTTGTTAATTAGTAAGTAATATTTGATATTTAAAAGATCAATAATTTTGATATTCATATTTTAATAGTTTGTTAATCCGTAAATAAAATATTATAAACTTTTTCGTCACTATTTAAATTATAATTATAATTTTTGGCAAGATTTGTTTTACATTATATAAATATAACTTGAATTTGTTACCGTATTATATGTATAATAAAAAGATAATTAAATTTATAGTGAATTAAGTAATATTATGCTCTATATAAATCATTATTATTCAAGTATTTAGAATAAATATTATATCACACCCCGTGTAATGCACGGGGTAATACACTAGTAATCAAGTTAAAGGGAAGAAAATGGATTCCAAAGGTTCAATATCATTGCTTATACATATAGATTCAGGAAGACTCATAAAGATATATGGTAGAAAAGCGATAGGGATAAACGTTTCTAGGCTGACAGTCTATTACCGGGTAAGTCTCAAGACTATCTAGTTCCAAACCAACTACCTATTACCGGGTAAGTCTCAAGGTAGAGAGGTAAAAAATTCTAAACAAACCAGACTACAAACTAAGGGAAAGGTAAACCATTACCGGGTAAGTCTCAGGTATTACCCTAATTAAGAAGGAATCTAAGCACATTCAACCAATAAAGAATAAACCTTTATTACCTATGATCAGTCTCTCGTGTATCTATGAAGGAATATCACCGGGTAAGTCTCAATTCCAACTTAGGTTGCTAGCTAGAAGGATTCTAACTAGATTCAAGAACAAACCAATTCAACCATTAGGATTTCTAGCAATTCAAATCCAAAACAAAGCACAATCTAATCCATCATAATCCAAGGCATAAACAAATCCCTGTCAACCTTGGAACCACAAGATTCTAGCCAATAACAATCATATCAAAGAAAGACAAATAAATAAATAACAAAGGAAAATAAAAGGAACTTAACTTCAATAAATGTAAACTTGCAATCTTGACAAATCTTGAATCCCACAAAGTCTTCTCAAACAAAACTGAATGTAAAAGTATGAATCTTGAAGCTAACTTAGGAAGAACAATGGAGAAGAAGAAGGGAAAGGAAGAGAGGCGGCTCCCCCTATGGGGTAACCTAACCCTAAAAGAAACGGACTAATTCGGACTTATTCGGACCCTTAGAAATAACCTATACCTTCCCTTTTATAGGCAACAATCTTACAAAGGACAGGCTGGGCCAAAACCGATCCAAAAATAAAATAAAATCGCCGAACAGGAAATCTGGGGCAGAAAATCTCGGCCGAGATCGGGCCAGTCGGGACCGAGATTTGGCAACAGAAAGTTCAGTGCGTCAGCACATCGAGAATCTCGGCCGAGATTTCTCGATCTCGGCCGAGCTCGGACCATCTCGGCCGAGCCAAGGCAATCTCGGCCGAGCCAGGTGAATCTCGGCCGAGCCAAGGCCATCTCGGCCGAGTCAGGAGAAATCCCGGCCGAGCCAAGTGAAATCTCGACCGAGCCAGGAGAAATCCCGGCCGAGCCAAGTGAAATCTCGGCCGAGATTTGGACCATCTCGGTTTTGTCTGACCGAGATCGGTCCATCTCGGTCCTAGACGCGGTCTTCTTCGTTCCTTCGCGCCTTTAGCTCGATTCCTCGCCTTTCCCATGCACGTAGCTCGCTCCATTGCGTCCACTTCGAGGCTTGATCCTCAAATACGTCGTTTTAGCTCCAAAATGCGCCAAATCACCTACAAAGCCACAATAGTGTGTGTAGACATCTATTCTTGCAAAGTAGAACTAAACAAGCATAAATGGCACAAACTAAGGCTAAAACATGAATGCGAAAAGAGAAAATCTAACTAAATGCATGAGTAAAACAGGTCGATAAATCATGTTATCAAAATACCCCATACTTATCCTTGCTTGTCCTCAAGCAAGTAGTGAATCTAAGATAAGATAACATGAATTATCTATGCAAAACAAAAACAAAAACGCGAAGTGCTTCTAATTATGATCACCCTCAATAATGCAAGTTTCATAGCTAAAGATATATTTCAATCAAGATCAAATGAAATAGGCATAAAAAGGATAATCATACTTTACAAGAATTTCACATTCATCATCAAAATTACTAATATCTAATTTTCATTAGAAATTCAAGTTTAAGCCTGCCAAGTCAAAAACATGTATACATAGATCAAAAGGACTTAGCAAATAAAGGCCAAGAAACGTGATAAGGGTAGGATGTTATTTAGGTCATGTGGTGCTAATCCGGGAAGAAGAAACAACACACTTCATCTGTTCAACTCAACATTCACCACCCTTTCATAATCTGCAGATTTTTTTTTTCTTTTCTCTTTCCTGAGTGAAAGGCATTGGTGCACAGTAGCCGAAACCTTGGTGTTCAGTTTCCTTCACGTACCTCACATCAAAATGCACATACAAAATCAACTCTAAGGGAATGTTTTTAAAACTAATCAGACTTTAGCAAGGCACAAACACCCGGCTATGTGAATGGTACCGAGTTACTCATCTTTCATAGCCAACAATCCCTTATAAGCTTTTCTTTTCTTTTTCACATCACATTTCACATTCTTCAAATTTCTTCAAACATTTCACAACACAACAATTTCAGCACACACCTTCAAAATAAACATTCCTAATTCCCGGATAAGAGACAATGGATTTCATGTTTGAGGGGTTAAGCATGATAAAGATAGAAGAATAATGAAGTCGAATTGCCTAAATCATCTCTATGCAATGTATAAGAACTTATCATGAAGCTTCAACTATCCAAACTCAATCCAACTAGACAAGGTAATTTTCATAATTCACATAAAATTCAAGCAAAGTATTCAAATCCCATATATGCCATAAATCAAGTTGAGCTCAAAAGTAATAATCAAGGGCTAATTCACAAGCACAATACCATCATAGGGTTCATGTCATTCCTAGAAGCACATATTTTTTTTATGCACGCTAAAAGAAAACGTGTGACAAGAAAAGAAACATGCTAAAAGATTGCGGTATCCCACCCCATACTTAAAACTCACATTGTCCCCAATGTGAAGAATGAATAGAAGTGAAAAAGAATACTCACAATGTAAAAATCAGTGATATGGCACATGCAAATGGAAGTGGTAGTGGAAACAAGCGGTTGTGCAACCTCCTTCAAGCAACTATTCTTCATTTATTACCTAAAACCTGAAAAGACAAAAGAAACAAAACGCGCAGAAATGCAAAAGCAAAAAGCAAAAACAAAAACAAGAGTACAAAAGACTCTTACCTCGGGTTGCCTCCCGAGAAGCGCTTGATTTAAGGTCTCTAGCCGGACCCAATTATGTGGTTGTGTTAGCTCACATCAAAAACCTTGGACTGCTCATCCAGTCCTTTTAACCACTTTTCACAAGACTCGTAAAATTTCTTCTTGAGAACTCTCTTCATGTCCTAAATGAAGATCTCCACTCTTCCCAGCATTGGAGGACGGTATGAGATAGTCTTGTGGGTTACCCCATACTTGAACGATATGCTCTTTTGGTTAGGGAGAAGCTTCAATCTAACCTTGGGAGGTTCCTTTGGCACTGCCCTCCAGCTTTTAGACGCAGCTCGAGTAAGATGGAAGCCACATGGACGATTTTCAACAAATCTCGGGCAGCCGTGTAAGAAATCTCGGCCGAGATTGTAGGGATTAGGCCGAGATTTTCCTTCTGCACAGGAATCTTGGTCGAGATAGGAATGATCTCGGCCGAGATCGGGATAGGGTTGTCCGATCCGTCTTCCTCCTTCGTCAGCTCTTCATCCTCGATGCGCTCTTCCTTTGGATGTACCTCTTCCCGGGGAGTTAAGATGCTTTCAGATTTCTCCCTTGATCTCCGCAATTCGTTTAGCATTTGAGGTCCATCTCTGCGAGACAATCTCCTCTCTAACCTGTCAAACATCCTCAATAAATTTTCATACATCAACTTTATCTGATCTTCGGGAGATTGCTGCAGAGGTTGTATTTGGGGTTGTGGGGGTTTGAGTGTTTCTCCAAATGGATTATAAACATAACCCTCTCAATACCTCCAAGAGCTGGACCCGTTATTCCAAGTCATCTTGTACCTTAAGAATACAAAGACAGAAAGAAAACGAGATCAAAAGTAACCAAAAAGACCTAAACTATAAATAATCAAAAACAACAAATTAAACTTTCTCAGTCCCCGGAAACGGCGCCAAAAACTTGTTGGGCGTTGACGGGACTGAGGTTTAATTTGATTAATCTTTCCCAATCCCCAACAACGGCGCCATAAACTTGTTCGCTGCTTTTACACCCCTATAAACCTTTATCAATAATAATAAAGACCTATAAGTTAGTAAAACAAGGAAGGGATAGTTTTATATTTGTAACCTGTAATAATTCTCTAAATAGCAACGAACCCACAGTGTATGGATCGTACGAAGTAGGACAAGTATTCCAGGGTCGATCTCAGGACTGGGAGGATTAATATGCACCAATGATTAAATATAAAATAGATCTCAATTAAGGACAGGAGGTTGGAAAAGATAAAGGAAAGAAATCAAAAGGGTTTTAAAAAGGGTTTAAAGGACTTGCAATCAATTGTCACTATTGATTAAAAGTCAAAACAAACAAATAAAAAAGGAAAACAAAAATAATCAAGTTAAAGGGAAGAAAATGAATTCCAAGGGTTCAAGATCATTGCTTATACATATAGATTCAGGAAGACTCATAAAGATATATGGTAGAAAAGCCACAAGGATGAACGTTTCTAGGCTGACAGTCTATTACCGGGTAAGTCTCAAGACTATCTAGTTCCAAACCAACTACCTATTACCGGGTAAGTCTCAAGGTAGAGAGGTAGGAAATTCTAAACAAGCGAGACTACAAACTAAGGGAAAGGTAAACCATTACCGGGTAAGTCTCAGGTATTACCCTACTTAGGAAGGAATCTAAGCACATTCAACCAATAAAGAATAAACCTTTATTACCTATGATTAGTCTCTCGTGTATCTATGAAGGAATATCACCGGGTAAGTCTCAATTCCAACTTAGGTTGCTAGCTAGAAGGATTCTAACTAGATTCAAGAACAAACCAATTCAACCATTAGGATTTCTAGCAATTCAAATCCAAAACAAAGCACAATCTAATCCATCATAATCCAAGGCATAAACAAATCCCTATCAACCTTGGAACCACAAGGTTCTAGCCAATAACAATCATATCAAAGAAAGACAAATAAATAAATAACAAAGGAAAATAAAAGGAACTTAACTTCAATAAATGTAAACTTGCAATCTTGACAAATCTTGAATCCCACAAAGTCTTCTCAAACAAAACTGAATGTAAAAGTATGAATCTTGAAGCTAACCTAGGAAGAACAATGAAGAAGAAGAAGGGAAAGGAAGAGAGGCGGCTCCCCCCTATGGGGTAACCTAACCCTAAAAGAAACGGACTAATTCGGACTTATTCGGACCCTTAGAAATAACCTAGAGCTTCCCTTTTATAGGCAACAATCTTACAAAGGACGGGCTGGGCCAAAACCGATCCAAAAATAAAATAAAATCGCCGAACAGGAAATCTGGGGCAGAAAATCTCGGCCGAGATCGGGCCAGTCGGGACCGAGATTTGGCAACAGAAAGTTCAGCGCGTCAGCACATCGGGAATCTCGGCCGAGATTTCTCGATCTCGGCCGAGCTCGGACCATCTCGGCCGAGCCAAGGCAATCTCGGCCGAGCCAGGTGAATCTCGGCCGAGCCAAGGCCATCTCGGCCGAGCCAGGAGAAATCCCGGCCGAGCCAAGTGAAATCTCGGCCGAGATTTGGACCATCTCGGTCTGGTCTGACCGAGATCGGTCCATCTCGGTCCGAGACGCGGTCTTCTTCGTTCCTTCGTGCCTTTATCTCGATTCCTCGCGTCTTTAGCTCGATTCCTTGCCTTTCCCGTACACGTAGCTCGCTCCAATGCGTCCACTTCGAGCCTTGATCCTCAAATAAGTCGTTTTAGCTCCAAAATGCGCCAAATCACCTACAAAGCCACAAATAGTGTGTGTAGACATCTATTCTTGCAAAGTAGAACTAAACAAGCATAAATGGCACAAACTAAGGCTAAAACATGAATGCAAAAAGAGGAAATCTAACTAAATGCATGAGTAAAACAGGTCGATAAATCATGTTATCACAACTTTTGTGACATGCATATTAGATAATGTTTACTCTAACATTTCTTCTTGGGTGATCATGTGACCACATAATCTTAGTTGAGAGGTGATCTTGTGAATAGCACTATTATAATCAAATATGGACTTGAAGTCCAGGAACCTCAAGTTGTTCCATTCGTACAAAACTTGTGGGAATATGAATTCATGATCTTTTTTATGTCCATATCTTTCATTCAAGCTAGCTTTCTCGTCCAGAACTCTATAGGATCCTCCACAAATAAGTACTCAGTTTTGAGACTTTCATGGATGAGGTGGCGAAGGAATACAATTGTTTTTGTCTTTTCTTATGGAGTGGCATCATTTTATCCTCAAATGTATTTTCAAGGCAATTTGCCTTGAGATGGGCTAGCACATCTACCTTCCATTTGAGGTAATTTTTGGCCTGATAAGTGAAGAATGTCAAACTCTCTTTTTAAATGGCTTGTTATTGGTTACTACATTAAAATTTTAAATTATGTCAATATTAAGCATGTATGATTTTATTAGGCATGAATTAATAAAGTGAGGTGTAAGGTCATTTCATAGGCATAGATGTCATGTAGATGAACCGCACCAAATATTAAAGAATGCATGTAGATTTAATAGATGGTGTATGTCAGAACAATAATAGAGACAAATATTATATCATGCGATACAAGTAAGAAATCATACGGATAAATGAACATTACAAGCTAGAACAAAGAATTAATACCGGTTATTTCTTTTTACCCTTTAATTTTCATCCATCCATTTTACTTTCTTCCACCAAGCTTATCTTCTTCCTCCTTTTACTCCATCTTCATATTTGATAAATTAAAAAAAACAACAAAAAAAACTCTCATGTCCATGTCATGATGATTTTACTCATTGACTTGTTACAAATAATAATCGACTTTTAATCAAGCTTTTCATTTGTCTTGTTCTTATTTACATCATCATCATTATCATAATTATCATTTTGGTGGGAATTTATCTCCGTTCATAATTAATCCAAGAGGTGAAAACAAAGAATTTAATGTAGATCTTTGTCAAAAGAGGTAAACAAATCTCAATTTTGTTTGTTTCTTAGCATAAATCCAAAACATGATTTTGTTTTGACAAAAGTTATTTCGATTTGGGAACTATAGAGCATACTCCTTAAGTTAGTTTTCGAAAAACTTGAGTTTCTGATGTAGAAGATCCCGTAAAGGGCAACTACAGAGCATAATCATCGAGTAGATTTTCATGTATTAATTTTGTGTAATGAAAAACTAAGAAATATTTATGAACATATCTTAGTAGAAGGCTCAGTTGGAAACTTATAATCTTCGTGTTGATAACGTGTTATGAAATGATTACTTTGGACTTCTTATTTTCTTATACTTTTGTAGAATGTGTTCAAGAACACTTAGAATGATGCTAGAAGAGAGGAATGAACAAGAAGAGTAAATTTTTAACTTGCTCTTGGGACATCTTGTTATAATGAAAGTGACCTCTATTTGTAGGTCAAACTTGGTGAATTTCTTAATTAAGTATTAGGGAGGTAATTAGGTAAAGAAGGTGAATATTTCACCTTATACAATTTACATTTTCTCTAAAATTCACCATGCAATAATATTACATTAGAACACATGCATCATTGTATTAGTAACTTGTGCATGTATATATAATAATAATAATAATAATAATAATAATAATAATAATAATAATATAATGATTTATAATATTACATGATGGTCCATAAGTAAAATACATTATTACAAACAAAATTTAAAATAATATTTAAGATGGTTTATCTAAAACTAGTATTCTATAATATATAGTATTAATTATACAAAATTTAGTGTAAAACAAAATTAAATTATCAAGATGTTAAGAAGCGAAGATATAGTTATTGTAGAAAAATAATATAAAATTGTTTTGGTAGTTGAAGATATGTAGAATTGAAGAAAGCTTAAACCCTAGAAGTGATAGAGTGGATGGAGTGAAAGAAGAATATGGGAGCCCATAGAATTGTGTCACCGAAAGAGACAGACATTATATGACGATTGTATTTGTACTTTATCCATGTTCGCCGCCTTTTGTATTCTTGTCAATTATTGTTATGTCCCCACCACTCCACCAGCACCAATCAGTGACCTCAATAACACAAATTCCAGAGTTCCGAAACACCTTCTATGTAAAACACAATTATTAGGAACACGATGACGACTAATTTATTGGATCTTTTACCTAAACAACAACAACAAAAGTTAAAATATTTACTACACTAACAAAATATAATACAATTTTATCAATATAACAAATTTTCTGACACAAACCTACTAAAAACGCAGGGTCAGACTCTTCTTTTTCAAATTTTATTATAGATCACTAATTACGGTTTCATTTGATAATTATTTTATTTTTAATTTTTTATTATTTAAAATATAATTATTAAAATTTAAACTAGAAAAAAATGACATGAGTTCGTTAATATAAAGAGGTGGTCCTAATACGATTATTTATTTTTTCGTTATACATACCACGATATTTTATTAAATGTTACTTCATAACTTTTAAAATGAAACTAATAAAATTTAAATTTCATAAAAGGATATAAAATCAAGTTCATTAATATAAAGACACGATCTTGGACCGCTTGTTTAAATTTTTTTGTTATACATAGTACGATGTTTTATTATATGTTTACTTCGTAACTTTCAAAATGTTTTACAGAAAATATGTATAATATCAAGTTTGTTATTATAAAGATGTAGTATTGGACTCCTTGCTTATTTTTTCCGTTATACATATTACGATATTTTTAATATATTTTTACTTTGTAACTTTTAAAATTATAAATAATGTATAATATCGGGTTCGTTAATATAAAGACGTGATCCTACGCTGCTTGTTTATTTTTCCGTTATGTATATTACGGTGTTTTTTTTAATCATACGTTTTACTTTTAAAATTCAATTATTACATTTTTAAAATTAGAAAACAAAAATAATATAAAGACAAAACTGAAATGTTAAAACAATAATTATTAAATAAAACTGCAATTATAATAGGTGATTAGTAATAAAATTTGAAAAGAAGCAGTATAATCCTACGGTTTAAGTAGCCTAGTAGGTTTGTGTAAGATAATTTGCTATATTGGTAAATTTGGTTTATCTTATGTTAGTTTAACAAATATTTTAATTTGTTTTGTTGTTTTGGTAAAAAAAAATCTCAATTTATTAATGTCAACATTGAGACCGCACGTTTAGTTACAGTGAGATTGTCCGTCAAATTTAGTATCGAAGATCAATAAGACTGGTCAGAGTGTCAGACAGTGCGGTCAATAAAAAAACTAAAAAATGCGGTAATATCTTTGATCGGTTATATATATAGCGTTAAGAATCATTTTCAATGAAGCATTATTTGAATCAATTGTGACATATCTAATGAATGGGCAAATTTGTCTTATCACCCAATTCAAATTTTGTTGCGGTCCCTTATCTTTTGAAAAGAAGTCAAACAATAAAATTCATTTAAATAGATTTATTTAAACTACTAAAAATGCTTATTTATTATTTTTTTGTAACATGATTTTTTTTTTAAATCTCATTCTCAACATACTCTTCACCCTATAATCTCCCTCCACCGAATGAATTCGAATTCACTTACATTATTTTGTAGGAAAAAAGAGATTAAAAATATAATTAAATTACTCAATTAATTAAGTGGTTTTTTCAAGAACTTAAAAAATTACAAATCAACTCCCGGAACCACCGGCCATCGCCACTTTTTTAAAATTATTTTTTTTCGATAAAACGGGCGCCGACTGCTGACGCCCAGATGAAGAAAAAAAAAAGTTTCGCTCAACCTAATTTACAAGTTATAAAAAAGATACTCAACATTTATTAAAACTATATTAATGTAAACTAAATAAACTATAATCATAAATCACATTTTTTTTACCATCAATTTTTCTAAAGTCGATAAAGTTATCTTCCTTTTTTTTATTTATTACATCTCTTTATAAATTCACAATAACTTAAATATTTGAACACTTTTTATAATTACTATTTATTATAATAATAAAATTTGTAACTTTTTATTTGAAATTTGTCCATCCATAAAAAATTTCTGGCTTCGCCCTACGAATCAATAAAAAATTATGTTTGTTTAGAGGTCTTTTAACACGTATATAAAAGTAATTCAATCTTCCTCTCTTTGCTTGCCTAACGCTTTCTTTGATGCTCCTTCTTGATCGGCTCATTGTGATCAAATTTATCATTTGATATTCTAGTTCCCTCATGACGGTTAGTTCGTCTGCCGATTTAATCGACATTTCAATCCATTAGACGGTGTTTGGTCTAGTGCATCGAACCACTTTTCGTTATATAAATAAATAAATAAATAATGTCAACAATGTTGTTCGACCTAACTATTTTAATGATAAAAATAGTCATTAGGGGCGTGATGTGGTGTGTTGATTGTTAATTCTCATAAAAAATACTTTATAAAATCAACAAGGAAAATATATAAATATGTCGTGACAAATATATAAATAATCCGAAAAGGTCATACGTGGCATGACTTAGGACGTTTTGTGACATGTTGATTGTTTATTAATTTTAGTATAAATTATTTTATAAAAGAAAATAAAATGACAAACTTGTATTATATTGTGATAAATATTTAAATAAGTTTAAGAAAAAAATGAGATTGTAAGAGGCGACCCATGAGGGTGAGGGAAATATAGGATGCTTTTAGTATTATAGATTATAGATCCGTTTACAGTAATAACTATAAAAATATTTTTTGTGTCAAAAGTGTGAAAACAAACCAATTTAGAATAAATATAAAAGGAGAAATAAATAAAAAAGAGCATTAACGCTTGATTTTATTGATTAAACAAAAGAAAAAGATTTGATAAGAAAAGCTCAATAAATTGAGCATTATTTATATTTTAATTGACTTAAATCTAGCAATTAATGTCTATGGAGCAAAATCTAAAATCAATAAAATATAGTAGTATAACTCGTGGGATATATCTCATTTATAAAAAAAATTAATTTGTAATATTAAATAATTTAAACTAAATAGATTTGAAAATTACGTTATTATACATTAATTAACTATACATATTTTGATTAACTAATTAAATTATTAATTATGGGCCAATATAGCAAAATAACCCGATTCAATTGCCGACTCGTTATTTTTACTGGCTATACGTATCAATTTCAAATGGGTAAAAAACTGATCCGTTTCGTGACAAACAAATGTAGCGATTTTGGTGGGCGTAAGAGGAGTTTGTACGTGACCCATTTGGGAAGACCCTCCAAATATCAACTTTTTTCATACATGTTGTCGGGAGGATTCAAACTCGAATTTCCAAGCAAACACTTAAGGAGTCTAGCGCCACTTTATCACTAGACCAACTGAATATTGGTATTGGTTTTCAACTCTCTAATCACGAAACTAATTTGACAAGACAAAACCGGGTTCAGGGAGGCTATATAATGTTGGAACAGTCATTGATCGTGTTGATGAAGTATATCTACAACCAAGAAGATCGTCGAGGATGACCAAAAGAAGTTTGCCTTTGATGCAAGTGTTAAATTTTGAGAATTCAACGTTAGATAGATCTGTATTGATCAAAATGTGAATCAAAATTGGGCCTTACCTTACATTTGTAGAGGTTTTGATGTATTAATATAAGTCGCTTGGAGTAATGCAAGTAATTTTGTTCTTAACTATTTTGTTATGACATTTTTTAAAATAACTATTAATTTTAAATTCTTAACTAAATTAATTTGAATAATTACTCTAATTGTTGAGAGGACACATGACAAGAAATCCTTCTCCTTTAATATATAAGATATAGAATTAATATGAATAGCAACTATTAATTTTGCATATGCATATCAGGAAAAATATTCCGGATCTAAATTTTTTACCTTGAAAAAAAAAGAAAAAATAATTTAAAATGACAAAAAATAATACAAACTTTAAAAATTACTAACGATTATACAAACTATATCACATTAAGCTAATTTTGATACGGAAGGAAGTTATGACCAAATTAATTTCAAAAACCGTCCTAAAATTTTTAAATCACATAAAATCACCCATATATTATAATTTTACAAAAAATATAAAAAATTCATCCATATTATTTTTTTGTACACTTAACAAATCATGTATAAAATATAATTAATTTTATTATAAATAAAAATTACTAATAAATTATGGAAATGTCACAAAACAATATTCTTTTAACCAATATTTAATTTTTAAAATTTTAAAACTTCACACCTAATCATATAACTTAAATAAAATTATTTAAAATATTTAAAAATGACGTGATGACTTAACTTTATTACATAATTTACTAAGTATAAAAATAAATGGAGAGAGTATTATATAGGTGTGATTTTTTGTAATTTAAAATTTTTTGAGACAATTTGAAAATAAAATTTGGTTATAACTTTTTTTATGTGGTAATTAATTTTGGTTATAACTTTATCTGTATTAAAATTGGTTTAAAATAGTTTTATAATGCATAATAATTTTTAAAGTTCTTCTAGCCTTCTAGGTCATTTTTTCTTACAACAATAAGAAAAAATGTTAGATATTTGAATCTGATTTTCCCGGAAACTTCCTTCTGAGATAAGAAAAGAGAGAACCCCTCCCTGTTAAATAATTCTGTGTAGTGAAAATTCCTTTGGGATTTGGGCAAAATGGAAGAGGAGAGTACTGAAGAGATGAGTGTGAAACTGCAGCGTCATGGCAGTAGCCTTAGGTGGGTTGATGGCACTGCCGTCGCTTTCGAACCTACTCCTAATCCTCAAGGCGATATCAACCAATCATCATCGTCATCAGCAGAGGAGGAAGAAGAAGAAGTAGCAAAAGTTACAGTAAGACGTGCAAGCTCTTCGTCTCTCAGACAACGTCTTCTTAAGAAGCCCAAAAGACTCGACTCCTTCGATGTCGAAGCAATGCAGATTGCAGCCAACAATCCGCACCATTCAAAGGTAATTTCATTCGATCCTTTGTCATTCTGGTCAGTTGTTATGTAAATTATGTAATTGAATTGTATGATGAACCAGGAAACTTCAGTTTGGAGCACTTGTGCATTAGCATTCCAAACCCTCGGTGTGGTGTACGGCGACATGGGTACAAGCCCTTTGTATGTGTTTACAGATGTATTCAGCAAGGTGCCTATTAAGTCAGAGCTCGAAGTATTAGGAGCTTTGTCGCTTGTAATGTACACAATAGCTCTTATACCTTTAGTCAAATACGTTTTCATAGTGCTCAAAGCTAATGATAATGGTGAAGGTTTGTGGAAATTCCCTTGCCTAGTTTGTGTTTTCCTTTATTTCTGGATTCTGATTTTGAATTGTTCTTTGCAGGAGGCACATTTGCACTATATTCATTGATTTGTAGGTACGCTGACGTGAATATGCTTCCCAATCGACAACCAGCTGATGAGCGTATTTCGAGTTTTAGACTCCTACTCCCGACGCCTGAGCTTCAAAGGGCTTTGCGTATTAAAGATACTTTGGAGAAGAATTCTTCTGCAAAAACCCTCTTATTGTTGTTGGTTCTCATAGGAACTTCTTTGATTATTGGGGATGGTATCCTTACACCAGCAATGTCAGGTATATATGTTCATATATATTTCTTTTTCATTTTTACCCTTTTTTGAAACAAATTGAAATCCTCTCTGCATTCAATCTTGTTTCATCTAGAGATGAATAGCTGTTTATACACATATATGTGCAGTGATGTCAGCTGTCAGTGGATTGCAAGGTGAAATAAAGGATTTCAACGAAAGTGAGTAAAATCTTTTGAAACTAAGGTTACCATGAATCTATATCTTGATTAAGAAAGTTTAATTGTGTTTTTTTTTTTTCAGATTCTGTGGTGGTGCTCTCAATCCTGATACTCATTGGGCTGTTCAGCATACAAAGGTTTGGGACTAGTAAAGTAGGATTCTCATTTGCTCCAGCACTTGCTCTCTGGTTCTTCTGCTTAGGTTCAATTGGAATCTATAATCTGTCAAGATACGGTTTCAATGTCTTACGAGCTGTTAATCCGTTTTACATCTATATATTCTTTAAGAAGAACAGTCATAATGCTTGGTCAGCTCTCGGAGGATGCGTCTTGTGCATCACAGGTACTGTGTACCATTTCTGTGCCACATTATCTCATTTTCAAGCAACTTGAAATAATTTTTTGTATCTTGTAGGAGCTGAAGCAATGTTTGCAGATCTAGGCCATTTTACTGTACCATCCATACAGGTGAATTACAATTTACAACATTACTGACTGTCACACTCAAAATGTTCATTTTTGAACTGTTTGGTTTTAATGGATGCAGATAGCCTTCACTTGCGTCGTGTTTCCCTGCCTTCTTCTGGCTTACATGGGTCAAGCAGCATTTCTATTGAAGTATCCTCATAAAGCTGAGAGAGTTTTCTATGATTCTCTTCCAGGTAAGCGAAATCAATATGAATGAATCCTATTGGCAGTGCTCTTGTGGTCTTTTCTGACATCTTTGGAACTTGTGGAAAAAACAGAAGGGTCTTTCTGGCCAGTATTTGCAATTGCAACCATTGCTGCTGTGATTGCAAGCCAAGCCATGATATCAGCTACTTTTTCATGCATCAAACAAGCCATGGCCCTTGGGAGTTTCCCTAGGATGAAGATAGTCCACACGTCGAGGAAGTTAATGGGCCAGATTTACATCCCTGTCATAAATTGGTTTCTAATGATCATGTGTATTGCAGTGGTGGCAACATTTAGGAACACAACAGACATAGCCAATGCATACGGTACATACCCCCTCTATTCACAAATAATTGTGAAATTAGCTTTTTGCACACTTATTATGAAATCTATGAAATATACCATTACCCCTAAGAGCATCTACATCCCCAAAACTTTATTTTGTTTCTTATCTGATTTTTTTAATTATATTTTCACGGTTTCTTCAAATTTGTTTATCATTTATAAATATTTTTAAAGTACCACTTAACTCCTACTTTTAAGCAAAAAAATAAAAAATAAAAAATCTAGAGTTATCTTGATTTGTGGGATATAGGCAGGAACCTGTTAGTTTTCGTTTCTTAATTGAGAAACTTCTTTGCACTCATGACCTTGGTTCTTTCATCATATATGGCATTTATTTTTTATGACATTTATCTTGATTTCTGGTTTGTAAATGCTCTAATTATTTTTTTACTTTTTACTTTATTGAAAATCACACCTACCAATACTAATGATTAGAAGGGTAAATGTGTGGAGTAAAAGACAAAATAGTTGAAATGATAATTATTCTCTAACAAAAGTGTAAAGCTAAAACGACAATTATTTGTTAAAAGAGGGAGTACTAGTTTGTGAGCCGACAAAAATGACAATGTGTTTTCTGCAGGCATAGCTGAGGTTGGTGTTATGTTGGTGAGCACAACACTAGTTACTCTTGTAATGCTCTTGATATGGCAAACCACCTTATTCTACACCATCTGCTTCGCCATTGCCTTTGGTGCAATAGAGCTCATCTACTTGTCTTCAGTCTTATCAAAGATTATGGAAGGAGGTTGGCTTCCTCTTGCATTCGCTACTTGCTTCCTAACTGTAATGTATGTATGGAACTATGGTAGTGTTCTAAAGTACAAAAGCGAGGTTAGAGACAAAATCTCCATGGATTTAATGCTTGAGCTTGGCTCCAATCTTGGAACATTAAGAATCCCGGGAATTGGTCTTCTCTACAATGAGTTAGTAAACGGTATCCCTTCAATTTTAGGTCAGTTCATTTTGAGCCTCCCAGCAGTTCATTCAACTATAGTGTTTGTATGCATAAAGTATGTACCTTTGCCTGTTGTTCCTCAAGAAGAAAGGTTCCTTTTCCGAAGAGTTTGTCCTACAAACTACCATATGTTCAGGTGCATTGCTCGCTATGGATACAAAGATGTTAGAAAGGAAGATCATAATGCGTTTGAACAAGTACTGGCATTGAGCTTAGAGAAGTTTCTTAGAAAGGAGGCTGTTGAACAAAACAGGGATAGCATTGTGTCTGTTGAGGATGATGAAGAAAGGTTGGAGTATGAGTTATCTGCACTTAAGCAGGCGGTTCAGTCTGGGTTCACTTATTTGCTTGCAGATGGAGATGTGAGGGCGAAAAAGGAGTCATGGTTTATAAAGAAGCTGGTGGTGAACTACTTGTATGCGTTTTTAAGGAGGAATTGCAGGGCGGGCACTGCTGTGATGAGGGTTCCTCATATGAATATCATTGAAGTTGGAATGACTTACATGGTTTAGTCATTTTTACTGTATGTTGTCATTGCAATTATATATTTATATTGGGCCGTCAGGTTATATACCCTACAATTTTACAGCTGATTGAGTAGTTGCATGGCCCTTTTAAATAAAGGTTATATTTTTTGGAAAAGGATTTTTTGAGCTGGTTTATGCTGGATTTTATCACAATCATTCGCAGCGGACCGAACATGAGAAGAAGACGTCTCAGATTTTTGAATGAAACAAAACGCAAAAGCAAAGCAGTCAACAATAACAATGAAATCATGCCAGTTACGATTTTAGATTCAAAACACAATAACATGTTTTAATTTAGGGCTTTGACATGATATTGTTAGGTTTTGGTGATGATCGTCATTAGGTATGGAATTGGTGACAATTTTGTTTGTTTATAATTCTTGTTTGTGCTATTCCATTTATTTTTAGTCTAGTTTATGTAGTTGACGATGTAAGTATGCTTTGCTTTGTTACGGGTTTTTGAAGTTTTTTGATATTTGACAACACCAACACTTTGTTTTCTAGTGTTCTTGAAAACATTATCATCACTATTTTGGTGTTTCGATCTTGTTGAAAACATCAAGACCATTAACACCATTGATTTTTGTTTTTTGGTTTTGTATATAAACTACATCAACACAACTACTTTGATGTTTGTGGTTTTGTCAGTGACGTTATTTTTTGTGTGTTTATGGTGTTGTTGACAACAAACACCACTTGTTTATGTTTGTTGTGTTGTTGGCAACACGCCTTCTTTTGATGTTTGTGATGTTGTTGACACCACCAAACCATATTGTTTTTGTGTTTGTGGTGTTGTTGACAACACCAACGCCCACTATTTTAGTTAGGAATAATAACAATGAGTCAGGTGACGGGTGAGTGTACCACTTCCATCACCCTTTAGGGTTATTAATTAGTTCTGATTCCCGACAAAACCGTAGGAACTTGACCTGATTTTGTGGTTTAGTCCGATTCCGTTGATTAATTTGTTTCACTGTATTGGAACCGAACCATTACAAAACTATGACAATATAAAAATTAAACCCATGCTTGCAAAATCTAAAACAAAAGATGTGACTATCAACATATCTGAACTTGCCACTAGCGGGTGGGGCATCTGGTCTTCAAGAAATAAAATAGTCTTCTAAAATTATACGGGTGGAACAATCCAAAGTATCACTAAGTTTGTTAAATTCCAATTTACATTCATGGTACAAAAGTTGTCATCCACAATCTAGACTATAACCCTAGAAGAAGAAAATAAAAATAAAAATGCAAAAACAAACTCCTCTAGAAGGGAAAAAAAAAGGAATATTAAATGTGATGAATTTGTTGCTCCATTCATTGAACTCAACTTTGATGGTTCAAAGCTCAGCTCTAACGATTCTTCATTTGACTATATTATTAGGAATCATCATGGAAATAGTATTTTTATTGATGTTGGAAAATCAAAAAAAACAAAACAATTATTGGTGCCGAAGCCCCTGATATTTACCATAACATTAAAAAAGCAATCAATCTCAGAATTAATATCATCATCATTGAAGGTGACAATTTAACATCATTAATCCCATCAATGGATCCTGACAATGTGAAAATTAAAATTTTAATTGCCGACAATCCTTATCAAACCAAAAAAGTTCAAATTAATTCGCATTGAGTCCATTTTTAGAGAAATTAATGGAGTTGTTGACATAATTGTCCACCTTGAATACCTTCCTTCACTGTTTAACTTTTGTGTTTAACTTTTGTGCAGGCCATGAACTAAATATTATCATCCGTAAAGATGCTA
This sequence comes from Fagopyrum tataricum, assembly GCA_002319775.1. Lineage (NCBI taxonomy): Eukaryota > Viridiplantae > Streptophyta > Magnoliopsida > Caryophyllales > Polygonaceae > Fagopyrum > Fagopyrum tataricum. The sequence goes on along the minus strand of CM008283.1, from coordinate 30,719,889 downwards.
TATGAATAGGATGAACCACTTCGTAATCCCTCCTAATTACTTACCTCTTTAAAAAAAATAAAACAAAACAAGTTTCTTGAAATTTGTGCCGGAAAGTTGAAGAAAAGAGGAAACTAACCCTCCGTTTGGTTGTAACTCCGGAAACGGAAACGGAATGGAAACGAATCTAGTCCACATATGTACCTTGTTCATGGAATCATTCCGGTTGGTTTCATGCAAAATGCACTTGCTTCTCCCTATTTTGCTACCCTATAGGGTGTTAAAACTAATCAAAATCTACTACAATTAGTTCAAACCACAAGGAATGATTTCCAACAACTTCATGAATAAGAGTGTACGTATGGACTAGATTCGTTTTCATTCCGTTTCCGTTTTCAGAGTTTAAACCAAACGGACCCCAAATAAAATTGCAAGGATTTTTAACATGCAATGCAATTTATAATAATATTAAGCCGTTAATTTTTCTTTTTAGTGGATTGTTACTTTTATTCCCGAAAAATATACAAATGAATTATAATATTATTTACAGACGGCGTTAAAAATTTCACCAATAGACCATTAATGAGGATATATGGCTAAATTGGTTAATTACACTTTACATAAATTGGACAATTAGACCCGTATCAAATAATCAATTCCATTCTAGAAAAGCCGGTTGATATTTTGTCAACATCTTCCGCCTCTCGGACCCGACTGCAGCAGTTAACACCACCTTCGCCTCCGTCGCGTCGAGCCCCTTGATCTGCTCTTGTCACCATCATCTCTAAAGGTGCTTTTCTGATTTTGATGTACCTTGCAGTTGCTGTTGCCTTTTCACTGCTCGCTATCCCCTAAATTGTTGAATGAGTCGAAGTATGTAATGGGGCTAGATGTAGGAACACAAGATCTGTATCCAATTTCCTCTGCACTTCTCATTTCCAGCATGTGTTAGGTTTTGGTGACTTGGTTCTCAGTCGCTGTTTTGATCTGTTATAATTCGATGTAAAACCCTCCAATTTCCGTCTTCCCATTCGACTCGGCCTCGATTGTTTCTGTTTCACTTGTTTCTGGATTGAGATTTGTGCCTTTTGCATGTTGATGTTGATTTTCTTTCAATTCGAAAGGAACTTTTTTTTAAAAATTAAAAATCGCGAGTTTTCGGCTTTGATTTGAGAAGCATCCTTGTGGTGATTTTACATTTTATCTTATTCTTGATTTCCACATTGCTATGGGCTATCTTTAACATGTCTAATTTATGTCTGTACCTTATATCCTACATTATTATTCTCTGAAATAGTGAGATTGTTGCAATGTGCTGGGTGTTGATGATAGAAACCAAGAATTGGAAGTTAAAAAGATAGGTATCAGTCTAAGAATCTCACAATCAGCCAGGTTTTGAGGGATCCTTAAGTAGATATTCAATTTTTTTTATTCAAGTCTGCGAATTACAAGCTGTAGAATATAGATTTTCTTTTGTAAAAGTGAAACAAAATAGCTAACTCCAACTCCAAATTAGAAATAAAACAAATTTAGATGATGGGTGAAACATGGAGGAACTGGATGGTGACTACAACCTAGGGAAAGGGGTCTGAGAAATCAAAGAAACTAACTAAGCAATGACTAAAAAATAGGCAAACTGAACATAATAATTGAAACTAATAACATTAATCAGCTTGGTACATATCAAAAGATGTATATGACTTGTCCTTTTTTGTGATTCTTGTATAATGGTCTCAGTTTGAAGCTATTGTAAATCTGTAAAGTAATCCCAGTGTCAATCTCTACTACTAATTCTGATATTCATGTTTTTCATACATTGTATGTTGTGATGACAGTTATACAGATAGAAGAAATGGATACTGACGTGCCAAATATAAAGAAATGGATTGTGTTGTACCCTGTATACATGAATTCAAAGAAAACAGTGGCTGAAGGGCGGCGTATTAGTGTAGAGAGAGCATGTGAAAGCCCTACTTGTGTGGAAATTGGTGATTGTTGTAAACATCTTGGGCTTAACTATTGCATTGAGGTATATGTTGGAACTTTTTATCATCCACCTCCCCCAAAATGACACTTATATTTGTGTTTGATTTGTTGTTCATCTTGGACTATAGGTTGATAAGGCATATCCACGTGACTTTATGCAAAGAGGGAGAGTAAGGGTGATGCTGAAGAACGAAGATGGGTCTCCATGTAATCCCACTATTCCTACAAGTAAGTACTAAGGATAGTCTCATTCCTAATCCTAACTTTTTATATGATCTTGTAACTTATATTTTATGCTTGAGAAAATGCTATCACTTGAGATCATGGTAATTATGGTTGATCCTGGCATTTTGCTACAGTTTGCAACTCATTGTATACCATTGCTATAAATATAATTTGATGTGGATTTCATTTTGATGAAACTGTATATAAAAGGTAATGCGTTGAAGCTATCAAAGGTGTGCCCAGGAGAACCAAAATATCCACAATTTTTGCAAATGCATGAATTAGGAGTAACATGCAAAGATTGCCACAGGGCTAGATAAAATACAGGGTTTTTCATATGAGGAATAGCTACAACCGACGATTGGATTGTAGGCTTGTGTTTGGCTTTGGATGGTAGAGGAGAATGAAGTAGAATAGGATCCATATTAGAGATTAAGGGCCCATTTGGTTTTAACTCCGGAAATGGAAACGGAATGAAAACGGATCTAGTATATACATATATACCCTTATTCATGAATTTTTTGGGAATCATTCCTTGTGGTTTGAATTAATTGGAGTAGATTTTCATTACTTTTGATACCCTATAAGGAAACAAAATGGGGGAAGCAAATGCTTTTTGCATGAAACCACAAGGAATGATTCCAAAAATATTCATGAACAAGGTACATATAGACTAGATTTTATTTCCATTCTGATCCTGTTTCCGGAGTTACAACCAAACGGGGGTTTAATTCTCACCTCTTGGGTTGTATTCCAACCTGTCTATCTTTTGGACCTTGTAATGATCATTGAATTTTTAAAATTTGGTGTAGGAATTGTGATAGCGACGAAAAAGAAAACAAGGAATTGGATTTGGGTTATCAGCCATTTTTTTAATTAGATACATCCGGCTCTGGCTTATGTTTGCAACTCTTAAATGTGTTTTTTATCAAAATAGATCTGCACTAGTGCAGTATTTTCTTTGTTCTTTGTTTTTACGACATAGCCACATAGGTTGTTACATTTAAACTCACTATTCATACAATGCAGACCTCAGCTACATATTATCCAGTCTCAGTACCTTGGAACCTTGGATATTCCGTTTGAACAAGTCTCTGTTAATGATATTGCAGGGAAACAGCTGATGATCCGTGTAGCAGAAATGGTGCCCCGACATCACCTAAGAGTCAAGAAGCAAGAGTCGTCATCTACCTCTACCAAATCCACCGCTACCAATGCACCTGCGAAATCTGGCAAAGGTGGAAAGAAGAAGAAATAGTTTCAAGATGGCCATAACATGTCACTGTTCCTTACCTTTGCAGGATGTAACAAATTCAACCTAGCAAGAGTCACTCTTTGTAGACATTTGGTTGATATGCTCTTACAGTTTTTTTGACAGAGGAATTGCAGAGATTACTTGCTTAAAATCTTTTTTCTCCTTAGTCACATATCTAGTAATTTCGGTTTTTCATCACGAATACGGTTTCATAAAAGTTAAATTGGCAATATATCCTACTTGAATTTATGACTCGAGGAACCAAATGCGGTCACGAAGTACATGTCTGGACGCAGCGAGAACCGATATTGGTCTATCGAATTCGGAAGTAGAGTGATATTGGTCGCAATATTGCTTAAAAATCATTGGACGTCTTTGATAGCTTACTTATACATGGGAAATTTTGTTAACGGTGATGAGTTTTGTGGGCTATTTAAGTCAGAAAGCCCATTATGGATACAAAAGGAGGGTAAAATCACCATGAGGCCCAGACAGTAGGCAGAAGAAACCTACGATTTGCTACTACTGTTCGACTGCACTAGCAAATTACCTCATCGAAGAGTAAACCATGGCTATGGAGGCGAACAGCAGCGAAGACTTCGCAATCGGATGTGTCCTCTCCATCAAAACAACTCTTGGTGAAGAGTTTCAAGGCCAAGTTATCACCTTCGATCGTCCCTCTAACATTCTCGCTCTTCATATCCTTTTCCTGCAATGTCAAATCTCCATTGTTTAATTTTGTTTTGTTCCGAAATTATTACGGATTTATTCACTTTAGTTGTTGGATTTCCTTAACGGTGTTGCTCACAAGAAGGTTCCAAATCGGGACATCGAAGGAATCTGAGATTGTTGAATGCCAACTACATAAAGGATTTCACCCTAATTCGACAATCCGACGATCCTCTTGATCTCAGGAGTTCTTATCTTGATCTCCATGCTCTTCAAGCTAGAGAGGAATCTGCAATTAGGTTAATTATCTCCGCATATACTTGAATATTAAGACAAATCAATCCTATCTATGAGACAAGTGTAATTGAAGGATTCTTATATATTGTTTGTTTGCAGGCAAGCTGAGATGGAGGCTGAGAGGATAGGCGTTGGTGTGACGATGGAGGCTCAGAGTATTTTTGACGCTTTGTCCAAAACGTAATCTTGCATTTTATCCGCTTGTATGCTGTCTGCTGCTTTCTTCTTGTTTTTGGTAGCTAGAGTTGCAGGTCTAGAGTATATATTGCCTGTAAGAGTTTGACGATGAATCTAGGGTAGAGACAGAAGAATGAGCAGAGTGTACAAGTTTCTGGTTACTGTTCTGGCTATTTGTTATTAGAGTTTACTCCTAATTACAATGATATACATATTTGCTGCATATGGTTAATATGTTATTACAGAGCCCTTTCACTGATTGATAAATAGCTTAGATTATTGAGCTTATCTTACAGCACTTGTCACAGTTGCTATATGAATTAAGCTTTTTTTGATGTCCAAGTGAAACACCAGGGGTGATCTTATGCTGTATTAGACTTGGATACATGAGTTCATCAATGCCTTGAGTCTAGGTGACAGTTTGTCTAGGAATCTAGGAATCTGAGAAGTCTAATACCTACATGATTATAAACTATCTTTTCCTTTTCATATGCTTGCTATTGCAAGCCATGTTTATTTTTTTGTTTCCTCTGGTTTTGAATCCGTGACAGATCCCTTCCTCCTTTTTTAAATGGTTGAATGCGTAGGTATCCTGTCCACTGGGACACGACTACCATTGTTGTCATGAATGAGATTCGAATTAGCAGCCCGTATCTCAACGACTCTGTTGCCGGAGGGACTGCTGCAGCAAATGAACGTGTGAGAAAAGTGGTAAGTCTAATGTCGCAAATTATAGAATTATGTCTCAATACTACATTATAGGGAATGCATCCTTTACCATGTTGCATTATAGGTCATAAAACTCGCATCATTTAGAATAAACTGATTTCTGTACATGATTCAATCTTCTTTATTTTTGATGTAGCTTGAACTCGAGAGGAAAAGGTTAGCTCGTGGAAACTCTCAGTAAGCACCGCCAATATACCCGTTTGCCGGAGTGCAAGATTTAAGCAGCGCCACTTTGCATAATGTGACAACTAAGGATTGAGCTCTGATCAGGGAATTACTTTCCCGTGGCCCGGTAATTTAAAGCACTATTCACATGTTTGAGTCAAAATGCTAATTTGCCCTAGTTGTTTATCTTGTTTCAAACCCTAATTAATATTGCAGTAGGGGAAGATATTATGTGTGTTTGTGACTCTGTTCATTAAGACATGGAGTCTCTAGGCAATAGGGACCCCTTATCAGAGGCAAGGCTTCAAAACCAGTAGAAAGGGCATTAAAAGCACAAGACCACCTTTTAACAAAAAAAAGAAGCATGTATCCGAGGGTCTTTAGCATCAAGATTACCCATTTCACTTTGACTGATTAAGGATGACTGTTGATTTCATATTTTTTTGGGCCAGATTTTTGCACAACATCCAAATATTTATAACTTGTTTTTTGCTTAAATTGCTCTTCTTTTTTTTTTTTTATTGTAGAAGTTTATACCGTTCAGTTTTTCAAAAGTTGGTATTTTTTTGAAATAATTTAGTTAGTAGGCCAATTTTTTTTTATATTGTGTATAGTAAGTATGCACTCTAAATTTTTTTGTGTATACAAAATATGCATTTTTTTTTTATTGTCTCAAACGGAATATAAAAATGGGAATTTTGATCTGCTGTGTCTCGACAAAAAATGGCAAGCTTGAGAATTTCATGGATCATCTTCCACACTCTCAACTTTCTCTCAATCTACTTCTTATCATTCATCTCCTTCCTCCTCCGTTTCATCATATACTGGTACTTCATTCTCTTCCAATTTATATATTTGAGAAAGAGGTCTTCACTCTTTTCTCCCATTCACCTCAAATTTTACAGCCTTCCATGCAATTCATCCTTTAGCTTCAGTCTATAACTTGCCGGATTCCTCCCTTTCACTGCCACCGGAGTACATTGCTCGCCGCTCATTCCACCGCCGCTGACCTCGCCGGAGTTGCCCCTTTACCTACATCCACCATAAAACTTAGTATTACGTTATTATGTTGTAGTAGATGATCCAAATTTCTGAAATTTTGTAATTTGACCTAAGAGGATAAATTGGGTACGTGAAGGTCGGGTACCTGAAGGTTTTGCATGTGAAGGTTGAGTATTGACATATTAGTATTACATTATTATGCTGGGTATTAACATATTGGGTATCAAGCTTGGTATTAACACATTGAATATTAACATATTGGGTACCACACTTGGTTATTAAGATACATTGGGTTTTACGTTTGGTATCAACATATTTTGTATAATACTTTGGTATTATGTTTGATATTAAAAAATTGGGTATTACCTTGGTTATTTAGGAGAGTGCATAGGGTCAAGGTTTGATCTGGACCGTAAACCCGTCCAGTGCAGTGCGCGCAAGCCCGTGGACATCGGTACGGTCCGTTTGAACACCGGATTTCGGTCCGGTCCAAACAGTTTGGACTGTTTGTATCGTTTGATCACCATTTGGATCGATTCGGACTTTTTTTTTTAAATGTTTTAATTTGAAATTATGATTTCTTAAAATTTTAATAATATATGAAATATTTTCCGATAATTTGGTGTTAGAATTCAACTAGTTTAGGACCCGTGAGGGAACGGGTATTTGTTAAATATATATTATATTTTGAGTACATTGGTAATATGTGTTGAATATCATATAACTTGTTGAATATATATATATATATATATATATATATATATATATATATATATATATATATATATATATATATATAATGTTAAGTACAAGGTATTACATATCGACATAATATAGTAAAACTATGACTATATTGATGATATTGCCAAGCTAAGAAATTTATGTTCAGTGCCCTTCGGGTTTTGATTTTTCCCCACATTGTGCCCCTATGTTCATTTTTCCGTTAAATACTTTTTTTTTTTTTTGTCATTATTGGTGATTCATAAAACAAATTCCAAAAATAAGATTACAAATTCTAAAAATTATAATAAAATCTCGTATAGTTTTCTCCCAAACTCTGAATAAAACTTTACTAAGATATAATGATTTTACGTGTCTGCGGGAAAGGAATCGTTAGCTTTAATCATGAGTATTAATATCATCATAATTAATCCTAATTATACATCCTCATATTTGTATGCCGTTCAAATTGCGGCTGAAAACATACACAACAATGGATTTCCTCACTTACATCTCCTACGACACTACAACAACATGGAACGTCGTAAACCATGACCTCCCGTTCTTCTCCATAGTCCACAGAACTCACAAGGTTTGACTTCTTTGAATAAGCACTCATCTTCAAATAGGTCCATCTCCTTTGATGAAATTAATACTTATAAATATTGGAAAATTCTAACAAAAAATGACAAACTGGATAAAATAGAATTATAACCAAATCTCAAGTCAAATAACTAAACTAAAACATAACCACACACGGTCAATTAAAAAATATCAAAATATTGGAAAATTCTAACAAAAAATGACAAACTGGATAAAATAGAATTATAACCAAATCTCAAGTCAAATAACTAAACTAAAACATAACCACACACGGTCAATTAAAAAATATCATTTAAAGGTTCACTATAAGTCTTAAAAAGACCTTAAATAATTGAATTACTTGAACTAATAAAACTTTTAGTCAATGAAAGTCATCTTTATTATAAAAATACTATCATGACTAATTGTTCAGAATGAATGCAATAGTCTGATATGTACTCTCTGAGATGAGATACATATAATACCGGATGAACGCTCTCCAACGCGGGTGGAAGTGCTAACTGATATGCAACTTCTCCAACCTGCTCTAATATCTCTAGAGACAGACATATCGGGGACTCAGCTTCCCCTTGATGCCGAAACGCCCGACGCCTCGCGTCAGTGATACTCTCAACCACACATGTGAGTCGACTCAGAATTCTAGAGGTCGACGCCTCTTATCAACATATGACTTCTGGCGACTCTAAGTTGTTAGTATTCGTTCCCGAATCAGGGATACCCTTGCCATATCGTCTTGTATATGCTCCGAAGCGACTCCGCTGGCCTCGCTAGCATCCTCCCAACATAGGGGTACGACATTTCCGTTCGTATAGTGCCTCATAGAGAGACATACCAATAGACGCATGGTAATTATTGCTGTATGAAAACTCCAATAGAGGAAGGTGATTTGGCCATACCTGCCCCAGACCAATACACATGCTCTCAACATCTCCTTCAAGGTTTGGATGGTCCTTTCCGACTGACCATCTGACTGAGGGTGGTAGGCGGTGGTGAAATGCAGATTGGTACCCAAAGCGGTATGTATCTGCTCCCAAAATCTAAAATTAAACCGTTTATCTCTATCTGAGACGATTGTCTTTGGCATTCCATGCAGTTTCACGATTTGTCTCGTGAATTCCTCTGCTAGACGACTCACCGGCCACGTTTCCTTGATAGGAATGAAACATGTGGTCTTCGTGAGTTTATCCACCACTACCCAAATAGCGTCAAAGATCCTACTGGTCTCAACCCGATGACAAAATCCATAGACATATCCTCCCACTTCCACTGTAGAACTTACAGTGGGTGGAGCTCTCCTCCGGGTCAGTTGTGCTCAATCTTGACATGTTGACAGGTCGCACATTGTGCCACAAATCTGGTTGCATCCGGCTTCAAACCACTCCACCAATAGGAGCATTTGACGTCTCGGTACTTCTTATAGGCACCTAGGTGTACCGAGTACGGAGTAGAGTGAGCCTCTTGAAGTATCCTTTGTCCCAACTCCTCATCCATAGGTACACAAACACGCCCATGGTGTCTCATCACTTATCACAAATTGCGGCGCGTCACCTCAGGACATCTTTTCCCAGATCTTGGACATAGTGGGGCAGCTACCGTGCTTATGACGGACCTCGTCCAACAAGTCCGGCACGAGCTTCATAGTACCTAAGTGTATGTCGGTCTTTGTAAACTGTATATCACCTCTAGCCAGGCTAGATCTCTCTGTAGCTCAAACTGAGCGGTCAACCGACTATAGCCTTCTCCTATGGCGTCTTCCTACGAAGTGCATCGACGACTACATTCATCTCCTCCGGGTGATACAAGACTTCTAGGTCCATCAACTCTAATTGTCCTTCTCCTTAGCGCTTCAAAGCTCTTCTGATAGAATTCAGACTACGCAAAGCGATTAATCTTACTTTGTATACAAGTGAGCTTCGACTTTCTTTACTTCCCAAAATGATCTTTTCGAGATCTTATGTATCTGATCGGTTTTCCGACATATTCTCCAATGTCGAGCTTAACCCAACCGTTTTCCTGTCACTTAAATGTTTATCGAAAACCGTCCAAGGGTTGACGTCTTGTACTCCCTCGGTTTCTAAGGAAACCTCGAATCCCTCAAACCTAACTTTGACCTTAAGTCTGCTACGAGTCTCTATATTCGATATTATGTCTCCCCCACTGATCTGCTTAGTTGGTTTGTTACGAAATGCCAGGTGACTTTCTGAGTGTATTCCCACCTTTTGCCCGGGCGTCTCTGTTATGTATATATTCATGATTATCCGATTCCTCTCTAAATGGTATTGTTTTCCCGTTGTCCGTCCACGATCCACCGGTCGTCTCACCGGTCTCGTCCTTGTTATCACTGAGGTGTTGCTCCAACTCAGATCGTCTGAATCTTTAACTATTCTTTTCGTAGAGGTGGTTATTCCTAACTTCCACACGGATCTTCTAGTATCCCTACATCATTAATTGTTTACTTCTTGGTATTCGGGGTTTCTCCTCACTTGTCAACTAGTCTCTGTGGAATTTCCCACTCGATCACACTTGATCAATCTGGTTGTTGGTGTAATCTTCGTGAAACAGGTCTTGGTGACGCTCTTCGGTGACTTCTTAACTATATGTGAGCTTCACTTGATGTTTGGTTCTCCGACTCAAGACATGTTGGTTTGTAGGCGTAACCAGCTCATTTCTTAATCTCCGTGGTCTTTATACTAAGAGTTGAGCATCCGTTTCCGTTGTTCTTTTCCACCTTTTGTATCTCATATCTTTTTATATCAAACTGTCAAATTGCATTCTTCGGCTACAGTCGTCCGACTTATAAGTCATCTTCTAGAAGTGGTGGCAGTCGTCATCTCTTCTTTACCCAAGGAAGCTTGAACAATCACCTATGAAATATATATATATATATATATATAGGGTTATGATCAAGTGAGAACAAGTGTTACGGTAAGAAATAAGAACACTTACAGATCGTTGGATTAATACACGGAGGGCTTAGGTTCATTCTATATATAAGGGAACATTTATGTATTATTTATTACGGAAAAAGTACATATGGTAAGTATATATTACACATAAATTATGGAAAGCAATAGTAGTGCATGTTGAAGTATTGATAGTGCATGATTAACACTAGTAGTTTCAAATATACACACAAATACAAATGTGAGTAGTGCATGTTGAAGTATTGGTAGTGCATGAATAACACTAGTAGCGCAAGATGAAACAACACGTGCAAATGAGTGAATAAGAGTGTTGGGTACTTATTAGTTACTCGTGTCCAATGCAAATTTCAATTCATAAACACGTGTAAATGAGCATACAAAATTTTCAATTCGTGCACATTTTTATATGACTTGTGCATACTAGTAATTGTGCACGTACCATTCGTGCTAATTAAACGGGAAGTCGTGCATTTGTGCATGCATCATTTTAAAAAGAACAATGTGCACGTCCACTTTCATTATGGTAATATTAAATGAACACCAAAACGAGTCAAATGCACTACTACGTTCAAATAAAGCACGTCAATCAATACTTACACAATCATTTAAAACGAATAATATGCACGAGTCAATTGCACTACTGAGTTCAAAAAAACACTTCAAACTTAACTTGACTCATGTTGCTACATCCTTCACGAGAAATAGTCAAATGGGTATGCACAACATGCATAAAACTCCTCTCTTACTTCAAACGCCGGTAATTAAGGAAGAATTAGTATATACATGAATCCTTAATTTTGGTAACAATATAATTCATTACACGTACGAAAACAGTCCCTCTAACATTTATTACTGTTTATTTTTATAAATGTATCATGACATTTCATTTTATTCAATTATACGGTTGATATTTGTTCTCATTTCTTACCTTAAAACATGTTATTACCTTATCCTAATTGTGAGAGCCCTTTCTTTCGGACCGAGATTGGACCATGGCCGAGATTGGCTTTGAGCCTAGATTGGTCTTGCCGCACCCGCGGGCACGTGTGCCGCCCCTGCGGGTTTCCGCCCCTGCGGCCCTGTGATCCGCCCCTGCGGGTTACGGCGGCTGCAGCCGGTTTTGTTGACTTTGTTGACCCGTGCTTTACTCCTTTACCTTCTTCGTTTCACCTTGCTGAGCAAGGGTTTCCTCATACTTTCCAATCCAATTTACGTCCTTCTTGCTTCTCCTTTGTTCCCTCTTGATCTTGTTTTGGTTTGGAAGAGTTTGGATTGAGTTTGGATGTGTTGTGGCTTGTGGTGGTTGATGATGGTGAGTAATGCTGTGCTGGGAAGCTAGTAAGTGTTTGATGATCAGTGCTTTAGCTAGCTACAGCCGTGGTAAGCATCTTCCTCCTTGCTTCTTCATTCTTTCTTCTTCTTTTCTTGTTCTTCTTCATTCCTTAGCTTAGGATTAGATGTATGATGATAGGATGATGCTGAATTGTGTATGTTATGCTTGTGTATGAATCTGGAAGAGAGTAGAAGGGAATTGATCCCGGAAAGAGATGAAGAGAAACCGCGAGGTTTCATTTTGCACTGTCGCCGCCCCCGCGGCTGAGAGTCATCGCCCCGCGGTTACCGTGTCACAGCACCCGCGTCGTGCCAACGGCGTGCCTGAGTTTGCCAGCGTTCTTTGTCACCGCCCCCGCGGCTACGTTCTGCCGCACCCGCGGTTGCTTGCCTCCGCCCTTGCGCCCCTTTGTTACGCAGGTGCGCTTTGTACCGGGTCTACCTAAAGCTAGGTAGATCCTTTCCTTTCCTAGTTGAGTGGTAATAGCATGCTAGGATACGGATGTTGATGAGTATGATACGGAAATGCCGGTTAGGGCTTTGAGGTTTACGAGTTGGAATATGATCCCTTATGGATCCCTTGGGTCTAGGTGTGACCCTTTGTGTGATAGGATTGTGATATATTTATGTATGCCTTGTATAAGCCGTGTTATCCTCCAGTTGGGAGTGGACTGAGTTGAGGTTGATCCAGTGAGATGACTACGAGGTTGAGGTAAGTCCGTGGGACTTACTTAGCTGCCATTCCTTTATAGGATGTTGTGCATGAGTGGTGTGTGTGTTATATGTTTATAGCATGTGCTATGATGGTCACCGACCTATGGTATATTGTTTGCCCATTGTAGGGCTGTGATAACTTGCCCTTTCATCCCGCTGGGAGTCTGGGAGGTTCTCTGTAGGCAGGCCAGACCTGATAAACGGTTCGGGCACTTCCCATTCCCTTAGGGTACACGGGGTAGTGTTCCAGGCACCATTCCAACTGGTTATTGGACCAAGAGGCGAGGTTTATATTCCTCGTGTCACTTATGTTTATATGGATATTTATATATGAGTTGATTGTTGGACTTTATAAAGATAATGAACTTGGTAAATGTGTGAAAGCATGATGATGTGTTAAGATTTCTGATGTGTGTTTGTGCTCTAGCATTTTCCTATATTTGTGAATGGTTAGCTAACGGTTTCATACCGTGTTGTAGACACTTTGCAGGATAGGAGAGCTGCAGAGTGATTCAGCGTGGGTGATCCGCTGAGGGCTCCGTACACTGGGGCGGTATCGGGGATATGGGTTTTTGATGTATAGTTTGGTTTGTTTGTACTCAGCGGTACACTGTATTACCTTTTGATATCTCTCTCTCTCTCTCTCTCTATATATATATATATATATATATATATATATATATATCAGTTTCATGTTTTGTTTTAATCTATCGGTGCCTTGTTGTAAGATCTGTGAAATTATTGTCAGGCTAGGGTCAGGATCCATTGTGAGATCATAACCCAGTAGCACTCCGAGTCTTACGGATTTGGGGTGTTACACTAATCCTATATACTTAAATTTCTTATTCCGACCACAAGATTAAACAGATCCAACGGTTGTGATGAAGCTTTTATTGTATACTTAAATTGCCTATTAAAAATTTTATCATCTACTTTCCTATTATGATGTTTTAGATTTCATTGCCTTAAATGTTATTAAGGCACATTTATTACATATTACCATTGTATTTTATAACCATTGTATATTAATAGAACATGTGTGAACTTCTATGTGCATGAACATTATATTATCACATTGCATACACACGACTAATATTTTTATGTAATACGATTGAAAACATATTATTCAAATAACCCGACTAAAAATAAATCCAATGGTGTGTTGCACATGTCGAGCATAGTCTTTAAAGTGACAGTCGTGCAAAATCTTTTAAGTGCATGTTAATTAATGTGTTGAATGGAACTAAATGTGCATGTATGAAACTAAACGTGTATGAAACTAAACGTGTATAACTACTCAATATATTACAGTCATGCTTATTAACTTTTGGAATATGAAACTAATCGTGCATAGTATATGGAACTAAATCTTGCAACTCACGGTACGAAGAAGCTAAATGTGCATTGAATGAAGCTTAATAGTGCAACTCGTAGTATAAAACTAAACGTACATGAAAGTGCACGAATATGAAAAAAGTAACAATACAAGAATGAAAATAAAACAAATTTATAATCTTTAATTCAAATACACCAAAATACCACTGCACTATTAATTAGAATAACACATGAATATAGTTTCAATTCAAGCAAAATATTTTATCCGAGTATATAATCTTATCATAAGCATGAATGTTTTAATAAATTGCATATACAAGATTCCTTATATAGCAAATCAATCTTAGCCCTTCGTGTTTTAATCCGACGATCCTTAAGTGTTCTCATATTTAACATTAGCTTGTGAAAATTAATCACGAAATTTATCAATTAAAATCCAAAATTATTCAACAACAAAATATTTAGAAGATAACCTCACCCGAACCGAATTATGTTCAGATTTTTACCATGTGTCACTCCCTCGTCTATTTGCTGCCACATGTCATTTTTTAACGTAATTTAATTTTTTTAAAAAAATATAGGTGACATCTTTCATATATCTAAATTATTATTCTATAATACATAAGAGATACGTCATTACAAAACTTACTTTTCAATATTTATTCTATAATACATAATATATATATCTCATTACCAAACTTACTTTTTAAATCTTTCTATTACACTATATACTTTAAAATTATATAAATTAAATTAATATCTTACTTTTTAATCTTACAACAACCGTCCACGTATTTTAAGATATCTTATCAAATATATTTTTTTGAAAATCTTTCCACTTTTAACTATAAGATGATAATGTAATTTTACATTTTAACTTTAACATATAAATATATAATTTTTATATCAATAAGTTACTCATTAAACTAACAATTGTGTCAGCTATTAAAATATAAACGTTTAGATAAGTTCACTGTTTAGGGGTGAATTTTCACAAAATTTAAATTTATGATATTATTTAAAAAAATATCAATAAATTTACCAAAACTCAAAGAATTGTTTTCTTTTTCCCAAAGTTTAACTTTTTAGTTAATGGGATTGTTAAACAATTTTATGTTTGCATTAATGACTTAATTAAAGAGTTGTTTTCTTTTAACCTCTTTTTTTTTTTTAAATTTTATGTTTGTATATACGAAATACAGAGAACAAATGCAGGTGAGGACATATGAGTTGAAATGGGGAGTCTTTTTTTCTCCTTGGGTCAAATAAAAAAATAGATATGTTTCTCAAAAAGAGAAAAAAAAAATACAGAAGGCCTTATGTATCTTCATCTCCAACAGATCCTACAAGACTATAGAAGCAAACATAAGATACAATGAAGGAGGCTCAAATCTTTGGCAACAAGAAGACTTCATCAAAATTAAAGAGCTTCGTACAAACGAAACACTCTTTTGTTCCTCAATCAATTGAAAGAACATGCTTTCACCTCTGCACAAAATCGTTAGTTGATCTGGGAGTAATTAATTCCGGTAACTACGCTAGTTGCGATCGAAAGTAAAACTCAGTGTGATTATTTTCGCCAATACACTAAAGTTTGTATGTCGTCCGAAAGTAAATACTTTTGGATCACTACATCGAGCCCGTGGTTGAACCGAAAAGTAAATATTTTTGGTCACTACATCAGTGGTTCTAACATTTTGATCTCGAACTACGAGTAATTTGATGTCCTTAAAAAATAAAAAGACTACGTAGGAAACTCAACTGATAAATTATCGAGTCCAATCACACAAATTAAATTGACTTTTAAAATATAAAGTCAAATAAATACTCAAACTGAATTTATCATGGTTTGTAGAACTATGTATGATTTGATTCCGTTTTTACGGATACGTAGAAAATTTAATACAAAAATATATTAAGTTCAATCGCAAATATATATTTTTGACTTTTATAAAATCAAAGTCAAATAAAATGGTTCTTTTGTAGAACTACGTAAAGACTTGACGCATTAAAAAGGCTACGTAGGTAACTCGATATTAAATTTTTTATATTATCGGGTACATTCGCAAATCTAATTTAAACCTCTTTTCAAGTTAATGAACTTGTCTCATAAATTACCGAATCCGTGGTTGAATTGAAAGTAAATACTTATGGTCACTACATCAGCGGTTCCAACTTTTTGATGTCGAACTATGAGTGATTTGATGTCTTCAAAAAAATAAAAAGACTACGTAGGAAACTCGACTGATAAGTTATCGAGTCCAATCACACAAATTAAATTGAATTTTAAAATATAAAGTCAAATAAATACTCAAACCGAATTTATCATGGTTTGTAGAACTACATATGATTTGATTCTGTTTTACGAATACGTAGGAAATTTAATACAAAAGTATATTAAATTCAATCGCAAATATATATTTTTGACTTTTATAAAATCAAAGTCATAAAATTCAAAGTCAAATAAAATAATTCTCTGTAGAACTACGTACGGATTTGCGCCATTCAAGTGGCTACGTAGGTAGCTCGATACTAAATTTAATATATTATCGGGTACAGTCGCAAAATAAATCCAAATATTCTTTTCTTGCAAAATTGTCTCGTCCAAGTAAAGTACAATTTAAGTCGAATCTTGGACTTAAAATCAAAATAACATTTTTTTTTGAACTCGATATAAAGCATCCACTCATCGAGTTTAACCACACACAAAATCAAAACCAATATCTTTTAATCTAAAACTACTTCACGACTTGATGCTCTTTTATGAGCTACGTAGGAAATCCAATATCGGATTCAGTCACATTGTCCAAATTAAATTAACTTCAAAACAAATCTTGGAGTTAAACCTAAAATTCTCAAATACTTCAAAACTCGATATAAAGCATCCGCTCATCGGGTTTAAATACAAAAAAAAGTCCAATTAATCTAGAACTACGTTATGACTTGATGCTCTTTCCGAGCTACGTAGAAAACTCAATAATGATTAAAATTGGGTTCAGTCGCACCGTCCATATAAAACAAACTCCGAAACAAATTTTGGAGTTAAACCAAATTTTCCAAATATTTCCGAACTCGATATAAAGCATCCGCTCGTCGATTTTAACCACAAAAAATCAAATCAATTAAGAACTACGTACGACTTGATTCCTAAAAAAGGATACGCAGGAAATTTGGTACGAATAAACTAAGGACCAAATTAAATCATAAAAAATAAAATAACTTATCACTTTTCTTGATCATGCACATGATAACGGGATAAAATTAAGCAACTCTTCCTAGAAGGTGGGTTTAATTTAATCCTTTGATGCATGGTCGAGATATAAGCGTTATGCAAATGATAGTTGGATCATCGTTTAGGCAACTCTTCCTAGAAGGTGGTTTAGACTTTGATTTTTTGATGAATGAAAACACCGCACTGAACTACGTAAGGCTTGATCCTCTTTAAAGAGGTATGTAGGCAACCCGTAAAAAACCGGGTGTAGCCCAAGTCACCAAAACCAACCAAATATCGGTATTTGTATAACTTAGAATCAGAAGGTCAAAAAGAGAGGGTTGAACTCAAATAAATAAATAAATAAATTTTGTTTTGTAAAATTATGATCAAATAAAAACAATAAATATATTTTATAAATTTGTGTATATTTTTACTCAACATTCACTTTCTAACTTTTACAACAATTATATAAAAAAAAAAAATCGATATTAACTTAATTTTTTACACTCCTATATTATATAAGATATGAGAAATTTGGATATTAGATTATATTTTTTAAATCTAAAATATAATTAATTTAATAAAAATATAACAATAATTTCAGTTTCTTTCCCTTATAAATTAATTAAAAAAAAATATAACCATATACCGCGGGCAAAATAACAAATATACAGCCGACTAGCCGAGGTATATTATTCAGAAAGGAGGATATACCCCGAACCTTTCATAACCCGTGTATATTGTGTAGAAATAAGGATATACCCCAAACTTCTGATAACCGGTGTATATCACCGTTTTCTTCATTAACGCATATATTTTATTAAAGCAAGAACCCATAAATGAAATAGTACATCGAAAGTAATAACTTTGTTCAATCATGATTCGGTGAATTGAATATCTTTTGCAAATTAATCTTAGGTTTTATTTATTAAAAAAAATGTTGGATGTTGTGAATAAGATACAAAAAAAGTTCTTAACTATTTCAATTAAAAAAAATCTCAATTAAACTGAGCCAATCCCGATTAACATTATTTATTTTATTTTAGGAAAAATGACCAAAAATAATAGGGTGAATTAAGTAAGTGTGTAGGTTTTTTTATCAATGAAACAAAGTGTGTAGGCAAAATTTTATAGAAACACAAACTATGCACTATCTATTTGTGAAGGAACCCTTCCTTTAAATAGTAATACCTAATTTTTAATACCCAACCTTTATCATGTACCCAACTTAGGTTCTGTAACGCCCGAAATTTTATTAATTTTATTCCGAACTTAGAGCGCCTTGTAGGTTATCCCGTAGGTCCGAGATGCCGAGTGCCGGGATTTATTCCTAAGAAAATCCCGAGCCGACTCGTCGTTTTTCCCTTTTTCCCGCGTTCCGACCTTTCGTTCCGAGTCGAAGTGACAAAGGGGTCATTTCCGACCCCTCGTTCCGGGCAAAAGAAGACAAGATGGCTGTTGTCCCATCTTGGCAGCCTTGTCCCCTTCCCTCTCTCTCTCATCTCTTTCTCTTTCACGTTACTTTCTCTTCCACACTCAACTCTTCTCCATTTTTGGCTCTCTTCTCTTCTCTTCTTCCATCTTGTTGAGGATCCTTGTGTATGGACTGCAGCAAGGGATTCCAGGTTGTTGGTAAGCTTATTCCTCTCCCTCCCCTCTCTTCCTTGTTGTTTTTCCCTTCTTCTTCTTCCCTCCTTCATCCATGGCCATGGATGAAGCTTTTGAGAAGTTTTTTTTCTCAAGTCCCTTGCATGCTTGTGTTCTTAGCTCGATTAGGTCGAGGAGAGGTGCCTAAGACCAGTGGTGGGTGTTTGGAGAAGATACAACACTTGGGAGCCAAGGATCCACGATCGAAAACGAAGAAGACGACGTTCTGCAGCACGACCGCGGGGCGGATCATCACGGCCGCGGGCGCGGACGGCCGCAGGGGCGGCTCAGCACGGCCGCGGGTGCGGCTTGGCATGGCCGCGGGGCGGCGGCAGGCTCACGTCTCAGCACGGCCGCGGGAGCGGCACATCACCGCCGCAGGAGCGGCACAGCACCGCCGCGGGTGCGGCTCGGCATGGCCGCGGGGGCGGCGGCAGGCTCCGGGGCTCCATGACAAGACGGCCGCGGGGGCGGCTCCCTTCCGCCGCGGGTGCGGCCGGCAGGCCGCAGGGGGCGTCCTCTGGTTCCGCAGGGGCGGCTCCTGCTCCGCCGGGGCGCCAGCTTGACTCAGCGATTGCGTTTCTTCGACAGTAGGTTCCTCCTCTCCTTTCCTCTTCATTCCTTCCTTAGTATTGATGTTGGATCATGTTAGTAGCATGCCTAGGATGGATCTAGAGTAGCTTGGAATGCCACTTAGTGGTTGTGAACCTAGGAGCCCTTAAGGCTCGATGTAAGTGATGAATATGAGCATGTGAGCATGAAGGACCTTCTAGGCTAGCTTGTGCCTCTTTGGTTGAGGATTACTCTTGTGGAATTATGGACTATTGTAGGCTGTTGCATGTGTTGAGAGTGTGATGAGTACTTGGTACCTAGGATGCATTCCTAGTTTGAGGGTTAGGTGATCTTGCGAAGATCACTAGAGTGAAGTCTAAGACTTCTTGAGTGTGAGTATGTATTGATATGCATATCTCTTGTGAGCAGGTTGTGGGCTTCCTCCTTAAGGAAATAAGAGTGTGGTTGACTTGGGTTTGATGACGAGGTAAGTCTCCGGACTTACTTAGCTCGTATTTTACGTATTAGCATGATGTGTGTTTGGTGGTGTGTGTTTATGTACTTGTTATAACTATTAAACCGGTAAATAGGACCACCGACCTTATATATATATTTTGGCCCAAGTGTATGATAACGGGCGGTGAAAATACTGCTTAGCCCATAGTGAGGTCTAGGGGATTCTCGGCGACTAGCCCGGCGGGTTAGATGGGCGGATGCATCCGTACCATTCTTTGCCGGTAAGTAGGGACCGAGGCGAGACCACTGGGGTCTCATGTCACAACCGAAGTTGAATTAGAACGGGATATGACTTAATGATGTAAAGATAATAAAACGGACTTGCGTGTTTTATGTTTTGTGATATGTATGTGTTAGTGCCTTCACCGTTATTCTAATGCTTAGAATATTAGCTAACGGTTTTAAACCGTGATTGTAGATGACTTGCAGGTTAGGGACGCCGCCGAGTGAGGTGGAGGAGTGGACAGCCGGGGTCTCCGTACATTATAGGACGGGGACGGTTTTTGGGTTTATGTTGTTTATGTCGCTAGTTGGATGTTGTTGCATGTTTAGACTTTCGTATTGAGGTTCTATCGTTTTGAGGACTCGGCTGAGTTTCCACTTTGTACTTCTTACTTTCGGTTTCCGCATAAATTAAAACGTTTTGAGTTTTGCCTTTATTTGTGCCATGTTGAAAGATCCGGTGAAATTGTTGTCAGGCTAAGGGTCGGGACCCATTGTGAGGTCTCGCCCGTAGCACCCCTAGTCCCGCGGATTTGGGGTGTTACAAAAGTGGTATCAGAGCCCTAGGTTGACAACAATGGCACTCTCAATCTTTTAAAGGCCGAATGGGGGATAAACAAAACCCACACGGGTTCTGACTTTTCGTTTTCAAAATTATGTGCATGAGTCGGGTTTGGGTTAGAATGTACGGGACCTCCACTCCTTCCGCAAACCTCGGCGACATAGATCTCTGGATTAGAAATATGTATATATTAGTACTTAGTTATATAAATATATGACCTTAGGATGTTTGTGGATTTGTATGTACCTAGCTACGTGATAACATGATTTATCGACCTGTTGCACACATGCATTTAGTTAGATTTCACCTTTCCGCATTCATGTTTTAGCCTTAGTTTGTGCCATTTATGCTTATTTAGTTCTACTTTGCAAGAATATATGTCTACACATGCTATTTGTGGCTTTGTAGGTGATTTGGCACATTTTGGAGCTAAAATGACGTATTTGAGGATCAAGCCTCGAAGTGGACACATTGGAGCGAGCTATGTGCACGGGAAAGGCGAGGAATCGAGCTAAAGACGCGAGGAATCGAGCTAAAGACGCGAAGGAACGAAGAAGACTGCGTCTCGGACCAAGATGGACCGAACTCGGTCAGACCAGACCGAGATGGTCAAAATCTCGGCCGAGATTTCACATGGCTCGGCCGAGATTCATCTTGGCTCGGCCGAGATTCATCCTGGCTCGGCCGAGATTTCCCTAGCTCGGCCGAGATGGCCCAATCTCGGCCGAGATTTCTCGATCTCGGCCGAGATTTCCGAAGTCCTGATGCGCTGAAGGTTCTGTTGCCAAATCTCGGTCCCGACTGACCCGATCTCGGCCGAGATTCCTGTTCGCCGTTTTATTTCGTTAATTTTCGGATTCGTTTTAGGGCAGCCCGTTGCGGGATATAAAAGGAAAGCCCTAAGTGATTTCCGGGGGGTTCCCGTTTCATTCAAATTTCGAGCTCCTTTGGAGAGAGCTTTTTCCCCTTTTCTTCTCCCTTTGCCCTAGGCCATTGTTGGCCATTGTTGAACTTATTGGAGCTTGGAGAAACTTCGCGAATATTGGGGAATTTGACGTTTTGCTAATCCTATATCAATAAAGCTGAGTTTCTTCTTTAATCTCTATTTTAGATTCTTGTTTATGCATTCTCTCTTGAATCTCTTGAATCTCTTGAATTGATTGAGTTGATTGGATTGATAATTGCTTCTTCCATTGAATTACTTGGATTGATGATTGTTTCTTTCATTGAATTGAGTGGAATGATGATTGCGTTTGAAATGTCGATTGTTGGCTAAAACTCGTGTGGATCCAAGGTGAATTGAGATTCGTTATTACCCGGACTATGATGGATTTGTGCTTATTGCTTGATTCGAGTAGCTTTGAAATCCTATGGTTGGCCTGTTCTTAAACCTAGTTAGAATTCATCTAGCTAGTAACCTAAACCGGAATTGAGACCTACCCGGTAATGTTCCGTTTGGATACTTGAGTGTTCGACATAGGTAATAGAGGTGGAAACCTCTATTGGGTTGAGTGTGCCTAGATTATGTCCTAAGTAGGGTAATACCTGAGACTTACCCGGTAATGGTTTACTTTTCCCTTAGTTCGGAATTTGGTTTGTTTAGAATTTGCTACCTCTCTACCTTGAGACTTACCCGGTAATAGGTAGTTGGTTTGGAACTAGATAGTCTTAAGACTTACCCGGTTAAGACTTACCCGGTAATAGACTATCAGTTTAGAAACGCTCTTCCCTGAAGTTTGTAACCATAGATCTTTAGAGATTTCCTGAGTCCGTGTGTAATAACGATGACCTTGAATCCTTGGAATCCGCATTTTCTTTATTGATATACTTTCGTTTGTCTGTTTTACTTGGTTTTCGATCAAATCTGTTATTTGATTGCGAACTTTACAGAAAACCCTTCAAAATTCCTTTGATCCTTCTTCCCTTCTTTTCCAACCTCGTTCTTTTATTCTGATTTACGCTATCTGTGATCACATCTGCATTCCAAACATTTAGTCCCTGAGTTCGACCTTGGAATACTTACCCTAACTGTAATTGACCCATACACTGTGGGTTCGCCTACAGATTCGGTGTTTATTTCTTGTTTATAAATTTAAAACATACCGTGTTTTTACTAACCTGTAGCGAACCCACAGTGTATGGGTCAATTACAGTGTATGGTCAATTACAGTTAGGTAAGGGGTCAATTAGTTAGGGTATGTTTTAAATTTATAGTTAGGTAAGTATTCCAAGGTCGAACTCAGGGACTAAATGTTTGGAATGCATATGTGATCACAGATAGCGTAAATCAAAATAAGAACGAGG
Organism: Fagopyrum tataricum; assembly: GCA_002319775.1. Taxonomy (NCBI): domain Eukaryota; kingdom Viridiplantae; phylum Streptophyta; class Magnoliopsida; order Caryophyllales; family Polygonaceae; genus Fagopyrum; species Fagopyrum tataricum. The sequence continues at coordinate 30,696,760 of CM008283.1, read as the reverse complement.
TTGGAAAAGAAGGGAAGAAAGATCAAAGTAGTTTTGAAGGGTTTTCTATAAAGTTCGCAATCAAATAATAGATTTGATCGAAAACCAAGTAAAACAGACAAACGAAAGTATATCAATAAAGAAAATGCGGATTCCAAGGATTCAAGGTCATCGTTATTACGCATGGACTCAGGAAATCTCTTAAAAGATCAATGGTTACAAACTTCATGGAAGAGCGTTTCTAAACTGATAGTCTATTACCGGGTAAGTCTCAAGACTATCTAGTTCCAAACCAACTACCTCCAAAAACTTTGTTCGCTATTTTCACACCCCTATAAACTTTTATCAAGAATGATAAAAGCTCAAAGGTAAGTAAAAACACGGTATGTTTTAAATTTATAAACAAGAAATAAACACCGAATCTGTAGCCAACCCACAATGTATGGGTCAATTACAGTTAGGGTAAGTATTCCAAGGTCGAACTCAAGGACTAAATGTTTGGAATGAAGAATTGATCACAGATAGCGTAAATCAAAATAAAGAACGAGGTTGGAAAAGAAGGGAAGAAAGATCAAAGTAGTTTGAAGGGTTTTCTGTACAGTTCGCAATCAAATAACAGATTTGATCGAAAACCAAGTAAAACAGACAAACGAAAGTATATCAATAAAGAAAATGCGGATTCCAAGGAATCAAGGTCATCGTTATTACGCATGGACTCAGAAAATCTCTCAAAAGATCAATGGTTACAAACTTCAGGGAGAGAGTTTCTAAACTGATAGTCTTACCGGGTAAGTCTCAAGACTATCTAGTTCCAAACCAACTATCCCCAAAAACTTTGTTCGCTATTTTCACGCCCCCTATAAACTTTTATCAAGAATGATAAAAGCTCACAGGTTAGTAAAAGCACGGTATGTTTTAAATTTATAAACAAGAAATATACACCGAATCTGTAGCGAACCCACAGTGTATGGGTCGATTACAGTTAGGGTAAGTATTCCAAGGTCGAACTCAGGGACTAAATGTTTGGAATGCAGATGTGATCACAGATAGCGTAAATCAAAATAAAAGAACGAGGTTGGAAAAGAAAGGAAGAAAGATCAAAGTAGTTTTGAAGGGTTTTCTGTACAGTTCGCAATCAAATAACAGATTTGATCGAAAACCAAGTAAAACAGACAAACGAAAGTATATCAATAAAGAAAATGCGGATTCCAAGGATTCAAGGTCATCGTTATTACGCATGAACTCAGAAATCTCTCAAAAGATCTATGGTTACAAACTTCAGGAAGACCGTTTCTAAACTGATAGTCTATTACCGGGTAAGTCTCAAGACTATATAGTTCCAAACCAACTACCTCCAAAAACTTTGTTCGCTATTTTCACGCCCCTATAAACTTTTATCAAGAATGATAAAAGCTCACATGTTAGTAAAAACACGGTATGTTTTAAATTTATAAACAAGAAATAAACACCGAATCTGTAGCGAACCCACAGTGTATGGGTCAACTACAGTTAGGGTAAGTATTCCAAGGCTCGAACTCAGGGACTAAATGTTTGGAATGCAGATGTGATCACAGATAGCGTAAATCAAAATAAAAGAACGAGGTTGGAAAAGAAGGGAAGAAAGATCAAAGTACTTTTGAAGGGTTTTCTGTAAAGTTCGCATCATCAAATAATAGATTTGATCGAAAACCAAGTAAAACAGACAAACGAAAGTATATCAATAAAGAAAATGCGGATTCCAAGGATTCAAGGTCATCGTTATTACGCATGAACTCAGAAATCTCTCTAAAGATCTATGGTTACAAACTTTAGGGAAGAGCGTTTCTAAACTGATAGTCTATTACCGGGTAAGTCTTAAGACTATCTAGTTCCAAACCAACTACCTATTACCGGGTAAGTCTCAAGGTAGAGAGGTAGGAAATTCTAAACAAACTAAATTCCGAACTAAGGAAAGGTAAACCATTACCGGTAAGTCTCAGGTATTACCCTACTTAGGACAGAATCTAGGCACACTCAACCCAATAGAGGTTTCCACCTCTATTACCTATGGTCGAACACTCAAGCATCCAAACGGAACATTACCGGGTAGGTCTCAATTCCTGTTTAGGTTACTAGCTAGATGAATTCTAACTAGGTTTAAGAACAGGCCAACCAAAGGATTTCAAAGCTACTCGAACAAGCAATAAGCACAATTCCATCATAGTCCGGGTAATAACGAATCTCAATTCACCTTGGATCCACACGAGTTTTAGCCAACAATCGACATTTCAAACGCAGTCATCAATCCACTCAATTCAATGAAGAAACAATCATCAATCCAAGTAATTCAATGGAAGAAGCAATTATCAATCAATCAATCAAATCAATTCAAGAGATTCAAGAGAGAATGCATAAACAAGAATCTAAAATAGAGATTAAAGAAAAAACTCAGCTTTATTGATAGAGGATTAGCAAAACGTCAAATTCCCCAATATTCGCGAAGTTTCTCCAAGCTCCAACAAGTTCAACAATGGCCAACAATGGCCTAGGGAAAAGGAGAAGAAAAGGGGAAAAAAACTCTCTCCAAAGGAGCTCGAAATTTGAATGAAACGGGAACCCCCGAAAATCATTTAGGGCTTTCCTTTTATATCCCGCAACGGGCTGCCCTCAAACAAATCCGAAAATTAACGAAATAAATCGGCGAACAGGAATCTCGGTCGAAATCTCGGCCGAGATGGAACAAATCTCGGCCGAGATGGGACCGAGATTCTTCGACAGAATGGATCTCGGTTGAGCTAGCTCGGATCTTGGCCGAGATTTCTCGGATCTCGCGAGATCATGTGGATCTCGACCGAGATTGCTCCAATCTCGTGCGTTTTGTCTTGGCTCGTCTTTTCCTCCTTTCCCGTGCCTGCGTGATCGCTCTTAACCGTCCATCCCGAGGCCTGATCCTCAAATGCATCGTTTTTAGCTCCGAAACACGCCAAAATACCTACAAAAGACACCAAAAGTGTGTGTGTAGACATCTAATACTCGCAAAGTTGCATTAAACAAGTATAAAGAACACAACTTAAGGCTAAAACATGCATGCCAACTTAAGGCTAAAACATGCATGCGGGAAAGGAAAAACTAACTATATGCTCTACTAAACTAGGTCGATAATTCATGTTATCAACCGGTTTCCGTTATGACGATGAGTCGAAGAAACGCCCAAAAAGGAGGAAGCATGTATAAATGACGATCCTAAGGAGATGAGAGTAACACGTGGATGCTAACCAACGTTAGAGATTTTGAGAAGACGCACTTGCAAGATATCATGAAGCGCGGTTAAGCCTATGTAGGCGAGTCATGTGACTCAACAACGCCGAGAAGGGTATATTTATCTCGCTGAAGGAAAAGGAAGCGTGGAATGAAGAATGAGCTAACGGAGTTTAAGGTAGAGTACCCCTGGAGGGTAGCATTCATGAGAATGATAACATGGAAGCATAGAAGAATGGTAAGTCATTGACATAGGAGAAGCTCAGTTATCACTTAATTGGTGACAACCGAGAACGCGAATGTGCGTGTGGTCTATGGATGAGTGTGGGGGAGAGTAACCAAGTTGTGGGATCATGAACGAATGGTAACAAAAGAGTGAAAATATATTTGAAGTGATTATGGAGAACACCCGTTTGCGAATAGAGAGATGGTTACCTCCATTTGTACAACGATTACAATGCGCAGAACAAGATTACAATGAAGAACAAGTACCCCCTTACCATGTATAGAGGATCTACTCGACCGGTTGCAAAGGTCGGTGGTCTCTTCTAAAATCGAGTTAAGGTGTGATTGTCACCAATTGAGAAGTCGAGGCTGGGATAGTGCAAACACGGCCTTCTGGACAGACCATGGTCACTACGAGTTGTAGTGATTCTTATGGGCTTACTAATGCCCGAATAGGACATTATGGTCTACTCTCGAAGAAGAGAGAAGTTGTATGACCAGTTGTCTCGGGATGACAACCCCCGAAGGATGTGAAAGAAGTTGCAAGTTTCTGGGATGCGCCGATCATTACCGGAGTTATGGAAAGATTCTCCAGGTAACACCAACTAGGACTAACCTACTTCGGATGGCGATGAAGTATCGAGTGAGACGACAATGGACAATGGAGTTGTGAGAGTTAAGAGGAGATTCATTGGTGCAACTATTTCGGAAATTGCCTCGGAGTATGACCGGGCTGAGGTGTACAAGTGATTCTTCAAGAATGGTCTTGATTGAATATTGAGAGACGATGCAAAGGTCATAGCATACATGTCTCATTAGTTGGAGCAGTATAAAGCAAAGTATTCCATCGCTACTTAGAACTTGCAACAAGAGTTGAGGAAGCGTAACATTGAGTGTGGTTTGACAAGAACCAAAGCTAACGGTGTAAATTGGAAGTTCGATCTTCTTTGTAGAGACAAGCAAAGAAGAAACATAATGGCAATGTCGTAGTAGGAAAGACCCGAGAAGGAAGTTGAGTTTCCGATACATCGGAACTTTTTGGAGATCTTAGCGCAAGTTGGGAAAGTGTTTTACCGGCTGGCATGGCCGCTGAGAGTAGAAGGTGTTCAAGTGTATCAATCGAGAAAGGAGGACGTGCCGAAGACGGCATTCAGGACGAGATAAGACCATTATGAGGTTGTCGTGATGCCATTTGACTCACGAATGCAACCACCGTCTTCATAGAGTTGATGAACGGAATCTTCATCGACTGGTTGGACCAGTTTGTGGTAGTGTTTATAGACGACATCTTAGTCTACTCCCGGAGTAGGGAGGAGCATGAGGGACACTTGAGGACGGTGCTTCGAGTCCTCCAGGATAGAGAGCTTTACGCTAAGCTCTCTAAGTGCGAGTTTTGGATGTCTGAGGTGGCATTTTGGGTCGTACAGTTTCCGCCGAGGGTGTCATGGTTGACCCGGCGAAGATAGAGTCCGTTTCATCATGGCAGCCTCCTAGGACGGTCAAGGAGGTGCATAGTATCTTGGGCTTAGCGGGATACTACCGCCGTTTTGTGGAGGGTTTCTTAGTGATTGCACGACCGCTCCCTTCCTTGCTGAGGAAGTCCACCAGGTTCGTATGGTCCGAGCCTTGTCAGCGCAGTTTCGAGGAGCTGAAGAGGAGGTTGACTTCCGCTCCTATTTTAGCCCAGCCTGAGGGCATAGAGGACTTTGTGGTGTATAGTGACGCCTCCAAGCTAGGCTTGGGGTGCGTCTTGATGCAGAGAGGTAGGGTTATTGCGTACGCTTCTTGGCAGCTGAAGCCGTACGAGGAGAACTACCCTACCCATGATCTTGAGCTAGCGGCAGTGATTCACACCCTGAAGATCTGGCGACACTACTTATACGGGGCTACCTGCCAGATCTTCGCAGACCATAGGAGTCTGAAGTATATATTCACTCAGCGGGAGTTGAATAACCGCCAAAGGAGATGGTTGGAGCTGATTAAGGACTCTGACTCAGATATTTTGTACCATCCGGGGAAGGCGAAGTTGTCGCCGATGCTTTGAGTAGGAGGACACCTCGAGAGGAGGCTATAACTCGACTTACGGTTCAGCCACGGTTGCAGAGGGATTTGATCGGTTTGGAGTTGGATATCCCGTTCCCGGATACGGACTGTTGCTTGTCCGAGTCAGAGATATTACCTGACCTGTCCGGAGATATCCGACAGAAGTAGGAGGGATGTTCCATTTTGATGAGGATCCGGGACAGGATGTCCCGAGGAGAGGCACCGCAGTTTATCACAAGAGCAGACTGGCTACTGAGACGCCAGGGACGCATTTGTGTACTGTCGGATCAGGAGTTGAGAGAGCAGATTTTGCATGAGGCACATTCCACACCTTACTCGGTGCACCCATGCACGAGTAAGAGGTACCAGGACATTAGGAGATTTTATTGGTGGGGCGGCCTCAAGCCCAATGTAACTACATATGTGGCCCGATGCACGACCTGCCAGCAGGTCAAGATCGAGCACAAGAGACACAGAGGAAAGGTTCACCCACTGCCCGTGCCGCAGTAGAGGTGGGAGGACATATCCATGGATTTCGTTACCGGTCTGAGACCGAGTAGGAGCTTCGACATGATAAGGGTAGTAGTAGATCGATTGACGAAGACCGCACGTTTCATCCCTATACGGGAAACGTGGCCGGTGGTTCGTTTAGCCGAGGAGTTTACCGTCAGATTGTGAGATTACATGGAGTACCGAGGACCGTCATCTCGGACAGGGACGGGCGTTTTACCTTGAGGTGCTGGCACGCGTCGATTGGGATGGCACCGTATGAGGCATTGTATGGACAAAAATGCCGTACTCCATTATGTGCGGGTGAGCCGGGGAGTTCTAGCGTTGTAACTCCAGATCAGGTACAGGACGACGTGGCTAGAGTTGCGTTGATCCGAGAGAGGATGTTGGCCGCGCAAAGCCGTCATAGGTCGTATACGGATAAGAGGCGTATACCTCACGAGTTCAGGGTAAGAGCTCAGGTGTGGTTGAGGGTATACACCCAGTATTTCATGTCTCTCAGCTGAGAGAGTACATACACGACCCGAGGCACATCATCAGCCACGAGGACCTAGTGGTCGAGCCGGACCATACTTTTGCAGAGCACCCAATAGCAGTTTTAGAGCTGAGTGCGAGGCGCCTTCGATCAAAGGAGATACCGATGCTGAGAGTGCTGTGGTCGAGGCGAGGAGACAATGAGGCTACATGGGAGATGGAGGATAGTTCCTCCTAGTTTACGCAGATTTAGCGACGTTGATAGGACCGTCGGGCTAGTCCCGAGATCTTTCCTTGTTTGTTCTGTGTTTTATGTTATGTCGTGTTATGGCATGTTGTATGATTATATTGGTACCTTGCGAGGTCTGGACGTGATTCTATTCGTAGACTTGGATTAGAGCCGATAGTGACGTTTTATGAGTTCCACGTTGTTGCGTGACGTGTTTGTCCGAGAGTGTTGGGTTAGCAAGTTTCGGGACGAAACTTGTTTTTAGGGGGGTTAGTTGTAACGCCCGGAATTTTATTAATTTTATTCCGGACTTAGAGCGCCTTGTAGGTTATCCCGTAGGTCCGAGATGCCGAGTGCCGGGATTTATTCCTAAGAAAATCCCGAGCCGACTCGTCGTTTTTCCCTTTGTTCCGGTTCCGACCTTTCGTTCCGAGTCGCACAGACAAGGGGTCATTTCCGACCCCTCGTTCCGGGCAAAAGAAGACAAGATGGCTGATGTCCCATCTTGGCAGCCTTGTCCCCTTCCCTCTCTCTCTCTCCTCTCTTTCTCTTTCACGTTACTTTCTCTTCCACACTCAACTCTTCTCTATTTTTGGCTCTCTTCTCTTCTCTTCTTCCATCTTGTTGAGGATTCTTGTGTATGGACTATAACAAGGGATTCCAGGTTGTTGGTAAGCTTCTTCTTCTCCCTCCCCTCTCTTCCTTGTTGTTTTTCCCTTCTTCTTCCCTCCTTCATCCATGACCATGGATGAAGCTTTTGAGATGTTTTTCCTCAAGTCCCTTGCATGCTTGTGTTCTCAGCTCGATTAGGTCGAGGAGAGGTGCCTAAGACTAGTGGTGGGTGTTTGGAGAAGATACAACAAGAGAAGAAGCACTTGGGAGCCAAGGATCCACGATCTAAAACGAAGAAGACGACGTTCTGTAGCACGACCGCGGGGGCGGATCATCACGGCCGCGGACGCGGACGGCCGCAGGGGCGGCTCAGCACGGCCGCGGGAGTGGCACAGTACCGCTTCGGGTGCGGCTCGGCATGGCCGCGGGGGCGGCGGCAGACTCACGTCTCAGCACGGCCGCGGGAGCGGCACATCACCACCGCGGGAGCGGCACAGCACCGCCGCGGGTGCGGCTCGGCATGGCAGCGGGGGCGGCGGCAGGCTCCGGGGCTCCAGGACAAGACGGCCGCGGGGCGGATCCCTTCCGCCGCGGGTGCGGCCGGCAGCGCCGCAGGGGGCGGCCTCTGGTTCCGCAGGGGCGGCTCCTGCTCCGCCGGGGCGCCAGCTTGACTCCGCGATTGCGTTTCTTCGACAGTAGGTTCCTCCTCTCCTTTCCTCTTCGTTCCTTTCTTAGTATTGATGTTGGATCATGTTAGTAGCATGCCTAGGATGGATCTAGAGTAGCTTGGAATGCCACTTAGTGGTTGTGAACCTAGGAGCCCTTAAGGCTCGATGTAAGTGATGGATATGAGCATGTGAGCATGAAGGACCTTCTAGGCTAGCTTGTGCCTCTTTGGTTGAGGATTACTCTTGTGGAATTATGGACTGTTGTAGGCTGTTGCATGTGTTGAGAGTGTGATGAGTACTTGGTACCTAAGATGCATTCCTAGTTTGAGGGTTAGGTGATCTTGCGTAGATCACTAGAGTGAAGTCTAAGACTTCTTGAGTGTGAGTATGTATTGATATGCATATCTCTTGTGAGCAGGTTGTGGGCTTCCTACTTAAGGAAGCAAGAGTGTGGTTGACTTGGGTTTGGTGACGAGGTAAGTCTCCGGACATACTTAGCTCGTATTTTACGTATTAGCATGATGTGTGTTTGGTGGTGTGTGTTTATGTACTTGTTATAACTATTAAACCGGTAAATAGGACCACCGACCTTATATATATATTTTGGCCCAAGTGTATGATAACGGGCGGTGACAATACTGCCTAGCCCATAGTGAGGTCTAGGGGATTCTCGGCGACTAGCCCGGCGGGTAAGATGGGTGGATGCATCCGTACCATTCTTTGCCGGTAAGTAGGGACCGAGGCGAGACCACTAGGGTCTCGTGTCACAACCGAAGTTGAATTAGAACGGGATACGACTTAATGATGTAAAGATAATAAAACGGACTTGCGTGTTTTATGTTTTGTGATATGTATGTGTTTGTGCCTTCACCGTTATTCTAATGCTTAGAATATTAGCTAACGGTTTTAAACCGTGGTTGTAGATGACTTATAGGTTAGGGACGCCGCCGAGTGAGGTGGAGGAGTGGACAACCGGGGTCTCCGTACATTATAGGACGGGGACGGTTTTTGGGTTTATGTTGTTTATGTCGCTAGTTGGATGTTGTTGCATGTTTAGACTTTCGTATTGAGGTTCTATCGTTTTGAGGACTCGGCTGATTTTCCACTTTGTACTTCTTACTTTCGGTTTCCGCATACATTAAAACGTTTTGAGTTTTGCCTTTATTTGTGCCATGTTGAAAGATCCGGTGAAATTGTTGTCAGGCTAAGGGTCGGGACCCATTGTGAGGTCTCGCCCGTAGCACCCCGAGTCCTGCGGATTTGGGATGTTACACGTTCCAAAAATTTGTTACCCAATTTTAATACCCAACGTTCTACATCCAAATTCACTTATGTTACCCGATTTTAATTCCAAACGTTCTACATCCAAATTCAATTATGTTACCCAACTTCTTTGTTACCCGATTTTAATACCCAACGTTTACATCCAAATTCACTTATGTTACCCAACTTCGTTGTTACCCGATTTTAATACCCAATGTTCTACAACCAAATTCACTTATGTTACCCAACTTCGTTGTTACCCGATTTTAATACCCAAAGTTCTACAACCAAATTCATTTATGTTACCCAACTTCGTTGTTACCCGATTTTAATACCCTATGTTCTACATCCAAATTCACTTATTTTACCCAACTTCGTTGTTACCCGATTTTAATACCCAACGTTCTACAACCAAATTCACTTATGTTACCCAACTTCGTTGTTACCCGATTTTAATACCCAAAGTTCTCCAACCAAATTCATTTATGTTACCCAACTTCGTTGTTACCCGATTTTAATACCCTATGTTCTACATCCAAATTCACTTATTTTACCCAACTTCGTTGTTACCCGATTTTAATACCCAACGTTCTACATCCAAATTCACTTATGTTACCTGATTTCGTTGTTACCAGAAATTGGGTAACTCAGTAAAAAAAAAATAGAGCCATAAGAAATCTTAAACGCAAGTAAAAAAAACACACAGTAATTCAGCAAAGTAGCCTCAGTTCATATAGAATTGAAGAACATAATTGACAACTCAGTTTAAGTCTCAAAAAAGAACAGCAAGGAAGATGATCAATGGACTGCTATAACAGCACAGGACAACCCATTAGTCTCTTCTATCTCAGAATCTCTCAGTAAACAACATAGATAAACAGAGCCATAAGAAAGTGCCATCAACAACACTGCAGCTTGCTCATCTTCTCCAAGCTTCTTCCTCTGCTTATTCATTGATGATCTCTCCATCATTACTTTCCTCGATGCCTGAGCTGGCAGAGTTTTGTCAACAGGGTAATGCTCACAACTTCAGCCCAGGGAGTGACTTCCAGTTCTCAAGAATCTCAATACACAACTGTTACATACAACGCACCTTCTGCAGTAGTTACACACAGTGAGGATTGAGTTTGAGAAATGGCAAAAAGAAGTGCAAGAGGCTGAGGCAGAAGATGAGATGCGGAAGAATGGCTCCAAATTATTAGCTTCATGAAGCTCACATTGAAAACCAGACCTCTGTCTCCTTTGGATAAGATCAGCAACATTCGCATTCTCCAAGAATAACCTTGAGCTTCCAATCACACACTGGCCAGTGAACCAACATACCAATAGAAATAAAAATAATATAAAACTGAAGGAAAAGCCAAACCTTCTAATCTGCTTACTAATTTGCCTTTGATCTACACACCAGAGAAAATATAGACATCAAAACCCATTAAAAAAAATCCACAATTGATACCAAGTAAATTTAGAAAGAAACAGATCATACCAAAGTCCCCATCCTTATGGATGGCCCTCTTGCTCATTCCTTCATTAACTGCATTTTATGTAACTAACAACTTACCCTCAGACACTTGAACAACCCCAAAAAAAAGGTAATAAGCGGCCAAAATTCTACATCATCAAGAGTTTTTCTTTGAACTCGGCTCAATGAGTTGATTCTACCAGTTCAATTTATCATATACATGAAAAATTGTCCTCAACAGGTAAAAAAAAACGGAAAGTAATAATGCTGAAAACAAGTATCCTGCATAATAAAACTTTTTTCTTCAAGAATGCTCCTACACCAAATCAATAACAATTTAAGCAGGAATAAAATAGCAACCGCAAGTCATCCCAAGATCAGGTTATCCGCATAGGCCTATGGACACTTTGTTCAACACATTAAACATGGACAAAGAAAAACAGACAAATTCCATTAAAAAAATGGAGCTACTAATGATTGGGAGTGGTTATTAAGCAAAATTTATAAAACTGAATGTTAATTGGATGGGAAGTACCTATTGCTTGGCGATCAGTCTGAGCCTCTAGCCAATGATGTTCAAACTGAATGTTATAAAGAGCTACCTCCAACTTCCCAATTTGTTCAATCAAGGGATTCAAATGTTCTGTACAAATAAAATGAAGGTATAAATTGGCTATGACAACAAATCAAATACAAGCAAAACAAAGAGTTGTTTTTTACATCAAAGACACACCTACACCAACAAACATCAAAGGTCTGATTTCATCACCATAAACGAAGTATCACAAAAATTCACAAAGAAGAGAGAGAAAGAGAAAGTCCGAAGAGGTACTTGGATTTGCCTGGGATGGTGAAAGGAAGGAGGAACAACGAATGCGCCTCTACACCAGGAAAAGGAAGCGGCTCTACACAACTCCACCGACGATTCGAAGTATGAAAAGGAAGCAACAAACAAGAATCAGAAGGAGAAGACGAAGAAGCAGACGAGCGAAGAAGGAGACGAGAAGACTGAGAGAATCACTCTAATCGCCCAAATCGCCAGAGAGAGGGGAGAGAGAGAAGAGAGCGGAAAAAAAATAATTTAAAACCGTATTTAAAGGTACACACTTAATACCCGTAATTAATCTAGCCTACACACTTTGTACCAATGCTAAAATTAGTGCATTATTGCCCCCATTTATCTCAAAATAATACAAACTTTAGAAATTATTATTTGGTATACAAAGTATTTTACATTAAACCAGTTTTGATAAGAAGGAAAAATTGTGGCTAATTTTTATTACAAAAACCGTCCATATATTTTTATATCACACAAAATGACCCTATATTTTATTTTATTTCAAAAATCATCCATGTTATTTTTGTATACTTAACAAGTTATGTAATAAAGGTTAGTCAACACTTTATTCTTAAATATTTAAGGTATTTTATTCATTTAAAAAATAAGAAGTTTTTAAAATAAAATTTTGGCTAATATACTCATGTTTGATGTCATTATTGTTTTATACTTTTATTGGTTGTTTGAGGGGAAAAATTCCATGTTTGTGGATAAAATTTAATGGAAAAAATATATCATTTTTTTGAAATTTTTGTGTAATTTGATAATTTAAAACTAATAAATTTAACGTAAATTTGCGAAAAAAAAATCTTCATTTCATGTTTTAAAATTTTAAAAAATCAATATTATTTCATACTAAAGTTTGTTAAATGTCACCAAGTAAGGGTCCTTTAGCCAAAATTTTATTTCTCAAAATTTTAAAATTTTTCCCATCATTCTTATATTTATATTTTACACAAATGACCTAAAATATTAAAATCGCACAATAGCAACAAAATCGCCCATAACTTTTGAAAATCAATTTTGATACAGTAAATTCAGAATTTTGTTATGAATCAAAATTAATACAAACTTTTAAAAATTACTGATTGGTATACAAACTATTTCAAATTAAGAAAAGTTTATGCGGAGTATGTAGTATACAAGAGTTTTGTTATGAACCAAAATTTTATTTTTAAAATTTTATTAATTTTTTTCCATCATTCTTATATTCATCTTCTCCATACTACTCGAATACGTAATATACATGAGTTTATACGGAGTTCCCATATATTATTTGTAGAACCATTTTCACCGTAATCAACTTGTGAGTTGAATTTAGAACAATATCAACAAAAATATAAGCATATTCATCTTCTCCATACTACTACTTATCACACTTTACTTTTATTTGACACTACCAAATAAATGACCTCTTGTAACATCTTGTTTTGTAACATATATTTTATGTGTTACAAAAGATAGCTATTGTAATGGTCTACAACTATATTGTAATGACATTATCTAATGTAACGGTTTTTGTAACGATAGAGACCTAAGGTAAAATCTAGTAAAATGGTTAATGTAATGGTTATATGAAATGAAAAAAATAAAAAGGTTTGGCAACGAAATATAGACCAAAGGTAATGGTAGAATGTTAAAAAAAAAAATCAGGACATTTGGCGGTTGAAATGAAAATTTTGGCGCAAAAGAAATTTTTTTTCTCAAATGAAGAATGAAAAAGATGAGTGTTGTCTGTCTTCCCAAACTTCAGTTTCTCTTTCTCCAGAAATCAACGATCTAGTAAAACCAAACTCCAGGTCCTCTTTCTTCCAGATATCAACGATTGATTCTTCAATCAGTAAAACCATGTAGCCCCCTTTGATTCTTCAGCCAAACCCCCTTAATTTCCCAACTTAAACACTGTAATTTCTCACTAGAGCCCTCTTTGCCCTAGGGTCCTTGTACTCATCGATTCAAGCACAAAAGACTGCTAGATCTTCATCAAGGTAGGTTTATTGATTTTTTCCCTCTAATTTCCCATTGAATCTCTGTGGCATGTAGCCCCCTTCGATTTTTCGGCCAAACTCCCTAAATTTTCCAACTAAATGTCTGTAATTTTTCACTAGATCGCTCTTTGCCCTAGGGTTCGTGTACTCATGGGTTCAAGCAGAGAAGGATGCTAGATCTTCATCAAGGTAGGTTTATTGATTTTTTTTCTCTAATTTTCCATTGAATCTCTCTCTGATATGAACATCCTCCTGCAATATTTTTAGAAAAAAAGAAAAAGGCTTTTGATATATGAGATAGTTAGGAGGAATACAGTCTTTGAAACTAATATAGCTATTCTACTTTGCTGAATTTTTGGGAGGAAGGTGAGAAATTTATGCAATTTCTCAACTAAAATATAGTGATTAATTTTTAAGAAAATTTTGCTGAATTTTTAGAATGAAAGTGAGTATTTTCTTGCTGCATTTGTAGAAGAAAAAAAGGGAGAAACTTCTTAAATAAAATAGAAGACTTGAAATTTGTAGGAAAGCAAGACTACTTGCTGAATTTTTTTGGAGGTGTTAGAGCACATTCATATGCGAGTTATTCTAGCTTTTCGCATATCTTGGTTGAAGATGGTACTCTAAAAAACTAATTCTGATTAGTGATTGTTTTAAGGTGGCTATAATGCTATATTGATGAATTTAGGCTTAAATGTAATATTTGTCACACCCCAAATCCGTAGGACTCGAGGTGCTACTGGGCTAGGATCTCACAATGGATCCTGACCCTAGCATGACAACAACTTCACTGATCTTACAACAAGGAACAGATAGATTAAAACCAAAACATCAAACTTATATAAAAGTATCCAAAAGGTTTATACAAACTGCCGAGTACAATAAAACAGAACACATATACATATCATAAAGTCCCATCCCACGAGTACGACCCCCAGTGTACGAAGCCCTCAGCAGATCGCCCTCTCTGAATCACCCTGCAGCTCTCCTATCCTGCAAGGAATCTACAAGACGGTATAAAACCGTTAGCTAACATACACATATATAAGAAGATGCAGGAGCACACGCACACACAGGAATCATAAACATAACATCATGTTGTCACACGTTTACCCGGTTTATTATCTTAAAAAAAAACATCGTCCAGTACTCCACTCATGAGTAAATATATAAATATCTCAATATAAACATAGGTGACACGAGGAATATAACCCTCGCCTCTCGGGAATAGTGCCAGCTGGAGTGGGGATCCGGTACCACCTCCCGTGTACCCTATGGGAGTGGACAGGTGTCCGGCTCACTGAGCCATACTGGCCTGCCCGTAGAGAACCTCCAGACTCCTAGCGGGATGAAAGGACAAGTTGTCACGGCCCTACAATGGGCAATCAATAGACCATAGGTCGGTAATAATAATATCACAAACGGGCTAATAAGCATAAACACACACACCACTCAAGCATACATCCAATATAAGGATGACAGTTAAGTAAGTCCTATGGACTTACCTCAACCTCGGGAGTCTCAGACTCAAACACAATCGGCTCCGCTCTGGATCTCAACACAGCCTAAACAAGGTATAACACAACATCACAACCCTATCCATAACAAGGGGTCACACCTAGACCCAAGGGATCCATACGGATCATATTCCAACTCGTAACTTCAAGGCCGTAACCGACATAAACAGTTCCGTACTCAAACTCATTCTTACCTCATACTCGTACCTAGCATGCCACTACTGCTCACACTAGGAAAGGAAAGGATCTACCTAGTTTTAGGTAGAGCCGGAACAAAACGCACCTGCGGGGCACAGGGGACGCAGGGGCGAAAGTAGGTGGCCGCGGGCGCGGCGGGACGTGGCCGCGGGAGCGGTGACACGGGACGTGGGCGGCCGCAGGCGCAACGCTGGCGCCTGGACACTATCGCCGCGGGGGCGGTGACTCTTGGCCACGGGGGCGGCGAAACGCAGAACGCGATTCTGCAATTCTCCTTCAGTTCTTCACGTGATCTATTCACATCTTCTCTCATCCAAATCCAAGCACATACACATATATACACATACAACATCAGAACGCACCTAGACAAACATCTAACCCTAAGCTATGAAGGAAGAACAAGAAAGGAAGAAGAGAGAAGAAGAATCCTTACCACACTTATGGTCTAAGACTGCAGGAGAGCTCAACATACACCAAGGCTGGCTTCCAAGCCCAGCATAACCTCAGCCAACACTCACACAAGGTACCACACACACAAAACTCTCACAAAACTCTTCCACAACTCAAGAACAAGATCCAAGGGAGCAAGGGAAGCAAAGAACGTGGAGAGAAGCTGGAGAAGAAGATGAAGAAAAACCCTTGATCAGCCAAAGGTAAGAAGGAGCAAAGTAAAGGGTAAAACACGGGTCAACATGGTCAAAGAAGACGGCTGCAGCCGCCGGAACCCGCAGGGGCGGTCCAAGGAGCCGCAGGGGCAGCGCTAGCTACCCGCGGGGGCGGATTGGTCAATCTCGGCCATGGTCCGATCTCGGTCCGAAGATTACGGCTCTTACATCTCTCCCCCCTAAAAACAAGTTTCGTCCCGAAACTTGTACAAACCTCGAAGGCACTCAGACTCAAAACCGTGATACTCTCGCTCTAACAGAGGTATCATATCTCGTACCAGATGTCAAACCATACGCTATAACCTCAAACATGGGCATGGAGAACCATCATCTCCCGCAAAAGATCACACTACTAACCGGGGCATAGAGAGAAGCATCTCTAGCCAAACCATCATCGGGGCATGGAGAAGATATCTCCATCCACTACTGTATCTCGAAATAGCATGGAGGTAAGAACTATCTCCAGCTATACCTATCGGTCGTACTAGCACAACAGGATCTGAATAAGATCATAAACACATCATATCACAGCTAGCACGAAATAAACACAGTATGGCATATAAGCACATAAACACATAAGCATATACACTCACCGAGGTAAAGCTAACATCTACCCGGTGATTCCCCTGGTACTCCTATCTCAGCATAAAACTCGGGATAGTTCCTTTGGATACTATCCTCAGTCTCCCAGGTAGCCTCATCAGGTCCTCGTTTCGACCACTGTATCATCAACATAGGAATGTCCTTCGAACGCAGGCGTCTCATACCTCGCTCTAGGACTGCAATAGGATGCTCAGCAAACGTGTGGTCCGGCTCAACCATCAAATAATCATAACTCACGATATGTCTCGGATCTGGTATGTACTCTCTCAGCTGAGACACGTGAAACACAGGGTGAACACCCTCTAATCTCGGAGGCAAGGCTAATCTGTAAGCTGCACTCCCAATCCGATCCAGAATCTCGAACGGTCCGACATATCGGGGCTCAACTTCCCCTTACTGCCAAATCGCCTCACTCCTCGTGTTGGGGACACTCTCAGCCACACATGGGCTCCAATTCTAACTCTAGAGGTCTACGCCTCTTATCTGTATACGACCTCTGACGGCTCTGCACGGTCAACATACATTCTCGAATCAGTGCTACTCGAGCCATATCATCCTGAATCTGATCAGGTGTCAAACCCCTGGCTGTACCAGGCTCATCCTAGCATAACGGTGTACGATATCTCTGCCCATACAATGCCTCATAAGGGCCATCCCAACAGATGCATACTAAAACACAAACTCGGAGTAAATTCTTCAGCGTCTGAATGATCCTCTCTGACTGACCCTCTATCTGAGGATGGAACGCAGTAATAAAATATAAACTCGTCTCCAGGGCAGTCTGTATCTGCTGCCAGAACCTCGAGGTAAATCGTCTATCTCGGTCTGAGACGATCGTCCTCGGTACACCATGGAGTCTCACTATCTACCTAGTGTACTCCTCAGCTAATCTGCTCACCGGTCACGTCTCTCTAATAGGAATGAAGCGTGTTGTCTTCGTCAATCGGTCCACTCTGACCCAAATGACATCAAAACCCTGGCTCAGCCTCAGTCCAATCACAAAATCCATGGTGACGTCCTTCCACTTCCTCTGTGGAACAGGAAGTGGGTGGAGCTCACCTCCAGGTCTGCAATGCTCTATCTTGACCTGCTGGCAGGTCGCACACTATGCCACAAATCGGCTACATCGGCTTCAGCCCTTTCTACCAATATAAACGTCTCAAGTTCTAATATATCTTACCCGTACCTGAATGTACAGAGTAAGGTATACAGTAAGTCTCCTGTGAAATCCTCTGTCTCAGCTCTATATCAACAAGTACACAGACGCGACCGCGACGTTTCAAAATTCCATCTGCTCCTAGCAGGAACTGTGGTGCCTCATCCCGAGACATCCTACCTCATACCCTCATCAAGGTCTGGCAGGTCTCCTGCTTCTGTTGGATCTCACTCAACAGATCAGGTAGAAACTCTAAAGTACTGGTCGGGTATCCTCATCCGGAAACCAAAAGTCCAACTTTAATCAGACCAAATCCTTCAATACCTTCTGGCTGTGCCCAAACAGGAGCAGAAGTCAAACGTCTCTTCAGCTCCTCAAAACTCTGTACACACGGATCAAACCATACAAATCTGGTAGTCTTCCTCAGCAACTCTTCAGTGGACGGGCAATCACAGAGAATCCCTCCACGAAGCGTCTGTAATAACCGGCTAGGCCAAGGAAGCTACGTACTTCCCTAACGTTCGTCGGTGTAGTCCAAGCGGCTACTGCCTCGATCTTTGCCGGATCAACCTTGATCCCTTCAGCTGAAACCACATGACCCAGGAATGCTACCTCTGGCATCCAGAACTCACACTTAGAGAACTCAACATAAATTTCTCTATCCCGCAAAGCCTGCAACCAAATCCTCAGTTGTCCTGTGCACATCCTGCTCTCTCACCCTCAATGGTGATATCCTGAGCGTCGGTCCATCCTGGAAAATACTGTCATTCCCTGATGCTGATCCAATAAGTCATCCATACACGGCAATGGATACTTATTCTTAATGGTCACCTTGTTCAGCTCTCTGTAATCACTACACAGTCTCAACGATCCGTCCTTCTTCCGTTCGAAGAGCACAGGTGCTCCCCATGGAGATATACTAGGGTGACTAAAAACTCTTCTCGGCCAACTCCTCAGGTTGCTTCTTTAGCTCCAACATCTCAATAGACGCCATCCGATATGGCCCTTCGAGATCTATCTCATACCAGGCTCTAACTTGATACCAAAGTCCACACTCCTCTGAGGCGGCAAACCGGACGATTCAGCGAACACATCTGCACCTCACAGACCATTGGGATATCCTCTAATGCTGGACTCTCCCCCTCCTTCATGGCATAACACCAAAAGACTTCACATCTATGTGCAAACAATCTAACTGCTCATATCGCACTAATAACCATACTAGATTTTCCAAGGTCCCATCCTCGGAAAACCTCTATCTGTCCTAACTCGGTAGAAAAGCAACGGTCCTCCTACCTATATCTAAGACTGTAGAAAGTCCATTCATCCAATCCATACCTAGTATGACTTCTTCATGTTCTAGTGGCATGACAAAGAAGTCAACCAGTAAAACACGGGTCCCTACAGAAATGGGACAATCAAGAATCTCATGGGTACCTCTGACCCTACTACCATCGGGTAACCCTATACTAAAGGGTATCCCCTCAATCATATCTAAACTCAAACACTCACTACAAGTATCAGATATAAAAGAAGACATAGCTCCAGAATCAAACAACTCTAACAGGTAAACCATGGATCAGAATGGTACCTGTAACAGGCGGTGCAGCTGGCTCCTCTGCACTCCTCATCTCAAAAACTCGGCCTTGTGGCCCTCTGGTGTCAGTGGTGCTCCCACCATGACCTCTGCCTCTACCCAACCCAGGAGTAAATCCCTGAGTGGTAGGACGATTTGGGACTCTTTGTTGTCCCTGTATCTGCTGCTGCTGAGGTGGCCTCTGTCCACCTCCCGCTATACTGGCAGGAGTAGAACCCTACTGAGACGAAGCTCCGCCCTGTCTACAGAAAACAGCTATGTGACCTCGTCCACCACAAGTGAAGCAAGTCACTATCTGCCTTGTACACTCTGGTCTGATATGACCATACTCTGCACAGTTGAAACACTGTCGTACCCTATCTGTAGCTGATGCAGATGAGGGCTAACTCTGGCGGCTCTGGCCTCGTCCTCAGCCAGCAACTCCTCCAGTACCACTGGTCTGCCCAGTAAGTTGTCTCTTCTCAGACCCTGTTTGAGAAGCTCTCCTCTGACTAACCCGCTCACGCTCATAATCGGCGGCTCTATCCTGGTAGTCCATCAAAGACTCACAATGAAATCCCGCCATATAGGCTTGGGTGGCATCCCTCAGTCGTCGGGAAAACAATTATACATGCTGATCCACAGAAGGTGCAGCTAGTCCCAGCAATGCCAGCTCCTCCTGAAATCTCCAGATAACCTCTGAGACTGGTACATCCTCAAACCCAGCCTCCACAAAATCTCGCAGTTTCTCCCTCCTCAGTGAGGCAGGACAGAAACGCTCTCTGATCATAGTCCGCATCTGAACATAACTGTCAACCTGTGCTCGTACAGACCTCCACTAGTGTTGTGCTAAGTCTTTGAATAGAGTCTGCACTAACTCTATCTGCCTATCTGCTGGGCATCTAATGGACTCCAGAGCTGAGTCCACATGTCCAATCCACAGCTCAACCTCGATCCCCACCTTCCTAGAGAAAGGGGGTACACCCATCTGGTGAAATGCCTTCAACCAAGTGTCTGGTCTAGGCCCTCTATGCTCCTCTGTAACTCGAGCAATCTCAGCAACAGGCGTCGGTGCAGCCGGCACCTGAGTAACCCCGTGGGACCTCTCAGATTGTCCCTCATGTACTGGTAGATTTGGAATAGGTCTACCTGCTCTTACAACTTCCTCTACTCGCCGGATATACTCACGAAACTCTGGTCCTCCCATAGAGACATAATCCGAGGCATCTGACCGGACTCGCTGTGGACCCTGTCCCCCAGCAACGCCGTTCCCAGTCTCAGGAACAACACTCACGGCAACATCCTCATGAGCCTCTTCCGCTGCGCGTGGATCAACAACGGAAGTCCTACCCCGTCCTCTACCCAGAGGGGGTCTACCTCTACCTCGTCCTGCTGCAGGTAAGGCTCTAGTCTGAACCATCTGCAAAGGACGTAAACCTAACTCAGAAGGCTATATATATGCCGTATGTATATATCAAATCAATCACAACAGAATATCTATATATATATATACACTGTCGAGATCTTCAGAGGGGCGATGGCTCATGTACACGATATCCCAAAACATTTTGTACTCATTTCAAAACCAAAACCTTTTGAAAAGTCAAACCCCTTTCGGGTTCTGTTTATTTATCTATTCGAACTTTATTGCAGATTACTAGTGCCATTGTTGTCAACTTGGGCTCTGATACCACCTTTGTAACACCCCAAATCCGTAGGACTCGAGGTGCTACTAGGCTAGGATCTCACAATGGATCCTGACCCTAGCATGACAACAACTTCACTGATCTTACAACAAGGCACAAATAGATTAAAACCAAAACATCAAACTTATATAAAAGTATCCAAAAGGTACAATAAAACAGAACACATATACATATCATAAAGTCCCATCCCACGAGTACGACCCCCAGTGTACGAAGCCCTCAGTAGATCGCCCTCTCTGAATCACCCTGCATCTCTCCTATCCTGCAAGGAATCTACAACACGGTATAAAACCGTTAGCTAACATACACATATATAAGAAGATGCAGGAGCACACGCACACACAGGAATCATAAACATAACATCATGCTGTCACACGTTTACCCGATTTATTATCTTAAAAAAAAACATCGTCCAGTACTCCACTCATGAGTAAATATGTAAATATCTCAATATAAACATAGGTGACACGGGAGTCTCAGACTCAAACACAATCGGCTCCGCTCTGGAGATCAACTCAGCCTAAACAAGGTATAACACAACATCACAACCCTATCCATAACAAGGGGTCACACCTAGACCCAAGGGATCCATACGGATCATATTCCAACTCGTAACTTCAAGGCCGTAACCGTCATAAACAGTTCTGTACTCAAACTCATTCTCACCTCATACTCGTACCTAGCATGCCACTACTGCTCACACTAGGAAAGGAAATGATCTACCTAGCTTTAGGTAGAGCCGGAACAAAACGCACTTGCGGGGCACATGGGACGCAGGGGCGAAAGTAGGTGGCCACAGGCGCGGCGGGACGTGGCCGCGGGAGCGGTGACACGGGACGTGGGCGGCGGCACGCTGCTGGCGCAACGCTGGCGCCTGGACACTATCGCCGCAGGGGCGGTGACTCTTGGCCGCGGGGGCGGCGAAACGCGAAACGCGATTATGCAATTCTCCTTCAGTTCTTCACGTGATCTATTCACGTCTTCTCTCATCCAAAGCCAAGCCCATACACATATATACACATACAACATCAGAACGCACCTAGACAAGCATCTAACCTAAGCTATGAAGGAAGAACAAGAAATGAAGAAGAGAGAAGAAGAATCCTTACCACACTTGTGGTCTAAGACTGCAGGAGAGCTCAACATACACCAAGGCTGGCTTCCAAGCCCAACATAACCTCAACCAACACTCACACAAGGTACCACACACACAAAACTCTCACAAAACTCTTCCACAACTCAAGAACAAGATCCAAGGGAGCAAAGGAAACAAAGAACGTGGAGAGAAGCTGGAGAAGAAGATGAAGAAAAACCCTTGATCAACCAAATGTAAGAAGGAGCAAAGTAAAGGGTAAAGAACGGGTCAACATGGTCAAAGAAGACGGCTGCAGCCGCCGGAACCCGCAGGGGCGGTCCAAGGAGCCGCAGGGGCGGCGCTTGCTACCCGCGGGGCGGATTGGTCAATCTCGGCCCAAAGCCGATCTCGGCCATGGTCCGATCTCGGTCCGAAGATTACGGCTCTTACAATATTAAAATGATATGACTGACATTTTACCATTTATACTAATTGAACTAGGATATATGCAAGTGATGTATAGATTTTATGAGTGTCATAAAAGTTTGTTAACAACCTTATATTAGAAGCTAGTGTGCTGTATTTTTGTGAAACTTAAATAGTCAAGCATTTGTGCGTACTTTTCTTTGGCTATAGTAATGACTCTTATCCCTTGAAACTGATCTCATTTTATTTTTCATGTGATGGGCTACTTTGCTTCTAGATTTTATCATCCTAGTATTTTCAATTTCATTAAAATGTGCATTTGTTTGATGCAACCTTAATAATAGTAAAATTACTGATATAATTACTTCTTTATATGTGGTTTGACTTTGTTTTATATTATCTCTGTTACAATATGAAATGTATTAAACTCAAAAAATCTAGAAGAAGGGTCGTGTGTTGTAGGGGAATGCTTGGCTGATAATAATGATAAGAATTTGTTAGGTCACTAAAAGTAGGAGTATAATTGATAAAGTTAGGCTATACTAATTTGAGTATCCAAAAATCTATATTTTTTGTTATTTAATTTTCAAAGAATTTGGTATTTGAACTTATTATCTTGTGACCTCATGATGTTAATTATATATAATGGGCAGGCATGAAGCCTCTTAACTTTTAGGCTCAAGGCGGTGTAAATATCAGTCAATTGTATAATCTATTCGATAAGGTAAGTTTCTACATGCGATGCATTACTTATTTATAATGTTTTCTAGTTTTATTTTTTTCTCACTTGCATGATTCTTTATATTTTTTCCTCTCACTGAAAGTATGATAATATTTTATTTTTCTCCTTTTAAAGTTGACCTACTGCCCTTTTTTATTTTAGTAGAATTTTTATTGCATGAAACAAGATGGGAATTAAGTAGGAAATTTAACACACACACACACATATATATATATATATATATATATATATATATATATATATATATATATATATATATATATATATATATATATATTAATAAACTATTTTATAGAATATAAAATTCTGAAATTTGACTTAAATGCCATGATTTGTAAATTTTAGGCCATCAATATGTTTGCTTAGTTACCATTTTAATTACAGAAATGACAAATTGGTTTGAGTTTCCTTGATGGAGGGATGAATATCTCGAAGATGCATTTGCAACTAGAGCTGAAGGTGAACAAATATCTTGTCCATGTGAAAAATGTTGCTACCGCTATTGGTTCAACGAAAAGAGTATTGTGAAAGATCATGTGATTTTGAATGGTTTCATTCCTAGATTGGAAAATACTTCAAATCCTACTGTTAGTGTTGAAGTGGCTCCTAGTGATTTTGAAGAAGTATATGAAAATGTAGATATAGATGGATTGTTGGATGATACTTTCAGAAATCATGCAAATGAAGAGACAAAGACTTTTTATAAGTTAGTTGAAGAGGGCCAACAAGAATTATATCCGGGTTGCAAGAACTTTTCAAAACTCTCCTTTACTATTCGATTGTTCCTTTTTAAGTGTGACCACAAGCTAAGTAACAACGCCTTTGATGAATTGCTAAAGATTGTAAGAGCTATGCAACTAGATGCAAAGCTTCCAACATCTTTTAGTGAAGCCAAAAGTGATTTAAAGGGATTAGGATTAAGCTACACAAAGATAGATGCATGTCCCAATGATTGTATGCTATATTGGGAAGATCATGTTGAAGCAACACATTGTCATGTTTGCAAATCTTCTCGGTGGAAATCAGATGAGAGGGATGAAATAGCCGGGAAACCTCGACGAATTCCGCTAAAGATTTTGAGGTATTTTCCTATCAAGAAAAGGCTGCAAAGATTGTTCATGTGTGCAACAACAACACGTGATATGACATGGCACTCAGATGGTCGTTTAAAGGATAATTTTTTAAGGCATCCGGCTAATGGTAAATCTTGGAAGGATTTTGACTTGACTTTTCCTGAGTTTTCAAGTGAACCTCGCAATGTGAGACTAGGATTGGCAACTGATGGTTTTAACCCTTTTAGCACAATGAGCATTTCTCATAGTAGGCCCGTTATATTAATGAATTATAACTTGCCTCCATGGATGTGCATGAAACCAGAATATTTTATGCTTGCTCTACTTATACCCGGCCCTCATTCTCCCGGAAACAATATTGATGTATACATGCAACCACTGTTTAAGGAATTTAATGAAATGTGGAAGTTTGGAATAGAGACTTATGATGCCTCAAGGAAACACGTGTTTAAAATGCATGCAGCCTTATTGTTCACTGTAAGTGACTTTCCGGCGTATGCAAGGTTAGCGGGTTGGAGCACAAAAGGGAAGAGAGCATGCCCTTGTTGTCACTATGAAACGTGCTCAAAGTATTTAACTAAGAGCAGAAAGACTTGTTACATGGGTCATGATAGATTTTCAACGCAACAAATAAATGAGGACAATCAAGGTGTTGCACCAACTCGCTTGTCGGGGGCTGAAATTTCAGAGCTACTGGCTGATTTTCAAAATGAATTTGGCAAAGTGGAAAACAGAAAGAAGAAGAAGAAACCAAATGAAGAAAATCCGTGCAGAAAGAAGCCAATATTTTTTGAATTGCCTTATTGGGAACACATTTCTTGCGGTCATTATCCTGATGTGATGCACATTGAAAAAAATGTGTGTGACAATGTTATTGGGACTTTGTTGGACATACCAGGAAAGACAAAAGATCATGTGAAAGCACGAATGGATTTGAAAGAAATGAATTTGATGCCATAACTTCAGCCTAAGGAAACTGCAGATGGGAAATTTGAAATTCCAAAGTCAAGATTTTGGATGACAACAGAAGAAAAACGCACTTTTTGTAGTGTCATTAAAAATGCTAAATTACCCAAAGATTGTGGTTCAAACATTTCAAGATGTGTGCAAGTTGCTGAAAGAAAGATCACAGGTCACAAAAGTCATGATGATCACCTTTAATGCAACACTTGCTTCCGGCTGCAGTGAGGGCCACACTACCTAAAGATGTTGCACTTCCCTTGATTAAATTGAGTGATTTTTTCAGGGCTGTTTGTAGCAAGGTTATTGACTCCGCTGATCTTGATAAGTTGCAACGTGATATTGTTGACGTTCTTTGTGAGTTTGAAAGGATTTTTCCACCAGCGTTTTTTGAAATAATGGTGCATTTGCCTGTTCATTTGGTTGAAGAAATTAAGCTTGGTAGACCAGTTTCCCCAAGATGGATGTTCCCTATTGAAAGGTATCTACGTGAGTTAAAGTCATATGTCAGAAACAAGAGTCAACCCGAGGGCTCAATCGCGAAAGGATACATAGCCAAGGAATGTGTCACATTTTGTTCTAGATATATTTGTCATCATGATGTAGAATCTGATGCATTGAAGAAGGTGGTTGATGCTAGTGAGACACCACTTTTGCTACCAAGATTAGGTACTCCGATAATGGGTCAAGAAAACACAAAGAAAACAAACACTGCATACAAGATTGATATCACCACATGGCATCAAGCACACATATATGTCTTGTACAATTGTGGTTCAGATGATGTAGAGAGATACATCAAGTAAGACATCAACTTACTTTCTAATTTTGACACATGTATGAAGAGAGATAATATTAGTTAATGATATCAAGACTAAACTTATTCCACTTTGTATGCAGGGAACATCAAATAATCGTAAGCCACCAAAAGAAAAGGAAATGGGACAATGTTCATATCCACAACAAAGACTTTGTTGATTGGTTTCTAGATAAGGTTATTTACGAGCTTGAGCAAGGAGAAGAAGTACCTGACCATGTTCGATGGTTATCAAAGGGACCTTCTTTTATTTCTAAAATGTACACGGGATATTCTATTAATGGGTTCAAGTTTCATATTGCAAATCGTGATGCAAATTGTAAGACCCAAAATAGCGGAGTGACTTTAACAACATTAACTCCTAGTTTTTCAAGCAGTAAGGATAAAAATCCTATCTTAGGAGATGTCACTTACTTTGGGTCCATACAAGAAATCATTGAAATATTTTACCAAGGTGAAAATAGTGTCGTTTTATTTAGATGTAGATGGTTCCAGGCTGAAAAGGATGATTATGGCCTTTATCGGGTTAATTGTAACAAGTCAATATGTAATGATGAGCCATTCATCTTTTCATCTCAAGCACATCAAGTTTTTTTTGTACAAGATCCAAAGAAACAAGGCTTGTATTTTGTTGTCCAAAGTATTCCAAGAGAACTATTTTGTTTATTATACGAATAATTAACTTTGCAAGTGAAATGAGTTTTTCTAGTATTACTTTATGAACTTTTGTATCAATTTATTCATGTAGTACGGAAAGTCCTTGATCAATTGTATTTTTATTTATATGTGCTAATATCTTTTTATGTTTAGTTTCTTAGGCAGCAAATGGGAAAAAGAAAAAAAGATCTCAATATGGAAGGGCTTTGGAAATGTCAGATTATGAAAAACAAAGGATGAGTAAACTAATGTTGAATGCATCAAGGATAGAAGCTGTTGAACTAGCAACTTTGGCTACTAAAATTTTGTCTTCAAAGTATGATCTAGTTGCAAACAGAAAAACAGTATCAAAAGAAACTAGTTCAGAAGAAAATGATTCAGAAGATAGTTCAGATGAAGATAGGGGATACGAACCTACTTTCGATGAAGGCTGTGAAGAAGAATTGAGGATCATGCAAGGATTTCCGCTTGGAAAAAATGTATGTATATATGAACCTACTAATTTTACATCATGTAAATTCAAATACATATTAATTAATGATATTAAGACTTTACCTAGTTTTTACTTTTTATCTATGCTTTTACATCTATGTTTGTATTAGTTTATTCTACAATCCAAAATATATGGCGAGGTAAAGCTTGGCTGGATTTGTTATGTTGTTTCTACAGTGCGTGCTATATTGTTTATGTTATAAATTTCTTGTTGAATTTGTGAAAGAAGGGAGAAAAGTGAGAAATTTCTTACTTCAGATCAATGCATCTATATTTTTTGGCTAAATATATCCATTGTGATTTGTCAAATGAATGGATTTTCAGGTTTCAAGAATGTCAGAATGTTTAAGTAACAAAGGAGAAAAGAAACAATTACATCAAACAACATCAATGGCTGAATTTGCAAAGTTAAGAAGCAAAAAGTTTAAGGAAATAGAGAAGAGCCCACAACTAGAAATATTGGGCAAGAAAGTGATGCAGGAAAGTGGTCAGAAAGATAAGGATGTTGATTGTCATCAATATCGTGCTACCGGGACGATGGATGTGTATAACAAGCTGAAGAGAAATCAACCGAAGAGGCAATGTAACAATCTTCCAAGTGTTGATTTATCTCCAAACATTGTCTTGAGTGATGTTGCAGATGAAGGTTTGTTGACTATACCATCAAATCAAGATTTACAAGTTTCACCATTGACATCGACTCTTAATCAAGGTATGTCAGGAAGACACAACAATTTTCTTCCCCAAGCAACATTAGAAAACCAAAATGCAATAGGATTTGAATATGAAGTAGAAATTAATCACGACATGCCCCCTTCAGGTAATTACTTATTTTTCTTATCTTTTATAATGATTTCTAGTTTGAATGCGTAACTTAATGAATTTCCTAATTAAAATAGTAGCTACAAGAAAAAAACATCGTGGGCCAACACTTATGGTAAAGGTTCACCGACGTCAATTTGAAGAACGTCCGATCATAGTCTTAAATGCAAAAGGGCAACCAATGAGACATTCTAAGCATGCTCTTGCTGAACTTGCTGCCTTCTTAGGGACATTAGCTAGAGATCCTCACATGACACCCTTAAATATCCTTGATTGGAAGTGTATGCCTACAAAAGATAGCATTTGGAGCTATGTCAAGGTATAACTACATATCATATCTTCTACTTATTTTTTGAAACTTTACTAGTAATATTTATCAATTTATAACGTATTTCATGTGAAGGAGAAATTCATAATTCCGGAGGAAGGGAAAAAATGAGTGTTGGAAACTATCAATGAAAATTGGCGTGTTTACAAATCAAGGTTGAAGAAGAAACACTATATTCCTTATACAACCACGAAAGAGAGGTGGGCTAAACGTCCAAACATGGTTCCAGAAAAACAATTTAGAGATCTCTTAGATTATTGGGATAGTCCTGTGGGAAAGGTACATTTTCATATTGGATTAATCAAAATTAATGTTCAATTTCAATACTAATATTATCCAATGTAGGAAATTGCTCGTGTTAATGCATTCAATCGTCAAAAGTCCGAAGATGTGCACACCATGGGTCCTACCTCACTTGCCTTTAAACGCTATGAATTGGTAGTGCAATACATTTTCATTTATATTGACATGTGGAATTATCATAACTTTATTATTCTAAATACAACTATTTTTCATTAGGAACAAAAGGATCCAAATAAACAACCCCCATCAGAGTCAACGGTCTACAAAGAGTCTAGGAAAAGAGATCCTACACGTGTATACAAGACAGATGGTTGCAAGACTAAGGAAAACATTGTATGGTTTATATTCTTCTAATCGATCATTAATTCGATGCAACTAATTAAATGTATTTATTGACTTGTAATTTTACTTTAATCAAGTATATATTTTACTAATATTTTTCATTATGTAGGAAAAGTATACAGCTGGGAATTGAAAGTGGAGACAAGAACAAAAATATAGATCCTTTTTGTGAAGTTATTACAAAGGAGCGCGGTGGGCGGGTATTTCTTCAAGGCAAAGGTGTGACAAGATCTTCGTTGAAGGACAAGGGGAAAATGGAAGGATATATAGTAGATCAAAATTTCTTTGAAAATATAAAAGCAAAGTGGATACAAGAAGTAACTCCAGCTTTGGCATCAACAATTATGTCTCGACTACAAAATGCCAATCCTCATATGAATTTAGTTATCCCATATTTTACATGTGCTTCAACAAATTCAAATCAACTTTCAAGCGAGCAAGTTTTACATAGTGATACCGAACCTCGTCCATCACCACATGTAATAATTTTTTACATACCTCAATAAATTCAAATTCAAATCAATTTTGCAGCTTTGGCATCAGTAATTATGTTGGCATGTTCTGTTGTAGCTTAGTTTAGTGTCATGTCTTAATTTCTTAAGATGAAATATTGTTGAGTAGTGGGTATTTATTGCATTGTGTTATTTGTGTGCTATCAAGATTATACCCTCTCTATTGTTCTTGTTGTTGTTTGAGACAAATGAAATGACTGAAATAAGTTAGATGTTAGGTCAACACATCATTAAAGCATGAGAATTGATGGTACTATTGTTGCAATATGTGTGTTGGTTTGCTAATTTGTTTCTTAGTGATTATAAATCAAGTTAGAGGTCAAAACATTATTTAAGCATGAAATTTGATGGTACTATTGTTGCAATATGGTAATATTATCGTTGTTTGACTTTCATTATTCTACTATTGAATATGACAACAAGAAACTAAATTGTTTCTCATTGCATGCATATTCTCTAAGTTCTTGTTCTATTTGGTTCACTTTGCAACTAATGTTTAATTTATTTGCTATGTTTTGCAGGATGAAACTGTGGAATTATGACTGCAACTGATCAAGAATGAATATGGTTGAATTATATGCAAGAATTGTTGGCCATGTACATTGATTCTTGATCAAGTTATTTTGGTACATATACGTGTATTTGCATATAAGATCGATGTATATTGTAATGCACGTTGATGCTTATCATTTTGGCGATCCCTTTTGTAAACACTTTTATTAAGCAAGTTTACTTTAGGTATATCAATGTTCGTATGTGTGGTTTTATTTCATATATATATATATATATATATATATATATATATATATATATATATATATATATATATATATATATATATATATATATATATATATATATATATATATATATATATATATATATATATATTAAACAGGTGTATTTATATATAAAAACTATATACCAGTATATTATGGTTGAACGAGATATGAAAATAGTTCATTTATTTATTGTAATGGTTATAATTAAGGTAATAGTTACATATCTATTGTAATGGATGTATCTAAGGCAATGCCAATACATCTAAGGTAATGGTCGAAACTATGGTAATAGATGCACATCTATTGTAATGGTTGTAAGTGTAATTTATCACGTTGTTACAATAGAGTGACATACCATTACTATAGATCTAAGGCAATGGCTTATGTTGTAATGACATGTATATCAACACCTTAGGTCTATTGTAACAATTTTTAGGTATTTGGAAACTGATAGAGGACATTACAATAGGTCATTTATTTGGTAGTGTGACAAGTCATTGTATGCATGACGATCATTAATCAATCACCGTCAAAATAGTAATTGCTAAACATATGGTATAATTAAAAATCACAAGAAGATGAAAGATAATATATGGATGGAAATTAACTTAAATTTTATTACCCTCATGGGTTATGGCCTAAGGACTATGGTTGAACCTCATAGTATCCATTTGTAATTACAAGTATATATGATGCATTACAAATATATATACCTTGCTCCCATCAAATCATTTGCCATCTCCAACAACTCTCCATTTCCTATCCTTTACTTAAACTTCAAAAGGTTATACCCAAATTTTCAAAAAAAAAAAAAAACAATAAAAGAAAAAACAAAGCCCAAAAATGATCAAGGGTGTGCTTCAACGCCATTGTTGGATCCAATCCCAACTTGTAACCAAGGAGATGAACCAACAGCCATGTTGTTGTCTCTCAGCTCACTTAGCTTAGCCAACTTCACCTTACTATCCGCCTCATCATCCACATTCAATTGCAGCGACTCGAAACTGTGATTCTTTGTATTTTCTTCCTCCTCTTCGTGTTTCTCCGGGACCTCATCGACGGCGCCTCCTCTCCAAGATTGAAGAAAGAAATCAGTAGAGACCTTGAGGCTAAGTACGTTATGGTTCAACTCGAGCGGTTTTTGATCATCGGATTGGTGGTGGTGGTGGTGGAATCGCGGTGGCGCTGGTGTCATCCAGTGACACCGCTTATGTCCTCCCAAAGCTTGTCCTGACGAGAAAACCCGATGACAAATCGAGCACTCGTGGACTTTAGATGTGATCATCTTCTTTTTTGAAACCATAGTGCTCGAGGAAGCTCCCTCGAATGACTTGTCATCGACAATGTCGTCTACTAATACAATATTAGGGTTAGGGTTTGCATGGTTATGAGAATCATCAACATGGTCTAACCTCGCAGCAAAACAACCTTTGACTTTCTTATGACTAGCTCTATGCCCACCTAATGCTTGGTGTGAATTAAACACTTTCTTGCATGCCTTACACTCGAACAACCCCTTAGCCTTCTCGACCACCGGACGGACGACCGGAGGAGCCGCAGATACAAATTCGAACGTCGGCTGATCGATAACCACCGAGTTAGACAACATCATGAGACAGTTAGCGAGTTCTTCTTCTTCAGTCAAAGGTTGAATCTTTTCTCGATGTGACCTTTTCCTTTTGGTCCGGGAGCCTTCTCGGCTCCCGGACCCAACATCCTCGTCTTCAACATCGAAGTCAGAACTTGGAGACGAAACCAACGACGTATCATGATCCGAACCCCCGCATTTCCCATGCTCGAGAAACAATTTCCACGACAAGAACTCCTTGCCGCAATTCTCGCAGGCACGACAACTCCTCGGACGATTCGAATTCGTCCTCAGCTCGTAATTCCGCTTGTTGTTTCCATTTATCTCCTTGTCATCCGAATCATCACTCGTCGGATCCATCTCGACGTCGTCAATGCTGACCGAGTCGACATCATTGATCCCATGCGCGCGCATATGTCCTCCAAGCGACCTACCGCACATGAACCCTTTGTTGCATATCTTGCAAAAATGCTTGAAATTGTTCCATGGTGGACCCACAGTCAAGGCGGCCATGTTTAACCTAGGATTGATTAATAAAGATCGATGTTGTGTTTTATTTTAGATGTTGGATATGGAGAAATGATGATGATGATGAGAATAGATCACCGCCTTACGTACGTTGCAGCTCTAGGAGTGATGGGAAAAATGAAGATGGTGAAAGCCTGTTTTTATTTGAATTTTGTAGAGGAACCCTAGTTTTTAGTCGGAGTGTTTGGTTTTGGTTTTATTTGTGAGTGTAAGTTGAGAGAGTTATGTAACACGTGGAAGGATATGAAGAACCAAGACTTGTTCTTTTACCAAACGTGTGTTATGAATCTACGGAGACATGTTCACTTTTTTTCGCTCCTCATAATTTGTTAATTTGTGTTCACGAGTGTTTCTCGCTCATCATTACAACATTTTTTTTTCCCTTTCAAGAAAAGGTTAAAAACATTTAACTCGTCAAAAACATGGAAAATTCACGGTTAAAAGTACACACTTACAAACCCAAAAAAAAACTCATGTTGACGTTGTATATGTAAAAAAAGAGGTATTTTTAATGAGACAATGGAATAATAAAGTTACTCCCTTTAGTTCACTATTTGGGTTAGAGCCTTTAAAATTTAGTTTTATGAAATTATAAGTATTATTAATACTTTAATCTTTCACAAATACAACTTTACCTACCTTATCATTTATTATTTATATTTTTTATAAAATATTTCTTCTTTCTATATAATTGTTCATATTCTAACATCACTTTTATATTAATTTATTAAATTATAGTGCATCAATAAATATTACTTTTTTTAGATTTCTTATACATACGAGATTTTATTCTATAATGCCAATTAATGAAAATCGTAAGGAGTATGTTTTATTTTAAAATTTATATTAAAAAAGTGATAATAAGGTAATGTTGGATGACTGTGTGCGGTAGTGGCCGAGATGTTTGTTGGGGGTACGAGACGAGTCATATTAGCGGTGGTTGTCCGAGGATTGAGGATCGTCTTGGTGGTTAATTAGACAAAACTATAACTTGATTCGTTGCCTAGAAAATACGAAAATTACATCATTGAATTGATTCATGAATCTACAAAAGTGATCGAAATCATTATTCTAAACAACAATAATTTAATGTACATTGCTGATCAATAACTTATTGGATGAACAATAAATAGGATCAACAATTAGAGCGTTATAGTTCATGGAATTACCATCATCAAGACGAGCTTGTTTGTTCACCCCAGCTAGGATGAGCCTCACAAAACCACCATCGGAACGAGTCTCGGACCACCACCGATACTAACATTGGCATCTACTCGGTACTCATTTATTAGGTTACGTTATTTAGGGTTACCGACATCAACCTCATTTTCCACACATTGGTGAAAGGTGATTGAATTAACTATGCAAAATAAATTTCAAGATTCGATTTTAGAAAAGAGTCAGAATTCGAACATGGGAGTAAAGAGACAAACCAAATTGTATAAACTATAAACCACTTATTTAGCCTAAAGTGGTTTGAAACATAGAAGGTTTAGATAAAAAAAATCAAGAAAAAAAAAAAAGAAAGCAAAGGGCTTATGGTTTTGAGTTTATTACTGTAATGCGTAAAAATGCATTATAAAGTAGAAAACTGAAAATACGTCAATCAATCAGAGAAAATATTTTAAAAAGTAATTTTAATTTCAAGGGGTACATAGGTTAGAGTTTAACATTGTAACACCTCAAATTCGTAGGACTCGGAGTGCTATTGAGCTAGGGTCTCACAATGGATCCCGACTCTAACCTGACAACAAATTAACTGAAACTTAAAACAAGACACAAATAGATTAAAACAAAACATAAAACTGATATATATACATATCAAAAGGATGATACAGAGTACTGCTGAGTACAAAGTCAAACAGAAATCCGTACGATATAATAACCCAAAAACCCACGATATCACCCAGTGTACGGAACCCTCAGCAGATCACCCCTCTGGATCACTCTGCAGCTCTCCTAACCTCCAAAGGATCTATAACACGGCATAAAACCGTTAGCTAACCATACACATATATAAGAAGATGCTAGAGCACAAGGGAAGAATAAGAGGAGGAAAGGTAAAGCACGGTCAAGGGAGTCAACAAAACCGGCTGCAGCCGCCGGAAACCGCAGGGGCGGTTCCATGAGCCGCAGGGGCGGCAGTCAGGCCCGCGGGTGCGGAAAGGCCAATCTCGGTCTAGCCAATCTCGGGTAAGGACCAAGACTCGGTCCGAAAGAGTAGGGCTCTCACATCTCACCCCCCTAAAAACAAGTTTCGTCCCGAAACTTGCAAAGTCCTGAAACTACTCGGACTCATAAGCCGAGGTAAAACTCTTTATAACCTTAAACATAAGCATGGAGGAAATCATCAACTCCAGCAGTAAACTATACTATCCAGGGCCTAGAGGAAAACCATCTCTAGCCAAACCATAAACATATCACAAGGCATAGAGGAATCACATATCTAGCCGTATCATATCCATAACAGAAAGGCGTTGAGGGAGAACATCTCCAGCACTACTATGTCCATCAAAATAGGATGGAGGAAAGAACCATCTCCAGCTAAACCTATCATATAACAATAGCATGGAGGAAAGAACCATCTCCAGCCATAAACAAGAGTCATACTAGCACAACAAGATCTAATAAGATCATAATCACATCAAAGCTAGTATGAAATAAACACATCATAGCATATAAGCATATAAGCAGATAAGACTCACCAAGCTAGTACTAAGATCTACTCGGTGTACCTACTAGTGCATCTAACTCAGCATAGAACTCTGGATAGTTCCTCTAGATACTATCCTCAGTCTCCCATGTAGCTTCCTCGGGTCCTTGTCTCGACCACTGTATCTTCAACATAGGAATGTCCTTCGAACGCATGCGTCTCATACCTCGCTCTAGGACTGCAATAGGATGCTCAACAAACGTGTGGTCCGGCTCAACCACCAAATCATCATAACTCACGATGTGTCTCGGATCTGGTATGTACTCCCTCAGCTGAGACACATGAAATATAGGGTGAACACTCTCTAATCTCGGAGGCAAGGCTAATCTGTAAGTTGCGCTCCCAACCCGATCCAGAATCTCGAACGGTCCGATATATCGGGGGCTCAACTTCCCCTTAATGCCAAAACGCCTAACACCTCGTGTCGGGGACACTCTCAGCCACACATGGGCTCCAACTCTGAACTCTAGAGGTCTACGCCTCCTATCCGCATAAGACTTCTGACGGCTCTGCGCAGTCAGCATACGCTCTCTGATCAATGCTACTCGAGCCATATCATCATGAATCTGATCAGGTGCTAAACCACTGACACTACTCTGCTCATCCCAGCATAACGGGGTACGGCATCTCTGTCCATAAAGTGCCTCATATGGGGCCATCCCAATAGATGCATGCCAGCTGTTGTTGTAGGAGAACTCAATAAGTGGGAGATGATATGTCCACACTTGCCCCCAATCCAACACACAAGCTCGCAGCATATCCTCCAAGGTCTGAATGGTCCTCTCTAACTGACCATCTGTCTGAGGATGGAACGCAGTCATGAAGTGCAAACTCATCCCTAGGGCAGTCTGAATCTGCTGCCAGAATCTCGAGGTAAATCGCCCATCTCTGTCTGAGACGATCGTCCTCGGTACACCATGGAGTCTCACTATCTGCCTAGTGTACTCCTCTGCTAATCTGCTCACCGGCCACGTCTCTCTAATAGGAATGAAACGTGCCGTCTTCGTCAATCTGTTCACAATGACCCATATGGCATCAAAACTCCGGCTCAGCCTCAAGCCAGTCACAAAATCCATGGTGACGTCCTCCCACTTCCTCTGTGGAACAGGAAGTGGATGGAGCTCACCTCCAGGTCTGAAATGCTCGATCTTGACCTTCTGGCATGTCGCACATTGTGCCACAAATCTGGCCACATCGGGCTTCAACCCTCCCCACCAATATAAGCGTCTCAAATCTTGATACATCTTACTCGTACCTGGATGTACAGAGTAAGGTGTGTAGTGAGCCTCCTATAAAATCCTTTGCCTCAGCTCTGTATCAGCAGGTACACAAACGCGACTGCGGCACCTCAAAACTCCATCTGCTCCAAGCAGGAACTGTGGTGCCTCATCCCGAGACATCCTATCTCGTATCCTCATTAATGTCGGGCAGGTCTCCTGCTTCTGTTGGATCTCGCCCAACAGATCACGAAGGACCTCTAACGTACGCAGCTGGGCATCCTCATCAGAAATTGGATGTCCAACTCTAACCAGATCAGATCTCTCTGCAACTGATGTTGAACTGTCAATCTCGTAATCGCTTGCTCTCGAGGCGTCTTCCTGCTCAGGGCGTCGGCGACAACGTTCGCCTTCCCTGGATGGTACAGAATCTCCAGATCAAAATCCTTGATCACCTTGAGCCACCTACACTGGCGGTTATTCAATTCCCGCTGCGTGAAAATATACTTCAGACTCTTATGGTCTGTGAAGATTTGACATGTAGCACCATACAGGTAATGTCTCCAGATCTTCAGTGCATGAACTACCGCGGCCAACTCCAGATCATGAGTCGGGTAGTTCTCCTCATACGTCTTCAGCTGTCGAGACGCATAAACAATAACTCTGCCTCGCTGCATCAAAACACATCCCAAGCCAAGCTTGGGTGCATCACTGTAAACCACAAAATCCTCAGTACCCTCTGGTTGTGCCAAAATAGGAGCAGAAGTCAAACCCCTCTTCAACTCCTCAAAACTCTTCCTGCACTGATCAGACCACACAAATCTGGTAGTCTTCCTCAGCAAACTCGTCAGTGGACAGGCAATCACAGAAAATCCCTCCACAAAGCGTCTATAATAACCGGCTAGGCCAAGAAAACTACGTACTTCCTTGACGTTCGTTGGTGTAGTCCATGCTGCTACTGCCTCAATCTTCGAGTTGCTTCTTCAGCTCCAGCATCTCGACAAGCGCCATCCTATATGGGGCCTTCGAGATGGGTCTCGTACCAGGCTCTCACTCGATACTGAAATCCACACTCCTCTAAGGCGGCAAACTGGACGGCTCAGCAAAACCATCAGTAAACTCACAAACAACTAGGATATCCTCTAATGTTGGACTCTCCGTCTCCTTCATGGCATAACACCAGAAGGCCTCGCAACCCTGTGCAATCAATCTAGCTGCCCGTATAGCGCTAATAACTGTGCCTGTCTTTCCAAGGTCCCAACCTCGGAAAACCTCTATCTAGCCTAACTTGGTAGAGAGGGTAACAGTCCTCCTACCTACATCTAAAACTGCAGAGTGTCTATCCATCCAGTCCATACCAAAAATGACTTCTTCATGCTTCAATGGCATGACAAAGAAGTCAACTAATAACACACGGGTCCCTACAGAAATGGGACAACCGTGAATCTCACG
The DNA here is from genome assembly GCA_002319775.1 of Fagopyrum tataricum. Taxonomy (NCBI): domain Eukaryota; kingdom Viridiplantae; phylum Streptophyta; class Magnoliopsida; order Caryophyllales; family Polygonaceae; genus Fagopyrum; species Fagopyrum tataricum. Next base: position 30,658,982 of record CM008283.1, on the reverse strand, counting down.
GGTACCTCTGACCCTACCACCATCGGGTAACCCTATAATAAAGGGCATCCCCTCAACTGTATCTAACCCAAGACGCTCTACACATGAATCAGAAATAAAAGAGTGCGTAGCACCAGTATCAAATAAAACTCTAATAGGTAAACCATGAATCAGAATGGTACCTGTAGCAGTAGGTGCAGTTGGCTCCTCTGCACTCCTCAACTCATAAACACGACCATGTGGGCCTCTTGTATCAGTGGTGCCCCCACCACGACCTCTGCCTCTACTCGGCCCAGGAGCAGATCCCTGAGTCATAGGGCGATCTAGGACCCTCTGCTGTCCCTGAGTCTGCTGCTGTTGAGGTGGCCTCTGCCCACCTCCCGCTGCACTGGCAGGAGAAGAACCCAGCTGAGATGAAGCTCCGCCTTGGCGGCAGTAAACAGCTCGGTGACCTTGCCTACCACAGGTGTAGCAAGTCACTAATGGTCTCGTGCACTCGGGCCTCATATGCCCTGGATCTCCACAGTTAAAATACTAACGTCCCTTCTCTGCAACCGCTGCAGATGAGGGCTGACTCTGGCGTCTCTGATCACGCCAACCACTAGCAGAACCACCAGTACCACTGGTCTGCCCTGTACGCTGCCTCTTCTCAGACCCTCCGGTCTGAGAATCTCTCCTCTGACTCGCCCGCTCTCGCTCATAGTCGGCGGCTCTATCTTGGTAGTCCATCAAGGACTCACAATGAAATCCCGCCATATAGGCCCGGGTAGAATCCCTCAGTCGTCGGGAAAAGAGATAAACGTGTTGGTCTGCAGAAGGTGCAGCTGGTCCCAGTAATGTCAGCGCCTCCTGAAACCTCCTGATGGCCTCATAGACTGGTACATCCTCAAACCCAGCCTCAACAAAATCTCGCAGTTTCTCCCTCCTCAGTGAGGCAGGGCAGAAACGCTCTCTAATCATCGTCCTCATATGATCAAAACTAGTAACCTGACCCCGTACTAATCTCCAACAGTGTTGTGCCAAGTCCCGGAATAAAGTCTGAACCAGCTCGATCTTTCTGTCAGCTGAACATCGAATAGACTCCAAAGCTGAGTCTACATGCCCGACCCAAAACTCAACCTCTAACCCCACCTTCCCAATGAAAGGGGGTACACCCATCTGATGGAATGCCTTCAACCAGGTATCTGGTCTAGGCCCTCTATGCTCCTCTAGTGCTCTGGCAATCTCAGCAGCAGGTACCTGTATAGCTGGCACCTGTGTAACGGTGTGGGACCTCTCAAATGGTCCCTCCTGTGCTTGTAAATTTGGGGCACGTCTACCGGCTCTGGCAGCCTCCTCTACACGTCTGATATATGCTCGGAACTCTGATCCCCCATGGAGACACGATCAGACTCGCCAGACTGGACTCTTTGTGCCCCCTGTCTCTCAGCTGCCCCGTTCCAAGTCTCAGGAACGACGCTCTCAGCAACCTCCTCATGTATCTCTCCCGCATGTGAACCGTCAACAGGAATCCTACCCCGTCCTCTACCTAGAGGGGGTCTACCTCTACCTCGCCTAGTTGTAGGTAAGGCTCTAGTCTGATCCATCTGCAGAAGACGTAAACCTAACTTAGAAGGCTATATATATGCCATATGTATAGATATATAACAGATCAATCACAACAGAATATCTGTATATAGCTATACTGTCGAGATCTTCAGAGGGGCGATGGCTCACGTACACGATATCCCAAAACATTTGTACTCATTTCAAAACCAAAACCTATTGAAAAGTCAGACCCCCTTCGGGTTCTGTTTATTTATCTATTCGAACTTTATTGCAGATTACTAGTGCCATTGTTGTCAACCTGGCTCTAATACCAACTTTGTAACACCCCAAATCCGTAGGACTCGGAGTGCTACTGGGCTAGGATCTCACAATGGATCCTGACCCTATCTTGACAACAAATTCACTGAATCTTACAACAAGGCACCAATAGATTAAAACAAAACATAAAACTGATATATATATATATATATATATATATCAAAAGGATGATACAGAGTACTGTTGAGTACAAATTCAAACAGAAATCCGTACAATATAATAACCCAAAAACCCACGATATCGCCCAGTGTACGGAACTCTCAGCAGATCACCCCTCTGGATCACTCAGCAGCTCTCCTAACCTGCAAAGGATCTACAACACGGTATAAAACCGTTAGCTAACCATACACATATATAAGAAGATGCTAGAGCACAATCACATATCAATAACATTAACACTTCATCATGATATCACACATTTACCCGGTTTATTATCTTTATAACGTTAATCACTCAAGAGTATATAAAGCAGTATATGAAAATACGTGACACGAGGAATGAATATAATCCTCGCCTCTGCGTGCAATAGCTAGCTGGAGTGGTATCAGCGCACTTTCCCGTATACCATATGGAGTGGTAGGTGCCCTTCCCGTATACCAGAACTAACTAGCTTACAGAGAACTTCCCAGACTCCACTACGGGATGAAAGGTAAGTTGTCACAACCACTACAATGGGCGATCAATATAACATAGGTCGGTGACCAACATAAAGCATGCTATAAAGCATATAACAAACACCACTCAATCACTCATCCAATATAAGGATGGCAGCTAAGTAAGTCTTATGGACTTACCTCAATCTCAGGAGTAATTCAACCACGAACAAATCTCCGACTGGTCCACTCCAAACTGGAGGACAACACAGCCTATACAAGGCATACATACATATATCAAACTCCTATCACATAAAGGGGTCACACCTAGACCCAAGGGATCCATAAGGATCATATCCAACTCGTAAACCTCAAGGCCGTAACCGGCATATTTATAACATACTCATCATAAACCGATACCTAGCATGGTACTAGTTCCGTCATACTAGGAAAGGAAAGGAGCTACCCAACTATGGGTAGTCCCGGGACAAGACGCACCTTCGTGATCAAGGGACGCAGGGGCGGAATGGATAACCCGCAAGCGCGGCAGGGAGCAGCCGCAGGCGCGGTGACAAGGAATGTAGGCGACGCAGGCAAGGCGCTGACGAAATGCAGGCGACGCACGCAGGGGAGGCCTCTGTGCAGAACGTAAACCCGCGGCTTCTCTTCGGCTCTTCACGTGATCAAATCACGTCTTCTCTCCATCACAATCACACACATGCCACAACATACACATTCCATTATCATCCTATGTCCAAACATCTAATCCGAAGCTAAAGAAATGGAATCCAAGAAGAAAGAAGAGAAGAGGAAGAAGAAAGCTTACCAGAACTGCGGTCCTAGGCTGCAGGGAAGATCAACACACACCAAAGCTGGCTTCCAAGCTCAGCAACACACATCACTAGCATCAACAAACACCAAGATCACACAAAACTCTCTTCCAAACTCAAGAAACCAAGACAAGGTCAAGGGAAGGGATGAAGAAGCAAGAAGGACGTAGGAAGCTGAAGAAAGAAGTGTGAAACCCTTGCTCACGAAGCCAAGGGAAGAATAAGAGGAGGAAAGGTAAAGCACGGTCAAGGGAGTCAACAAAACCGGCTGCAGCCGCCGGAAATCACAGGGGCGGTTCCATGAGCCGCAGGGGCGGCAGTCAGGCCCGCGGGTGCGGAATGGCCAATCTCGGTCTAGCCAATCTCGGCTAAGGACCAAGACTCGGTCCGAAAGAGTCGGGCTCTCACAAACATGTCTTTAGGAATCAACGTAGTCGTTGATAAGCTCGCATCTCTTAGTTATTGCTCGGATATAAGTGACATGAACATTTCACGGGACGTTGAAGACCCCATCCGAAAGGATGCTATATGACGATTAACTTCTAGATGTTAATCTTTCTTGTTACCTTACCTTCGTATTGAAAAAAAAGAATATGTTCAATAAATAATTATTTAGATGCTTATATACAATCATATTGGTAGGTTGCAAATATATATAGGAGTATATTTGGGAATTTTCGGAACTAGATCGGACTCGGGCTGAACATTTAGGGGAAAAGTTTCCCTTTTTCGGGTTGGATTCAGGCCAAGCCCGCCCGAAATTCAGACTAGCGGGACCGTTTTATTTTTTTGAAAATAAAATTGTATACAAAGTAAATGAAATTATAAGATATAAATCAAAGTAGTCTAATGGTCGTGGACGCTTGAGGCCTGAACATGCCTATGCCCTTGTTAGTACTCATCCGACGGGCTTGGCGGACCGGACCTACCTTTTATGCCATACCTGACCGTTTTCTCAGGCGGACGGGTTTGCCCGAGTTTGTCCATGCTATATAGAAGGTCTCCTCGCATCATTCAAATCAAACCATTTGTGCACTAACAACCCTAATCCTAACTCAAAGGGGATTTCAAGGTCATTGTCTACTCAACCAATTTAAAATCAAATGAGTTATAACAACTTATCGTTCCATGAGATTGAGATATTTCGATTAGCGGTCACTACATCTAATTTCAAGTTTCGATTAATCAAGGTCAATTTAGAACCAAATGAGGAATTTCAGCTGTAGAAATTCTGACTTCGAGTTGTTTAGGCCAAGGCTTTCCAATCAAGGATTATTCCGACTACAATATTTCAATTAGGAAAATTTTGTGGGAATTTAGACCGAGTATTTTGATTGGGTTATTGTTATTTGGGGATCTCAACGTGAGAATTCCGACAAGCAAAGTTCAAGCCAATAATATTTGATGGGGTAATTCCGACATAGGGTATTCCGATGGGAGAATCTTATTGAGGAGAAGTGGATCTTGACTTATGGTATTCCTACTAGGCATGTCAATGATTTTTAATAAGGAGTTATTCCAACTAGGGTTTTTTAAATTTTTCTAATATCCGTTGTATAAACAATCGCCCTCGGTGCACAAGTGTACACAACCACCCGAACTTAAAAAGATGATTTTAAATATTTGTTATTAGTTGTTTACAATCTTCTCCTTGTTGGAACGTGACTTCAAGGTTGTCGTATTTGTTCTAATGTCTATGAAAGCATGCCGGCTTTGTTCTTTGTTGTTACCATGTACTCGGTCATTCTTAGCATTGAGGTAAGCCATCCAAATATGTAATATTTCCCAAAGTACAAAATCATTTCATTGAATTAGATCTAGATTAATTTGTGGAGGTTTGGCTACAAGAAAATTAATCTTATGTATAGGACAATTTGACATCGTGTATTATGCATGATAACCCCACAAAATCCCTTATCCGGTGACCGGAGGCATCGGGTGGAAGAAGAGGGAAAGTAAAATATGTGGTTGTTGACCGCAAAAAAATGATTGAACGGTTTTCCTATAGATATTAATGTTTTTGTTGTAGAATTGCTCATGATTGTATAGTGTTGCAACATCGTTTAAAAACATAATTAATTTGTAGAATTTTTACCTTTAAGTCGAATACTTTTCAAAAGTTAAAGAGAAGTAGCAAGTGACCCAAAGTGTCGGTATTGCCAACTCTTGTGGGTTTGTATCAAAATTACACACTACAAAATATTAATTTGACAAAGCATATTTTAGTATATTATATTATAATTTTCAGTTTTCTATTTATTTATAGGCGTGCATATTTAATTTATATTTAAATTTCAATATATACGGGATGAGATGGGTCTAGCGGGACGAGAAAGGTAAGATCCATATACCGTCCCGTAAATATCTTGACGGGACAAGACGAAATTTAAAATTTTTAAAAATAAAAAATTACCGGAATCGAGATGGGATCGGGACGGAACCAGGACAGACCCGGAATTTATATCGAGCTCAAGTTTGGGGAAAGTGGGTTACAAGAAAGGAAAGAGATCTTAACTATTGATTTAAATTTATATGATTTTTAGTAGATATTAAATCTTTATTTTTAGAAATAAAATTAGCTAAATTCCCGTGCCATGCACGGAATGAGAAGAATGCTACCGGGACCTTTTTTGTACAACTGATACAAAATAGGCCCGTGCTAATTTTTAATTCAAAAAAGAATTAACATAAGGGGGTAAAAGTGGAAAATCTAAACCTGTAGAATATGTCTCCGATGCAAATCTTCTCATCTCCACCCGTCCTCCATCTCCGATGCAAATCATCAACCTCCTTTAACACACCTCAATCCACAACATTCTATTTTGTATATCTTGCAATTCTGAGCATTTTCATGGTCCCAATTACTGGTTTGTTTTACAAATTTGAAGTTCGACATTGGTGCAACTTTTCCTAGGGTTTCCACCGCCGGCGGCCGCCTTGGACATGGCTCGGCTTAATCGGTCAAGCGAAGGCTCGGAGGCCTCTGTAGGGCCACCTCCTAGGACCAGAGACTACTATCTTTTGGATTCTAACCTAAACCGCCCACTCTAAGCGATCAGAAAAGAAAATAATCCTTCGGTGTGGCTCTCAATCGGCGGCGCCTAACCCTGTCCCTAGAGCTAACACTAGGGTTGAATTTGAAACTGCCTGGAGGTGTCAAAGCTGGAGAGGATTATCCGCCTTCTTTGCTCGTGACTCAGTCCAAGACTACCCAGGTTAGTTCTTATTGGTCTTATACTTGTTGTGGTACTCCTTCTCACTTATTGTCTTTATCAGGTGATAAGATTTCTCCTTCATGAGCTACATTTTTATAAACATAACAACTTAATCAATTCATTTACCATTTTAGCATTTTTAGTTATTTATGCTAATAATCAGAGATATTTACCAATTCAAATGTTCATTATGATAAAACTGAATTTGACCTACCTTGACCCTCATTTCCATTACATTAAGCTCAAAGGCCCATCTTGTAGTGGTTGACATTTGATCTGCCTGAATTAAGTTGTTTTCTTGATAGCTTCTCACTCTAATACAATGTACTAATAATTGGTGGCGTCTTGGTTGATGATCAAAGACTGTTGTACTTAGAAAAATCGTACCAGATGGTCTGTTCATATACTTTGAGTGCTCTGTTTGTGTGAAGTCTTTTGAAATGTGCATCTTTTCTATACATGCAACAATTGCAGTTTTCAATTTTGTGATTAGTGCTTGTTGTATGCTCTATCATTCATCAATATAGGCAGTTTTTACTGAAGTTTGGGATACAAATTATAGAAAAATGATTCTCAAGGTCTTAATTTACCCACCACACTACTATGTTTTTGATTAAGCGGTAGTTATAACACTTTTAACCTATGAGTCATGAGTTATGATCCTTTTATGCTCTATTTTTTCGATTATGTATAGTTAATTTTGTATGATAAATTTGATTCTAAGTTTTGCTGCTTCTATCCTAATAGTGTTATCATATTTACATTGGAAGTTGGGTTGTTGTCGATGCACCTTTGGACTTGAATGATCCTCGTTATTTAGCCATGGCAGCTGCTGAAAGGCATTTACTGGAGACCGAGTATGATGAATGTGCTGACAGTAATGTGAATGGAGTTCATTTTGCCCATCTGCTACTCTAATTGTAAGTTTACTTTCAATTTTGGTTTGTGAATACTATCCTTCTGTCATTGTTAGAGCTTCATGTCCTTTCTCATGTTGCAAATAATTGCTCAGGGTGTGGTCCCATACATTCTTAAACTGATTTGTATCAAGTGTTGCAAATAATAGCTCAAGGTAAAGTCATTTCCTTCTTGATGAAAGCTAAGAAAAATTCTTGTGTTAATATGCATTTTTGCAGAAGATACTTGTGCAGCCCTCCAAAGCTTCCTCATTAATCCCAAGAACAGCAACCTTAGCTCCTTGCTTCCCTACAAAAAATTGCTCACATCAGAATTAATCGAGATCGGTCAAACTGTCCCTGATTTCATAATAGAGGTACCCAATACGGTAACATTACATTATACTTCAATGACAGACACCAATTTGTATATGCTTGAGCAACAATTTTTATTTATGTGTTTTGGTGACGCCCACCTAATTACACCTATGTAGCAGGGAAATGCCCCAAGGACATTGTGAGAGCCTTATTCTTTCGGACCGAGATTGGACCTTAGCCGAGATTGGCTTTGGCCGAGATTGGCCTTTCCGCACCCGCGGGCAGGATTGCCGCTCCTGCGGGTTTCCTCCCCTGTGGCACAGGGAACCGCCCCTGCGGTTTCCGGAGGCTGCAGCCGGTTTTGTTGACTCCTTTGACCCGTGCTTTACCCTTTGCTTACTTCTTTCTTTCCCTTGGCTGATCAAGGGTTTCATCTTCACTTCTCTTCCTTAGTGCTCACGTCCTCCTTGCTTCTCCTTCACCTTCCTTTGATCTTGTTCTTGTTCTCCTTGGAGTTTTGTTCGGAAGTTGTGCTTTGTGGTTGATGATGATGCTAGTGATGTGTATGTTGAGCTTGGAAGCCAGCTACTGATGTGTGTGACTCTCCCTGCAGCCTAGATCTTCAATAGTGGTGAGTTCTTGCTTCTTTTCCTTTTCTTCTTCTTTGTTTCCATCTCCTTAGCTTAGGATTACATGTTTGGACACATGATGATGTTGGAATGTGTATGTTGTTGCATGTGTGTGACTTTGGATTGGAATAGACGTGATTTGATCACATGAAGAGCCGAAGAGAAGCCGCGGGATCACGTTCTGCACTGTCGTCGCCCCCGCGCCTAGAAGTCGCCGCCCCTGCGGAAGCCGTTCTGCAGCGCCCGCGCCAGCGCCAACGCCTTGCCCGTGTCACCGAGCCTGCGGCTTCTCCCTGCCGCGCCTGCGGGTTACCTTTTCCGCTCCTGCGTCCCTTGATCACGCAGGTGCGTTTTGTCCCGGGACTACCTATAGTAAGGTAGCTCCTTTCCTTCCTAGTATGAGGGACTTAGTACCATGCTAGGTATCAGTTTATGTTGAGTATGATATAGATATGCCGGTTACAGCTTTGAGGTTCACGTGTTGGATATGATCCTTATGGATCCCTTGGGTCTAGGTGTGACCCTTTGTGTGTGATAGGAGTTTAATATATATATGTATGCCTTGTATAGGCCGTGTTGTCCTCCAGTTTGGAGTGGACTTGAGTGAGAGTTGATTGTAGTGATACTACTTCTGAGATTAAGGTAAGTCCATAGGACTTACTTAGCTACTATCCTTATATTGGATGTATGCTTGAGTGGTGTTTGTTATATGCTTTATATCATGCGATATGGTTCATTACCGACTTATATTATATTGACCGCCTATTGTAGTGGCCGTGATAACCTTTCCCTTTCATCCCGTAGTGGAGTCTGGGAGGTTCTCTGTAGTCAGGACATATCTGGTATACGGGAAGGACCCTCACCACTCCCATAGGGTACACGGGAGGTGTGCTGATACTACTCCAGCTGGCTAGAGCACTCAGAGGCGAGGATTATATTCCTCATGTCACATATCTTCATATACATCTATTTATACGATTGAGTGATTCAACTTATTAAAGATAATAAACCGGGTAAATGTGTGATACCATGATGAAGTGTTAATATTCTTGATATGTGTTTGTGCTCTAACATCTTCTCATATATGTGTATGGTTAGCTAACGGTTTTATACAGTGTTGTAGATCCTTTGCAGGTTAGGAGAGCTGTAGAGTGATCTAGAGGGGTGATTCGCTGAGGGTTCCGTACACTGGGCGTTATCGTGGGATTTTGGGTTATGATTATTGTACGGATTTTTGTTTGACTTTGTACTCAGCAGTACTCTGTATCACCTTTTTGATATGTATATATATATATATATATATATATATATATATATATATATATTAGTTTTATGTTTTGTTTTAATCTATTGGTGGCTTGTTGTAAGATTCCGTAAACTTGTTGCCAGGCTAGAGTCAGGATCCATTGTGAGATCCTAACCCAGTAGCACCTCGAGTCCTACGGATTTAGGGTGTTATAAAGTTGGTATCAGAGCTCAGGTTGACAACAATGGCACTAGTAATCTACAATAAAGTTTGAATAGACAAATAAACAGAACCCGAAAGGGATCTGACTTTCAAAAGGTTTTGGTTTTGAAATGAGTACAAATGTTTTGGGATATCGTGTACGTGAGTCATCACCACTCTGAAGATCTCGATAGTATATATATAGATATTCTGTTATGATTGTTTGATACATACATACGTCATATATATAGCCTTCTGAGTTAGGTTTACGTCCCCTGCAGATGGTTCAGACTAGAGCCTTACCTGCAGCTGGACGAGATAGGGATAGATCCCCTCTTCCTCCAGTAGATGTAGGACAAAGTCAGATTCCCGTTGTTGATCCACCTGCAGCGGAAGAGGTTTGTGAGGTAGCTGCTGAGAATGTTGTTCCTGAGACTGGGAACGGTATAGCTGGGAGACGTACATCACAGCGAGTCCGGGTAGATGACTCGAATCGTGTCTCTATGAGGGGACCAGATTTCCGCGCGTATATCAAAGCGGCCAGAGCAGGTAGACCTACCCCGGATCTGCCAATACAGGAGGGATCATCTAGGAGATCCCATAGAGTTACTCAGGTGCCAGTTGTACCGGCACATGTTGTTGAGATTCCTCGAGATTTAGAGGAGCATAGAAGGCCTGGAAAGAGACAACGAATTGGACAGACTAGTGGTGCTGATGGAGTTGTTGGTTTTGAACTAAATTGGAGACGTCCAAGTTATCCCGCAGCGACACTGGTTGCAGCTACGGGTCGACGGTGCTTTAATTGTGATGATGCTGGACATATACGACCAACGTGTATGAAGCCGTTAGTAATTTGCTTTACTTGTGGCAGGCGAGGTCACATGGAGATTTTTTGTAGATGGGGTGGAGTTTTATCTCAGCAGGATACTGGTGGAGTTATTGGTTCTGGGCAAGGCCCGAGCCGCCAGAGTCACCCCTCACCCGCACCAATTACAAATATGGGACCCTAGTGTTATAATTGTGGTGGTTATGGACATACGCAACGAAGGTGCACGAGACAAACAATGACTTGTTACATTTGTGGTAGACTAGGTCACAGACATATTTTCTGTAGATATGGTGGATCTTCATTTCAGCAAGGTTCTTCACCTGTCAGTGTAGCGGGAGGTGGGCAAAGACCACCTCAGCAGCAACAGATGCAGGGACAACAAAGAGTCCCAGACCGTCCTACTTCTCAAGGACCTGCTCCTGGGTTGAGTAGAGGCAGAGGTCGTGGTGGGAGCACCACTGATACCCGAGGGCCACAGGGCCGAGTTTTTGAGCTGAGGAGTGTAGAGGAGCCAGTTGCACCGACTGTTACAAGTACCATTCTGATCCATGGTTTACCTGATAGAGTTTGTTTGATACTAGAGCTATATCTTCTTTCATATTTGATGCTTGTATCGAGTGTTTGAGTCTAGACACGACTGAGTGGATACCCTTTCGTATAGGGTTATCCGATGATAGTAGGATCAGAGGTACCCATGAGATTCGTGACTGTCCCATTTCTGTAGGGACCCGTGTGTTACTAGTTGACTCCTTTATCATGCCATTAGAGCATGAAGAAGTCATACTAGGTATGGATTGGATGGATAGACCTTCTGCAGTTTAGATGTAGGTAGGAGGATTGTTACCCTCTCTACCGAGTTAGGCCAGATAGAGGTTTTCCGAGGTTGGGACCTTGGAAAGACAGGCACAGTTATCAGCGCTATACAGGCAGCTAGATTGATTGCACAGGGTTGTGATGCCTTCTGGTGTTATGCCATGAAGGAGGGGGAGAGTTCCATTGTAGAGGACATCCCAGTTGTTTTTGAGTTCACAGATGTTTTGTTGAGCCTTCCAGTTTGCCGCCTCTAAGGAGTGTGGATTTTGGGATTGAGTTAGAGCCTGATACTATACCGATCTCGAAGGCCCCATACAGGATGACGCATGTCGAGATGCTGAAGCTGAAGAAGCAACTCGAGGAGTTGGCTAAGAAGGGTTTATTCGCCCTAGCGTGTCCCCATGGGGAGCACCTGTCCTCTTCGTACGGAAGAAGGACGGATCGCTGAGGTTATGTATAGATTACAGAGAGGTGAACAAGGTGACCATCAAGAACAAGTATCCACTGCCTCGCATTGATGATTTGTTAGATCAACTACAGGGAGCGACTGTGTTCTCCAGGATTGATCTGCGTTCAGGATATCACCAGCTGAGGGTGAGAGAGCAGGATGTGCACATGACAACATTCCGGACCAGATATGGCCACTACGAGTTTGTAGTGATGCCATTTGGGCTTACGAATGCCCTAGCTGTCTTTATGGAGTTGATGAACAATATCTTCATCGACTTCCTGGATCATTTTGTGGTGGTTTTCATTGATGATATTCTGGTATACTCTCGCAGTAGAGAGGAGTATGCAGGACATTTGAGGATTGTATTACAGGTTTTGCGGGATAGAGAACTTTATGCTAAGTTCTCTAAGTGTGAGTTCTAGATGCCAGAGGAAGCATTCCTGGGTCATGTGGTTTCAGCTGAAGGGATCAAGGTGGATCCAGCGAAGATTGAGGCAGTAGCAGCATGGACTACACCGACGAACGTCAAGGAAGTACGTAACTTCCTTGGCCTAGCCGGTTATTACAGACGCTTCGTGGAGGGATTCTCTGTGATTGCCCGTCCACTGACGAGTTTGCTGAGGAAGACTACTAGATTTGTGTGGTTTGATCAGTGTATGCATAGTTTTGAGGAGTTGAAGAAGCGTTTGACTTCTGCTCCTATTTTGGCACAGCCAGAGGGTACTGAGGATTTTGTGGTATTCAGTGATGCATCCACGCTAGGCTTGGGATGTGTTTTGATGCAGAGAGGCAGGGTGATTGCATATGCGTCTCGACAGCTGAAGACGTATGAGGAGAACTACCCGACTCATGATCTGGAGTTGGCAGCGGTAGTTCATGCACTGAAGATCTGGAGACATTACATGTATGGTTCTACGTGTCAGATCTTCACAGACCATAAGAGTCTGAAGTACAGTTTCACGCAGCGGGAATTGAATAACCGCCAGCGTAGGTGGCTCGAGTTGATCAAGGACTTTGATTTAGAGATTCTCTATCATCCAGGTTAGGCAAACGTTGTCGCCGACGCCCTGAGCATGAAGATGCCTCGAGAGCAGGCGATTGCAAGATTGACAGTTCAGCATCAAGTGCAGAGAGATCTAATCTGGTTAGAGTTGAACATTCAGTTTCCTGATGAGGATGCCCAGCTGCGTACTTTAGAGGTCCTTCTTGATTTGTTGGGCGAGATCCAACAGAAGCAGGAGACCTGCCCGACTTTGATGAGGATTAGAGAGCGGATATCTCGGGATGGGGCACCACAGTTCCTGCTAGGAGCAGATGGAGTTTTGAGACGCCGCGGTCGCGTCTGTGTACCTGCTGATATAGAGCTGAGACAAAGGATTTTACAAGAGGCTCACTGTTCACCTTACTCTGTACATCTAAGTACGAGTAAGATGTATCAGGACTTGAGACGTTTATATTGGTGGGGAGGGCTGAAGCCCGATGTGGCCAGATTTGTAGCACAGTGTGCGACCTGCCAGCAGATCAAGATCGAGCATTTCAGACCTGGAGGTGAGCTCCATCCACTTCCTGTTCCACAGAGGAAGTGGGAGGATGTCACCATGGATTTTGTGACTGGACTGAGACTGAGCCGGAGTTTTGATGCCATCTGGGTCATAGTGGACAGATTGACGAAGACGGCACGTTTCATTCCTATTAGGGAGACGTGGCCGGTGAGCAGATTAGCTGAGAAGTACACTAGACAGATAGTGAGACTTCATGGTGTACCGAGGACGATCGTCTCAAACAAGGATGGACGATTTACCTCGAGGTTTTGGCAGCAGATTCAGACTGCCCTGGGGACGAGTTTGCACTTCACGACTGCGTTCCATCCTCAGACAGATGGTCAATCAGAGAGGACCATTCAGACCCTAGAGGATATGTTGCGAGCTTGTGTGTTGGATTGGGGACAGGTGTGGACGGATCATCTCCCACTTGTTGAGTTCTCCTACAACAACAGCTGGCATGCATCTATTGGGATGACCCCATATGAGGCACTGTATGGACAGAGATGTCGTACCCCGTTATGCTGGGATGAGCAGAGCAGTGTTAGTGGTTTGGCACCTGATCAGATTCAGGATGATATGGCTCGAGTAGCATTGATTAGAGAGCGTATGCTGACTGCGCAGAGCCATCAGAAGTCTTATGCTGATAGGAGGCGTAGACCTCTAGAGTTCAGAGTTGGAGCCTATGTGTGGCTGAGAGTGTCCCCGACACGAGGTGTTAGGCGTTTTGGCATTAAGGGAAAGTTGAGCCCCGATATGTCGGACCGTTCGAGATTCTGGATCGGGTTGGGAGCGCAGCTTACAGATTAGCCTTGCCTCTGAGATTAGAGGGTGTTCACCCTGTATTTCACGTGTCTCAGCTGAGGGAGTACATACCAGATCCGAGACACATCGTGAGTTATGATGATTTGGTGGTTGAGCCGGACCACACACTTGCTGAGCATCCTATTGCAGTCCTAGAGCGAGGTATGAGACACCTGCGTTCGAAGGACATTCCTATGTTGAGGATACAGTGGTCGAGACGAGGACCTGAGGAGGCTACATGGGTGACTGAGGATAGTATCTAGAGGAACTATCCAGAGTTCTATGCCGAGATAGGTGCACCAGTAGGGTCACCGAGTAGATCTTAGTACTAGCTTGGTGAGTCTTATGTGCTTACATGCTTATATGCTATGATGTGTTTATTTCATACTAGCTTTGTTGTGATTATGATCTTATTAGATCTTGTTGTGCTAGTATGATTCTTGTTTATAGTTGGAGATGGTTCTTTCCTCCATGCTATTGTGATATGATAGATTTAGTTGGAGATGGTTCTTTCCTCCATGCTATTTTGATGGACATAGTAGTGTTGGAGATGTTCTCCCTCCATGCCTTTCTGTTATGGATATGATACGCCTAGAGATGTGATCCCTCTATGCCTTGTGATATGTTATGGTTAGCTAGAGATGGTTTTTCTCTAGGCCCTGGATAGTATAGTTGCTGCTGGAGTTGACGAGTTCCTCCATGCTGATGTTTGAGATTATAGAGAGTTTTACCTCGGCTTTTGAGTCCGAGTGGTTTCAGGACTTTGCAATTTTCGGGACGAAACTTGTGTTTTGGGGGGTGAGATGTGAGAGCCCTATTTTTTCGGACCGAGATTGGACCTTAGCCGAGATTGGCTTTGGCCGAGATTGGCCTTTCCGCACCCGCGGGTAGGACTGCCGCTCCTGCGGGTTTCCGCCCCTGCGGCTCAAGGAACCGCCCCTGCAATTTTCGGCGGCTGCAGCCGGTTTTGTTGACTCCTTTGACCCGTGCTTTACCCTTTGCTTACTTCTTTCTTTCCCTTGGCTGATCAAGGGTTTCATCTTCACTTCTCTTCCTCAGTGCTCACGTCCTCCTTGCTTCTCCTTCACCTTCCTTTGATCTTGTTCTTGTTCTCCTTGGAGTTTTGTTTGGAAGTTGTGCTTTGTGGTTGATGATGATGCTAGTGATGTGTATGCTGAGCTTGGAAGCCAGCTACTGATGTGTGTGACTCTCCCTGCAGCCTAGGATCTTCAATAGTGGTGAGTTCTTGCTTCTTCTCCTTTTCTTCTTCTTTGTTTCCATCTCCTTAGCTTAGGATTAGATGTTTGGACATAGGATGATGTTGGAATGTGTATGTTGTTGCATGTGTGTGACTTTGGATTGGAATAGACGTGATTTGATCACATGAAGAGCCGAAGAGAAGCCGCGGGATCACGTTCTGCACTGTCGTCGCCCCCGCGCCTAGAAGCCGCCGCCCCTGCGGAAGCCGTTCTGCAGCGCCCGCGCCAGCGCCAACGCCTTGCCCGTGTCACCGAGCCTGCGGCTTCTCCCTGCCGCGCCTGCGGGTTACCTTTTCCGCTCCTGCGTCCCTTGATCACGCAGGTGCGTTTTGTCCCGGGACTACCTATAGTAAGGTAGCTCATTTCCTTCCTAGTATGAGGGACTTAGTACCATGCTAGGTATCAGTTTATGTTGAGTATGATATAGATATGCCGGTTACAGCTTTGAGGTTCACGAGTTGGATATGATCCTTATGGATCCCTTGGGTCTAGGTGTGACCCTTTGTGTGTGATATGAGTTTGATATATATATATATATGTATGCCTTGTATAGGCCGTGTTGTCCTCCAGTTTGGAGTGGACCTGAGTGAGAGCTGATCATAGTGATACTACTTCTGAGATTGAGGTAAGTCCATAGGACTTACTTAGCTACTATCCTTATATTAGATGTATGCTTGAGTGATGTTTGTTATATGCTTTATAGCATGCGATATGGTTCATTACCGACTTATATTATATTGACCGCCCATTGTAGTGGCCGTGATAACCTTTCCCTTTCATCCCGTAGTGGAGTCTGGGAGGTTCTCTGTAGTCAGGACATATCTGGTATACGGGAAGGACCCTCACCACTCACATAGGGTACACGGGAGGTGTGTTGATACTACTCCAGCTGGCTAGAGCACTCAGAGGCGAGGATTATATTCCTCGTGTCATATATCTTCATATACATCTATTTATACGATTGAGTTATTCGACTTATTAAAGATAATAAACCGGGTAAATGTGTGATACCATGATGAAGTGTTAATATTCTTGATATGTGTTTGTGCTCTAGCATCTTCTCATATATGTGTATGTTTAGCTAACGGTTTTATACTGTGTTGTAGATCCTTTGCAAGTTAGGAGAGCTGCAGAGTGATCCAGAGGGGTGATCTGCTGAGGGTTCCGTACACTGGGCGTTATCGTGGGATTTTGAGTTATGATTATTGTACGGATTTATGTTTGACTTTGTACTCAGCAATACTCTGCATCACCTTTTTTATATGTATATATATATCAGTTTTATGTTTTGTTTTAATCTGTTGGTGCCTTGTTGTAAGATTCAATGAACTTGTTGTCAGGCTAGGGTCAGAATCCATTGTGAGATCCTAACCCAGTAGCACCTCGAGTCCTACGGATTTGTGGTGTTACAGACACCATACCAATTGCTCAGTTACCTCATGTTAGTACAATCAAGCTTCTGAAGTAAGTGACATTTTGCCAACTAGTTGGTCTTTTTATCTTGCGCTCAAATATGCATGTCTAACTATTATATATGATGATGATGATAGGAAAAGAAGTTGGTTGCTGAAATTAAGAAAACTGCTAAAATAGGAAATGAGGTGCCTCCTCCTTCCCTTCACTCCCCCTTCCACCTCTCTATATTTTTGTACTCTCCTATGTAAAAATCAGTAAGCTCTGTCCTTTTTCTCCAAGAATTTGGAAAAGAGATGTTTCACTTATCTGTCATGCCCATAATACTACCTCGCTAATTCTTGTATGATTTGATCGTCATTTTTTAATATTCTCAATTATTCACGCAACAACAAAGATACTTGCACGACAACTTGTCGGACTTGGGCAACAAATTGCTAATTTGCAAGGTATTCGGGCTCATATGAGAGGTATAACAACCCATACACAGGTCTTGCATGCTCATACATCTGTTGCGGCTGGTATGAAAGGTGCTACAAAAGCTATGACTGCAATGAATAAGGTTAGACTATAAGACACACTTTCAGCTAAGATCTATAACTTCTTACTAATATATATGCAATATAAGATGATGAATCTTTTGAGCAATTACTAGTTATATATGTCTGAATGAGAATCCTTTCTTCTTACAATTACATCTTATATCCTCTTTTTGTCTATTTTTAGAGGTGATGTGTATTTTTATCGCTGTGTTGCAGCAAAATGGAACCATCTAAACAAATGAAGTTGATGAAAGATTTCCAAAAGCAGTCGGCTCAAATGGACATAATTGTACATTGTTGTTCTTGTTTCTCTTTTCTATATGCAACCATTGCACGTTTGTGACTTTCATATAACAATGCTCATATTTGGTTCTTGTTTTGCTTCATTGGACTTAGACATCTTGTTTTCTATATGCAGCCTCACCCTTGGACTTGTGTTTTGGGACGACACCATTTTCCTTAGTAAGCTTTTGAGCTCAGAACAAAGAACTGCAGCCACATGATCAAGAGTTTTTTTCACGAAATGAATGGTTCGATTCATGTGTAAAATCTTCCACAAATGTACCTTCTTACTTGCCAATACACAAAATACACCTTACGTAAGATTTTTATTGAATAATACCCTTCTTAATATTAATTATGTTGTATAACTCAACGGACCTTCTTAGAATTGAGTTTATAATTACAAAAAATGTCTCATAAACTTGTATAACTCGACGGACCTTGGACTTGTGTAACTCGACGGACCTTAAACTTGTGTAACTTGACGGACCTTGGACGTGTGTAACTCGACGGACCTTGGACTTGTGTAACCTTAGAATTGTATAACTCGACCTTGTGTATTAATAATCATTTTCAAGTATAACACTACAAAAAACAATAGTA
The DNA here is from genome assembly GCA_002319775.1 of Fagopyrum tataricum. Lineage (NCBI taxonomy): Eukaryota > Viridiplantae > Streptophyta > Magnoliopsida > Caryophyllales > Polygonaceae > Fagopyrum > Fagopyrum tataricum. Next base: position 30,640,672 of record CM008283.1, on the reverse strand, counting down.
GAATACACATTTCAATTGATATAAGGGTGGGTGGGCCTCTCTTCCAGAGTTTGAAACCCAATAACTATAAGATTTATTAATATTTTGTATAGGGCTCGGATTTAGGCTTGTGTAACGGGCCCGTGTCTAGGCTTGTGTATTAAGCCCGGGTTTAGGCTTGTGTATTGGGCCCGGTCTAGGCTTGTGTAATGGGTCCGGGTCTAGGCTTGTGTAATGGGCCGGGTATGGGCTTGTGTATTGTGCTATGTCATATGCTTGTGTATTGGGTCCGGGCGTAGGCTTGTGTATTGGGCCCTGTCCGAGGCTTGTGTATTGGGTGTTGTCCGAGAGTTGTGTATTGGGCCAGGTCCGAGGCTTGTGTATTGGGCCTTGTCTTACGCTTGTGTATTGGGTCCGGGCGTAAACTTGTGTATTGGGCCCTGTCTGATGCTTGTGTATTGGGCTCTGTCCGAAGCTTGTGTATTGGGCCCTGTCCGAAACTTGTGTATTGGGCCCTGTCCGAAGCTTGTGTATTGGGTCATGTCCGAAGCTTGTGTATTGGGCCCTGTCCGAAGCTTGTGTATTGAGTCTTGTCTGAAGCTTGTGTATTGGGCGTAACCTTTATTAAAACAATTGGACTTTCATTAAACCAGTTGGACTTGAGCTTTTATTAAAACACCTGGGCCTTCATTAAATCAATTGGGTTTGGGCTTTCATTAATTGGGTTTGGACTTTCATTAAACCAACTGAGTTTGGGCTTAAGTAATTTCATATTCCTAATTTGCCCTTTCATTTAATCTTTAAAGATAAGTAAATGGAGCTTAATTTGTCCATTGATATGAAAAAGAACCTACTTAGTGCTCATCGCTACAAAAAAAAGCCTAGTCTCCCATTTCACCCTTTTCATTTCAAATTTCAGGAGAATTAATTTACTTTATATTCCACTAAATTGTAACTTCTAATAATACTATACGTCATGAAATCATACACCGATCCAAAATACATCAATGGTAAAAACATAAGCCCAAACCGACTTTATTGGGCCCAAGCACATTCCAACTAGGCCCAATAAAGCCCAGATCCAATTGCATGCCAGAGCACGTTTGGCGTGTCTAGGTCCAATAAAGCCTAGAGCACAATAAAGCCCAGAGCCCAACTTTCTTAGTTTTTTTATAATAGGCTTCCAAATCGTTCTGTAAAATATAAAATTTAGTGAGAAATTCAAAAAATTTGTAAGTGAATTTTTATTATTGTATTTACCAATTGGTACAAAGGTTTAAATTTTTTATACAAAAGTATCTAGATAAATTTTAGGATATACAGGACATTTGACCAAAATTATAAAAAAGTCGTTCAAAAGCTTAGAACAAACTCTTCAAAACCTTTCGACAGTCTACCAAAACTCTATTTTTTTTAATGTATTCTAACAACACTACATAAATTTCATTTGTTTTCCAATATTACACAAAAATCTCAAGCTTTACAAAACGACCTCTAATAAATAAAATAAAATAAAAAACAAATCGGCTAACCAAACAATCTCCTTAAAACTGTTGTTTATTTCACTATGATTTTTCGGGTTTTTCCCGGTTACCATCTGTAGGTGAGTTTTATCAAATAATTAATGTGCCCACAAAATCCAAATTAAGTAGAAGAACTTCCCAAGCAGCACCTAATTTCTGCTTGTAACCCGAAAAACTACAAAAAATAAATACTTAAACATTCTGATAACTTAAATTATATTCACAATAAACACCTCCTTAATTGCACCTACAAGCATAGTACTCAATTACCTTAACTGGATCCTGTAACAAGCTTGGTGTAAACCCGATGCCTTCGCTCTCTCGCATAAATGACCCAAAAAATGAGCGAAAAATCCACAGAAAGATTCTTATGCCAGTGTACGAGGACCCGAGAGCCAAGTAAAGAAATAGGGGATGAGATATGGCTCGGACATGACAGCAGCCGAGACCATAACAAGCCCAATGTAAATCCACTGGGTGTACTTCTGGAGCCCAGGGCAATTGTTTTTACTGATGTCACTGAATGTGCTACGCACGAACGTGCAGTCGGCTAGGTTCACCAAGAACGGGGTGTACGTATACAGCCCGTAGCTCACGTTTGTAGCTTTCACTAATTGCTCGTAGAACGTTGGTGTTAACCTCCCTGTTGTTATGCACATTCTGTTATTATCAGCTGAGACTTGGCATACATAGTTCTTCCACACCTGCAAAAAAGAAGCCAATGATCTTAAAAGAGCTGCTAAAACATGATTCAAGAACACGTAATCTCGGCATAATCTGGAAAAGTCAAAATACAGGGACATCATCCGTAATTTGCCTTGTTTATATTTACCTGGATTGCATTGTTGTAGTTTACTTCTCCTTGATTGCAGCTTCGATCAGTAAGATCAGCATTGTATGGCTTGCAAAGACCAGGAAGCAAAGGTCCGGATTGATTATAGTAAGCAAAGGTATCGTTTGATGAGCTGTCCACATTGGAGATGGTCGTGATTGCAGTGTCTAGAAGATCAACGAGCTGATGGTTGATATCCTTGGATTGTTGCAAGATGTCTTCAGCTGTCGTGTTCTCGACACATGGAAGAATGTCGTCTAATGCTGTGTGAGCCGTTGGATTTTGGACCCAGTCATCCATTGCAACACAAGTATCAGCCACAACACTGCAAACATTAAAACATGTTTTTACACTCAAGTATTGCTGATATTATATGATGTTATCCAAACGCGCCCTTACTTGTGAAGAACAAGGAAAACTCCACATATTATAAATGTTGCAGCTACAAGAATCCAACCAAAGATCACCAGCCTGCACTTGTCAAATTACAAGACAGATTACATGCAAGAATTTAAGTAATCCACAGATTAGACAAAGTTATGATCAGTACTTACGTGTATACAAGACACTGAAATCCAAAAATGGAAAGCACTGCAGAATCCAATGAAGCTATCAACAAAAAGTTCCTTGTGAACGGGGACAAGAAACAAGTATTTATCGTATTACTTACAAAATCCAGTGAAAGCCAGAACAAGCATAACAGCAGCAATAACAACGAGCACTATCCGGCTGCAGATATAACACATAAAGATCAACGTTTCATTTGAAGAAATTAAAAAATGAACTTTGATGATTTTCACTTACACAATGTCAAGGGCTCTCTTAATTTTTCTGGAATTATCATGAGTTTTAGTAGTAAGAGTAGTAGCAGCTGAATCAATTTTTGATTGAATTTTGTTAATCTTATTCAGGACATTTTCCGGTACAGTAAGCTGATCCACGCCTAGAGTTTTGGCTGTATCAAGATACGAAGACACAGAGGTGAGGTTCTTGCCGGTTGCATTCATACACATTCTTCTGATTATCAGAAAAACAGACATTTTAAGTAGAAACTAGAAAACCAAAGTTTTTGATAAAAGAGGAATTACATTGCTGCTATGGTGAAAAAGAGTAACAAAATGAGTGAGAAAGCATAGCAGGCTCGAGAATAGCCATAAGGTGGCTTTTGACAGCAGCAGAAGTATAGACAGGTGCAAAACAGCATTAACCCGAATAGCACAAACCATACTGCAGCTATTACGAAAAATGTGGCTGCTGTAAACACTACAGACTGCAAATACAAAGAATTAGGAAAATGAAAATGGCCAGCATAAGCATCTATTTACATTATTTATATATGTTAAAGACTTAAAGGTATGATGACCCAATAATGATCTATCTTCATAAGAATATACTTAGAACAGGCCTTTCAAGATATATAACTTCCACATAAATTTGAATATGCACACAATAACAAAGAATCATCACAAGGAGACAGCAATTACAATAACTGATATTGAAATACATAAAATAATAAAGAGAAGAAAAGCTACTTTCCTTGACATTTTCAGCATTATAAACAAACCAATCAACATGGTAGAACCCACATTGATTAGATTAAATAACGCATAATCCAATTTAAAATCTTCATTAAAACCCACATTAATTAGATTAAATACTTGATTTTTGTTAAAAATAAATTTGTTTTTGGCTTAATTTATTTAAACTTAATTTTCTAACTTAACATTCTTGGATGGTAAAATAATTGAATGGTGATGGAGACTAGTTAAACAAAACCTTGTGTGTACCACAAAGAAATGGAAATTACAATTCCACTATGAGGAATTTCCCTAAGAAGAAAAGAGTTTACCTTAACACCACCAGAACATTAGCCAAAACTTTTCCCAAAAGCCCCTAACCAGGAGAACCACAAACCATTGTTATCAACGGGAAAGGTTGAGAGATGGTCATTAGGTAATTTTTCAAAAACTCCATATTCGGGAAAATTTGCATTAGTGATTGCCAATCCATGTCGAGCTTGAGGGTATGAAACAAACGCAAAATCTTGACATTCCATGTATTTTGATTCGGGTCTCCAGGCAACTTCTTAAGGTGTCCTCCAAGGATGTATAACTTCTCAAGATTGTATTCACTTGGATGTAGCCATTTCGTGCAATTTCTGAAGGAAAACAACACAACACTAGTTTCTTTAGATTCACCAAGGCTTGATTGCTTCTTATGCATGACTCTCCTATCTTATCATTTTGGCTGGTATATGGTTTTCCACCATTTCAAGACCGTCCATCTAGAATGCTTCTTAGATGATTGTTGCCTGACTCCAAGAACATCTAAGGTTTTTTGGTCAATGTAGTTAACCCTCATCCATGTGATCTTTAGGTTGCAAAGATTCTTCATTTCCTTGAATACACGAAGATCTTCGGTGTTAGGGAATTTGTCTATGTTCACAACAAGGTGTAATTGTCTCAAGTTTTGTAACTCGGTCAAGTCTTCAAGGGTGCATGCTTTTTTATTTTGGCGGCCATCAGCATTGTAAGTGATCAAGAACCCTTTGAGCACCTCGAGCTTTGAGAGCAACTTGATTCTTTTTGGCAACATAGAAAGAAGGGGCAATGTGTTAGTCTAGATGGGCTAGAGTTGCGAGGGATCCGATGCTAGAAGGGAGTTCCTCAAGGTCACTACAATGTCTAAGATTGAGGATCTTGAGACCGGTGAGCTTACAAATAGAATCCGGAAACTTCCGGATGCATGGAATTCCCTCAAAGTTCAAAAGCCTCAATTGCTTCATGTTCTTCAACTCCTCCAAGAAGTTCAAATCCACCACCTCAATAGGCTTCTTGTCTCTATAGTCCCAATTTCCGAGATGAAGTACATACATTCCCATACATGGAGAACCAATCTGCTCTGAGATCAAGTATGTGTTCGTTAACATTGAACAATGTGCGTATTTTTTCAAAACATAATATCTTTTCATTACAAGTATTGGCATATTTGAGCCAAAGCTCGCAAGAAGATTTGAAGTTGTATTCGAGATTTCAACAAACAAGCCCGTGTGAGCTTGTCATGGTTGTCCAAATCAAGAAAGCACTCTACCTTTGCCTTTGCCTTGACGAAAGAGTGTACCAACATGCTCATGAAGCAATCTTTTGAATAATCTCCTCTATGGATGAATCCCTTGGATCGTAGGACCTTTGAATTTGCCGTCCAATTTCCTCAACTGTGTGTAGATTATTAGCACGTGATGAAAGAGCAACATTTTGCTGATGTTGACCGTCGTCAATGAATCCCTCACCGTACCACAAGTGGATTAAGGTCCTCTCCTTGACCGTTAACTGGTGTGAGTTCATGGTGAAAACTGCAAAAAGTAACAAGCAACTTCTTTGGGCTTCTGTTAGGGAATCATATAATTCAGCGTAGTTGTGACATAGTTGAGAGTGTTTGTCAAAGTGATCAACATCAACTTCTTTTGGCTCATCATCCTTCATCTTCTTCGAAATCAAATCTTCTTGTTTAGGACGAGGGTTTAGGAGCTTCAACTTGGCAAACCAAACGAAGGAGTTCTGTCGTGTTCTTAGATTCAACCGGGAAGTTATGAGCTTTGTGACGATCTACAACATCCATGAGACGCTCTAGAGTCATCATGGCATTGTTCTTGTAGTCGGAGCTCTCGAGGAGGTCAATGTTGTCTAGTATGTAATCCAAATCGGCAAGAATCCTTCCATAGTACCTCTTGAAAGTAACTTGACTCTTTGCAGGTGAGTTGGCTTCAATATTCAATTGGACTTCTAAGATGAGAACTTTCACCTCTGTGAAATAGTTGTGTTTGAATCGGTAAAGAGTCGAATCTGTACTAGTAAATGTGGAAACCAGATGAAACTCATTCGGCTTTCTTTGAATACTACTCTCAATCTCATCATCACTTCCATGATGAGGAGAGGCATTATCCTCTACTAACTCCAAATAAAGGCGGTTCCTATTTTCGACAATAGAGGACAATTCTGGAGCTTTATCCACCAAGTTCGGAGGGACAATAAGATGAGTTATTCCTAGAGCAATAAGGTTGGCAAAGGAAGGAAGACATTTTATGTTAGTTTTTGAGAGATTGAGTTTCTCAAGACACTGCATTCGATTAAAAACATCCCTCCTCATTTCTCTCAAACTACTACACCAGAGAGATTCAACTCCTCCAAGTACTCGAGCTCACATAGATCTTCAGGCAACTCGCAAAGGCTTTTGCATCCTGAGATGTCAAGCACCTTAAGTAGTTCAAAATTTCCCATTGCCGGAAGTTGTCGTAAGCCACTACAATTCCTTAGTAATAGGATTGAAAGGAATTTAGGATAAGAGGAAAAATATATGGATTCAATGCTGGTTCTTGAAAGATCAAGAGCCTTAAGGAAGTATTGAAACCCTTTAATTTGAAAAATCGGCCTTAAATTTTGAGCTCCAGAAAGATGAAGAACCTCAACTTTAGGTGCACTGAGAAGAGTATCAAATGCACTTCCACTGGCATCTCTACAAAATACATGAGTGAGGCTAGGATAATCATTGTACTGAATCAATTAAGCAATGGAAGGTAGTATAAGAAAGGTCAAGGAACTGAAGGCTTTCCAAAGATTCCATGGATGGAAGAGAATGTAGTTTAGAACAACCCCCTAAGAATGAGCCTATGAAGTTCTTTCATGTCAGAAAAAAACCCATATGGTAACTCTTGAATAAGAAGATGAGATAGATCGAGTGATACAAGCGCAGTGAGTGGAGGGAATTTCGGAAGGGAATGCATATTGGAACAACCTTTAAGAACGAGTGAACGTAGATTTGTCAGTTTGGAAAACAAGTCATGTGCAGGAAAGTGTTGTACAGGTTGAGTATTTCAAGTTGGGTCATTTCCGAGATTTCCTTAGGGATGGTGGCTAGATTATCAACACTAGAGATTTCAAGAGCTGTTAAGGTTTTGAATTTTTCAAAAGGAAAATCTGCTCCAAGTAGGAACTGATCACAACCTCGAAGACACAACATAGATGGTCCCTTCATTTCTTCAAGTATGGATTTCACAGAGTAACGGGTTGGATGAAAAAGCTTCACATACTTATGGCCCTTGTCTGGAGGAAAGAAATGAGTCATGTGATGATTGTCACCCATTAAATTGAATTCGAGCTCAGTGTTGGGAATTCTTTCGAAATTCAGCAACTGAAACTGTGGAATATCCTCAAGGTGGCGACCTCTCAGGGCACTTGAATGGTTGGCTTGTTTAGTATCAGAATATGGAACAATTTCCTTACTCATATTTCTCTGCAACATTAGTTTACACACAAGAAATTAGTTAATGCCATTTTCTTTGTGGCAAGAAAATTCAAAACAGCTAACAGTAATATAGAATAGAAAATCAATTATAATTTAAAGATATACTTTCACTTACTTGTGATGGAGACAGAAGAGAGGGGAGAATGGATCATTTGCAGTATAGATAGGAGGTTGTGAATAAAACAATTGCAAATCTGATTCAGATAGAATAACCAAAACTTGTATTGGTGGGTAATCTGTTCATCGCTTTAATCTTCTTTGTATAGCCAAATCTTAACACTTAAATCTTATTCTTTGTAAAAATATTAATATAGAGCTGGAAATGTTATTCTCTTTGGAAGATGAAATCAGAGCCATTGGATCAGAACTTCAGAAGCTTGTGTCGGAGGAAAATCATAAATAAGTAAAAAATGTTGAAGCATATGTCGCTGAAACTTTGATTATACTAATTCAAAATTGTTTAGTGACAGACACAAGTCTTCTTGTAAAGTATGAATCATGATAGCCAACTTGATATCAAATCACTCAATAATAAAGCTCTAAATGGGCCCTTAATTGCTAATCCTCTGTCAAATTAGTCATAATATAAGTTTAACTACTATCCGTAAGTTCAGATCAGACGAGGATGCGGGTTTAAATTGAAGAAAAAAAGATTTCACTGCAATTGTATGCTAATAGTACTTCTACTACCTATCATCGATGGGGGAATTTCTAATTTCATCCAAACATTATTCGAAAATCCATTAAGGCTTTCAATTTGCTCATACTCAACACCTCTCTATTGGTAATTCCATGAGACGCACAATACGGATGCATAAAGCTCAATCAAACAAAAAATACACAAAATTATCAGTAAAATGGGGACAAGGGAAGAAAGAAAGAAAAAAAGAGAGGTAAATGCGGCAAACGATACGTGTAACGGTGTAAGTACAGTGACACGGGTGTCGGAACCGAGATCCGTTTTAAGAGGACCGACGGTGTATTAGACGCCGGAGATTCGCCGGAGGTCTGTTTTCATGTAATCGCGTGCATTTAATCCTAGAGGCGATCTTATCTATTTTATCTCTTAGTAGTCCGTGAACTTACACGTTGCACAGTCTGGTGAATCCACGTCATTAAATTTACAAGTGACACAGCAGGGTGAATCCACGTCGTTAAATTTAATCTTATTTTATTTGTTTATATTTTCAACATAGCGTTACTTTTTTTATAACTTATAAACTTTACTTATTTATTTAACCTTTAAAAGATCTTAATATTTTTAATTACATTTTTATTATTCAATTGAACTTTATTTTTTCAAAAAATTATAAACTTTATCTTTTTCTAAAAGAAGTTTTTTTTAAACGATTAATAAAAAATATTTCTTCATTTTTATAGAAAAATAAAATTTTAAAATTAAAATAAATTTGTTTTTTTTAGAATAAGTGTTCTTTCATTAATCGCCACAAAAATCGAGCTCTCTCATAAATTTTTAAAATTAAAATTAATTTATTTTAATTTATTTTAAAATTAAAATAAATTTATTATTCAATTTATTTTTTTAGAATAATTGTTATTTATTTAACCGTTAAAAGCAGAGTGCATTACTGCTGACGTGGCGCGCTGTGGTGCGAGTATTTGAAATCGAGCTCTCTCATTAATCGCCACAAAATATTTTTTTTATAAATTATTTATTTAAAATTTTATAAATTAAATTGACTAAAATATATTGAGATCGGATCGGGTTGTACGTAGGATCTCTTTTAGTTTCGATAAATATGTTTTTTAAAATATTTTTGACGTAATCTCTTTTAGCTTCTCTGAAGAAGTTGTTGTCCTTGAAACTTATTTCGGTAAACTCGGTCTGAGTGGGGAGGCATATGTGATTGGGGGTTCTGGTGAACCTCAGAAATGGCATGTCTACTTTGCATCTGTGACCCTAATTGTCCTTGGAAATAGCTATGAGGATCCTATTTATACTGTTGAAATGTGCATGACTGGTTTAGACAGAAACAAGGCCAATGTGTTCTACAAGACTGAAACTAGCTCAACTACATCAATGACCAATGATTCCGGCATCAGGTAGATCCTCCCCAACTCAAAGATATGCGACTTTGAATTCGAGCCTTGTGGATACTCAATGAACTCAATTGAAGGATCCGCCATCTCCACCATCCACATCACCCCAGAAGACGGGTTCAGTTACGCGAGCTTTGAAGCTGTGGGGTATGATCTGAAGCTAATGAGTCTAAACCAGGTAGTTGAAAGAGTCCTTAATTGCTTTAAACCGAACGAGTTCTCCATTGCTGTCCATGCTGATATTGCTGCTAAGTGCTTGACATTGAACTGCTTGTTGAACCCTAATGGCTACTGCCATGAAGAGCTGGGTGTCAAGGAGCTCGACCTTGGTGGCTCAATCGTCTATCAGAAGTTCTGCAGGTCTGCTACTGTTTCGACTTTGGCTCTCCATTGTTGGCAATTTAACATTTTATAATTAGAATTTTTGGTGTAAAAAACTAAAGTAAATTTTGTTATTAAACTTTTGATACGATTAATAATGGAATTGTTTACATTCTTAAAAATAGTTAAAATTGTACATAAATTTGATCTAAAATTAATTAGGTAGTTAGATTTTTTTTTAGTTTTTACCGAATCTTAATAAAAAAGATGATGGTTAAATTAAATGATTTAAAAAATTAAAATAAGAATTAGATATTGTGAGATCTATTTCGACTGTAACAATATATGAGGATGACAATTTTGGAATCAGTTAGTGGCAATGTTGTAAATAGATTGCAAAACTGCTTAGGTGGATAGCTCAAAGATTGAGCTATAGACAAAATGTGAACAACTTTAGTAATATATATAATATACATAAATGAGGATGAAATCTTTTTGGAGTCTATATAATAAATTAGTTTGAATCAAATCATATAAATTGTTTTATAAGCTATTGGGGCGATCAAAATTTTAAGTGATTAAAAAAAGTAATATTGAAAAAAAACTTCGTATACTGTAACAAACTCTAATCATATAACCAAAAATAATTTTTAAACTTAACCTACAAATTCTAAACACACGTAACAAACAAAATAAATAATTACGAAAGATAAAAAATTTAATTAATCAGCTAACCTACAAAAAAGAAAACTAAATATGTATTTTTTTTAAAAGAAAAGAAGATTTTTTGTATCGTCGGTATCAATTTTTGATCAAAATAACCAACAAATTTTTTATAAAAAAAATAAACAATGCACGTAGAAATCAAAGTAAACACAATACAAATAAGATCTAAAAATAAAAGATAATAATAACGGATAAATATAAAAAAATTGAACTTATTTATATTTATATTCGAAATAAATATAATTGAATAAATTACATAAATAAATTCAAAATAAATAACATATAAAGAATTCAGAATACATACAATAAACACAATACAAATAATATCTACATTCGAAACCAGTTCACCACTTATAATCTAAAGATTAAAAAAAATAATAACGGACAAAAATGTATTTAATTGAAAATAGTATAATTTTATAATGAATATATATAAATTGAAATAAAAAAAAGTCACAAAAAGTCGAATGCAATCCAGATTGGATCAACTAATCCACTTCAATCGTATTCATTGCACAGAGACGGTTGAGACGAAAAGTAATACCTAAGTAGATCCAGAACGAAACAATTCAATGGGAGATCTGATAGTGAAAATTGCAAGGTGTAAACTTCACGGGTCGAAACTGTAACAACCTTAGTCTTTCAGACCGAGTTTTGTCCTTAGCCGAGATTGGCTTTGGCCAAGACTGGCCTTGCCGCACCCGCGGACATGTCTGCCGCCCCTGCGGGTTTCCGCTCGCACGGCCCAGGGAACCGCTCCCGCAGTTTCTTGCGGCTGCATCCGGTTTTGTTGACCCTTTGACCCGTGCTTTACCCTTTTCCCTTACTTCTTACCTTGTTGAGCAAGGGTTTCTATTCACTTCTTATTCCCACTCCAACCCTTGCACGTCCTCCTTGCTTCTCCTTCCTCCATCTTGATCTTTGTGTTGTTTCTCCTTGGTTTTGGAAGAGATTTGATGTGGATTTGATGATGATGATGCTAGTGATGTGTGATGTTTGTGCTTGGAAGCCAGTAAGATTGTTGGTGATAAGTTCCTTAGCTAACCACAGCTTTGGTAAGCTTCTTGGTCCTTGTTCTTCTTCTTTTCTATGATTCTTCCTTCCTTAGCTTAGGATTAGTTGTATTGGTCATAGAGTGATGTTGGTTTGTGTATGTATATGTATGGGTGTGAATCTGGAATGAAGAAGACGTGATTTGATCACGTGAAGAGCTGAAAGAGAGTCGCGGGATCACGTTCTGCACCATCGCCGCTCCTGCGGAAGCCGTGCCGCAGCGCCCGCGCCTTGCCTGCGTTGCCTGCGTCCCTTGTCACCGCGCATGCGGCTGCTCCCTGCCGCGCCTGCGGGTTGTCTATTCCACCCCTGCGTCTCTTGATCACGCAGGTGCATCTTGTCCAGGGACTACCTATAGTTGGGTAGCTCCTTTCCTTTCTTAGTATGAGAGACTTAGTACCATGCTAGGTATCGGATGATGATGAGTATGATATAGATATGCCGGTTACAGCTTTAAGGTTTACGAGTTGGATATGATCCTTATGGATCCCTTGGGTCTAGGTGTGACCCTTTGTGTGATAGGAGTTTGATATATATATGTATGCCTTGTATAGGCCGTGTTGTCCTCTAGTTTGGAGTGGACCTGAGTGAGAGCTGATCGTAGTGATACTACTGCTGAGGTTGAGGTAAGTCCATAGGACTTACTTAGCTACCGTCCTTATATTGGATGTATGCTTGAGTGGTGTTTGTTATATGCTTTATAGCATGGGATATGGTTCATTACCGACCTATGTTATATTGACCGCCCATTGTAGTGGCTGTGACAACTGACCTTTCATCCCGTAGTGGAGTCTGGGAAGTTCTCTGTAAGCTAGTTAGTTCTGGTATATGGGAAGGGCACTGACCACTCCTCATGGTATACGGGAAGGTGCGCTAATACCACTCCAGCTAGCTATTGCACGCAAAGGCGAGGATTATATTCATTCCTCATGTCACATATTTTCATATACCGATTTATATACTCTTGAGTGTTTAAAATTATAAAGATAATAAACCGGGTAAATGTGTGATATCATGATGATGTGTTAATATTATTGATATGTGTTTATTTCGGGACTTGGTACAACACTGGTGGAGATCAGTACGGGGTCAGGTTACTAGTTATGAGCCTATGAGGACGATGATCAGAGAGCGTTTCTGCCCTACCTCACTGAGGAGGGAGAAACTGCGAGATTTTGTTGAGGCTTGGTTTGAGGATGTACCAGTCTCTGAGGCCATCAGGAGGTTTCAGGAGGAGCTGCATTACTGGGACCAGCTGCACCTTCTGCAGATTAGCACGTCTATCTCTTTTCCCGACGATTGAGGGATACTACCCGGACCTATATGGCGGGTTTCCACTGTGAGTCTCTGATGGATTATCAGGACAGAGCTTCCGACTATGAGAGGGAGCGAGCTGGACAGAGGAGAGCTTCTCAGACCGGAAGGTCTGAGAAGAGGCAGCGTACAAGGCAGACCAGTGGTACTGGTGGTGCTGCTAGTGGTTGGCGTTGTCAGAGACGCCAGAGTCAGCCCTCATCTTGCACCAGTTGCAGATAAGGGACGTAAGTGTTTTAACCGTGGTGATCCAGGACATATGAGGCCCGAGTGCACGAGGCCACTAGAGACTTGCTACACCTATGGTAGGCAAGGTCACAGAGCTGTTTACTGCCGCCAGGGCGGAGCTTCATCTCAACAGGGTTCTCCCCCTGCCAGTGTAGCGGGAGGTGGGAAGATGCCACCTCAGCAGCAGCAGACACAGGGACAACAGAGAGTCCCAGATCAAGACACATGGACAACAATAGAGAACTTTATGCTAAGTTCTCTAAGTGTGAGTTCTGGATAACAGAGGTAACATTTCTGGGTCATGTGGTTTCAGCTGAAGGGATCAAGGTGGATCCAGCGAAGATAGAGGTTGTAGCAGCTTGGACTACACCGACGAACGTCAAGGAAGTACTAGCTTCCTTGGCCTAGCCAGTTATTGCAGACGCTTTGTGGAGGGATTTTCTGTGATTGCCCGTCCATTGACGAGTTTGCTGAGGAAGACTACCAGATTTTGTGTGGTCTGATCAGTGTATGCTGAGTTTTGAGGAGCTGAAGAGAAGTCTGACTTTTGCTCGTATTTTGGCACAACCAGAGGGTACTGAGGATTTTGTGGTTTACAGTGATGCATCCAAGCTAGGCTTGGGATGTGTTTTGATGTAGAGAGACAGGGTGATTGCATATGCGTCTCGACAGCTGAAGACGTATGAGGAGAACTACCCGACTCATGATCTGGAGTTGGCAGCAGTAGTTTACGCACTGAAGATGTGAAGACATTACCTGTATGGTGCTACATGTCAGATCTTCACAGACCATAAGAGTCTGAAGTACATTTTCACGCAGCGGGAATTGAATAACCGCCAGCATAGGTGGCTCGAGCTGATCAAGGACTTTGATTTAGAGATTATGTTTGCAGCAAACGTGTCAACGGACGCCCTGAGCAGGAAGACGCCTCGAGAGCATGCAATTGCGAGACTGACAGTTCAACATCAGTTACAGAGAGACTTGATCTGGTTAGAGTTGGACATCTAGTTTCCTGATGAGGATGCCCAACTACGTACATTAGAGGTTCTTTCTGATCTGTTGGGTGAAATCCAACAGAAGCAGGAGACTTGCCCGACACTGCTGAGGATACGAGATAGGATGTCTCGGGATGAGGCACCACAGTTCCTGCTAGGAGCAGATGGAGTTTTGAGACGTTGCGGTCGCGTCTGTGTACCTACTGATACAGAGCTGAGACAGAGGATTTTACAGGAGGCTCACTGTACACCTTACTCTGTACATCCAGGTACGAGTAAGATGTATCAGGATTTGAGACGTGTATATTGGTGGGAAGGGCTGAAGCCCGATGTGGCCAGATTTGTGCATAGTGTGCGACCTGCCAGCAGGTCAAGATAGAGCATTGCAGACCTGGAGGTAAGCTCCATCCACTTCCTGTTCCACAGAGGAAGTGGGAGGACGTAACCATGGATTTTGTGACAGGGCTGAGGCTGAGCCGGAGTTTTGATGCTATCTGGGTTATTGTGGACAAATTGACGAAGACGGCACATTTCATTCCTATTAGGGAGACGTGGCCGGTGAGCAGATTAACTGAGGAGTACACTAGGCAGATAGTGAGACTCCATGGTGTACCGAGGACGATCGTCTTGGACAGAGATGGACGATTTACCTCGAGGTTTTGGCAGCAGATTCAGACTGCCCTGGGGACGAGTTTGCACTTCACGACTGCGTTCCATCCTCAGACAAATGGTTAGTCAGAGAGGACCATTCAAATGCTGGAGGATATGTTGCGAGCTTGTGTGTTGGATTGGGGGCAAGTGTGGACGGATCATCTCCCACTTGTTGAGTTCTCATACAACGACAATTGGCATGCATCTATTGGGATGACCCCATATGAGGCACTATACGACATTATGCTGGGATGAGAAGAGTAGTGTTAGTGGTTTGGCACCTGATCAGATTCATGATGATATGGCTCGAGTAGCACTGATTCGAGAGCGGATGCTTACTGCCCAGAGCCGTCAGAAGTCGTATGCTGATAGAGCGCGTAGACCTCTAGAGTGTGTGGCTGAGAGTGTCCCCGACACGAGGTGTTAGGCGTTTTGGCATTAAGGGGAAGTTAAGTCCCCGATATGTCGGACCGTTCGAGATTTTGGATCGGGTTGGGAGCATAGCTTTACAGATTAGCCTTGCCTCCGAGATTAGAGGGTGTTCACCCTGTATTTCATGTATCTCAGCTGAGGGAGTACATACCAGATCCGAGACACATCGTGAGTTATGATGATTTAGTGGTTGAGCCGAACCACACCTTTGTTGAGCACCCTATTGCAGTCCTAGAACGAGGTATGAGACGCCTGTGTTCGAAGGACATTTCTATGTTGAGGATACAATGGTCGAGACGAGGACCTGATGAGGCTACATGGGAGACTGAGGATAGTATCCAGAGGAACTATCCAGAGTTCTATGCTGAGTTAGATGCACCAGTAGAATCACCGAGTAGATCTTGGTACTATCTTGGTGAGAATTATATGCTTATATGCTTATGTGCTATGATGTGTTTATATTCATACTAGCTTTGATGTGATATATGATCTTATTAGATCTTGTTGTGCTAGTATGATTATTGTTTATAGCTGGAGATGGCTCTTTCCTCCATGCTATTGTGATACGTTTAGGATTCAGCTGGAGATGTTATTCCTCCATGCTATTTTGATGAACATAGTGTTGCTGGAGATGTTCTGTAACACCCCAAATCCGCGGGACTCGGGGTGCTACTGGGCGAGACCTCACAATGGGTCTTGACCCTTAGCTTGACAACAATTTCAACCGGACCTTCCAACAAGGCACAAATAAAGGCGAAAACTCAAAATGTTTTTAATGTATGCGGAAACCGAAAAGTAAGAAACTACAACTTGGAAACTCAGCCGAGTCCTCAAAACAATACAACTCTAATACGAAAACTTAAACCGTACAACATAATCCACAATACGAAAACATAACCCAAAAACATCCCGTCCTATAATGTACGGAGACCCCCGACTGTCCACTCCTCCACCTCACTCGGCGGCATACCTAACCTGCAAGTCATCTACACAAACGGTTGAAAACCGTTAGCTCATATTCTAGGCATTAGAAAAGCGGTGAAGGCACAAACACATACATAGCACATAACATAAAACTCGCAAGTCCATTTTATTATCTTTACATCATTAAGTCGTATCCCGTTCTAATTCAACTTCGGTTGTGAGACGAGAACCACCGTGGTCTCGCCTCGGTCCCCCCCACCGGCAAAGAATGGTACGGATGCACCCGACCATCTAACTCGCCGGGCAAGTCGCCGAGAATCCCCTAGACCCACGCAAGGCTATGCAGTATTGTCACGCCCGTTATCATACACTTGGGCCAAAATATACATATAAGGTCGGTGGTCCTATTTACCAGTTTATAGTTATAACAAGAACATAAACACACACCACCAAACACACATCAATGCTAATACGTAAAATACGAGCTAAGTAAGTCCGGAGACTTACCTCGTCACCACACTCAAGTCACCACACTCTTGCTTCCTTAAGGCGGAAGCCCACAACCTGCTCACAAGAGATATGCATATCAATACATACTCACGCTCAAGAAGTCTTAAACTTCACTCTAGTGATCTATGCAAGATCACCTAACCCTCAAGCTAGGAATGCATCCTAGGTCCCAAGTACTCATCACACTCTCCACACATGAAACAACCCACAACAATCCATACCATCACAAGAGTAATCCTCAACCAAAGAGGCACAAGCTAGCCTAGAAGGTCCATCATGCTCACATGCTCATATCCATCACTTACATCGAGCCTTAAGGGCTCCTAGGTTCACAACCACTAAGTGGCATTCCAAGCTACTCTAGATCCATCCTAGGCATGCTACTAACATGATTCAACATCAATACTAAGGAAGGAACGAAGAGGAAAGGAGAGGAGGAACCTACTGTCGAAGAAACGCAGTCACGGAATCAAGCTGGCGCCCCGGCGGAGCAGGAGCCGCCCATGCGGAACCAGAGGCCGCCCCCTGCGGCGCTGCGGCCGCACCCGCGGCGTAAGGGAGCCGCCCCGCGGCCGTCGTGTCATGGAGCCGCGAAGCCGCCCCCGCTGCCGTGCCGAGCTGCGCCCGCGGCTGTGCTGGGTAGTGGGTCTGCCGCCGCCCCGCGGCCATGCCGAGCCGCACCCGCGGCGGTGCTGTGCCCGAGCCGCTGAGTCCGTGCTTAGCCGCCCCTGCGGCCGTCCGCCGCCCGCGCCGTGATGATCCGCCCCCTGTGGTCGTGCTGCAGAACGTCGTCTTCTTCGTCTTCGATCGTGGATCCTTGGCTCCAAAGTCCTCCTTTCCTTGCTGGGTCTTCTCCAAACACCCACTACTGATCCTAGAGTCCTCTCCACGACCTAATCGAGCTAACAAACACATGCATGCAAAGATTTGAGTAAAATCTATCAAAAGTTTCATCCATGGCTATGGATGAAGGAGGGAAGAAGAAAGGGATGAGCAGCCATGGAAAAGAAGGAAGGAAGAGGGAGAAGCTTACCACAACAGATCTGGAGCCTCCTCAAAGCTGTCCAGCACCAAGATCTTTACACAAAAATGGAAGAAGAGAAAGGAAGCCATGAGAGGAAGAGTGGGAGAAGAAATGAACGTGAAAGAGAAAGAGAGGAGAGAGAGGGAGGGGGACATGGGCTGCAAAGTGAGGGGACAACAACTGTCTTGTCCTCTTTTGCCCGAACGAGGGGTCGGAAATGACCCCTTGTCACTTCGACTCGGAACGAAAGGTCAGAACGCGGGAAAAAGGGAAAAAACGACGAGTCGGCTCGGGATTTTCTTAGGAATAAATCCGGCTCTCGGCATCTCGGGATTACGGAAAACTACAAGGTGATCTAAGTCCGGAATAAAATTAATAAAATTCCGGGCATTACATGTTCTTCCTCCATGCCTTTCTATTATGGTTATGATACGGCTAGAGATGTGATTCCTCTATGCCTTGTGATGTGTTTATGGTTTGGCTAGAGATGATTTTCCTCTATGCCTTGGATAGTGTTTTGCTGCTGGAGTTGATGATTTCCTCCATGCTTATGTTTGAGGTTATAGAGAGAGTTGTACCGGCTTGTGAGTCGAGTGGTTTGAGGATTTTACAAGTTTCGGGATGAAACTTGTTTTTAGGGGGATGAGGTGTAAGAGCCTTAGTCTTTCGCGACCGAGTTTTGTCCTTAGCCGAGATTGGCTTTGGCCGAGATTGGCCTTGCCGCACCCGCGGACATGTCTGCCGCCCCTGCGGGTTTCCGCTCCCGTGGCCCAGGGAACCGCTCCCACGGTTTCTTGCGGCTGCAGCCGGTTTTGTTGACCCTTTGACCCGTGCTTTACCCTTTTCCCTTACTTCTTACCATGCTGAACAAGGGTTTCACTTCACTTCTTATTCCCACTCCAGCCCTTGCACGTCCTCCTTGCTTCTCCTTCCTTCATCTTGATCTTGTGTTTTTCTCCTTGGTTTTTGGAAGAGATTTAATGTGGCTTTGATGATGATGATGCTAGTGATGTGTGATGTTGTGCTTGGAAGCCAGTAAGGTTGTTGGTGATCAGTTCCTTAGCTAACCACAGTTGTGGTAAGCTTCTTGCTCCTTGTTCTTCTTCTCTTTAGTTTGATTCTTCCTTCCTTAGCTTAGGATTAGTTGTATTGGTCATAGAGTGATGTTGGTTTGTGTATGTATATGTATGGGTGTGAATCTGGAATAAAGAAGACGTGATTTGATCACGTGAAGAGCTGAAGAAGAGTCGCGGGATCACGTTCTGCACCGTCGCCGCCCCCGCCTGGAAGCCGCCGCCCCTGCGGAAGCCGTGCCGCAACGCCCGCGCCTTGCATGCGTTGCCTACGTCCCTTGTCACCACGCATGCGGCTGCTCCCTGCCGCGCCTGCGGGTTGTTTATTCCGCCCCGCGTCTCTTGATCACGCAGGTGCGTCTTGTCCAGGACTACCTATAGTTGGGTAGCTCCTTTCCTTTCTTAGTATGAGGGACTTAGTACCATGCTAGGTATCGGATGATGATGAGTATGATATAGATATGCCGGTTACGGCTTTGAGGTTTACGAGTTGGATATGATCCTTATGGATCCCTTGGGCTAGGTGTGACCGCTTTGTGTGATAGGAGTTTTATATATATATGTATGCCTTGTATAGGCCGTGTTGTCCTCCAGTTTAGAGCGGACCTGAGTGAGAGCTGATCGTAGTGATACTACTGCTGAGGTTGAGGTAAGTCCATAGGACTTACTTAGCTACCGTCCTTATATTGGATGTATGCTTGAGTGGTGTTTGTTATATGCTTTATAGCATGCGATATGGTTCATTACCGACCTATGTTATATTGACCGCCCCATTGTAGTGGCTGTCACAACTTACCTTTCATCCCGTAGTGGAGTATGGGAAGTTCTCTGTAAGCTAGTTAGTTCTGGTATACGAGAAGGGCACTGACCACTCCTCAAGGAATAGGGAAGGTGCGCTGATACCACTCCAGCTAGCTATTGCACACAGAGGCGAGGATTATATTCATTCCTCATGTCACATATTTTCATATACCGATTTATATACTCTTGAGTGTTTTAAAATATAAAGATAATAAACCGGGTAAATGTGTGATATCATGATGATGTGTTAATATTATTGATATGTGTTTGTGCTTAAGCATCTTCTTATATATGTGTATGGTTAGCTAACGGTTTTATACCGTGTTGTAGATCCTTTGCAGGTTAAGAGAGCTGTAGAGTGATCCAGAGGGGTGATCCGCTGAGGGCTCCGTATACAGGGTCGATATCGTGGGATTATGGGGTTTTTATGTTGTACGAATATGTACTTTGATTTTGTACTCAACGGTTACTCTATATTACCTTTTGATATGTGTGTGTGTGTATATATATATATATATATATATATATATATATATATATATATATATATATATATATATATATATATATATATTAGTTTTATGTTTTGTTTTAATCTATTGGTGCCTTGTTGTAAGATTCAGTTGACTTGTTGTCACGCTAGGGTCAGGATCCATTGTGAGATCCTAGCCTAGTAGCACCTCGAGTCCTACGAATTTGGGGTGTTACAGAAACACGGTCAAAATCAGGGTAAAACAAATCGAAAGCCGAACAATAAACAAAATCAGGAAGAGGCCGAACACGGACAAATCAATTGGTAATATATATATTACAAAAGCTAATTGCACGAAATAAACGTATATAATATATATAAAACTAACCGATTGAACATATGGTGGTAGAAGGAATAAGAAGTTGATTCAATGGTGCCGGCGGGAATAGAGTTCCTGCAACTCAAAAAAAAAAAAAAACGAATTAGCTATTCGACTGAAACTCTATAGGAATTGTAGATATTTGATAAAAGAAACCTAACGTAAACGTAGATGTGGATGTAGATATTTGATAAGAAACTTCTAACGTAAGATTGTTAAATAGGGTAATTATTTGTAGATATCCGATAGAAAACTTTTAACGTAAGATTGTTAAATAGGATATGTAGAAACAGGAAAAAAAAATCTTTAGGAGTTAGAAAAATATATAGATTTAAAATAGATGGATTTAAAAAAATGTAGAAATAAAATATATGGATTTAAAAAAAAAAATAGCTTAGCGCCGCCGTGGGAAAATTATTTTCTTAAATAGGATCGGTAGAAACAGAAAAAAAATATTTAGGAATTAAAAAAAAATATAGATTTAAATAAATGGATTTAAAAAATATAGAAATAAAATAAATAGATTTAAAAAAAGATTTATTGGTGTTAAATGTGGAAGTTCCATTTTAAAATACTGCTCCCACGGCGCGCCACGTCAGCAACCTTGTACATTACTTTAGTAGATATAATATATATAGATTTCTTGATGGAAGTAGTTGTTTTGCGAGTCAAATCTGTTGGACTTTTTTCGGTTTGAATTGTTACTCGAGTCAAGCTACTCAGACTTGGGTCAAAAAAGGTTTTGTTTGGTTTGTTATGTGAGCACAGTCTAGTGAATCCACGTCATTAAATTTACACGTGTCAACTTTTTGTTAATCCAGGTCCCACCATGTTAAAACAAATTATTTTAAATACTTAATTTACAAATTTGTTTTAAATATTTTACGAACTAATTTTTTAATTAGTCCCTCATATTATTAATTAATCTTTAATTATTAGTAATTTAAAATCAAAATAGTTAAGATTTTCAATCTAATCTAATTTTACAGATCTTAATATTTTGTTACTTATAATTTTTCATTTTCAATTAATCTTTATTCGTTTAAAATTTTATAAACTTTATTTTAAATTAATCATATTTTGTGTAGTTATAATAACGATTGATTTTTTTTACAACTTATAACTTTATTTTTTTATTTAAACTTTTAAAGATATTAATATTTTTTAATTTATATTTCTAATTTAAATTGAACATTATTTTTTTTATGAAACTTATAAACTTTATTTTTTGTGTAAAATTAGTTTTTTTAAAACTATTAATAAAAATAACTCTTCATTTTTTTAGAATAAAAAAAATTTAGAATTAAAAAAATTCCTTTTTTTAGAATAATTGGTTTTTCATTTAAAAAATTGATTTTAATATTTTCTTAAAATATCTTTCAGATATTTTTAAATGATTTGTATAAAAATTCATTAAATTTCATATTAAAAATATATTAAAAAATCGAAAAATATTTCCCCAAAAATTTAATTTCTATTTTTTTTAAAAAAATATCAAAATTTTAAAAATAAATGAAATATTTTTAATAAATATTTTTTGTCATTTAAACAAAATTATTCAAAAAATCAGAAAAAAAAACTCCGGAAAAAAAAATCAGAAAGTTTCGATTTTTTTATAAAAATTAAAAATATTTTACTTAATTTATGACTTTTAACATATTAACTTATTTAAAAAAATAAAACCACATTACACTCATAATCCTAAATTTTTTAATGACATGTAAAAAATCAGTTGTCCAATCATCACCGGAATTAGAATATTTTTTCAGAAAAAATAAGTTATATTATTTTTTATAAATACGTTGATAGTATGTATTATTTTCAATAATTTTCAAAGTTTGTATTATTTTGAGTTTAATTGATAGTTTCTATTGTTTGGACTTTTTTATAAAGAAAATTCTTTTTAGTAATATTTATTATTTAAATAACTTAACATATACTATTAGTTTTATTAATTGTTATGTAATGAACTATTTAATATTTTAATTTTTGACTTAGACATGCTACTTATATTATATAAATCTCTTTCATTTACATTTTAATATATTATTATTATTATTTAATATTGTTAATTTAAATTTTATGATTTGTTTTACACTTCTTCTTTTGTTAGTATATGTTTTACACATGACTTCTTATCTATCTTATATAATAAAACAACCCGTGAACTGATATTTAGCGTAATCTCGTGCGGACACCTTATCAATTTTGTAGTGTCGTCTATTCGTTAACCCAAATCACGTACTCTAACATTTAATTTAATTAAACCTAATTCTTTTTTGGATTGATAATAACTTTGGCATTCGAGTACCTCAAAGTAGGGTGGGCACAAATTGTAACACCCCAAATCCGTAGGACTCGGAATGCTACTCAGCTAGGATCTCACAATGGATCCTTGTAACACCCCAAATCCGTAGGACTCGTTGTGCTACTGGATTAGGATCTCACAATGGAATCTGACCCTAGCGTGACAACAAATTCACTGAATCTTACAACAAGATACCAATAGATTAAAACAAAACATAAAACTGATATATATATACATCAAAAAGGTGATACAATGTACTGCTGAGTACAAAGTCAAAAGATGAATCCGTACAATAATGATAAACCCAAAATCCCACGAATACGCCCAGTGTACGGAACCCTCAGCAGGATCACCCCTCTGGATCACTCTACAGGTGGTGGCAGGTGTCCTAACCTGCAAAGGTGTAACGCTTGGAAATTTTTAGAAAATAAAAATACTGTGTTGTTCCGCTTTCCGTAAATTATTCTACGGAAAGGTTAGATAAATATTCCGAAGCCGTAAACCGTAAATTATTTTTTACAAGAATGTCGGGAAAATATTCCGACCCGTAACGCCCGTTACGGAACTAGTTTAACGAGTCGGATCCCGCCTTTCTTTTCTTTCTTCTTTGGGAATCTCGGCCGCCTATCTCGGCCGAGATCGTCGCCCAACCTCCCGGGATCACCGCGGCGCCTTCCCTCATCCCACACCATGCACGTGCCGCCCGCCCAGCCTACGCCTAGGCCTGCAGGAGGGCAGAGCCGACAGGCCGACCCCTCGGCCCGGGGCCTAGCGTGCTGCTCCATGCCGACCTCTCGGTCCGGCCTTCCCTTCTTCAGCCATCTCTCTTCCTTGTCTCCCTCACGCAGCCTCACTCCCCTCTCACGCAGCCATCTCTCTCCTTGTCTCCCTCACGCAGCCTCTCTCACACGCCGCCGTGCCTAGCTGCCTGTCCACCACCGTCGGCACTTCTTCCTCCCCACGTGAAGCACAGCGGAGAGCCACCAACCGGCGCCTCGCACCTTCCTTTCCTTGGCCGGGATACCCCTTGCGTTCAACCTGCCCGAGCTCCGGAGAACGCCACGCCGCTGCCTTCGGCCTCGGTGAGCAACAACTCGCGGCTCTTCTCCCCTGCACGCTTCGACCTCGCGGAGAACGGCCGCCACCGGAGCCAGACCACTGCCGGCCACCTGCAGCACCACCGAGGAAGCTAGCCGCGCCCCTTGCCCCGCCGGAGAAGCAATGACGCCGCCGAGAGACACTGCAGGATCTCGGCCGAGATTGCCCAGAAATCTCGGACGGGCCTCCCCCTCTTTTGGTATAATTACATTTATACCCAACAGTTTGATAAATTACAGTTTATGCCCATATGTGTTAGGAATTGCATAAGTGCCCGGAAATTATATTAGCGAGTTTTAAACTTGGGAATTAGACGAGTTTATCTTAGGTTCCGTTATGCTATAAGTTTACGATCTTTTAACGTATGGGCGAAATGGATAGTATCATGATAGGTTGGAATTAGCATAACGTAGTGGAAATGCCAAGTAGCGGCTTTTTGAGACCTTAGGAGAATGTGAGAGCGAGATTAGACCTAGTTGGCTTTTACGTCGTGATTGACGGTAATTATGTTGGACTCTAGGATTCGGTCCTAGAATGGGAGTCAAATGATCCTGCGTAGGTCATTTGTGTAGAAGTCCTAGACTTCTCGAAGTTGAGCGGGTTTTTATGATACCTTGTTGTGAACAGGTTGAGTACTTCTTCCCAAGGGAAGCGTGAGCGTTTTGTGAGATAGCTTTTGGGACGAGGTAAGTCTACGGACTTACTTGGCTCGTATTTTATGTATTAGTATTGCCGTGTGTTTGGTGGTGTGTGTTATTTTATGTTATACAATGAAATGAAACGGTAATTAGGACCACCGACTTTATATATATGTGTATATTGGCCCAAGTGTATGAGTACGGGAGGTGACAATACTGCCTAGCCATAGTGAGGTCTAGGGATTCTCAGCGACTAGCCCGGCGGGTTAGATGGACGGATGCATCCGTACCATTCCTTGCCGGTAAGTAGGGACCGAGGCGAGACCATTGGGTCTCGTGTCACAAAACAAGTTGAACTAGAATGGAATACGACTTAATAATAAAAGATAAGAAATCGGACTTGTGTGATTTATGTTTTGTGCTATGGATGTGTTTGTGCCTTCACCGTTTTCCTAATATCTAGAATATGAGCTAACGGTTTAAAACCGTCTTGTAGTTGACTTTAAGGTTAGGGATGCCGCCGAGTGAGGTGGAGGAGTGGATAGCCGGGGTCTCCGTACATTATAGGACGGGGGGTGTTTGAGTCATTTTTCATGTCGTCTTTTATGGATATTGTCGTATGTTAGAATTCGGATTTATTTACGTTGTTTTGAGGACTCGGTTGAGTTTCCAAGTTGTAGTTTTGTACTTTTCGTTTCCGCATACATCAAAAACACATATTGGAGTTTTCGACCTTTATTTGTGCCATGTTGGAAGGTCCGGTGAAATTGTTGTCAAGCTAAGGGTCCCGACCCATCGTGAGGTCTCGCCCGTAGCGCCCCGAGTCCCGCGGATTTGGGGTGTTACAAAAGGATCTACAACACGGTATAAAACCGTTAGCTAACTATACACATATATAAGAAGATGCTAGAGCACAAACACACATCAATAATACTAACACATCATCATGATATCACACATTTACCCGGTTTATTATCTTTAATAAGTTAAATCACTCAATCGTATAAATAGATGTATATAAAGATATGTGACACGAGGAATATAATCCCCACCTCTGAGTGCTCTAGCCAGCTGGAGTAGTATCAGCACACCTCCCGTGTACCCTATGGGAGTGGTGAGGGTCCTTCCCGTATACCAGATCTGGCCTGACTACAGAGAACCTCCCAGACTCCACTACGGGATGAAAGGGAAAGGTTATCACGCCCACTACAATGGGCGGTCAATATAACATAGGTCGGTGACCATAATAACACATGCTATAAAGCATATAACACACACACACTCAAGCATACATCCAATATAAGGATAGTAGCTAAGTAAGTCCTATGGACTTACCTCGATCTCAGAAGTAACTCAAGTACGATCAACTCTCCGACTGGTCCACTCCAAACTGGAGGACAACACGACCTATACAACAAGACATACATAGATATATCAATCTACTATCACACAAAGGGTCACACCTAGACCCAAGGGATCCATAAGGATCATGTCCAACTCATAAACCTCAAAGCCCTAACCGGCATATCTGTATCATACTCGTCAAAATCCGAATCCTAGCATAGTACTAAGTTCCTCATACTAGAAAGGAAAGGAACTACCTAACTATAGGTAGTCCCGGGACAAGACGCACCTGCGTGAACTAAGGACGCAGGGGCGGAAGAGATCACCCGCAGGCGCGGCAGGTAGAAGCCGCAGGGGCGGTGACAAGGCTGCAGGCTAACGCAGGTACGGCGCAAGCGCTGGCGCGGGCGCGATGGCACGGTCTCCGTAGGGGTGGCGGTTTCCAGGCGCGGGGGCGGCGACAGTGCAGAATGCAATCTCGCGGCTTCTCTTTAGCTCTTCACGTGATCAAATCACGTCTACACTCTTCCATAGTCCCCCACATACATATATATACACATTCAAACGTTAAACTATGCTCAATTCATCTACCCCTAAGCTAAGAAGGAAGAACAAGAAAGAAAAGAAGGAAGGAGGAGCAAGAAGCTCACCTCCACATCTGTGATACCTCGAGGAAGAACAGAACAGGCTCTTTGTAGCCTCAGAAGCTCAACAAACATTCACACAACCTTCAGCAACACAACACCACACCAAAACCTTATCAAACTCCAAGAATTCTCATGCAAGGTCAAAGGAAAGAGATGAAGAAGCAAGGGGGATGTGAAAGATGGGTAAGGAAATGTGAAAACTTGCTCAGCAACCAAAGGACGGAAGGGTTAAGGGAGTGAAAGAGTAAAGCACGGGTCAAAGGGTCAACAAAAACGGTTGCAGCCGCAGGAAACCGCAGGGGCGGTTCACTGGGCCGCGGGAGCGGGAACCCACAAGGGCGGCCAATCCTGACCCTAGCCTGACAACAAGTTCACTGAATCTTACAACAAGGCACCAATAGATTAAAACAAAACATAAAACTGATATATATATATATATATATATATATATACATATCAAAAAGGTGATACAGAGTACTGCTGAGTACAAAATCAAAAGAAATCCATACAACATAAATAACCCATCCCACGATATCGCCCAGTGTACGGAACCCTCAGCAGATCACCCTTCTGGATCACTCTGCAGCTCTCCTAACCTGCAAAGGATCTACAACACGGTATAAAACCGTAGCTAACCATACACATATATAAAGAAGATGCTAGATCACAAACACACATCAGAATCATAACACATCATCATGCTATCACAAATTTACCCGGTATATTATCTTTAATAAGTCCAAACACTCAATCGTATAAATAGATGTATATGAATATACGTGACACGAGGAATGTATATAACCCTCGCCTCTGCGTGCAATATCTAGCTGGAGTGGTATCAACGCACTTTCCCGTATACCATATGGAGTGGTAGGTGCCCTTCCGTATACCAGAACTAACTAGCTTACAGAGAACTTCCCAGACTCCACTACGGGATGAAAGGTAAGTTGTCACAACCACTACAATGGGCGGTCAATATAACGTAGGTCGGTAATGAACCATATCGCAAGCTATAAAGCATATAACAATCACCACTCAAGCATACATCCAATATAAGGATAGTAGCTAAGTAAGTCCTATGGACTTACCTCAATCTCATAAGTAGTATCACTACGATCAACTCTCACTCAGGTCCACTCCAAACTGGAGGACAACACTTCCTATACAAGGCATATATATATATATATATATATATATATATATATATATATATATCAAACTTCTATCACACAAAGGGGTCACACCTAGACCCAAGGGATCCATAAGGATCATGTCCAACTCGTAAACCTCAAAGCCGTAACCGGAAAATCTATATCATACTCATCAACATCCGATACCTATCATGGTACTAAGTCCCTCATACTAGGAAAGGAAAGGGGCAACCCAACTATAGGTAGTCCCGGGACAAGACGCACCTGCGTGATCAAGAGACGCAAGGGCGGAGTAGACAACCCGCAGGCGCGTCAGGGAGCAGCCGCAGGTGCGGTGAAAAGGGACGCAGGAAAGACGTTGGCACTGGCACGGGCGTTGCGGGACGGCTTCCGCAGGGGCGGCGGCTTCTAGGCGCGGGGGCGGCGACGGTGCAGAAGGTTGCCCCGCGAGTCTTCTTTCCCTCTTCACGTGATCAAATCACGTCTTCTTCGTTCCAAAATCACACACATGCATAAACATACACATTCCAACATTAACCTACATCCAAAGCATCTAATCCTAAGCTAAAGAGATGGAATCAAAGAAGAAGAGATCGAAGGAGAAGAAACAAGGAACTCACCACAACTGAAGGTCTAAGCAAAACAAGAGCACAAGCACTATCTCAGCTGGCATCACAAGCTCAGTAGCTAAGCACATCATCAACCAACATCAACAACACACACCAAAACACTTCCAAGATCAAGAGAGATCAAGAAGGAAGAGGGAGAAGCAAGGAGGACGTGCAAGGGCTGGAGTGAGAATAGAAGGTAAAGTTAAACCCTTGCTCAGCAAGGTAAGAAGTAAGGGAAAAGGTAAAGCACGGGTCAAAGGAGTCAACAAAACCGGCTGCAGCCGCCGGAAACCACAGGGGCGGTTCCCTGAGCCGCAGGGGCGGTAGTCATGCCCGCGGGTGGGCAAGGCTAAACTCGGCCAAAGCCAATATCGGCTAAGGTCCAATCTCGGTCCGAAAGACTAAGGCTCTTACACAAATCCCGCCAATCCCGGTCCCGTCCCGGGCCCATCCCGATCCCGTCCCGATCCCGGCGGGATTTCATTCAAAATATAAATCCCGTCCCGCCAAAAACTATGCGAGACGGGATATGGGCCATAACTTCTCCATCCCGCTAGGCCCGTCCCGTATATAATAAAGTTTTTAATTTTAAATTATAAATATAAGTAGGATCACTAAGAATTAGCAAAATACGTATATAGTTATTACATAGTTACGTTCTTATATTTTTAAAAATAAACAATGTCTGTCAAACCGTTAAAATTGATAAATGTACCAACTTCATTTAGATGTGTTTTATTATATATATTTGGAAACTTTAGTTTAACTCTAATATGTTATCATGAAATATTTGAAACTTTAATTTTTTTGCGTTTTAAGCACGATATATACGAATATTTTGTGGATAAAGCATAAATTTTTTTAAAAAATTAATAAACTAATGTGTAAACGGGATTAGGCCCATCCCGTCCCGTCCCGTCCCGGTCCCAGCCGGGGTTGGACCTGGTGGGATTCAGTCTAAAATACCCAAGGTCCGTCCGATCCCTCCCATTTAAAATAGCCGGGACTGGGATGACCTCAATCCCGTCCCATCCCGTCCCATCCCGTCCCATGCCCCCCCTACCTCAAAAGATATTGTACCGGAATACTCTTTCCCTATTGTTATTGTAGGATTTGAATTATTGCTTGATTTCCATTCATAATGTGAAAAAATACAGTCTTACAGCAAGTATCACATAACAATTAAGACAATTCTCAACATAATGAATTACCAAAAAATATTTTGACACACATTAATCGGCTAACCCGTGCAGGGCACGGGTATTAAAACTAGTATGTATTAAAGGAGAGTTTTCTTTGCCACGTGTCAGCACCAGATTTAACGCAGCATAAAAAAAATATTTTAAAAAGTTAATTATTTTAAGTTGTTAATATAAATTATTATCAAAGCCCAACAAAATTTTTTAAAAAAGTTATTTATCAAGATTATTAAAAAATGGGTTTACATAGTCGGATTTTTTAATAATTTTTATTTATTTATTTATTATTATTATTATTTTAAATTGTTGATATAAATTATTATCAAAGCCGAACAAAAGCTTTTTAAAAATTTATTTATCTAGATTATTAAAAAATGGGTTTACATAATCGGATTTTTTTAAATAAAAATTATTTTATTATTATTATTATTATTATGATTATTATTATTATTAAGTTGTTAATATAAATTATTATCAAAGCCCAACAAAATCTTTTTAAAAATTTATTTACCTAGAATATTTTTTTTGTTACAGCCTCTTCCTTTTAAACTGTGAGAGCCCTTTCCTTTCGGACCGAGATCGGACCATAGCCGAGATTGGCTTTGGCCCGAGAATGGCCTTTCCGCACCCGCGGGCTTGACCGCCTCCCCTGCGGGTTCCCGCCCCTGCGGGTTCTGCAAGGAACCGCCCTACGGTTTCCAGCGGCTGCAGCCGGTTTTGTTGACTCTTTGACTATGCTTTACCTTTCCTTTCCTTTCTTCTTAAGCCTCTTCTGTGGCTCGTGAGCAAGGGTTTCCATTCCTTTCCCAGCCTTACGTCCCTTGCTTCTTCCTTCATCTCCTTGATCTTGTGTGTGAGTTCTTTAAAGTTTGCAAAGGAGTTGTGGTGTGGCTTTGCTAAGATTGTTCCTATGTAAGTTTGTTGAGCTTGTGATGTCAGCTGAGAGGGTGTTGTGCTTCCCTTGGGTGATTCCAGCAGTTGAGGTGAACATCTTGCTTCTCCTTTCTTTCCTTCTTTCTTCTTCTTCTTCCTTAGCTTAGGATTAGATGAATGAATCATAGAGTGATGTTGGAATATGAATGTGTGTGTATGTATGTGACTATGGAAGAGAGTAGACGTGAGTTGATCACGTGAAGAGCCAAAGAGAAGCCGCGGGTTTCATTCTGCACTGTCGCCGCCCCGCGGCCAAAGTCACCGCCCTGCGGAAGACGTGCCGCAGCGCTTGCGCCGTGCCAGCGCCGTGCCTGCGTTGCCAGCAATCCTTGTCCGCCCCCCGTGCTGAGCGTCACCGCGCCTGCGGTTTGCACTCCGCCCCTGCGTCCTTAGATCACGCAGGTGCGTTTTTGTCCCGGGCTACCTATAGTTAGGTAGTTCCTTTCTTTCTAGTATGAGGGAACTAGTATCATGCTAGGTATCGGTTTATGATGAGTATGATATAGATATGCCGGTTACGGCCTTGAGGTTATGAGTTGGATATGATCCCTTATGGATCCCTTGGGTCTAGGTGTGACCCTTTGTGTGATAGGATTGTGATATATATATGTGTGCCTTGTATAGGTTGTGTTGTCCTCCAGTTGGAGTGGACGTTTCTGGAATTGTTCGTAGCGAGATACTTCTGAGATCGAGGTAAGTCCATAGGACTTACTTAGCTACTATCCTTATATTGGATGTATGCTTGAGTGGTGTGTGTTATATGTTTATAGCATGTGTTATTATGGTCACCGACCTATGTTATATTGACCGCCCATTGTAGTGGCTTTGACAACTTACCTTTCATCCTAGTGGAGTCTGGGAAGTTCTCTGTAAGCTAGTTAGTTCTGGTATACGGGAAGGGCACCTACCACTCCATATGGTATACGGGAAAGTGCGCTGATACCACTCCAGCTAGCTATTGCACGCAGAGGCGAGGGTTATATATACATTCCTCGTGTCACGTATATTCATATACATTTATTATACGATTGAATGATTCAACTTATTAAAGATAATAAACGGGTAAATGTTTGATATCATGCGAAGTGTTTATATTTCTGAGTGTGTTTGCTTTAGCATCTTCTTATATATGTGTATAGTTAGCTAACGGTTTCATACCGTGTTGTAGATCCCTCGCAGGTTAGGAGAGCTGCGGAGTGATCCGGAGGGGTGATCTGCTGAGGGTTCCGTACACGGGGCATTCGTGGGGTTTTTGAGATTATATATTGTACGGATTTCTGTTTTTGATTGTACTCAGCAGTACTGTATAACCTTTTGATATATATATCAGTTTTTATGTTTTGTTTTAATATTTGGTGTTTGTTGTAAGATTCAGTGAAGTTGTTGTCAGGCTAGGGCCAGGATCCATTGTGAGATCCTAGCCAGTAGCCTCGAGTCCTACGGATTCGGGGTGTTACAAAGTTGGTATCAGAGCCCAGGTTGACAACAATGGCACTAGTAATCTGCAATAAAGTTCGAATAGATAAATAAACAGAACCCGAAAGGGGTCTGACTTTTCAAAAGGTTTTGGTTTTGAAATGAGTACAAATGTTTTGGGTTATCGTGTACGTGAACCATCGCCCCTCTGAAGATCTCGACAGTATAGATATATATAGATATTCTGTTGTGATTGATCTGTATATATCTATACATATGGCATATATATAGCCTTCTAAGATAGGTTTACGTCTTCTGTAGATGGTTCAGACTAGAGCCTTACCTGCAGCAAGACGAGGTAGAGGTAGACCCCTCTAGGTAGAGGACGGGGTAGGACTCCTGCTGACGGTTCACATGCGGGAGAGTTACATGAGGAGGTTGCTGAGAGCGCCGTTCCTGAGACTGGGAACGGGGCAGCTGAGAGACAGGGGCACAAAGAGCCCAGTCTGGTGATTCTGATCGCGTCTCTATGGGTCAGAGTTTCAGCTTATATTAGACGAGTAGAGGAGGCTGCCAGAGCCGGTAGGCGTGCCCCAGACTTTACAGGCACAGGAGGGACCATCTGAGAGGTCCCACACTGTTACTCAGGTACCAGCTGTACAGGTACCTGCTGCTGAGATTGCCAGCACCAGAGGAGCATAGAGGGCCTAGACCAGATACCTGGTTGAAGGCATTCCATCAGATGGGTGTACCCCCTTTCACTGGGAAGGTGGGGTTGAGGTTGAGCTCTGGATCGGGCATGTAGACTCAGCTCTGAGTCTATTCGATGTCCAGCTGACAGACAGATTGAGCTGGTTCAGACCTTATTCGGGACTTGGCACAACACTGGTGGAGATCAGTACGGGGTCAGGTTACTAGTTATGATCAGATGAAGACGATGATTAGAGAGCGTTTCTGCCCTGCCTCTCTGAGGAGGGAGAAACTGCGAGATTTTGTGGAGGCTGGGTTTGAGGATGTACCAGTCTCTGAGGCCATCAGGAGGTTTCAGGAGGAGCTGGCATTACTGGGACCAGCTGCAACCAGCACGTTTATCTCTTTTCCCGACGACTGAGGGATACTACCCGGACCTACATGGCGGGATTTCATTGTGAGACTCTTACAGATTATCAGGACAGAGCTTCCGATTATGAGAGGGAGCGAGCTGGACAGAGAGAGAGCTTCTCAGACCGGAGGGTCTGAGAAGAGACAGCGTACAGGGCAGACCAGTGCAGTACTGGTGGTTCTGCTAGTGGTTAGTGTGGTTAGAGACGCCAGGGTCAGCCTTCATCTGCACCAGTTGCAGAGAAGGGACGGCAGTGTTTTAACTGTGGAGATCCAGGGCATCTGAAGCCCGAGTGCACGAGGCCATTAGTGACGTGTTTTACTGTGGTAGACAGGGTCATAGAGCCGTTTACTGCCGTCAGGGCGGAGCTGCATCTCAGTAGGGTTCTTCTCCTGCCAGTGTAGCGGGAGGTGGGTAGAGGCCACCTCAGCTGCAGCAGCAGATATAGGGACATCAGAGAGTCCCAGATCGCCCTACGACTCAGGGATCTGCTCTTGGGCCGAGTAGAGGCAGAGGCCGTGGTGGAGGCACCACTAATACTAGAGGCCCACAAGGTCGTGTTTTTGAGCTGAGGAGTGCAGAGGAGCCAGCTGCACCTACTGCTACAGGTACCATTCTGATTCATGGTTTACCTGTTAGAGTTTTATTTGATATTGGTGCTACGCACTCTTTTATTTCTGATGCTTGTGTAGAGCGCCTTGGTTAGATACAGTTGAGGGGATGCCCTTTATTATAGGATTACCCGATGGTGGTAGGGTCAGAGGTACCCGTGAGATTCACGGTTGTCCCATTTCTGTAGGGACCCGTGTGTTACTAGTTGACTTCTTTGTCATGCCATTAGAGCATTAAGAAGTCATTCTAGGTGTGGATTGGATGGCTAGACATTCTGCAGTCCTAGATGTCGGTAGGAGGATCGTTACCCTCTCTACCGAGTTAGGCCAGATAGAGGTTTTCCGAGGTTGGGACCTTGGAAAGGTAGGCACAGTTATCAGCGCTATACGGGCAGCTAGACTGATTGCACAGGGTTGTGAGGCCTTCTGGTGTTATGCCATGAAGGAGGGGGAGAGTCCAACGTTAGAGGATATCCCAGTTGTTTGTGAGTTTACTGATGTTTTTACTGAGCCGTCCAGTTTACCACCTCAGAGGAGTGTGGATTTCAGTATCGAGTTAGAGCCTGGTACGAGACCCATCTCGAAGGCCCCATACCGGATGGCGCCTGTCGAGATGCTGGAGCTGAAGAATCAACTCGAGGAGTTGGCTGAGAAGGGCTTCATTCGCCCTAGCGTGTCCCCATGGGGAGCACCTGTCCTCTTCGTACAGAAGAAGGACGGATCACTGAGGTTATGCATAGATTACAGAGAGCTAAACAAGTTGACCAACAAGAACAAGTATCCACTGCCGCGCATTAATGATTTGTTAGATCAGCTACAGGGAGCGACTGTGTTCTCCAGGATTGACCTGCGTTCCAGGTATCACCAGTTGAGGGTGAGGGAGTAGGATGTGCACAGAACAGCATTCCGGACCAAATATGGCCATTACGAGTTTGTAGTGATGCCATTTGGGCTTACGAATGCCCCAGCCGTCTTTATGGAGTTGATGAACAGTATCTTCATCGACTTCCTGGATTAGTTTGTGGTGGTTTTTATTGATGACGTTCTGGTATACTCTCGCAGTGGAGAGGAGCATGCATGACATCTAAGGACTGTATTGTAGGTTTTGAGGGATAGATAACTTTATGCTAAGTTCTCTAAGTGTGAGTTCTGGATGCCAGAGGTAGCATTCCTGGGTCATGTAGTATCAGCTGAGGGGATCAAGGTTGATCCGGCGAAGATTAAGGCAGTAGCAGCATGGACTACACCGACGAACGTCAAGGAAGTACATAGTTTCCTTGGCCTAGCCGGTTATTACAGACGCTTTGTGGAGAGATTTTCTGTGATTGCCCGTCCACTGACGAGTTTGCTGAGGAAGACTACCAGATTTGTGTGGTCTGATCAGTGCAGACAGAGTTTTGAGGAGTTGAAGAGGCGTTTGACTTCTGCTCCTATTTTGGCACAGCTAGAGGGTACTGAGGATTTTGTGGTTTATAGTGATGCATCCAAGCTAGGCTTGGGATGTGTTTTGATGCAGCGAGGCAGAGTTATTGCTTATGCGTCTCGACAGTTGAAGACGTATGAGGAGAACTACCCGACTCATGATCTGGAGTTGGCAGCGGTAGTTCATGCACTGAAGATCTGGAGACATTACCTGTATGGTGCTACATGTCAGATCTTCACAGACCATAAGAGTCTGAAGTATATTTTCACGCAGTGGGAATTGAATAACCGCCAGCGTAGGTGGCTCGAGCTGATCAAGGACTTTTGATTTAGGGATTCCTGTACCATCCAGGGAAGGCGAACGTTGTCGCCGACGCCTCTGAGCAGGAAGACGCCTCGAGAGCAGGCGATTGCGAGGCTGACAGTTCACCATCAGTTGCAGAGAGATCCTAATCTGGTTAGACCTGGACATCCAGTTTCCTGATGGAGGATGCCCAGCTGCTGTACATTAGAGGTCCTTCCTGATCTGTTGGGCGAGATCCAACAAAAGCAAGGAGACCTGCCGTACTTTGCATGAGAATACGAGATAGGATGTCTCGGAGATGAGGCACCACAGTTCATGCTTGGAGCAGATGGAGTTTTGAGGCGCCGCGGTCGCGTCTGTGTATCCTGCTGATACAGAGGTGAGGCAGAGGATTTTACAGGAGGCTCACTGTACACCCTTACTCTGTACATCCAGGTACGAGTAAGATGTATCAGGACTTGAGACGTATATATTAGTGGGGATGGGCTGAAGCCCGATGTAGGCCAGATTTGTAGCTACAGTGTGCGACCTGCCAGCAGGTCAAGATCGAGCATTTCCAGACCTGGGAGGTGAGCTCCATCCACTTCCTTGTTCCACAGAGGAAGTGGGAGGACGTCACCATGGATTTTGTAACCTGGACTGAGGCTGAGGCTGAGCCGGAGTTTTGATGCCATCTGGGTTATAGTAGACAGATTGACGAAGACGGCACGTTTCATTCCTATCAGGGAGACGTGGTCGGTGAGCAGATTAGCTGAGGAGTATACTAGGCAGATAGTGAGACTCCATGGTGTACCGAGGACGATCGTCTCAGATAGAGATGGGCGATTTACCTCGAGATTCTGGCAGCAGATTCAGACTGCCCTGGGGACGAGTTTGCACTTCACGACTGCGTTCCATCCTCAGACAGATGGTCAGTCAGAGAGGACCATTCAGACCCAGGAGGATATGCTACGAGCTTGTGTGTTGGATTGGGGACAGGTGTGGACGGATCATCTCCCACTTGTTGAGTTCTCCTACAACAACAGCTGGCATGCATCTATTGGGATGGCCCCATATGAGGCACTGTATGGACAGAGATGTCGTACCCCGTTATGCTGGGATGAGCAGTGCAGTGTTAGTGGTTTAGCACGTGATCAGATTCAGGATGATATGGCTCGAGTAGCATTGATCAGAGAGCGTATGCTGACTGCGCAAAGCCGTCAGAAGTCTTATGCTGACAGGAGGCGTAGACCTCTAGAGTTCAGAGTTGGAGCCCATGTGTGGCTGAGAGTGTCCCCGACAGGAGGTGTTAGGCGTTTTGGCGTTAAGGGGAAGTTGAGTCCCCGATATGTCGGACCGTTCGAGATTCTGGATCGGGTTGGGAGCGCAGCTTACAGATTAGCCTTGCCTCCGAGATTAGAGGGTGTTCACCCTGTGTTTCACGTGTCTCAACTGAGGGAGTATATACAAGATCCGAGACACATCGTGAGTTATGAGGATTTGGTGGTTGAGCCGGACCACACTTTTGTTGAGTATCCTATTGCAGTCCTAGAGCGAGGTATGAGACACCTGCGTTCGAAGGACATTCCTATGTTGAGGATACAGTGGTCGAGACGAGGACCCGAAGAGGCTACATGGGAGACTGAGGATAATATCTAGAGGAACTATCCAGAGTTCTATGCCGAGATAGGTGCACCAGTAGAATCACCGAGTAGATCTTAGTACTAACTTGGTGAGTCTTGTCTGCTTATATGCTTATATGCTATGATGTGTTTATTTTCATGCTAGCCTTGAATGTGATTATGATCTTATTAGATCTTGTTATGCTAGTATGATACTTGTTTATACCTGGAGATGGTTCTTTCCTCTATGCTATTGTGATACGTTTAGGATTTAGCTGGAGATGGTTCTTTCCTCCATGCTATTTTGATGGACATAGTAGTGCTGGAGATGTTCTTCCTTCATGCCTTTTTGTTATGATTATGATACGGCTAGAGATGTGCTTCCTCTATGCCCTGTGGTGTGTTTATAGTTGGCTAGAGATGGTTTCTCTAGGCCCTGGATAGTATAGATTGCAGCTGGAGTTGATGATTTCCTCCATGCTTATGTTTGAGGTTATAGAGAGTGTTACCTCGGCTTCTGAGTCCGAGTGGTTTTAGGATCTTGCAAGTTTCGGGACAAAACATGTTTTTAGGGGGATGAGATGTGAGAACCCTTTCCTTTCGGACCGAGATCGGACCATAGCCGAGATTGGCTTTGGCCCAAGATTGGCCTTTCCGCACCACGGGCTTGACCGCCGCCCCTGCGGCTCAAGGAACCGCCCCTGCGGTTTCCGGCGGCTACAGCCGGTTTTCTTGACTCTTTGACCATGCTTTACCTTCTCCTTTCCTTTCTTCTTAAGCCTCTTCTGTGGCTCGTGAGCAAGGGTTTCCATTCCTTTCCCCAGCCTTACGTCCTTCTTGCTTCTTCCTTCATCTCCTTGATCTTGTGTGTGAGTTCTCTTAAAGTTTGCAAAGGAGTTGTGGTGTGGCTTTGCTAAGATTGTTCCTATGTATGTTTGCTGAGCTTGTGATGCCAGCTGAGAGTGTGTTGTGCTTCCCTTGGGTGATTCCAGCAGTTGAGGTGAGCATCTTGCTTCTCCTTTCTTTCCTTCTTTCTTGTTCTTCCTTCCTTAGCTTAGGATTAGATGAATGAATCATAGAGTGATGTTGGAATATGAATGTGTGTGTATGTATGTGACTATGGAAGAGAGTAGACGTGAGTTGATCACGTGAAGAGCCAAAGAGAAGCCGCGAGGTTTCATTCTGCACTGTCGCCGCCCTGCGGCCAGAAGTCACCGCCCTGCGGCCAGAAGTCACCGCCCCTGCGGAAGACGTGCCGCAGCGCCTGCACCGTGCCAGCGTCGTGCCTGCGTTGCCAGCAATCCTTGTCACCGCCCCGCGGCTAAGCGTCACCGCGCTTGCGGTTGCCTGCATTCCGCCCCTGCGTCCTTAGCTCACGCAGGTGCGTTTTGTCCTGGGCTACCTATAGTTAGGTAGTTCCTTTCCTTTCTAGTATGAGAGAACTAGTATCATGCTAGGTATCGGTTTATGATGAGTATGATATAGATATGCCGGTTACGGCCTTGAGGTTATGAGTTGGATATGATCCCTTATGGATCTCTTGGGTCTAGGTGTGACCCTTTGTGTGATAGGATTGTGATATATATATGTGTGCCTTGTATAGGCTGTGTTGTCCTCCAGTTGGAGTGGACGTTTCTGGGAATTGTTCGTTGCGAGATACTTCTCAGATCGAGGTAAGTCCATAGGACTTACTTAGCTACTATCCTTATATTGGATGTATGCTTGAGTGGTGTGTGTTATATGTTTTATAGCATGTGTTGTTATGGTCACCGACCTATTTTATATTGACCGCCCATTGTAGTGGATGTGACAACTTACCTTTCATCCCGTGGTGGAGTCTGGAAAGTTCTCTGTAAGCTAGTTAGTTCTGGTATACGAGAAGGGCACCTACCACTCCATATGGTATACGGGAAAGTGCGCTGATACCACTCCAGCTAGCTATTGCACGCAGAGGCGAGGGTTATATATACATTCCTCGTGTCACATATATTCATATACATTTATTATACGATTGAATGATTCAACTTATTAAAGATAATAAACTAGGTAAATGTTTGATATCATGCCGCAGTGTTTATCATTTCTGAGGTGTGTTTGTGCTTTAGCATCTTCTTATATATGTGTATAGTTAGCTAACGGTTTCATACCGTGTTGTAGATCCCTCGCAGGTTAGGAGAGTTGCGGAGTGATCCGGAGGGGTGATCTGCTGAGGGTTCCGTACACGGGGCATTCGTGGGGTTTTTGAGATTATCCATATTGTACAGATTTCTGTTTTGATTGTACTCAGCAGTACTGTATAAACCTTTTGATACTTATATATCAGTTTTATGTTTTGTTTTAATCTGTTGGTGCCTTGTTGTAAGATTCAGTGAAGTTGTTGTCAGGCTAGGGCCCGGATCCATTGTGAGATCCTAGCCCAGTAGCGCCTCGAGTCCTACGGATTTGGGGTGTTACATAAACCTCTTTATAAATAAAATTGATATAACCTACATTCAAATTAATATTTAATTTATCGGTTAAAGTTTAAAAATCTCATTCGTAAAATTAATTGTGTTTTTTGTTTGTCACTATCGTAGTTCCATTTAATCAAAATTTGTATTAGTGAAAAAATTATAAAATTTTAATGAATTTGATAATATTGTTAAAACTATTAATATTTTTTTAAAAACGTTCAAATATTTTTTACTAAGGTTAAAATACAAATAAAATATAATAATATATTATAAAATAAAGTTTAAAACGCAAACCCGCACAAGGTGCGGGTATTGCACTAGTTTATATACTAAAGCAGCCCATGAACTTACACGTGACACAGTTTGGTGAATCCACGTCATTAACTTTACACGTGGCGCAGTTTGATGAATCCACGTCGTTAAATTTACACATGTCAGTTTTTTGTTAATCCACGTCCCACCAAGTTAAAACAAATTATTTAAAACATTTGATTTACGAATTTTAACTAATTTATTTTATATATTGAGTCTTCCAATATTTTGTTATTATACGTATAATTTTTCACAAAATCTTTTTTACCAAATCTAATTTACGATTTTTAACTAATTTATTTTTTATATTCAGTCTTCAAATTTTTTTTGTAACATACGTATAATTTTTCATACAATAATATATTTCACCAAATCTGATTACGAATTTTAACTAATTTAATTTATATATCGAGTCTTCAAATTGTTTTTAATATACGTATATTTTTCATACAAAAATATTTTTCACCAAATCTGATTACGAATTATAACTAATTTAATTTATATATCGAGTCTTCAAATTGTTTTTAATATACCTATAATTTTCAAACGTTGATTTTTTTATTTAAACTTTTAAAGATCTTTTTTTTTACTTATATTTTTCAAACGCTGATTTTTAATAACTTATAAATTTTATTTTTTATTTAAAATTTTAATGATCTTAATTTTTTATTATTTATATTTCTAACTTTTAATTGAACTTTTATTTTTCTGAAACATATAAACTTTAAATTCTCCTAAAATAAGTTTTTTTAAACTACTAACAAATATATTTCTTCATTTTTTAGAATAAAAAAAATTAGAATTAAAATTTTTCCTTTTTTTTAATAATAAGTGTTTTTTCATTTTAAAAAAATGATTTTAATATTTTTTTTGGAAAATATTTTAGATATTTTAAAATAATTTTGTATAAAAATTCATAAATTTCATATTAAAAATATACGGGAAAAAATTGAAAAACAAATTCCCAAAAAAATAAATTTCGATATTTTTTAGAAAATATCGACTTTTAAAAACAAATCATATATTTTTAATAAATTTTTTTTCATTTGCAAAAAAAAAATTTTAGAAGTTCCGGAAAAAAATCAAGAAAGGTTTGATTTTTTGTTATAAAAATTAAAAATATTATACTTTTTTGTTTTACTTTTAACGCATTAATTTATTTATAAAAAAAGAAATCACATTACACTAATAATCCTAATTTTTTTAATGACATCTAAAAAATCAGGTGTCCAATTATATCCAGAATTAGAAATTTTTTCTGGAAAAATAAGTTACATTATTATTTTTTAAATACGTTGATAGTATGTATCATTTTCAAT
This sequence comes from Fagopyrum tataricum, assembly GCA_002319775.1. Classification (NCBI taxonomy): domain Eukaryota; kingdom Viridiplantae; phylum Streptophyta; class Magnoliopsida; order Caryophyllales; family Polygonaceae; genus Fagopyrum; species Fagopyrum tataricum. Next base: position 30,599,604 of record CM008283.1, on the reverse strand, counting down.
ATATTTCGAAGTTGATATTATTCTGAGTTTAATTGATAGTTGTTATTATTTTGACTTTAAAAAAAAAATTTAGTAACATTTATTATTTTAATAACTTGACACATGCTATTAGTATTATTAATTGTTAGGTAATTCACTATTTAAATTTAATTATTTAATATTGTAATTTTTTACTTAGACATTCTACTTATATTATATAAATCTATTTCATTTACATTGTAATATATTATTATTTAATATTGTTAATTTAAATTTTATGATTTGTTTTACACTTCTTTTTTTGTTAGTATATGTATTACAGATGACTTCTGATCTATCTTATATAATAAAGCAACCCATGAACTGATACTGTAACACCCCAAATCCGTAGGACACGGAGTGCTACTGGGCTAGGATCTCACAATGGATCCTGACCCTAGCCTGACAACAAGTTCAATGAATCTTACAACAAGGCACCAATAGATTAAAACAAAACATAAAACTGATATATATATATATATATATATATATATATATATATATATATATATATATACATATCAAAAAGGTGATACAGAGTACTGCTGAGTACAAAGTCAAACAGAAATCCGTACAACATAAATAACCCATCCCACGATATCGCCCAGTGTACGGAACCCTCAACAGATCACCCCTCTGGATCACTCTACAGCTCTCTTAACCTGCAAAGGATCTACAACACGGTATAAAACCGTTAGCTAACCATACACATATATAAGAAGATGCTAGAGCACAAACACACATCAGAATCATAACACATCATCATGCTTTCACACATGTACCCGGTTTATTATCTTTAATAAGTCCAGACACTCAATCGTATAAATAGATGTATATGAATATACGTGACACGAGGAATGTATATAACCCTCGCCTCTGCGTGCAATAGCTAGCTGGAGTGGTATCAGCGCACTTTCCCGTATTCCATATGGAGTGGTAGGTGCCCTTCCCGTATACCAGAACTAACTAGGTTACAGAGAACTTCCCAGACTCCACTAAGGGATGAAAGGTAAGTTGTCACAGCCACTACAATGGGCGGTCAATATAACATAGGTCGGTAATGAACCATATCGCATGCTACAAAGCATATAACAATCACCACTCAAGCATACATCCAATATAAGGATAGTAGCTAAGTAAGTCCTATCGACTTACCTCAAGCATTCATCGAGAACTTTATGTTAAGTTATCAAGCATTCATCGACTTCCTAGATCAGTTTGTGGTGGTTTTTATTGATGATATTCTGGTATACTCTCGCAGTGGAGAGGAGTATGCAGGACATCTGAGGACTGTATTGCAGGTTTTGCGGGATAGAGAACTTTATGTTAAGTTCTCTAAGTGTGAGTTCTGGATGCCAGAGGTAGCATTCCTGGGTCATGTGGTTTCAGCTGAGGGGATCAAGGTGGATCCAGCGAAGATTGAGGCAGTAGCAGCATGGACGACACCGACGAACGTCAAGGAAGTACGTAGTTTCCTAGGCCTAACCGGTTATTACAGACGCTTTGTGGAGGGATTTTCTGTGATTGCCCGTCTACTGACGAGTTTGCTGAGTAAGACTACCAGATTTGTGTGGTCTGATCAGTGCAGGCAGAGTTTTGAGGAGTTGAAGAGGCGTTTGACTTCTGCTCCTATTTTGGCACAACCAGAGGGTACTGTGGATTTTGTGGTTTATAGTGATGCATCCAAGCTAGGCTTGGGATGTGTTGTGATGCAGCGAGGCAGAGTTATTGCTTATGCGTCTCGACAGTTGAAGACATATGAGGAGAACTACCCGACTCATGATCTGGAGTTGGCAGCGGTAATTCATGCACTGAAGATCTGGAGACATTACTTGTATGGTGCTACATGTCAAATCTTCACAGACCATAAGAGTCTGAAGTATATTTTCACGCAGCACGAATTGAATAACCGCCAGCGTAGGTGGCTCGAGCTGATGAAGGATTTTGATCTGGAGATTCTGTACCATCCAAGGAAGGCGAACGTTGTCGCCGATGCCCTGAGCAGGAAGACGCCTCGAGAGCAAGCGATTGCTAGATTGACAGTTCAACATCAGTTGTAGAGAGATGTGATCTGGTTAGAGTTGGACATCCAGTTTCCTGATGAGGATGTCCAGCTGCGTACTTTAGAGGTTCTTCCTGATCTGTTGGGCGAGATCCAACAGAAGCAGGAGACCTGCCCTACTTTAATGAGGATACGAGATAGGATGTCTCGGGATGAGGCACCATAGTTCCTGCTTGGAGCAGATGGAGTTTTGAGGCGCCGCGGTCGCGTCTGTGTACCTGCTGATACAGAGCTAAGGCAGAGGATTTTACAGGAGGCTCACTGTACACCTTACTCCGTACACCCATGTACGAGTAAGATGTATCAGGACTTGAGACGTATATATTGGAGGGGAGGGCTGAAGCCCGATGTGGCCAGATTTGTGGCAAAGTGTGCGACCTGTCAACAGCTCAAGATTGAGCATTTCAGACCTGGAGGTGAGCTCCATCCACTTCCTGTTCCACAGAGGAAGTGGGAGGACGTCACCATGGATTTTGTGACTAGACTGAGGCTGAGCCGGAGTTTTGATGTCATATGGGTCATAGTAGACAGACTGACGAAGACGGCACGTTTCATTCCTCACAGGGAGACGTGGCCGGTGAGCAAATTAGCTGAGGAGTACACTAGGCAGATAGTGAGACTCCATGGTGTACCGAGGACGATCGTCTCTAACAGAGATGGACGATTTACCTCGAGATTCTGGAAGCAGATTCAGACTGCCCTGGGGACGAGTTTACACTTCACGACTGCGTTCCATCCTCAGACAGATGGTCGGTCAAAGAGGACCATTCAGACCTTGGAGGATATGCTGCGAGCTTGTGTGTTGGATTGGGGGCAAGTGTGGACAGATCATCTCCCACTTGTTGAGTTCTCTTACAACAACAGCTAGCATGCATCTATTGGGATGACCCCATATGAGGCGCTGTATGGACAGAGATGTCGTACCCCGTTATGCTGGGATGAGCAGAGTAGTGTCAGTGGTTTAGCACCTGATCAGATTCAGGATGATATGGCTCGAGTAGCATTGATCAGAGAGCGTATGCTGACTGTACAGAGCTGTCAGAAGTCTTATGCTGACAGGAGGCGTAGGCCTCTAGGCGTTTTGGCATTAAGGGGAAGTTGAGTCCCCGATATGTCGGACCATTCGAGATTCTGGATCGGGTTGGGAGCGCAGCTTATAGATTAGCCTCGCGTCCGAGATTAGAGGGTGTTCACCTTGTGTTTCACGTGTCTCAGCTGAGGGAGTACATACCAGATCCGAGGCACATTGTGAGTTATGAGGATTTGGTGGTTAAGCCGGACCACACGTTTGTTGAGCATCCTATTGCAGTCCTAGAGCGAGGTATGAGACGCCTGCGTTCGAAGGACATTCCCATGTTGAGGATACAGTGGTCGAGACGAGGACCCGAGGAGGCTACATGGGAGACTGAGGATAGTATCCAGAGGAACTATCCAGAGTTCTATGCCGAGATAGGTGCACCAGTAGGATCACCGAGTAGATCTTAGTACTAGCTTGGTGAGTCTTATCTGCTTATATGCTTATATGCTATGACATGTTTATTTCATACTAGCTCTGGTGTGATTATGATCTTATTAGATCTTGTTGTGCTAGTATGATTCTTGCTTATAGCTAGAGATGGTTCTTTCCTCCATACTATTATGATATGATAGGTTTAGCTGGAGACGGTTCTTTCCTCCATGCTATTTTGATGGACATAGTAGTGCTGGAGATGTTCTCCCTCCATGCCTTTCTGTTATGGTTATGATACGGCTAGAGATATGATTCCTCTATGCCTTGTGATGTGTTTATAGTTGGCTAGAGATGGTTTCTCTAGGCCTTGGATAGTATAGTTTGCTGCTAGAGTTGATGATTTCCTCCATGCTTATGTTTGAGGTTATAGAGAGTTTTACCTCGGCTTTTGAGTCCGAGTGGTTTCAGGACTTTGCATTTTTCGGGACGAAACTTGTTTTTAGGGGGGTGAGATGTGAGACCCCTATTCTTTCGGACTGAGATCGGACCATAGCCGAGATTGGCCTTGCCGCACCCGCGGGCATGATGGCCGCCCTTGCGGGTTCCCGCTGCCGCGGCCCAGTGAACCGCCCCTGCGGTTTCCTGCGGCTGCAGCCGTTTTTGTTGACCCTTTGACCCGTGCTTTACCTTTACCTTACTTCTTCCTTTCCCTTGGCTAATCAAGGGTTTCATCTTCACTTCTCTTCCTCAGTTCCTACGTCCTTCTTGCTTCTTCATCCCTTTCCTTGATCTTGCTTGAGTTTCTCTTGGAAAGTGTGCTTGGTGGTTGTTGATATGCTAGTGATGTGTGTTGCTGAGCTTGGAAGCCAGCTTTGGTGTGTGTTGAACTTCCCTGCAGCCTAGGACCACAACTGTGGTAAGCTTCCTTCTTCCTCTTCTCTTCTTTCTTCTTGGATTCCATTTCTTTAGCTTAGGATTAGATGTTTGGACATAGGATGTTGATGGAATGTGTATATTGTGGCATGTGTGTGTTTTTGATGGAGTGAAGACGTGATTTGATCACGTGAAGAGCCGAAGAGAGGCCGCGGGTTTACATTCTGCACAGAGGCCGCCCCCGCGCCTGGAAACCACCGCCCCTGCGGAAGCCGTGCCGCAACGTCAGCGCCTTGCCTGCGTCGCCTGTGTACCTTGTCACCGCCCCTGCGGCTGCTCCCTGCCGCGCCTGCGGGTTATCCATTCCGCCCCTGCGTCCCTTGATCACGCAGGTGCGTCTTGTCCCGGGACTACCCAGAGTTGGGTAGCTCCTTTCCTTTCCTAGTATGAGGGAACTAGTACCATGCTAGGTATCGGTTTATGATGAGTATGATATAGATATGCCGGTTACGGCCTTGAGGTTACGAGTTTGATATGATCCTTATGGATCCCTTGGGTCTAGGTGTGACCCCTTTGTGTGATAGGAGTTTGATATATATATATATATATATGTATGCCTTGTATAGGCCATGTTGTCCTCTAGTTTGGAGTGGACCAGTCGGAGAGTTGATCATACTTGAGTTACTCTTGAGATTGAGGTAAGTCCATAGGACTTACTTAGCTATTATCCTTATATTGGATGTATGCTTGAGTGGTGTGTGTGTTATATGCTCCATAGCATGTGTTATTATGGTCACCGACCTATGTTATACTGACCGCCCATTGTAGTGGCCGTGATAACCTTTCCCTTTCATCCCGTAGTGGAGTTTGGGAGGTTCTCTGTAGTCAGGCCAGATCGGCTATAAAGGAAGGACCCTCACCACTCCCATAGGGTACACGGGAGGTGTGCTTATACTACTCCAGCTGGCTAGAGTACTCAAAGGTGGGGATTATATTCCTCGTGTCACATATCTTCATATACATCTATTTATACGATTCAGTGATTTAACTTATTAAAGATAATAAACCGGGTAAATGTGTGATATCATGATGATGTGTTAATATTATTGATGTGTGTTTGTGCTCTAGCATCTTCTTATATATGTGTATAGTTAGCTAACGGTTTTATACCGTGTTGTAGATCCTTTGCAGGTTAGGAGAGCTGCAGAGTGATCCAGAGGAGTGATCTGTTGAGGGTTCCGTACACTGGGCGTATTCGTGGGATTTAGGGTTTATCATTATTGTACGGATTTCAGTTTGACTTTGTACTCAGTAGTACTCTGTATCATCCTTTTGGCATGTATATATATATATATATATATATATATATATATATATATATATATATATATATATATATATATATATATATATCAGTTTTTATGCTTTGTTTTAATCTATTGGTGCCTTGTTGTAAGATTCAGTGAAGTTGTTGTCAGGCTAGGGTCAGGATCCATTGTGAGGTCCTAGCCCAGTAGCACTCGAGTCCTATGGATTCGGGGTGTTACATCTCTTGCTCATTCACGTTAGTTTCTTTCCGTCTTCCTCCCATGGCTCCATTTTTACTCTCTTCTCTTCTCTTCTTCCATCTTGTGGAGGATCTTTGTGTATGGACTGCAGCAAAGGGATTCCAGGTTGTGGTAAGCTCCTTCCTCTCCCTCCTCTCTCTTCCTTGATGTTTTTCCCTTCTTCTTCTTCCCTCCTTCATCCATGGCTATGGAGGAAGATCTTGAGGAGTTTTGCTCAACTCTTTGCATGCATAGGTTCTTAGCTCGATTAGGTCAAGGAGAGGTGCCTAAGACCAGTTTCTTTCCGTCTTCCTCCCACGACGTTTTGTAGCACGACCGCGGGGGCGGATCATCACGGCAGCGGGCGCGGCCTGCCGCAGAGGCGGCTCAGCACGGCCGCGGGAGCGGCACAACACCGCCGCGGGTGCGGCTCGGCATGGCCGCGGGGCGGCGGCAGGCTCACGGCTCAGCACAGCCGCAGGCTCCAGGACACGACGGCCGCGGGGGCGGCTCCCTTCCGCCGCGGGTGCGGCCGGCAGCTCCGCTGGGGCGGCCTCTGGTTCCGCAGGGGCGGCTCCTGCTCCGCCGGGGAGCCAGCTTGACTCCATGACTGCGTTTCTTCGACAGTAGGTTGGATCATGTTAGTAGCATGCCTAGGATGGATCTAGAGTAGCTTGGAATGCCACTTAGTGGTTGTGAACCTAGGAGCCCTTAAGGCTCGATGTAAGTGATAGATATGAGCATGTGAGCATGATAGACCTTCTAGGCTAGCTTGTGCCTCTTTGGTTGAGGATTACTCTTGTGGAATTATGGATTGTTGTGGGCTGTTTCATGTGTGGAGAGTGTGATGAGTACTTGGGACCTAGGATGCATTACTAGCTTGAGGGTTAGGTGATCTTGCATAGATCACTAGAGTGAAGTCTAAGACTTCTTGAGCGCGAGTATGTATTGATATGCATATCTCTTGTGAGCAGGTTGTGGGCTTCCGCCTTAAGGAAGCAAGAGTGTGGTGACTTGAGTGTGATGACGAGGTAAGTCTCCGGACTTACTTAGCTCGTATTTTATGTATTAGCATTGATGTGTGTGTGGTGGTGTGTGTTTATGTTCTTGTTATAACAACTAAACCGGTAAATAGGACCACCGACCTTATATATATGTTGGCCCAAGTGTATGATAACGGGCGGTGACATCTTCTGCCTAGCCTTGCCTGGGGCTAGGAGGATCTTGGCGACTGGCCCGGCGGGTATACGGTCGGGTGCATCCGTACCATTCCTTGCCGGTAGGAGGGACCGAGGCGAGACCACAGTGGTCTCGTGTCACAAACCGAAGTTGAATTAGAACAGGATATGACTTAATAATATAAAGATAATAAACCGGACTTGTGTGTTATATGTTATGTGCTATGTATGTGTTTGTGCCTTCACCGCTTTTCTAATGCTTTGAATATGAGCTAACGGTTTTAAACCGTGGTTGTAGATGACTTGCAAGTTAGGGACGCCGCCGAGTGAGGTGGAGGAGTGGATAGCCGGGATCTCCGTACATTATAGGACGGGGACGTTTTTGGGATATGTCTTTGTAATGTGGATTATGTAGTACGGTTTGGTTTTCTTATCGGAGTTGTGATGTTTTGAGGACTCGGCTGAGTTTCTACTTTGTAGTCTTTACATTTCGGTTTTCTCATACATTTAAAACGTTTTGAGTTTTTGCCTTTATTTGTTCCTTGTTGGAAAGGTCCGGTGAAATTGTTGTCAAGCTAAGGGTCAGGACTCATGAGGTCTCGCCCGTAGCATCCCGAGTCCCGTGGATTTGAGGTGTTACAAAATTAGTATCAAAGCCCTAGGTTAACAACAATGGCACTCGCAATCTTTTTAAAAGCCGAATGAGGAATAAACAGAACCCACACGAGTTCTGACTTTTCGTTTTCAAAATCATGTGCATGAGTCGGGTTTGGGTTAGAATGTACGGGACCACCACTCCTTCCGCAAACCTCGGCGACATAGATCTCTGGATTAGAAGTATGTTTATATCATTACATATTTATATATATATATATATGACCTTAGGATGTTTGTGGATTTGTGTGTACCTAGCTACGTATGTGGCCTTAGGATGTTTTGGACTTGTATTATTTGGATGTACTTTATGACCATGCTTGCCTTACGTTTTAGGTTTTATCATACCGAAATCATAAGTAGTACATGTGTATTTATACATAAGTAATCGCCATACGCTATTAGATAGCACGTACGAGAGCTACCGCTTACGTAGGACCCGCCAGGGGTAGACCCACCCTTTCTCCTACCGTCCCGAGAGGGCAGGGACGTGTGGAAAGACCTCCAGGCGTGAGAGGTCGGGGACGTATCCCCATTGCGGACCCTCCAGTTGTGGATCCACCAGTAGTTAAGGTTCCCGTAGAGTAGGACGTCGCCGAGAGCATCGTTCCCGAGGTTGGGGATAGGACCGTTGGGAGGTCCGGGCGCAGAGTTCTCCATCTGCCAGGACCAAGGGAGCGTCCATTGGAGCTACCGTGTTTGAGGACTACGTACGACGAGAACAATGGAGATAACAAACTTAAGTTCTTCGAGAAGATGCGTGGACAACTAAAGATGCGAATCGAGGAGGAGATGGGTGCATTCTAACAAGGTTAAAGGCGGTGTTCCATCACGAGAAGTGAAGCTTTCCTTAGACGCTCCTAAGATGTGGAGCCAAGATGAGAACGTGATCGAACCAAGTGCGAAAGATGTAAGATACCGTAAGTTAAGCTTACGAGGTACCATTAAGTGAAGAGTCAACATTACGAGAGTTATGAGAAGAATGGCAAGGTGGGGTTTTACGCGGAGTTGACCGGTTTCTGTTATGACGATAAGGCGAAGAAACGCCAAAAAGAAGAAGTATGTAAATGATGATCCTAAGAAGATGAGAGCAACACGTGGATGCTAACTAACGTTAGAGATTTTGAGGAGACGCACTTACAAGATATCATGAAGCGCGGTTAAGCCTATGAAGGTGAGTCATGTGACTCAAAAACGCCGAGAAGGGTATATTTATCTCGCTGAAGGAAAAGGAAGCGTGAAATGAAGAATGAGCTAACAGAGTTTAAGGTAGAGTACCCCGAAAGGGTAGCCTTCATGAGAATGATACCATGGAAGCATAGAAGAATGGTAAGTCATTGACATAGGAGAAGGTCATTTATCAACTAATTGGGACAACCGAGAACGCGCATGTGCGGGTGGTCTATGAATGAGTGTAGGGGAGAGTAACCAGGCTGTGGAATCATAAATGAACGGTAACAAGAGCTCAGATCTTAAACTCTTGATTTGAAGTTGTTATGGAGAACACTAGTTTGCGGAAAGAGAGACGGTCATCTCCATTTGTACATCGATCACATTGAGCTGAACAAGATGACAAGGAAGAACAAGTACCCCCTTACCGCGTAGAGATGATCTACTCGACCGGTTCCAAGGGTCGGTGGTCTCTGCTAAGATCGAGTTAAGGTTTGATTGTCACCAATTGAGAAGTCGAGACTGGGATAGTGCAACTTTTGCATTCCGGACAAACCATGGTCACTACGAGTTGTAGTGATTCCATATGGGCTTACTAATGCCCGAATAGGACATTCTGGTCTACTCTCGAAGAAGGGAGAAGTTGTATGACCAGTTGTCTCGGGATGACAACCCCCGAAGGATGTGAAAGAAGTTACAAGTTTTCTTTGATGGACTGATCATTACCGGATTTGTGGAGAGATTCTCCAAGTAACACCACCTATGGTTAATCTACTCTGGATGACGATGAAGTATCGAGTGGGACGAAAATGGACAATGGATGTGTGCGAGTTAAGAGGAGATTCATTGGTGCAACTGTTTCGGAAATTGCCTCGAAGTGTGATCGGTTTGAAGTGTACAAGTGATTCTTCAAGAATGGTCTTGATTGAGTATGGAGAGACGATGCAAAAGTTATAGCATACATGTCTCGTTAGTAGGAGCAGTGTAAAGCAAAGCATTTCCATCGTTACATAGAACTTGCCACAAGAATTGAGGAAACGTAACATCAAAGTTTGGTTTGACAAGAACCAAAGCCAACGGTGTAAATTGAAAGTTCGGTCTTCTTTGTTAGAGACAGGCAAAGGAGAAAATTAATGGAAATGTCGTAGTAAGAAAGACCCGAGAATGAAGTTGAGTTTCCGATACATCGGACCCTTTTGAGATCTTAGCGCAAGTTGGGGAAAGTGTTTTACCAGCTGGCATGGCCGCTGGAAGTAGAGGGTGTTCATTTGGCGTTTCAAGTGTATCAATCGAGAAAGGAGGACGTACCGAAGACGGTATTTAGGACGAGATACGGCCGTTATGAGTTGTCATGATGCCACTTGGGCTCGCGAATGCAACCGCCGTCTTCATGGAGTTGATGAACGGCATCTTCAAAGAATTCTTGGACCAGTTCGTGGTAGTGGTTATAGACGAAATCTTAGGTTACTCCCGGAGTAGGGAGGAGCTTGAGGGACACCTGAGGGCGGTGCTTCGAGTCCTCCAGGATAGAGAGCTTTGCGCTAAGCTCTCTGAGTGCGAGTTCAGGATGTCCTAGGTGGCATTCCTGGGTCATATAGTTCCGCCGAAGGTGTTATGGTTGACCCGGCGAAGATAGAGTTGTTTCCTCATGACCGCCTCCTAGGACGGTCAAGAAAGTGCTCAGTTTTTTAGGCTTAGCGGGATACTACCTCCGTTTTATTGAGGGTTTCTCCGTGATTGCACGACCGCTCACTTCCTTGCTGAGGAAGTCTACCAGGTTCGTTTGGTCCGAGCCTTGTCAGCACAGTCTCGAGGAGCTGAAGAGGATGTTGACCTCCGCTCCTGTTTTAGCCCAGCCTGAGGGCGTGGAGGTTTTTGTAGTGTATAGTGACGCCTCCAAGCTAGGATTGGAGTGCGTTTTGATGCAAAGAGGTAGGGTTATTGCATACACTTCTCGGCAACTGAAGCCGTACGAGAAGAATTACCCTACCCACGATCTTGAGCTAGCGGCAGTGATTCATGCCTTGAAGATCTGGAGACACTACTTGTATGAGGCTACGTGCCAGATCTTCACAGACCATAAGAGTCTGAAGTATATATTCACTCAGCGGGAGTTGAATAACCGCCGGAGGAGATGGTTGGAGCTGATTAAGAACTTTGACTTGGAGATTTTGTACCATCCGGGGAAGGAGAACGTAGTCGCCAATGCTTTGAGCAGGAGGACACCTCGAGGGGAGGCGATAGCTCGGCTTACGGTTCAGCCTCAGCTGCAGAGGGATTGGTGGGTTTGGAGTTGGATATCCGGTTCCCGGATACGGACGGTTGTTGTCCGAGGTAGGGGTAGTACCTGACCTGTCTGGTGAGACCCTGCAAAAGCAGGAGGGATCTCCCATTTTGAGGAGGGTCCGGGACAGGGTGTCCCGAGGAGAGACAACGCCGTTATCACAGGAGCAGACGGGCGATTGAGACGTCAGGGACGTACTTGTGTACCGTCAGACCAGGAGTTGAGAGAGCGGATTTTTGCATGGGGCACATCCCACACCTTACTCGGTGCACCCAGGCACGAGTAAGATGTACCAAGATATTAGGAGATTTTATCGGTGGGGCGGGCTCAACCCCGATGTAGCTAGATATATATGTGGCCCGATGCGCGACCCGCCAACAGGTCAAGACCGAGCACCAGAGACGGAGGAGAACTTCACCCACCGCCCATGCCACAGTGGAAGTGGGAGGACATATTCAAATCTGTTAGATTGTGAGATTACATGGAATACCGAAGACCATCATCTCGGACAGGGACAGGCGTTTTACCTCAAGGTTTTGGCACGCGTCGATGGGGAGCAACCGTATGAGGCATTGTATGGACGGAGATGCTGTACTCCCTTATGTTGGGATGAGCGGGGGAGTTTTAGCGTTGTAGCTCCAGATCAGGTACAGGACGACGTGGCTAGAGTTGCTTTGGTCCGAGAGAGGATATTGACCGCGCAGAGCCGTCAAAGGTCGTATGTGGACAGGAGGCGTAGACCTCTCAAGTTCAGGGTAGGAGCTCATGTGTGGTTGAGGGTATCACCAACGCGAGGCGTCAGGCGATTCAGCATTAATGGGAAGTTAAGCCCCGATATGTCGGTCCATTCGAGATCTTGGAGAGATTCGGTGAGGTGGAATACCGGTTAGCATTGCCACCTTGGTTAGAGGGTATACATCCGGTATTTCATGTCCCTCAGCTGAGAGAGTACATACACGACCCGAGACACATCATCAATCACGAGGACCTAATGGTCGAGCCGGACCATACATTTGTAGAGCATCCTATAGCAGTTTTAGAGCGGAGTACGAGGCGCCTTCGATCGGAGGAGATACCGATACTGAGAGTGCAGTGGTCGAGACGAGGAGCCGACGAGGCTACATAGGAGACGGAGGATAGTATCCGGAGGAACTATCTTGAGTTTTACGCAGATTTAGCGACATTGATAAGACCGGCGGGTTAGCCCCGAGATCTTCCTTGTTTGTTCTGTGTGATTATGTGATTTTTGTATGAGTTATGAGTACCTTGCGAGGTCTTGATGTGATGCGATCCGTAGACTTGGATTAGAGCCAGTAGTGTACGTTTTATGAGTTCCACGGGGTTACGAGATGGGTTGGTTGGAGAGTGTTGGGTTTAGCAAGTTTCGGGACGAAACTTGTTTTTAGGGGGGGTTAGTGGTAACGCCCGGAATTTATTCCGGATTTGGAGCACCTTGTAGTTTATCCCGTAGACCCGAGATGCCGAGTGCCGGGATTTATTCCTAAGAAAATCCCGAGCCGACTCGTCGTTTTTCCTCTTTTTCCGCGTTCCGACCCTTCGTTCCGGGTTAAAAATGACAAGGGGTCATTTCCGACCCCTCGGTCCGTGTGAGGGACAAGAGGTCAGCTGACCCCTTGATCCCCACACCTCCTTTTCAGTCCTTGTCTCTCTCTCTCTCTTCTCCCTTGCTCACTTTTCACGTTATTCCTTTCATTCACTCTTCTACACTCCCTCTCTTCTCCTCTCTTCCCCTCTCTTCTTCCTTGTTGCTTGAGGATCCAAGTTGTGGACTGCAGAAGAAGATCCCAGGTTGTTGGTAAGCTCCTTCCTCTCTCTTCCCTCTCTTCCTTGCTGTTTTTTCCTTCTTCTTCCTCCCTCCTTCATCCATGGCTATGGAGGAACATCTTGAGGAGTTTTTGCTCAACTCTTTGCATGCATAGGTTCTTAGCTCGTTTAGGTCAAGGAAAGGTGCCTAAGACCAGTGGTGGGTGTTTGGAGAAGATCCAGCAAGAGAAAAAGGACTTTGGAGCCAAGGATCCACGATCGAAGACGACGTTCTGCACAGAACCCGCGGGGGCGGCTCAGCACAGCCGCGGGAGCGGCCAGCCGCAGGGGTGGCACAGCACAGCCGCGGGTACGGCATGGCAAGGCCGCAGGTTCGGCTAGGCACGGCCGCAAGGGCGGCTCCTGGCACTCGACGCAGCCACCGTGGGTGCGGCTCCTTGTTCCGCGGGGGCGGCTCTTGTGTCCGCAGGGGGCGCCAGCTTGACTCCGCGGCTGCGGTTTCTGCAACAGTAAGCTTCTCCTCCCCTTCACTCTTCGTTCCTTCCTTAGATTTGTTGTTGAATCATGTTAGTAGCATGCTTAGGATGACCTAGAGTAGCTTGAGAATGCCACTTAGTGGTTGTGAACCTAGGAGCTTTTAAGGCTCGATATAGTTGATGGATATGAGCATTTGAGCATGATGGATCTTCTAGGCTAGCTTGTGCCTCTTTGGTTGAGGATTTATATCTTGTGGATTTATGAACTGTTGTGGGTTGTTTCATGTGTGGAGAGTGTGTGGTGAGTACTTGGGACCTAGGATGCATTCCTAGTTTGAGGGTTAGGTGATCTTGCATAGATCACTAAGAGTGAAGTCTAAGACTTCTTGAGAGTGAGTATGTATTGATATGCATATCTCTTGTGAGCAGGTTGTGGGCTTCCTCCTTAAGGAAGCAAGAGTGTAGTGACTTGGGTTTGGTGACGAGGTAAGTCTCCGGACTTACTTAGCTCGTATTTTATGTATTAGCATTGATGTGTGTTTGGTGGTGTGTGTTTATGTTCTTACATAACAATTAAATCGGTAATTAGGACCACCGACCTTATATATATATTTTGGCCCAAGTGTATGATAACGGGCGGTAACATTTTGCCTAGCTCTGTGTGGGTCTAGGAGGATCTCGGCGACTAGCCCGGCGAGTTAGATGGTCGGGTGCATCCGTACCATTCTTTGCCGGTAAGTAGGGACCGAGGCGAGACCACGGTGGTCTCGTGTCACAAACCGAAGTTGAATTAGAACGGGATACGACTTAATAATATAAAGATAATAAACCGGACTTGTGTGTTTTATTCATTACATTTCGGTTTACGCATACATTAAAAACATTTTGAGTTTTCGCCTTTATTTGTGCCTTGTTGGAAAGGTCCGGTGAAATTGTTGTCAAGCTAAGGGTCAGGACCCATTGTGAGGTCTCGCCCGTAGCACCCCGAGTCCCGCGGATTTGGGGTGTTACAGGATAGAGGGACAAGCCTTTAAGAAGACACGGTCAGTAACGATGCAACAAAAATTTCAAAGTGATTGTACGGCGTTATTCAAGTCAAAGTCAAGTGCAACATTTGAGGCCCGACACCAAGCAATGACCGGGCACTCGGTTGACCGATATTTCCACCTTGGTAACGAAGCTATAAACAGGTATGCTTCATTTTACTTTAGCATAATTTAGATGCAATTTAAATAAAATTTAAGTTAGCATAATTTAGATGAATTTAAGTTAGTATATTTTAGAAGAATTTTAGGTTAGTATAATTTAGATGGAATTTTAGGTTAGTATATTTTATATATTAGATGAATTTAAGTTAGTATACTTTATTTAATTTAAGTTAGTATATATTAGATGAAATTTTAAGTTAGTATATTTCCTATATTTTATGAATTTTAAGTTAGTATATTTTAGATGAATTTTAGGGTAGTATAATTTAGATGGAATTTTAGGTTAGTAAAAATTTAAAATGTTATATTTTGGATAACGTTATATTTTGGATAACTAACATTTTATCTTTTTAGTTCAAGTAAGACTATTATCATGTTTTAAATAAACTAAATGTGTAGGGTTGAATCCGCACACTCTACTTTTAAGAGGCAAACTGATGCATCCAACTACCAACTCTCGACGTGTCTGAAGTATATCAATTTGATGTTGAGTGATGAGTTTCGGCGGATTATGGCATCATTGGAGCAATCCCGTTTCAAGACTCCGTGTGAGGTTGCAAACTTACCGATGTTTCGCCAACTATTGGTTAGGGTTTCCGATTTTTGCCTACGGGATTTGCATAAGACGTACATCAAAGTATGCAAAGGGGATTTCCTTCCGGAATGTGTAAAATGTTTTGTGCGGTCGTCTACCGGGTTACCTTGTGCACATGAAGTGGCGAGTATCATGAGAGAAGGACGGGTTTTCCTCTTGACGGATGTCCACGTATTTTGGCGTGAGCTCGATTGGTTTGGGGTTCAATCGAGTGGTCCAGACGAGCCGGTAGAGATCAATGAGAATCAAGTTGTTGTGACTGACCTTCAACAGGCAATCGAGTTAGGGACCTTAAATGAGAACCAAGTTCGACAACTAGGTAACACTTAATTGAGTTATTAATTTATTTATTTATTTTGTTTTTTATTCTAAATGTCATATTTGAGTAAGTAATTTAATTTATTTTTTTGTCTTTAAGGTACCTTGTGGAGATCAATGCAAAATCCGGAGACCGTGAATTTGAGAAACCCTAATGTCCAAATTCCCAAAGGAAGACCGAAGAAGAAAACTGGGAGGAAGAAGTCGGGGTTTGAGCACGTCCGAGATGATATTAGACAAGCAAGGGAGAAAAGAAATGAACGGAGGGACGAAGAACCACATATTCCACCGGTTGTTATTTTTTGTTACAACTTCGGGACAAAGAACTTCAATTCATTCATGGTTCCGTATGTTGTCCACCTGCAAAATGTATTAGGTGATGGAAATTGCGGATTTAGGGCTCTTGCAGTGTTGCTGGGTTTTGATGAAGAGCAGTGGACTGAGATGCGTGCCATCATGTGGAGGGAATTTACGACGAACCCGTATCGATACATAGCTTTCCTTCCTCTCGGAGATACACTTGAAGATTTCGCACACTGACTGAATTGGCTACACCGGGGATGCTTCGCACCTGCTTTCTACTGGTTCTATATGCCGATATGTGGTGTATTGTTCACCACTATTTACCAGTGCACCCTCGCTTATCTAGATTGGGGCGCTTCACATACATGTCTTCCCCTAATCCGACAAGAAACCGCACCCGGATCACCCCCACCTAACTGTAACGCCCGGAATTTTAGTAATTTTATTCCGGACTTAGATCACTTTGTAGTTTTCCGTAATCCCAAGATGCCGAGAGCCGGGATTTATTCCTAAGAAAATCCCGAGCCGACTCGTCGTTTTTCCCTTTTTTCCGCGTTCCGACCCTTCGCCCCGGGTTAAAAATAACAAAGGGTCATTTCCGACCCCTCGGTCCGTGGGGAGGGAGAAGAGGTCAGCTGACCCCTTGGTCCCCTCACCCTTTGCAGCCTTTGTTCTCTCTCTCTCTCTCCTCTCTTGGACATTCACGTTTGATTCACTCTCCACTCTTCCTCTCTTTGCTCCATTTTGCTCTCTTCTCTTCTTCCACTTGGATTGCAACTCTTGCATGTGTGGACTGCAGTGGAAGGATTCCAGATCAATTTTGGTAAGCTCCTTCCTCTCCCTTTCCTCTCTTCCTTGCTGCTCTTTCCCCCTTCTTCTTCCTTCCTCCTTCATCCATGGCCATGGATGAAGCTTGGAGAGGTTTTCACTCAACTCTTTGCATGTCTAGGTTCTTAGCTCGTTTAGGTCAAGGAGAGGTGCCTAAGACCTGTGGTGGGTGTTTGGAGAAGATCCAACAAGAGAAGGAAGACTTTTGAGCAAAGGATCCAAATTCGAAGACGAAGAGGACGACGTTCTGCGCAGATCCCGCGGGGCGGCTCAACACAGCCGCGGGAGCGGACGGGCGCGGGAGCGGCAACGGACGGCCGCGGGTGCGGCGTGACTCGGCCGCGGGTGCGGCGTGACTCGGCCGCGGGTGCGGCGGTGGACGGCCGCGGGGACGGTAGCACAAGGCCGCGGGTGCGGCGGCGGACGGCCGCGGGTGCGGCTAGGCTCCGGTGCGGGCGCGGCTCGGCAAAACCGCGGGGGCGGTTCCTGGCAGGCGACGCAGTCCTCCGCGGGTGCGGCTCCTAGTATCGCAGGGGCGGCTCCTGTGTCCGCAGGGGGCGCCAACTTGACTCCGCGGCTGCGGTTTCGGCAACAGAAGGTCCCTCCTCTCCTTCAACCCTCGTCCTTTCCTTAGATTGTTGTTGATTCTTGTAGTAGCATGCCTAGGATAGATCTAGATTAGTGTGGGATGACAAGTAGTGTTTATGGACCTAGAAGCCCTTAAGGCTCGATATATGTGATCATATGAGCATGTGAGCATGATGGATCCTCTAGGCTAGCTTGTGCCTCTTTGGTTGAGGATTTATATCTTGTGATGATATAAACTGTTGGGGGTTGGTGCATGTGTTGAGAGTGTGATGAGTACTTGAGACCTAGGATGCGTTTCCTAGTTTGAGGGTTAGCTGATCTTGCGTAGATCCCTAGAGAGAAGTCTAAGACTTCGTGAGTGTGAGTATGTATTGATATGCATATCTCTTGTGAGCAGGTTGTTGGGTTCCGCCTTGAGGAAGCGAGAGTGTGGTGACTTGGGTTTAGTGACGAGGTAAGTCTCCGGACTTACTTAGCTCGTATTTTATGTATTAGCATTGATGTGTGTTTGGTGTGTGTTTATGTTCTTGTATAACATTAAACCGGTAATTAGGACCACCGACATTATATATATATTTTGGCCCAAGTGTATGATAACGGGCGGTGACATCACTGCCTACGACCGAGTGAGTCTAGGAGGTTCTCGGCGACACGGACCGGCGGGTGATATGGGAGGGTGCATCCGTACCATTCTTTGCCGGGAGGGAACCGAGGCGAGACCACGAGGGTCTCGTGTCACAATAGAAGTTGAATTAGAGCAGGATACGACTTAATAATAAAAAGAGAATAAACCGGACTTGTGTGATTTATGTTTGTGTTATATATGTGTTTGAGTCTTCACCGCTTTTCGAATGCCTAGAATATGAGCTAACGGTTTTAAACCGTGTTGTAGATGACTTGCAGGTTAGGGACGCCGCCGAGTGAGGTGGAGGAGTGGACAGCCGGGGTCTCCGTACATTATAGGACGGGGGCGTTTTTGGGTTATGTTTCATATCGGTTGGTTGGGGATATTGTAGTACGCTTTAAACTTTCGTATCGGGGTTGTGTTATTTTGAGAACTCGGCTGAGTTTCCACTTTGAATCCGTTACTTTTCGTTTCCGCATACATTAAAACGTTTTTAGTTTCCGCCTTTATTTGTGCCTTGTTGGAAAGGTCCGGTGAAATTGTTGTCAAGCTAAGGGTCGGGACCCATTGTGAGGTCTCGCCCGTAGCATCCCGAGTCCCGCGGATTTGGGGTGTTACACTAACACTACCTTGTTCATTTCTCGGGATGATCACGCTTCTCACTTTGTTGCGGTATGTTTATTAGTTTCCCACTTTGCTCGTTTTTTATTCTTTTTTTAATTGTACTAACACTACCGAAACTTGTGTATAGATGTGGTTTTCCGATGGATGCCCAATACCTCCAATATTGAGTAGTTGGTCAATTGTTCGTGATGATAGTGTTGCGGGGTTAGAGGTACAGTATGAAGCGCGCATCCAAGAGTTTGAGAGGTTACGGGCATTGCGGGGTTAGATGTGGTTCTCCGATATTTTGTTATTGTTATGTTAGTCATGAAATGCATTGTGCTTTTGGATGAATTAGAAAAACTTAGCCAAATTCAAACTCAAACGTAGTCCATAGAATACAACATAGTCGATGAAATACAAACTTAGCCAAATTCAAACTCAAACGTAGTCCATAGAATACAACATAGTCGATGAAATACAAACTTAGCAAAATCCAAACTCAAAATTGGAAATAGTTATACTGCATTGGTTGACTAGGTTGTGTGTCATAATCTCCTCGCGTGTCTCACCAATGCTGTGTCACCGGATAGTCGGGCTCATGACCACCTAACATCTCTCTCAAACGCGATATATCCTGGTCCGTCGGCTGAGTCCCCTCCTAATCATCCGTGCAAGTGCGGCCCCAACATGTTGTGAACGCTGCAAAAAAAAACATGTTCAAACAACATTAGTTATATTACATTTTTTTTCTTCAAATAAACTATTGAATGCTTGAAAAAACATGTTCGTACCGAGATAAATCTAGTCGCAAGAGAAGGCTCGTATCCTGAACCGAAACCCATCCATGACTCTCGCAACAAATACGGGTGACAATGTCGGACATACCAGTGCATATACCGTGTCGTGTCCTGCCACGGGGCATACACATATAAAGCACTAGTAACGGAGCTCAAAGACTCGGGCAAATGGAGGGTCTCCCATCTATAATCCTCGGGTGCAAATGTCACCATGTAGTACCTCCCCAATGTTGGCCTATTCCTAACAACTGGAGCAATGGGTGGAGGTGGGATGTCCTGAATCCGTCCGAACTGTCGAGCCACCCTCTCTGGCATATAAGGCTCATGAATCGGGCCAAACATGATCGTCCCTCTATACATGGACACTTGTAGGTGTCCAGTCCATGTCATAGCCCTACCGGAGTATGGGGACCAAGTAATGCTAGATGCATCCATGCACCCAATCACACCACGGATTTCTGCCAAACGCGTCTCCGAACGCACACCCGTACGATATGCAAAATTCTCAGTGCCCACGGGGTCATTTCTGCTTCAACGTCTCATGTTCGCATCAACATGAAAACATGGGAAGTACGTCGAGATCCAATGCTACCCCCAACAAGTACAAAACGTTAGTACACTTAACATTTTTATGCTAGAAAGAAAAAAAAACAAGGCGTAAATATCTTACCCATATGAGCGGACTAAACCCAGCCATATGTCTCGTACCGGTGCGCGAGCCCTCTCCCAGCTGCCGATGGACGTTAGCAAGGGCCGATGTGCCCCAAGCTAACCGATGGGTGTTGGTATGATCAAATACGAAGGTCAAGAGTTCTCACTTGACCTTATTGCCCGTCTTGTCCATGAAAAGGGTGTATCCAAGAAACAACAATAGCCAGGTAGACGCGATAGCATTTAAATTACCGCCTCCCTCTATCAAGAATAAAATATACTAACTTACTAACTTAAATTTCATCTAGTATAAAGTTTTATAATAACTTAAATTTTCATCTAAATTATACTAACTTAAAATTCATCTAAAATATACTAACTTAAAATTTAATCTAAATCAATATATTACATAGTCTTAAATTTTATAACTTAGGACAAGAATTAATAAATAACTAACTTAAATTTCTAACATGTACAAAATACTTAACTTAGAACAAGAATAAAATAAACTTACTAACTTAAATTTCATCTAGTATAAAGTTTTATAATAACTTAAATTTTCATCTAAATTATACTAACCTCAAATTCATCTAAAATATACTAACTTAAAATTCTTCTAATATATACTAACTTAAATTTAATTTAAATTCCTTCCAAAATATACTAAATTAAAATTCATCCAAAATATACTACCTTAAAATTCATCCAAAATATACTAACTTAAATTTCATCAATATATTAACTTAAAATTTCCCTTTAAACATACTAATATAAATTTAATTTAACGGAAAAATTTTATAAAAGTGACTGAAAATTACCGGATTTTGAGCAGCTTTGTATATAGCGGCATTTTCTCGCGCAATCCTTTCGGCACGCCTCCTCCTTGCAGCCTCTCTCCCAGCCTCGGTACGTACCATTTTCGTGTATAAAAATTTTGGGACTTAAACACCTCCTAGACTTTGTTTGTTTCTCTCGGCTTTCTCTTGCTTATTTCTCTCGGAACTTCAATTTTCTTCAACTGCTTTCTTCAATTTTCTTCTCTCGCAGCAACTTATAGCCCAGCAAAAAATTTGGTCGCTCACGGGTAGGCAAATGTATCGGGAAGAGAGCCTCGGGATGGAGCAGAGACCAAGTCCACGAGTTTGAATTAATTTTTGGCCTCTCGCACTTAAGGTGCGAGAGAATCTCTGCTTTTTCTCCTCTACAAAGCACTGTCACAGTGTGCTTTTTGACCAAAAAATTGGCCTCTCGCACCTTAAGTGCGAGAGAATCTCTGCTTTTTCTCCTCTACAAAGCACTGTCCCGAGACAGCGGCTTTTTGACCAAAAAATTAGCCTCTCGCACTTAAGGTGCGAGAGAATCTCTGCGTTTATCGGGACATATTTCGTTCTGTCCCAAATTAAGAGCTTCCGTTTTTTTTTTAAAAAAAAAAATTTGTTCTCTCGCACATAGTGTGCAAGAGGCCAAATTTTTATGGGTCCGTATATCGATTATTAATGGGTCCGTAAAAGAGTCTTGTTCTAAAATCAATTAACAAAAGGGGTATAATGGGGAAAAAAACAAATTAAAACCCTATCAGATGAAACCCTAGTATCTGCTACCTCCCGCCGATGAAACTTTCCATCGAACCAAATCTCCACGCAGGGGAACTGTTCGTCTCTTTTGCCGCAACCGTCAAAATTGGCTTCTCCTCCATCGAATCAGGTCTCCACACAACAAGATGATCGAAGAAATAACATCGTTCTTACATTCTTGTTGATGATATACATAATGCATGTACCATCAATCTACAAATTTCAAGCGAGAAATCTATTTCTAAAGAGACAAAACCATCTCATTTCCTCAACGTCTCAAATTCTAATTCTAATTCTAAAATTTGAGCTCAAAAATTCAGTTCGTGTTCCCAATTCATCAAATTGACCAACTTATCAACCAGATATTGAACGATTTATCCTCAGAAAATAGGAAGAACCTGCGGAGGAGGAGGAGAGCAAAGATTAAGAAAACAAGAAAGAGCAGGTGAGGAGCGCAGGACGATAAGTAGAAGAAGACCGGAGGGACAGTCGTCCTCACAGAAGAACCGACCAGGTGTGTACGCCCCAGGTAGGCTCTGTCCTTTAGAGTGGCCTACTCATTTGTTTTCTTCAGCTTGTAAACCATGTTTACTTTTCCCCTGATGGTCAATGGATAGCAAATGCTTCATTTGACAAGTCTGTCTAGTTGTGGAATGGCATTACAGGGAAGTTTGTAGCGGCTTTCCGAGGCCACGTTGGACCTGTCTATCAGATAAGGTACCAATGTGCTTGTAGTAATTACCTATCAACTTAACCCATCACGCGGTTGAACTCACTATTCTCTTTGTTGCATTGCAGTTGGTCTGCAGATAGTAGGTTGCTCTTAAGTGGGAGAAAGACTCCACATTGAAGGTAAATTATCTGCTTTGATAATTTTTATAAGCAAAATATTTCGGGTCTTATAATGAATGGTTCAAATATGCTTCTTGTTTAGATTTTGGATATCAGGAGACAAAAATTGAAACAAGATTTCCCAGGGCATGTTGATGAGGTAATTTCAGTGTTGAGTTCTTTTACATTGTAATTTGTAAGCAATTGCATTAACTAATACTTTGCTATCCAATTGTGTCAGGTATTTGATGTGGATTGGAGTCCTAATGGCGAGAAAGTTGCATCGGGTGGCAGGGACCGAGTATTGAAGCTTTGGATGGGCTAAAACACCAAGCAACGAGTATATTCTTCGTTTAGGAGACATCTGTTGAATTGTCCTCAAATATGTAACAGTTGTAGTTTTTTTAGTGACATCAGTCATTTTTTACTGTTACTAAATGAAATTTGCCATAATTGACATTTATTTGGGTCGAACCACCAAAATTCGACATTGCAGACTAATAATAAACCGTGAAATGACTTGTATGATTAGTGCAAAAATCATTTAATGAAAGCAGCTCGTTGGAAATAGCACTGGTGCCCCATTATCACTCTGATATAAAAATCAGTTTTGTAACTTTGGAAACTCTTCGAGTAGTCTAGGCTTGCGTATCTAAACAACATGTATGAATAAGTACTCTCACACACAGTTCGAAATCCAATAATTAAAAAATTTATTAGTCTTGTGTATTAGGCTCGGGCGTAGGCTTGTGTATTGGTTTCGGGCGTAGGCTTGTGTATTGGGTTCTGGCGTAGGCTTGTGTATTGGGCCCGGGCATAGGCTTGTGTATTGGGCCCGGGCGTAGGCTTGTGTATTGGGCCCGGGCATAGGCTTATGTAATGGGCTCGAACGTAGGCTTGTGTTTGGGCCCGGGCGTAGGCTTATGTATTGGGCCCGGGTTTAGGCTTGTGTATCGGAACCTGTCCGAAGCTTGTGTATCGGGACCTGTCCGAAGCTTGTGTATCGGGACCTGTCCGACGCTTGTGTATTGGGACCTGTCCGACGCTTGTGTATCGGGACCTGTCCGAAGCTTGTGTATCGGGACCTGTCCGAAGCTTGTGTATCGGGCCCTGTCCGAAGCTTGTGTATCGGGCCCTGTCCGAAGCTTATGTATTGGGTGTAACCTTTATTAAAATAATTGGGCTTTTCATTAAACCAATTGGGCTTGAGCTTTTATTAAAACACTTAGGTCTTCATTAAACCAATTGGGCTTGAGCTTTTATTAAAACACTTGAGCCTTCATTAAAACAATTGGGCTTTCATTAAACCAATTGGTCTTAAGTAATTTCATATTCCTAATTTGCCCTTCTATGTAATCTTTAAAGATATGTAAATGGGGCTTAATTTGTCCATTGATATGAAAAAGAGTCTACTTAGTTCTCATCACTACAAAAAGAGCATAGTCTCCCATTTCACCCGCACGAAATTGGTTAAATTAATACATAATGTTTTGATTCAATTTATAGATATATTATTGTAAAAAAAACTTAACTATAAATATACAAAAAAAAAGTGAGAAATATGATCGTGCATCCAACCAAATATAACAATATTAATTTTTTTTTATAAGAAAGCAGTACAGTAATGAATAGTTTAGTAATTTTTTTAATAAATAACATGCATAATATTAGTGGTAAATAGGGTATAAAGTTGGCATCTCATAATATATAATATGATACTTCTATTTTTCATCTATTGTACTTGATTTATTTTATTTTATTTTATTTTTGATCAAACATAAACATTTATTCAACATCATCATCTGCTACATTCTGACAAAGTTCTAACGGAAATACACAAACATAAGAAACAAACGTAGTCGGACGAACACTCGCCAACCAATGAGCCGATTTGTTAACATGTCGTTTAACAAAACGCCATTCACAATGATCGAAACTACTTGCATCACGTTTGATTGTCGAAACCACAATGCCAAGAAGCCCCCGGAGTTCACCGTCTCCCTTGATTTTATTCACTACTCCTTCCGCATCTGATTCAATAATCACTCGTAACCAACCTTTCTCCTTTTCCAACTATAGCCCAACGAGTAGCTTCCCCTTCCGCAAGGTCTGGAGTAAAAACAGCTCGTCAAACACGCTGTCGAGGCCATCAGGACAATACCCAGATTATTTGAGCAATCAAACCAACCCCTGCTGCCCCTACACCTGAGAAAGATGCGTCAAAGTTAATTTTAACAGTACCAGCCGGCGGCCTCTCCCATCTCTGCCTCAATGGCCCCGGCTCATCCACCTTACTCTCCTCTGCATGCTTGGTCTCCTTGTTGAAAACCTGCACCATCTCCTGAGCTTCCTTTAAAATCAAAGCACGGATCATTTGAACATCTTCGAATATCACCCGATTCCTGGCTGTCCAAATGCTCCACATAAGAGCCATCCAGTGCTGAAGTTCAAAAGAGGTAGCAGAACCGCGAGCCCTATCGAACCACTCGAGAACAGCTCTTACTCTCTTCCTATTAGTTGCCATAGTGCCCGCTCCCTTCCACAAACCGCTGATCAGAGGACATGTAGAGACTACGTGCATGGCAGTTTCAGCCTAACCACACTGTTCACACCACGGCGTGTCCTTGATCTGTCTTCGGAAGAGAACATCATTGCATGGTATTGATTCATTACACACTCTCCAAGAAAAGTCTTTAACCACTGGCACCATTTTGATTCCCCAAATTTTGGCCCACACTGAACCATTTGGACGTTCCGTAGACACTCCAACACGCCTAAACTCAACCTCTTGTGACTCTAAAGCAAGATGATATGCAAGCCCTACTGTAAACACTCCCGTGTTAGTGTAAAACCAACTAACCTCATCTAAGCCTTCGCAGTTGAGAAGAGGAATCTTCATAATCTCCAAACGGTCATAATCATCAAACATTTCCCCTAGTTTATCAACATCCCAAGTACCATGTACGTAATCAATAAAGTGACTGGCCTTTAGAGAAGGGCAAGCATGTGAAGGTCTCATAGCCGGTCTAAATAATATCGGACGAGTGATCCAATTATCAACCCAAACTGATAAAGAAGTTTCATTCCAATTGTCCAGCAAATACCTTTCACAAGAAGCTCTCTTCCATGTAGAAGACTTCTCCATGTGAAACTAGGCCGAGTGCCTATTTGTGCACGTAAGAAAGAAGATCCTTGAAAATACTTAGCTCTCAACAGTCTTGCCACTAAAGATTTTGGGTTCGTTATAAGACGACAACACTGTTTAGCTAACATTGCCTGATTGAAAGCTCGCATATCTCTAAAGCCCAAACCACCATCCTTCTTTACCTTGCACATTTTCTTCCATGCAATCCAATGTACCTTACTCTTACCATCCCCCGAACCCCACCAAAATTGTCTCATCATCTTATCAATGTAATCACAAACTCCTTCCGTCATTGCAAAGCACGACATAGTGTAAGTAGGTATTGCTTGAACCACTACTTTTAGCAAAACCTCCTTACCCGCCCTACTTAGCAAATTCTCCTTCCAACCCTTTAACTTGTTACCAATACTGTAACACCCCAAATCCGTAGGACTCGGAGTGCTACTGGGCTAGGATCTCACAATGGATCCTGACCCTAGCCTGATAATAATTTCATGATCTTACAACAAGAAACAGATAGATTAAAACAAAACATGAAACTGATATATATATATATACCCGATATCGCCCCAGTGTACGGAGCCCTCAGCGGATCACTCACCCTGGATCACTCTACAGCTCTCCTATCCTGCAAAGTATCTACAACACGGTATAAAACCGTTAGCTAACCATACACATATATAAGAGATGTAGAGCACAAACACACATCAATTAATACTAAATACGTCAACATGATATCACACATTTACCTGGTTTATTATCTTTATAAAGTCCAGCACTCAACTTGTATATATATATATATATATATATATATATATATATATATATATATATATATATATATATATATATATCCATATAAACATATGTGACACGAGGAATATATAATCCTCGCCTCTGGGTCCAATAGCCAGCTGGAATGGTGCCTGGAAAACCTCCCCGTGTACCCTAAGGGAATGGAGAGTGCCCGAACCGTTTACCAGGTCTGGCCTGCCTACAGAGAACCTCCCAGACTCCCGGCGGGATGAAAGGGCAAATTATCACGGCCCTACAATGGGCAAGCAATATACCATAGGTCGGTGACCATCTTAACGCATGCTATAAAGCATAAAACAAACACCACTCATGCACAACATCCTATAAAGGAATGGTAACTAAGTAAGTCCCACGGACTTACCTTAACCTCGTAGTCGTCTCAACTGGATCAACTCTCAACTCAGTCCACTCCAAACTGGAAGATAACACGGCCTGTACAAGGCATACATATATATCAAACTCCTATCACACAAAGGGTCACACCTAGACCCAAGGGATCCATAAGGATCATATCCAACTCATAACCTCAAAGCCGTAACCGGAATATCTATATCATACTCATCAACATCCGCTACCTAGCATGCTACTACCGCTCATACTACGAAAGGAAAGGATCTACCTAACTCTAGGTAGATCCGGGACAAGACGCACCTGCGTGACACAAGGGACGCAGGGGCGGAGCAAGCAACCCGCAGGCGCGGCGGAACTCAGCCGCGGGCGCGGTGACAAGGCTGCAGGCAAACGCAGGCACGACGCAAGCGCTGGCGCGGGCGCTGCGGCACGGCTTCCGCAGAGGGCGGCGGCTTCCAGGCGCGGGGGCGGCGACAGTGCAAAACGTAGTCCTGCGATTCCTCTTCGGCTCTTCTTGTGATCAAATAACGTCTTCTCTCATCCAAAGTCACACACATGCATAAACATACACATTCCAACATCACCCTATGATCAACACATGTAATCCTAAGCTAAGGAAGGAAGAAACAAAGGAAGAAGGAAGAGAAGAAGGAGAAGAAGACTTACCACCGCTGTGGCCTAACCAGGAACTGCTCACCACTAGCACATCAGCTGGCTTCCAAGCTCAACCATGCACATAGCTCATCAACAACCACAAAACCACACAAAACTCTTCCAACTCAAGGGAAAACCAAACTCAAGCTCAAGAAGGATGAAGGAGAAACAAGAAGGACGTGAAGGCTGGATTGGAAATGTGATGAAACCCTTGCTTAGCAAGGTAAAACGGAAGAAGTAAGGAAAGGTAAAGCACGGGTCAAAGGAGTCAACAAAACCGGCTGCAGCCGCCGGAAACCGCAGGGGCGGGTTTCCTGGCCGCAGAGGCGGAACAACAGGGGGGCCGCAGGGGTGGCCTCACAGACCCGCGGGGGCGGCTAAGGCCAAAAACGGCTCCAAAGACTAAGGCTCTCACACCTCAACCCCCCTAAAAACAAGTTTCGTCCCGAAACTTGTAAAATCCCCAAACCACTCGGACTCACAAGCTGAGGTACAACTCTCTCTATAACCTCAAACATAAGCATGGAGGAAACCATCGACTCCAGCACAACACTATCAAGGGCATAGAGGAAAACCATCTCTAGCCAACCAGCATCACACTAGCAGGGAGGAACGAACCATCTCCAGCTATAAACGATCGCACTAGCACAACAAGATCTAATAAGATCACACATCATATCAAGCTAGTACGAAAAAAACACAGCATGGCATATAAGCACATAAGCAAACACTCACCAAGATAGTACTAAGATCTACTCGTAGATCCTACATGTATATCTATCTCGGCATAGAACTCTGGATAGTTCCTCTGGATACTATCCTCAATCTCCCATGTAGCCTCATCAGGTCCTCGTCTCGACCACTGTATCCTCAACATAGGTATGTCCTTCGAACGCAGGCGTCTCATACCTCGTTCTAGGACTGCAATCGGATGCTCCACAAAAGTGTGGTCCGGCTCAACCATCAAATCATCATAACTCACGATGTGTCTCGGATCTGGTATATACTCCCTCAGCTGAGACACGTGAAACACAGGGTGAACACCCTCTAATCTCGGAGGCAAGGCTAATTTGTAAGCTGCACTCCCAACTCGATCCAAAATCTCGAACGGTCCGACATATCGGGGGCTCAACTTCCCCTTAATGCCAAATCGCCTAACGCCTCGTGTCGGGGACACTCTCAGCCACACATGGGCTCCAACTCTGAACTCTAGAGGTCTACGCCTCCTATCAGCATAAGACTTCTGACGGCTCTGGGCAGTCAGCATCCGCTCTCGAATCAGTGCTACTCGAGCCATATCATCCTGAATCTGATCAGGTGCCAAACCACTAACACTACTCTGCTCATCCCAACATAACGGGGTACGACATCTCTGTCCATACAGTGCCTCATATGGGGCCATCCCAATAGATGCATGCCAGCTGTTGTTGTAGGAAAACTCAACAAGTGGGAGATGATCCGTCCACACTTGCCCCCAATCCAACACACAAGCTCGCAGCATATCCTCCAGGGTCTGAATGGTCCTCTCTGACTGACCATCGGTCTGAGGATGGAACGCAGTCGTGAAGTGCAAACTCGTCCCCAAGGCAGTCTGAATCTGCTGCCTAAACATCGAGGTAAATCGTCCATTTCTGTCAGAGACGATCGTCCTCGGTACACCATGGAGTCTCACTATCTGCCTAGTGTACTCCTCAGCTAATCTGCTCACCGGCCATGTCTCCCTAATAGGATTGAAACGTGCCGTCTTCGTCAGTCTGTCAACTATGACCCAGATGGCATCAAAACTCCGGCTCAGCCTCAGTCAAGTCACAAAGTCCATGGTGACGTCCTCCCACTTCCTCTGTGGAACAGGAAGTGGATGGAGCTCACCTTCAGGCCTGAAATGCTCGATCTTGACCTGCTGACAGGTCGTACACTGTGCCACAAATTTGGCCACATCGGGCTTCAGCCCTCCCCACCAATATAGACGTCTCAGATCCTGATACATCTTACTCGTACCTGGATGTACAGAGTAAGGGGTGCAATGAGCCTCCTGTAAAATCCACTTACGTAAATTTGCATCAGCAAGTACACAGACGCGACCACGGCGTCTCAAAACTCCATCTGCTCCCAGAAGAAATTGTGGTGCCTCATCCCGAGACATCCGCTCTCTGATCCTCATCAAGGTCGGACAGGTCTCCTGCTTCTGTTGGATCTCACCCAACAGATCAGGTAGAACCTCTAAAGTACTCAGCCGGGCATCCTCATCAGGAAACTGGATGTCCAACTCTAACCAGATTAGATCCCTCTTCAACTGATGTTGAACTGTCAACCTCGCAATCGCCTGCTCTCGAGGCGTCTTCCTGCTCAGGGCGTCGGCGACAACGTTCGCCTTCCCCGGATGATACAAAATCTCCAGATCAAAATCCTTGATCAGCTCAAGTCACCTACGCTGGCGGTTATTCAATTCCCGCTGCGTAAAAAAGTACTTCAGACTCTGATGGTCTGTGAAGATCTGACATGTAACACCATACAGGTAATGTCTCCAGATCTTCAGTGCATGAACTACCGCTGCCAACTCCAAATCATGAGTCGGGTAGTTCTCCTCATACGTCTTCAGCTGTCGAGACGCATAAGCAATCACCCTGCCTCTCGACATCAAAACACATCCCAAGCCTAGCTTGGATGCATCACTGTATACCACAAAATCCTCTGTACCGTCTGGTTGTGCCAAAACAGGAGCAGAAGTCAAACATCTCTTCAGCTCCTCAAAACTCTGCATACACTGATCAAACCATACAAATCTGGTAGTCTTTCTCAACAAACTCGTCAGTGGACGGGCAATCACAGAGAATCCCTCCACGAAGCGTCTATAATAACCGGCTAGGCCAAGGAAGCTACGTACTTCCTTGACGTTCGTCGGTGTAGTCCATGCAGCTACTACCTCTATCTTCGCCGGATCAACCTTGATCCCCTCGGCGGAAACAATGTGACCTAGGAATGCTACCTCCGGCATCCAGAACTCGCACTTAGAGAACTTAGCATAAAGTTCTCTATCCCGCAAAACCTGCAATACAGTCCTCAGATGTCCTGCATGCTCCTCTCCACTGCGAGAGTATACCAGAATATCATCAATGAAAACCACCACAAACTGATCCAGGAAGTCGATGAAGATGTTGTTCATCAACTCCATAAAAACTGTTGGGGCATTCGTAAGTCCAAATGGCATCACTACAAACTCGTATTGTCCATATCTGGTCCTGAATGTTGTCCTATGCACATCTTGCTCTCTCACCCTCAGCTGGTGATACCCATAACGTAGATCAATCTTGGGGAACACTGTCGCTCCCTGAAGCTGATCTAACAAGTCATCAATACGCGGTAATGGATACTTGTTCTTAATGGTCACCTTGTTCAGCTCTCTGTAATCAATACACAGTCTCAGCGATCCGTCCTTCTTCCGTACGAAGAGGACAGGTGCTCCCCAGGGGGACACGCTAGGGTGAATGAAGCCCTTCTCAGCCAACTCCTCGAGTTGCTTCTTCAGCTCCAGCATCTCAACAGGCGCCATCCGGTATGGGGCCTTCGAGATCGGTCTCGTACCAAGCTCTAACTCAATGCCAAAATCCACACTCCTCTGAGGCGGCAAACTGGACGGCTCAGCAAAAACATCTAAGAACTCACAAACCACTGGGATGTTCTCTACACCTGGACTCTCCCCCTTCTTCATGGCATAACACCAAAAGGCATCACAACCCTGTGCAATCAATCTAGCTGCTCGTACCGCACTGATAATCGTGCCTGTCTTTTCAAGGTCTCAACCTCGAAAAACCTCTATCTGACCTAACTCGGTAGAGAGGGTAACAGTCCTCCTACCTACATCTAAGACCGCATAATGTCTATCCATCCAATCCATACCTAGTATAACTTCCTCATGCTCTAATGGCATGACAAAGAAGTCAACTAGTAACACACGGGTCCCTACAGAAATGGGACAACCGTGAATCTCACGGGTACCTCTGACCCTAGCACCATTGGGTAACCCTATAATAAAGGGCATCCCCTCAACTGTATCTAAACCAAGACGCTCTACACAGGCATCAGAAATAAAAGAATGCGTAGCACCATTATCAAATAAAACTCAAATAGGTAAACCACGAATTAGAATGGTACCTGTATCAGTAGGTGCAGCTGGCTCCTCTGCACTCCTCAGCTCAAAAACTCGGCCCTGTGGGCCTCTGGTATCAGTGGTGCCCCCACCACGGCCTCTGCCTCTACTAGGCCCAGGAGCATATCCCTGAGTCGTAGGGCGATTTGGGACTCTCTGCTGTCCCGGTGTCTGATGTTGTTGAGGTGGCCTCTGCCCACCTCCCGCTACACTGGCAAGGGAAGAACCCTGCTGAGATGAATCTCTCCCTCGTCTACAAAAGGTAGCTCTATGACCAGGTCTTCCACAAGTGAAGCAGGTCACCGGCTGCCTCGTACACTCAGATCTCATATGCCCATACTCACTGTAGTTGAAGCACTGCACTCCCTTATTTGCACCCGGTGCAGATGGAGGATGACTCTGGCGACTCTGGCCTCGCCCTGAACCAGCAGCTCCACTAGTACCACTGGTCTGCCCAGTCCGTTGTCTCTTCTCAGACCCTCCGGTCTGAGAAGCTCTCCTCTGGCTAGCTCTCTCTCTCTCTCTCTCGTAGTCAGAAGCCCGGTCCTGATAATCGTCTAAGGTCTCACAGTGGAAACCCGCCATATAGGTACGAGTAGTATCCCTCAAACGTCGGGAAAACAAATACACATGCTGATCTGCAGAAGGTGCAGCTGGACCCAGCAATGCCAACTCCTCCTGAAATCTTCTGATGGCCTCTGAGACCGGTACATCCTTGAACCCAGCCTCAACAAAGTCTCGCAGTTTCTCCCTCCTCAGCGAGGCGGGGCAGAAACGCTCTCGGATCAGAGTCCTCATCTGCTCATAACTAGTAACCTGTACTCGTATAGACCTCTACCAGTGTTGTGCCAAATCTCTTAACAAGGTCTGCACCAGCTCAATCTGCCTGTCAACTGGACATCTAATAGACTCCAGAGCTGAGTCTACATGTCCTAACCAGAGCTCCACCTCTAACCCCACCTTCCCAGTGAAAGGGGGTACTCCCATCTGATGAAAAGCCTTCAACCAAGTGTCTGGTCGAGGCCCTCTATGCTCCTTTGTAGCTCGAGCAATCTCAACGGCAGGTGCTGGTGCAGCTGGCACCTGTGTAACTGCATGGGATCTCTCAGATGATCCCTCTTGTGCTGGCAAATCCGGGGCACGCCTACCTGCCCTGGCGGCTTCCTCAACACGTCTAATGTACTCGCAGAAGGCTGGTCCCTCCATGGAGACACGATCAGACTCCCTAGACTGGGCTTTGTGTGGCCCCTGTCCCTCAGCTGCACCGTTCCCAGCCTCAGGAACGGCACTCTCAGCAACCTCCTCGTGGATCTCTCCCGCATGTAAGCCGTCAGCAGGAGTCCTACCCCGTCCTCTACCTAGAGGGGGTCTACCTCTACCTCATCTAGCTGCAGGTAAGGCTCTAGTCTAAACCATCTGCAAAAGACGTAAACCTATCTTAGAAGGCTATATATATGTCGTATATATATATCAAAACAATCACAACAGAATATCTATACATATACTGTCGAGATCTTCAGAGGGGCGATGACTCACGTACACGGTATCCCAAAACATTTGTACTCATTTCAAAACAAAAACCTTTTGAAAAGTCAGACCCCTTTTCGGGTTCTGTTTAGTTATCTATTCGACCTTTATCGCAAAATACTAGTGTCATTATTGTCAACCTAGGCTCTGATACCAACTTTGTAACACCCCAAATCCGTAGGACTCGGAGTGCTACTGGGCTAGGATCTCACAATGGATCCTGACCCTATCCTTACAACAATTTCACTGATCTTACAACAAGGCACAAATAGATTAAAACAAAACATGAAACTGATATATATATATATATATATATATATCCAAAAGGTAATACAATGTACCGCTGAGTACAAACAAAACCACATTGTACAACAAAAGAACCCATATCCCCGATAACGCCCCAGTGTACGGAGCCCTCAGCGGATCACCCACTCTGGATCACTCTGCAGCTCTCCTATCCTGCAAAGTATCTACAACACGGTATAAAACCGTTAGCTAACCATACACATATATAAGAGATGCAGAGCACAAACACACATCAATTAATACTAAACACGTCAACATGATATCACACATTTACCCGGTTCATTATCTTTATAAAGTCCAGCAATCAACTCGTATATATATCCATATAAACATATGTGACACGAGGAATATATAATCCTCGCCTCTGGGTCCAATAGCCAGCTGGAAGGGTGCCTGGAACACCTCCCCGTGTACCCCAAGGGAATGAAGAGTGCCCGAACCGTCTGGCCTACCTACAGAGAACCTCCCAGACTCCCGGCGGGATGAAAGGGCAAGTTATCACGGCCCTACAATGGGCAAGCAATATACCATAGGTCGGTGACCATCATAACGCATGCTATAAAGCATATAACAAACACCACTCATGCACAACATCCTATAAAGGAATGGTAACTAAGTAAGTCCCACGGACTTACCTCAACCTCGTAGTCGTCTCAACTGGATCAACTCTCAACTCAGTCCACTCCAAACTGGAAGATAACACGGCCTATACAAGGCATACAAATATATCAAACTCAGTCCACTCCAAACTGGAAGATAACCTCAATGCCGTAACCGGCATATCTATATCATACTCATCAACATCCGCTACCTAGCATGCTATTACCGCTCATACTAGGAAAGAAAGGATCTACCTAACTCTAGGTAGATCCGGGACAAAACGCACCTGCGTGACACAAGGGACGCAGGGGCGGAGCAAGCAACCCGCAGGGGTGGCGGCTTCCAGGCGCGGGGGCGGCGACAGTGCAGAAAGTAGCCCCGCGATTCCTCTTCGGGTCTTCTCGTGATCAAATCACGTCTTCTCTCATCCAAAGTCACACACATGCATAAACATACACATTCCAACATCACCCTATGATCAACACATCTAATCCCAAGTTAAGGAAGGAAGAAACAAAGGAAGAAGGAAGAGAAGAAGAAGACTTACCACTGATGTGGCCTAACCAGGAACTGCTCACCACTAGCACCTCAGCTGGCTTCCAAGCTCAGCCATGCACATAGCTCATCAACAACCACAAAACCACACAAAACTCTTCCAACTCAAGGGAAAACCAAACACAAGCTCAAGAACGATGAAGGAGAAGGTTGGATTGGAAATGTGATGAAACCCTTGCTCAGCAGGTAAAACGGAAGAAGTAAGGAAAGGTAAAGCACGAGTCAAAGGAGTCAACAAAACCAGCTGCAGCCGCCGGAAACCGCGGAGCGGGTTTCTTGGCCGTAGGGGCGGAACAACAGGGGAGCCGCAGGGGCGGCCTCACAGACCCGCGGGGGCGACTAAGGCCAAAAACGGCTCCAAAGACTAAGGCTCTCACAAATACGCTCCTTAACATTCTCAAAAATAGCCCGCTTTGAACGTCCCACCATAATTGGAAGACCGAGGTACTTTTCATGCTTGTCCACTTCTCTCATATACAACACTCCTTGAAGGTCCCTTCTCAGATCCGGTTTCACATTTGTGCTAAATGACAGCTCTGACGGTAACACCCCGAATCCGTAGGACTCGAGGCGCTACTGGGCTAGGATCTCACAATGGATCCTGACCCTAGCCTGACAACAAGTTAACTGGATCTTACAACAAGGCACATATAGATTAAAAACCAAAACATCAAACTGTATATATATATAAATCAAAAGGGTTACAGAAGAACCGCTGAATACAAAATAAACATGTATTTGTACATACAAAAAGTCCCATAACCCTCGCATAACCCAGTGTACGGAGCCCTCAACAGATCACCCCATCTGGATCACTCTACAGTTCTCCTAACCTGCAAATGATCAACAACACGGTATAAAACTGTTAGCTAACCATACACATATATATAAACAATGCATAAGCACAAACACACTTCAAGGAATCATAAACATAGAATCATGCTGTCACACATTTACCCGATTAATTATCTTTATAACGTCCAACACTCAAATCGTATATATATATATATATATGAATATGAACATATGTGACACGAGGAATATATAATCCTCGCCTTTGGGTCCAATAGCCAACTGGAGTGGTGCAGCTGGACCCAGCAAAGTCAGCTCCTCCTGGAACCTCCTAATAGCCTCTGAGACTGGTACATCCTCGAATCTAGCCTCCACAAAATCCCACAGTTTTTCCCTCCTCAATGAGGCAGGGCAAAAACGCTCTTTAGTCATGGTCCTCATCTGATCATAACTGGTAACCTGACCCCGTACAGATTTCCACCAGTGTTGTGCCAAGTCTTGCAATAGAGTTTGCACTAACTCTATCTGTCTATCCGTTGGACATCTAATAGACTCAAGAGTTGAGTCTACATGTCCGATCCATAGCTCCACCTCTAACCCCACCTTCCCAAAGAAAGGGGATACTCCCATCTGATGGAATGCCTTCAACCAAGTATCTGGTCGAGGCCCTCAATGCTCCTTTGGAATCTGAGGAATCTCAGCAGCACGTGCCGGTACAACTGGCACCTGAGTAACCCCATGGGATCTCTCAGATGATCCCTCCTATGCTGGCAGATCAGGGGCACGTCTACCTGCTCTGGCAACCTCCTCAACTCGTCTGATATACTCGCGGAATGTTGGTCCCTCCATAAAGACATGATCCGAGTCATCTGACTGGACTCTCTGTGACCTCTGTCTTCCGGCTGCACCGTTCCCGGTCTCAAAAACGAAACTCTCAGCAACATCCTCGTGCATCTCCTCCGCTACACATGGATCAACAGCGGGAATCCCACCCCGTCCTCTACCTGCTGGAGAAAGAGGGGGTCTGCCCCTACCTCGTCCCACTGCAAATAAGGCTCTAGTCCGAACCATCTGCAAGGTATAAACCTAACTTAGAAGGCTATATATATGCCATATGTATAGATATATATAAAGTCAATCACAACATAATATATATATATAAAGCTAGGATCTCACAATGGATCCTGACCCTAACAAGAAAACAAGTTCACTGGATCTTACAACAAGGCACATATAGATTAAAAACCAAAACATCAAACTGTATATCTATAAATCAAAAGGTTTACAGAAGAACCGCTGAGTACAAAATAAACATGTATCTGTACATACAAAAAGTCTCATAACCCTCGCATAACCCAGT
Organism: Fagopyrum tataricum; assembly: GCA_002319775.1. Lineage (NCBI taxonomy): Eukaryota > Viridiplantae > Streptophyta > Magnoliopsida > Caryophyllales > Polygonaceae > Fagopyrum > Fagopyrum tataricum. The sequence goes on along the minus strand of CM008283.1, from coordinate 30,562,930 downwards.
GTACAGAGCCCTCAGCGGATCACCCCATCTGGATCACTCTGCAGCTCTCCTAACATGCAAATGATCTACAACACGGTATAAAACCGTTAGCTAACCATACACATATATATAGACAATGCATAGGCACAAACACACTTCAAGGAATCATAAACATAGAATCATGTTGTCACACATTTACCCGGTTAATTATCTTTATAACGTCCTACACTCAAATTGTATATATATGAATATGAACATATGTGACACGAGGAATATATAATCCTCGCCTCTGGGTCCAATAGCCAGCTGGAGTGGTGCCTGGAACACCTCCCCGTGTACCCTATGGGAATGGAGAGTGCCCGAACCGTTTACCAGATCTGGCCTGCCTACAGAGAACCTCCCAGACTCCCAGCGGGATGAAAGGGCAAGTTATCACGGCCCTACAATGGGCAATCACTATACCATAGGTTGGTAATCATCATAACGCATGCTATCAAGCATATATCACACACCACTCATGCATACATCCATTATAAGGATGGTAGCTAAGTAAGTCCTATGGACTTACCTCAATCTCGAAGTACTTTCAACACGATCAACTCCAATTTGGAGGACAACATTGCCTAACAACAAGGCATAACGAGATATCAAATCTCCTATCAATCAAAGGGGTCACCCTAGACTCAAGGGATCCATAAGGATCATATCCAACTTATAAACCCTCGATAATCTACTAAACCTCAAATTTATAACCGGCATATATCGATATCATACTCATCATCATTCTATCCTCATATACGTACCTAGCATGCTACTAACCCGCTCATACTAGGAAAGGAAAGGATCAATACTACTCTAAGTAGATCATGTACAAGACGCACCTGCGGAACGGAGAGACGTAGGGGCGGAAAGGCAACAGGCGCATGCGCGAAAACACGCGGGCGTAGACGCTGGGACCGTGGCCGCGGGGCGGCGGCTTCCGGGCGCGGGTGCGGTGACAGGGTCCCGCGGGGGCGGCGACGCTGTGGCGCAGGGGCGGCGATGCTGCAGAACGTAACCTCACGACTTCTCTTCCACTCTTCACGTGATCAAATCACGTCTTCTTCATTCCACAGCCACAATCATACATATACATACACATTCCAACATCAAAACAAGCCTAAGAGAACCAATCCTAAGCTAAGGAAGATAAAGGAATCAAAGAAGAAGAAAGGAGGAGAAGGAGAAGAACTCACCACTACTATGGTCCTAGGCAGCAAGGAAGGATCAAAACCACACTCTCAACTGGCTCCCAAGCTCAGCCATAATACAGAACATCAACATCCACCAAAGCCACACAAAACCTCTTCCAAACCAAGAAGAATCCAAGCACAAGATCAAGGAGAAATAAGGAGGCAAGAAGGACGTGAGAAAGCTGGAAATGAAGAAACCTTGCTCAGCAAGCCACGGGAAAGGCTAAGAAGGAAGGAAGGAAAGAGAGTAAAGCACGGGTCAAGAGTCGACAAAGTCGGCTGCAGCCGCAAGAAACCGCAGGGGCGGATCAGTGGACGAGCCGCAGGGGCGTCACCACGGACCCGCGGGGGCGGCTACATCCTAGCTCGGCTCCTAAAGACTAAGGCTCTTACACTGACTTTTCAAAATTAACTTGTTGTCCCGACACTACTCCATAATCTCAAAGAATAGTTGCAATTTCCCTACTCCGTTGACAAGACGCTTTTGCAAAAACCACACTGTCATCTGCAAAAAAAAGGTGAGAAACACAAGGTGTAGAAGGGGCAATTCTAATGCCCTAGAGCCTTCCCACATTCTCACATTTCCGAATAAGATTTGACAATCCTTCCGCACATATAAGGAATAAGAAAGGTGACAAGGGATCCCCCTGTATCAGGCCCTTGGAAGGAGAAAACTTAGGAGTCGGGGACCCATCCATGAGGATAGAAAAAGATACCAAAGACACACACCTCATGATCAAAGAAATCCACCCATCACTAAAACCCATAGCATACATAGATTTCTCCAGATAACCCCACTCCACTCTATCATACGCTTTGGACATATCTAACTTCAGAGCCATATATCCCTTCTTCCCTTCCCTAGTTTTCATTAAATGAAAAACCTCGAAAGCTACAAGTACATTATCTGTAATAAGCCGACCCGGCACGAAAGCACTCTGATGTGAAGAAATAACACTATCAAGGCACCTCTTAAGTCTATTGGCTAGGACTTTGAGAAAATCTTATAAATTACATTGCACAGGCTAATAGGTCTCAAGTCCCGCATCAAGCACGGATTATTAACTTTTGGAATAAGGGAGATAAACGTATGATTAAAGTCATGAGGAAAAGGTTTACCGGCAAGCTAGAGATCAGTAATAAACGATATTAAATCTGGACCAAGAATATCCCAGTGTCTTTGAAAAAACAAAGCAGGCATCCCATCCGGACCCGGAGATTTAGTAGGATGCATGTCGAACAAAGCCTTTTTGATTTCCTCCCCAGTACACGGATTCAACAGAGCTTCATTCTCTGCGGCCGAAATACGTCCCTGAACTACAACATCACCGATACCCTCCAAACACACACCTGCCTTGAACATCTCTCGGAAATACCTTTCAGCCACCCGTGCTTTTCCATCCCAAGATCGCCACGAAAGACCATCATCATCAACAAGTCTCGTGATCTTGTTTCTCGTACGTCTACCGTTAGCTTTACGATGAAAATAAGCAGTGTTGTGGTCTCCCCATTTAAACTCGTTGGCTCTTGCCCGTTGATGCCACATAATCTCTTCCTTCTTCATTAAATCTTTTTCCTTCTCTTCCAACATCTTTCTCTGCACAATAACATCCTCTGTCACTCCCTTATCATGTATCTGCCTGAGCTCTTTCCGGATTTTCCTAAGCTCCGCACCCAAATGTCCGAATGTCCCAACACTCCAATCCTTGAGATCATCTTTGCACCTTTGGATTTTGCCTTCAATTCCTATTTGTGCACTATTCGATCCCGGATTTTTCCAAGCATTACTAACGACCATTTCACACTCTTCGTGTTGAACCCACATCGCCTCAAACCGAAATGTTTTATCCCCAATATTCCGGTTTAAACTATAAGCCTCTCCATTGATATCCATCAAAATCGGAATATGATCATACATCATCTTAGGCAAATGTCGAAGTGTAGCGTACGGGTTCATCACACTCCATTCCTCCGTCGCAAATGCCATGTCTAACCTCTCTTGAATAAGTTGACCTCCACCTTGACCGTTGTCCCAGGTGAAAGCAGGACCAACGTAGGGAACATTCCTTAGGCGGCAACTTTCCAGACCATCCCTGAAAGTTGTAAGAAAATCATAATCTGGAGCTCTTCCTCCCCTCTTATCATTTGTGTCGAGAATTAAGTTAAAATCTCCCATCACAAGACAAGGCTCCGTTACTTCCTCCCCTATTCGCTTCAAAAGGTTAATTGTATGGACCATTTCCTGAGTTTTATACCAACCATAGATCCTAGTAAATCTCCATGTTCCTACTAAAGCATTTATATGATGGTTGGTATATGATTTTATCCTAACATTAGCCTGATCAGACCACATCAAGCATAACCCTCCCCTAGTACCCACACTTTCGACAACAAAGCACACACCGAACTTAAGACGTCGCCGGATAAACTCCAAACGCTTCTTATCACACTTTGTCTCGCTCAAGAACAACACTTCAGGCTCCCTTTCTCGCACTAGCTGAGCTAGTTTAGAAATTGCCGGGCCTTTGCCCAATCCCTGGCAATTCCAAGCTAAAGTATTCATTGGTTCCGGCAAGAGAGATCCTCAATCTCTCATGCCAATCCAACATTGGAGGTCTCAGTTTTTTTCCTTTTCATTTAATGATCAGATAAAAACACTGAGTCTCCTTCTATCTCCTCATGCTGTCATTTCATTGCTTCATCATTCACTCTCTGTACCCCTCCTTCCATTATTACCGGTCCCCTTGCCAATCTTTTCCATTTCCGTCCAATTTTCTCACTTCCCACCACTTCCTTTTCTAAGTCAACAAGATCACTCTTAACTCCCTCTAATTTGTCAACTTCTTGATTCTCCTGCAGAAGCACTGCCTGGTTTCCTTGCTTTGGCAGTATATTGACACGTTGTATCACTTCCGTTATTCTCAATTCACATGCGCTTGGTAAACTTACCTCCTCCCCTTCCTCTTCCTGGCGCATCTGACACAACTTCCTTCCTCCCCGAGTTTGAACATAACTGTTGGCTTTCCCCACTTGTTTGTCATTGTCTCCCTCATTAAAAATATTCTTATGCCCGCTCAATTGCCTATCCCTTTAAGTTTTGACAGTAACCGCTCTCATTTCATCTCCATATTCGATACTCCTTGGCCTCCTCGTCGTTGCACTCTGTCTCAACATGGCCTATTCTACCGCAAGTATAACAGAAGTTGGGAAGCCTCTCATATTGCACAGGCGCCCATATCTTGGTCCCTCCTATCGTCAACAGTATACCCCTACGTAATGGCTTTGTAACATCCAGATTGACTCGAATCCTCAGGAAGCCACTAGTTGCATCAAAAATGTCCTCATCAGTTGTAACATGGCCCCCATAACGTTTCCTATCTCATTTGCCAATGTCTTAGAAACTGCTCCTATGGGTAAATCGGTAACCCGTATCCAAAACAACGCTGTAGAGAACTACAAATTTGAGGGTTGAGTAATCCCTGGTTCCTTCAACACCAACAGTGCCTTGTCGAAAGACCAAGGACCACCCTTTACCACCAAGTCCTTATCATCAACCGTTGCGAATTGAAAAATGAAGAGTTAGGAGCAGTTTCTAAGACATTGGTGTTGAAGGATTGGTGAAGGAGATATTTCTACTTCAATTGCTTCCGATTGTTTCAGAACCCGACTCTCCTCTTCCGTTAGATGTATTTTGAATTTTCCTTTTCCTTTCCGATCCATAACGTAACTATTCTTGTCGCCACACCGAAGGTGGATAAGACCTAGCCCACACGTTGAAAAAACAACGATGGGAGAGCACAGTCCCTGGAGAATCTCTCGAGATCGTCGCCGTCAGACCTTTTCGCTTCTAGGGTTTTCGTACTTGATTTATTGTTTTATTATATATATTTTCTTTCTAAATATATAAGATCATAATATCTTTAATTAGGATATAGACTATATAGTACATATTCATATCTTAATTAATATCAACGTAATATTTTTTGAATAAAAATAGAATAATGATATGGCACAATATGAAAACGACACATGAAAAAAAATATGACGTGACTTAATACAAAGATGACATGTGGCAAAATTTAATGTGGTGGTGACATGTGACATTAATCACTTCTGCTTTAGTATTATATAGTAGATTTGGTAAGATATAATATCAATTGAATTTTTTTACTTTCGTACCTTCTTCATATTTTTATCCATCGTAATTTACGTCATATCCTAAACAGTTCATTTTTATACCCACACACATAACGAACTAATTTTTGTTTCATCTCTTCAGCTTCATCCCCATCTTTCATCTTAAATTTAAACTCTTCAGCTTCACCCCATCTTTCATCTTAAATTTAAACTTTAATATGAACTTCAAATAATTTTCGATCAACCAAATATACAGTGATTAAAAGGTTGAAGGAAAGAAATGGTGTGTTGCATGTAGGGCTTTTCTGAGAAGCTCTTCCCTACAACGATGCGCGAGTATACATTTCTTCCCCTATAAATATACCTTGTTGATTCATATATTAACTTGAAGTGCTACTTTGTATATCACTTAAACCAACAAATACAATGGAGAATCAATTCATGATAAAATTATAATAAATAAATAAAAATAAAAGAGGTCCTACCGGGAGTCGAACCCAGGTCGCTGGATTCAAAGTCCAGAGTGCTAACCACTACACCATAGAACCACTTCATGTTCTTGTACTACACTGTAAGTTTTTGTATGTTGTACATCTAAATACATATGTTGAGTTGGAGTGATAATTTTATGTCTACATATGTTGAGTTGGAGTGGCACCGTGGCACGTAGGAGAAAGTTTGATAATATTCATTTTATTATTTTAATGTATATCGATTTTTATTCATTAGTTGAGCAGTATAAATTAATTTGTATCATATAATATTAGATTTTCTTCTTTTTATAATTTATGTTTTTATATATCGTAGACATTTTAGTATTTTGAGAGTAAAAAAATGAAACCGAATTGATAAAAACTAAGTTAAGAATCTAATTGTGTGAAAAATTTTATTTTAGGTCATCCTACGTCAATGTTTGACCAGCTTATTCAAATTTAATTAAATAACGATCATTTTTTACGCTTGACTTGTCGGATATCGGACTAAATCAGTTTTCACTTGATCAAAAACTATATGAAGTTCTCGTATCTCTTCCCGGTTGATTCCGCTGTCGTTTCAATATGTCTTGGTTTGGTTGTATGTTTCTCTTGACAGTTATTCCGTCTGTCCTCTCGTCTCATTGTTTTTGTTCCTTGAAAAAGAAAAAAAATCTACACATCCCATGGAAAAGACGAATGGTAACTATACCCGCATGAACAATTGAAACAACTACACACAAGTGAACATAGAACCCCGACGTAAGGAGTGAGTTGAGACACAATATGGGTGGTGGAGTGGTGCTCACAGCCACCACCGCCGGTCTCACCAGGCCAAGCAAGCTTCCAGAATCTTCCGTTTCGACCACTACTCCTGCGGCCACCAATTTCAGAAGTTCATCTTCTAACCACGCCCCTCTCTCATCTTCCATCCAATTCCCCTACAACGATGCTTGCGACAATCGCCAGGATTCTTCGGTTAATTCTCTTTCCCTGTCCGCTCCTTCTCGAACTGAAGTCCAAGCCGCGATTGCTTCTTTGCAAAGGTCAGAACTAAACCTTGCCTCGTTATTTGTAATTTGAGAATTCTTGCTGTTTTAAATTGTCAATCGAAATGTTTCCGTTTCAAGATATCATATCATTTCGTGGTTTTGTATTCGAATTTTACGAATGGATTCTTTCTTTCGTTGTGGCCTTGTGACTTGTTGAGTTTGAGATTGATTTTGATGCTATTACATCTTTAATTTGACTGGCATGCGAACATCAATGATAATTGTGCCGTTCCAACTCCAAAATGATTAGAGTAACTAGATAAGACGATGCTATCTTCATGCCAAGTGATTGATGCAAAAGGATAAAACATCTATTTATTGAACAATGTGTCCGTGCAGTTTCATGCAGGGAATTTCCCAGTGTGGAACGGAGTTGAGTTGGCTCCATCGTATTCTGAGCATTTATGATCCATTGACACAATCTCCTGGATTTCGGAGATTGAAAGATGCCGTCTATCAGCTGGAAACAAACCAGACTATTCAGGTAACATCTTCAACCATTACTCTAAGGTTGGTGCTACATTGCCCTATTCTTCATGCCTTCCAAAAGGCTGGAAAAAAAAAATGATTCATTCAGTCATTAGTGACTTATCCTCTCAATAATGTGGGCTGTGGACCTGTGGTATGATATAGGCGTTTGTTGATGAATCAGATCCAATTTTTTCTTAGCTTCAATTTTCATTGTCACCTTTCAGAAAAATTATATCTATATTTATTATTATCTTTAGATAAAATCTAAGGGTGACTTGAGTGACATTTCTTCTACTCATGCAGAGATTGGTTCTATCTATATCCACTGACAAATCTGTTTGGGATGCTGTCCTTAATAACAAGTTGGTCAAAGAACTTCAAGAATCACGTCGTACAGGTACATATCCTGAACAGATCACAATGTTTTATTAGTTTTCCTTTCTGTTAGATTTGGCATTCTCCATCTCACCTAAATAATGATAGTCCTTACACTTACCCTTAGAAATAACATGGTTGCTTTTTCTGCTCTGTTTTATCTCCCAGATAGGATTTGTTGGTGCAATATTAATGGATACATGTATGGACTAGAAAGAAAATGTCCTTGGACAGACTGAACTTGAATGGTCTTTTTGATTGTGGAAAACAAAATGTTTGCTCAAAACGGACCATATTCAACCCTTAGCTAAGAGTAGGAGTTAGACACCCTGCTCTATCTCTCAGTCAATCAACCTATGTTGTATTTTTATTGATGTTGTCCTAATGATCTTTTGAAACATAAAATGCTAAAATTGTCTTATGCAGATGAATTTAGAGGATCCCCTGGCAATAAAGAAGAGCCAGATGCCATCACTAGTATCAAAAGATGGATATTGGACATGGTGAAGGAAAAGGTCATGGAACTAGTTGAAAAGTTCAGATCACTAGTTGATGAGATTTTTGAATCAACTCCTCGAAAGGAGAACATGTCTGCTGAATCAAGAAAATCCTTGGAAAAAAAGCTGAAATCATCAGTGTTGCTATCTATTGTCATTCTTTTGATAGTGGTTGTAACTCGCACCTCTCATCTACAATAGTGGTTGTCAATTTGTCATGGAAACTCATCCCAACCACTTTCTAGACTGATAAAGGTTAATGTTTCAGGTAACTCCTGCACTTTGGCTGTAAACAGTACTTTGTTACATTATACTGTATATTACAAGGTGATGTTGTTTGTCTCAGATGGCTGTTGTGATAGAAATTCTGGTCCGAACCATCATACAAACATGAAAATTTTCAGGCTTTCTATCGTAGGACTATGCATTTTGAAGAATGGCGTACATATATATTATATGATATGAGGCATTTTTATCTTTGAATTTATATTTCAACTTTTGGATTGGTGTACATGCAATATTACTGCAGTGGATCCCAAACTCCATGGAACCCTAGAGGAAATGTCAAATATTTTGGAACAGCAAATCTTGAAACTAGTGCACTGCTCTTTCCAATTTGCTTAGCATCTATGATCACTAGATAACACTTTCCTTGTGACACTGCATACTACACAACATTATACATGAGTAGTTTTCTTCATACTTGTTCGAAAAAAAGAAGACTTGATGCATAAAATAGTTCACCTCTACCACAAGAAGGTATCCATCATCTTCTTCGACGGACAATGTTTTAGGAACAAACATGGGCTCACCAATGAACACGCCTTCACTAGTCGACCATGCTTGTGCTATTCTATTGTTAGTGTTGGATTTGACAATTGTGTCGAATGGGAAGTTGGGAAATGCTTGATGTGAACCTGAAGATGTTGCTGCATATATATATTGATGTCTAGCTCCATGACATTTTGGATTTATGATTGGAAAGTCAGAGGGCCTTGTCCACATTGATGGAGGCTCAACAGAACAATTTGTGCATTTTCCTTTATCATCTATGTCTATAGACACCTGCATTATGAAATGGTGGACAAGGGTGGGAAACAAATGCACTATATTAGGTAATTTTAGTTCATAAAACAAGTGAAGGGAGATGGAGAGACCTGAACAAGGCGAGGCAGCAAATTTTCTTCATCTTCTGTGTTCATCATTGAAGGATCAAAGCTACCACTTTGCCATTGATATCCTACACCACCATCACATCCAATTCTCAGGTAATGGTATTACATGGATTTAAATTGAAAACAAACCCAGAGAAATGAGCAAGTACCAAACATATTCTGAAAGCTGAACCATTTGTATGAGCAGGCAATTGTATCAATTTGAAGATGCAGATTTCCATCTCCATCTTTCTCCTCAAAGGCATTTCCAATGTGTAGTAGCCACAGCTGCTTAGGAACTTCCACAACTGTCCACCCGAGCCCACCATGAAAGTTGCTTGGGGCAGGGCATGGACCCCGAGGGAACAAGTACAGTGGAGAAATGGACTTGCTTGGATTCAGAGACAGTGCTGATATCATTGGCGATAAACCGCAGCTTGCTAACATCAACCCTACAGTTGAAATGGACTTGCTTGGATTCAGAGAAATGGACTTGCTTGGATTAAGAGAAATGAACTTCTCATTCGGGCACAGTACCTGGGATGTGGAGCTGTACGCGATTACCAAATACAAGGTAATGTGTTTCGGTGAAACCCCAATCATGAACCATCAAATGATCTGTCATTTTGAACTCTTGTTTGTGTATTAATTTGAAATTTATGTCAAACTCTGCAGGTATATCAGTAGTTCACGTCATAAAATATTACCCAGAAATAACCGGTTTAATGCATGTACATGTAATTACCATAGAAAGTAAAATGACTCCTAGGAAGAAGCATATCCTCTGCATTACACGCCATAATAAGAAGTCTTTGTCTTTGAACATCAATCTTGTAATGAGACAATATTCTTTTCCCTGGCATCTTGAATATTCCTGCATATAATATCAGCCAAAACATCTCGTTAATTCAAATTTCTCCTTTATTATTTATTATCATTTTTTTTAAATATAGTTTATAGTTGTATTATTTGTAACTAATATTTATTTGTTGGGTCAAATTTTTTTTCTTGGTTTAGATGCATGCCGCTACCGTGGAGGACAGGCTTAAGAAGAGCAGCAACACCATCGAACACGTCCCTAACACAAGCGCTCTCCGGTTTAACGAAATCGTTACCGTCGATAAGATCAAACCTCCCAATAGTATCCAACGATCCAGGTTGGACTTCATAAGGGGCCCCACCTTCCCAAAGACAAAACAATCTCCCGCCCCATTTCAAAACGGTGGTGTTAGCCACATTCTTCATCACCTTTGTGTTACCAATCACCTTGCCACCTTTGAGCACCGAGAACGGTCCCCGGTGAGTGAACTTCCACGAGCCTTTCTTCGGATCAAACTCGTTCTTTTGTGCCTCCGTTTTTACATATTGAGCCGAGAACTTCACCTCCTTAGTTGCTCCATTGATTTCAAAGGCACGAAGATACCCGTGCCCATCTAGTGGGTTGACCGTTGATCCGTGGTCATCGGTAAATAGACCCGGACCAATGAGGTAGTATGTGCCTACGGGAAAATCCATAGGTATCGAACCGTCAACTAATGGTAGGTTCACCAGTTTTGATGTCTCTAAACGTTGGGATGTAAACAAGGACTTGTAATTTTCGAAATCGATCTCATTGTTGTTTTCTTTTGATATGGTTAGGGTTTTGTTCTCGGGAACTCGAACTCGAACTTGATTTGTGTGTAATCGAATGGAACGGGAAATGCTCGAGTTTAGGGTAGGCAGGTGAATGCCCTTGATCATAGGAATGATATTCATAGGTTTAGTTTGCATTTTTGGTTGTTGAAGGAATTGAAATCTTGGTGAACTAAGAAAGTGCTTAAATGGTCTTATAAGTGATTTCAAAATGTTGAAAACTAGCTATTAGACTATTGGTACAGTGGTGTGGTGCTAAGTGTTGGAAACTTATTTACGTGGACCGAGTGGTGGAAGACAATGAAAGATTGGCACTAACAAATTGCTTCTTTCTTTTGCTAGATTTTGTTTGGTCCACTTGGAATCTTTTTACTATTGATCTGCCACCATCGAATTGCTTATTATGATATCTTCAAGTGGAGTATTGTATGTTTAAAATGAATCCTAGTACACTCTAGTTAGCTCCCAACCACATGTAAGATGTGGTTTTTATACTTTCGAGCTCGGATTCATCGGATACAAAGAAAGGAATTTGATTTTTATCGAACACTATTTTGAGAGTTTGAAATGAACTATAGATCCTTGATTATGAATTAAAAAGCTAACAAGCACTCACTAATAAAAGGGAACGTAAATCAACGAGAACATAGACTTTGGTAATTCACATATGAATAGTATATAGTATCATTTTACCGAAGAAACTTGATGTCAAAAATCGTTGAACGAATACGCTAACAAGCGTCCTAAATTTCTCTTTAAATTTTCTTTTCAAGGAAAAAGAGCAATACTTTAATCCTTCATATCTATACTTTGATTCTTACAATCCTCAATAATCACCAAATACTAATGCTTCCTTGGATTGGTTTAATCATCACCAAAAGAAATGATTCAAGTAAAAAAAGTCAAAAGATAATTAAAAATATTTTTGGTGAACAACTCTCCACCCGAGGAAATGTCACTCAAATGATAGCTTATTAGAAGGAAATAAAACTAGAATTGTGCACAATCAGACCGGACCGAAAAATCTGGTCCGGTCCTAGATTGTATGGTCTGATTCGATCTTGAACCATAATATTACGGTCCGATTTATACCATTTTTTTTTCATTTTTGTAATAAACCCATTTATACAGTCCGGTCTGAATTTGAACTGGACCAGAACGTATTGAACCCATATAAAAACATATTTTCAAAGTGGGATCCAATACGATCCAAAATGGACCATGGTGGATCGGACCATTATAATCCTATCCGATCCACACGATTATGGTCCGGCTATGACTATTTGCAAAACTTAACCGAAACAAATCAAAGAAATTAGGAAAGTCAATATGTAATGATTTACCTATAATAAACATAAAATGTGGCTATTGATTTTCCCTTGATTTGGGTACATCATCATTGCAGATTTGTCTAGAATAATACCCAAAGGAACTTGTCGCATATGAACAGTTAACACTGAGTATCCACTATAAACGGTTATTAGATTTTTCACATTTTCTAAAGTATGCTTCACTGTATTCATAGAATTCATAAATTTAGAGCAATACTCCAAACTAAAATAACGTTTTTTTTCTTCATAATAATAATAGAGGGGTTTTAATTTTGAAGGGATCACCACTAATAAATTTGGTAGGCAAAATTCTATAAATTCATGTAGGGAATGGTCAAAAGGTTGGCGTAGGATTAACTAATACATAACTTACGCATATAGAGCCTTTTTTTAAAAAAGGCGTAAAAACTGATTTTTTTTTAATTTTTTTTTTTTAAAAAAAGACCAATGTTGGCAAGCATTGAGATTGTGTGTCAGCGTTAAATCCTTGACTCGCAATATCAGTGCGCGTCAGATATGCGTTAGTAAATCCAATATCGTGCATTTAGTAGTCTAGTTTATTTATAGTCTTTTATAGTTTTTTTCACATTGGATGTTTCGTGTCTTTACAATGTAGTGAGTTTTTAGCTTTAAAAGCTTATTATATGATAAGCGTTATCTAACCATTTTCGCTCATCTTTGTAATCGTCGTCGCCTAGAGGGTTGTTGGTATGTTAGTCATTACACAAAATTTAAAGTTGTTTTGGGATGTGAGCATTCAATGCGAACTCTGCCGTTGTCGAAGGACCCGACCTAAATTCACTAAGAATGTGATTCTTTGGACCCGTAATTGGAGAAGACAACGTTAACGAGTCTAGATCCAATTTAAAATAATGTGGTAAAACCCATTATATTCATAATGTTTTTTTACTACATTTTATCCTTCAGTGATATAACCGTATATATTTTTATTATTCACTTTCGTAATATATGTGTGTTGACATGTGTTCGCTGGTTTTACACCCCTATAAATCCCTATCTTCAAGAAATAGAGACTCACAAGATAGTAAAACTAGGAAAGGATAGTTTTATATTTATAACCTATAATAAATCCCCTAAATAGAAACAAACCCACAGTGTATGGATCGTACGAAGTAGGACAAGTATTCCAGGGTCGAACATAAAGACTGAGAGGATTAATCTGCAGCAATGATTATAGATAGGATATATCTCGAATAAAGAAAGGGGGTTGGAAAAGATAAGGGAAAGAAGTCAAAAAATTTGGAGGTTTTGGGTTTTCCTCAACTGAATGTCACTTTCAATCAAGAGCAATTTTATAAAAGGAAAGCAAAACAAAAGATAATCAAGTTAAAAGGAAGAAAATAGATTCCAAGGGTTAAAGATCATTATTTATAGACATGGACTCAGGACAATCTCACAAAGTATATATGATTTGAAAAGCATACAAGGATGAATATTTCTTAAATCAATGTTCTATCATAGTTACGTCTCAAGAACATACAGGTCCACAACCTAATACATATTGCTTTCAAGGTAAAGAGGGAGAAATAAATAAATAAACCTTATTTCTTCAATTAAGGAATCAAATAACCCTTTACGGTTACGTCTCAGGAATTATTGTCTCAAAGGAAGGAATAATGACACATTCAATCCAATAAAGGTTAAACCCTTATTACCTAGGAACAAATTTTCTTATGTATCTAAGAAGAAAAATCTCAGTTACGACTCAATTCTAACTTAGGTTGAAGAGGTTTAGATCAATTCTAAACCTGCCAAAAATCAAACCATTACATATGATTTAAAGCGATTCAAACAATTATAGGGAGCAATCCCTCATTGTCCAAGACATTGTCCAAGACATTGTCCAAGGCATAAACAAATCCCTGTCAACCTTGGAATCACAATAGTCTAGTCAATAACAATCATATCAAAATCTACAACTAAATAACAAAAGGAAAGAAGAAACTACTCAACTTCAATGGATGAAAACCTTCAATCTTGTCAAATCTCAAATCAACAATGTCTTCCCAACAAATCTGAATGCAAAAGTCTTGAACTGTAATCTAAACTATGAAGAATGATGAATGAATAAGATGGCAGGATAGGAGAAGGCTCCCCCCTCTAGGGCAACTCTAGCCCTCAATAAGCACCCCTTGGAATGAATCCAAGACTTCCTTTTATACACAAAACCTAGCTAAAAGACATTGGGTTGAAAAGGAAAAAGCCCATAAACGAAATAAAACGCTCAAGGAAGAATCTCAGGTTGGATCTCGGCCGAGATCAGTCATTGTCGGGGCCGAGATTTCGTCTTCGATCTTCAGCGACATGGGATCTCGATCGATGTCACCCGAGATCAAGGCCGAGATTTTGCAACAATAGCCTCCATCACGGACCGAGATAGGTGGCTCTCGGCTTAGATGCTCCTTGGTCGTTCCTTCATGCCTTTAGATTGACTCCTAGCCCTTTCCCGTGCACATATGCTCGCTCCAATGCATCCACTTTGAGGCTTCATCCTCAAATGCATTGTTTTAGCTCCATCATGTTCCAAATCACCTACAAAGCCACCAAAAGAGTGTGTAGACATCTATTCTTGCAAAGTAGAACTAAACAAGCATAAATGACACAAACTAAGGCTAAAACATGAAAGCGGAAAGGAAAAATCTACCTAAATGCATGACTAAAACAGGTCGATAAATCATGTTATCAACATGTGTATAATGTTAGAACTCATTTAAGTATGTGGTGTCGGTGACTTTTTGGGAACAATTATGAAGGGCTCCGACTAATTTAACATCAAAAAATAAAAGTATTGACTTTACCTACGAAAGCACATTCTTTTATGTAACTTCCTATTTTGTTGCCCCTGTTAAATGTGGACGTGTTTGATACATTTTAAGGATTGTAAACGCATACCTGGTAGAGAGGATGATAACTTTGACTTTCAAATTGGCCCCTATTAAATTAAACTTATTTTGGAACCAAATCCTCTTTTATACAAAAGGAGCAAGAGATTTCAACTAAGTAGGAAGCATAGTTGACAAAGGACATGGTTCAATAACATACCCCTTCTTCACAAGACGTTAGCACTACCCACAACATATTCATCCTTTTGGTAAAATGTTTCTTTCCAACAATAGAAAAAGTCTAATAATATCCAAAAAGCTAGCACAACCTTTAATCTTAATAGGCATGATACAACCAACATTTTGGAAAACTACACTCTTACAAACATGTAAACTTATCTTGGCAAGAGGAGACACAATTTGTAAGAGCCTTAGTCTTTGGAGCCAGTTTGGCTTAGCCGCCCCGCGGGCTTAGAGAGCCGCCCCTGCGGCTCGTGGTGTTTTCCGCCCCTGTGGCTCAAGGAACCGTCCCTGCGGTTTCCTACGGCTGCAGCCGGTTTTGTTGACCTTTTGACTTGTGCTTTACCCTTTCTTTCTCTTCTACATTAAGTCTTCTCCTTGGCTCGTGATCAAGAGTTTCCACTCCATTTCCCAGCCTTCTTACGTTCTCCTTCTTTCTTCTCCCTTCTCTCCTTCTTGATCTAGATCTTGGATTCCTTAGAGTTTGGAAGAGTTGTTGTGTGGATGATGATGTTGATGTTAATGGTTGTTGTTGCTGAGCTTGAGAGCCAGCTGGTAGTGTTGTTCTGATCTTCCTTGCAGCCTAGGACCACAAGTGTGGTAAGTCATCTTGCTTCTTCTTTCTTTCTTCTTCCTTGATTCCTTTGCCTAGCTTAGGATTAGATGTATGTTGAGGTATATTGATGTTGGAATGTGGTTGTGTGTGTATATGTGTGGTTATGGCATGAAGAAGACGTGATTTGATCACGTGAAGAACCAAAGAGGAATCGCGGGATCGCACTCTGCATTGTCGCCGCCCCCGCGTTCCAGTACCGCCGCCCCCGCGGGATCTGTCACCGCACCCGCACCTTAGCGTTGCCGTCCCCGCGGCCACAGTCACCGCGTCTGCGTCCTTGTGCCGCCGCGCCCGCGGTTTACCTTGTTCTGCCCCTGCGTCTTTCCATTCCGCAGGTGCGTCTTGTACAGGGTCTACCTAGAGTAGTATGATCCTTTCCTTTCCTAGTATGAGCGGGTTAGTAGCATGCTAGGTATATGTATGAGGATAGAATGATGATGAGTATGATATAGAGATATGCCGGTTAGGGCTTTGAGGTTTATAAGTTGGATACGATCCTTATGGATCCCTTGGGTCTAGGTGTGACCCTTTGATGGATAGGAGTCTGATATCTTGTTATGCCTTGTTATTAGGCAGTGTTGTTCTCTAGAGTTGGAGCTGATCGGGTTTGAGACTACTTTTGAGGTTGAGGTAAGTCCATAGGACTTACTTAGCTGTCATCCTTATATTGGATGTATGTATGAGTGGTGTATGATATATGCTTGATAGCATGCATAGTGATGATTACCGACATATGGTTTAGTGACTACCCATTGTAGGGTCGTGACAACCCAGCCCTGTCATCCCATGAGGAGACAGAGAGGTTCTCTGCGGATCGTCCAAATCTGGTATACGGGACGGGCGCAGTCTCCACTCCTTTAGGGTACACGGAGGAGTAGTCCCGGATCACCACTCCAGCTGGCATTATCACCGAGAGGCGAGGGTTATATTCCTCATGTCACATATATTCATATTCAGATATATATATATATATATATATATATATATATATATATATATATATATATATATATATATATATATATATATATATATATATATATATATATATGTATATGTATATATATGATTGAGTGATTGGACTTTATAAAGATAATAAACCGGGTAAATGTGTGAAAGCATGATGATGTGTTATTATTCCTTGATGTGTGATTGTGCTTATGCATCTTCTATATATATATATATGTGTATGGTTAGCTAACGGTTTTATACCGTGTTGTAGATCCTTTGCAGGTTAGGAGAGCTGCAGAGTGATCCAGAGTGGGTGATCCCCTGAGGGCTCCGTACACTGGGTTATGCGAGGGTTATGGGACATTTCATATGTACAGTTTATGTTTACTTTTGTACTCAGCGGTACTTCTGTATTACCTTATATATATATATATATATATATATATATATATATATATATATATATATATATATATATATATATATATATATATATATATATATATATATATATATATCAGTTTTATGCTTTGGATTTAATCTATCTATGCCTTGTTGTAAGATCCAGGGAACTTGTTGTCAGGCTAGGGTCAAGATCCATTGTGAGATCCTAACCCAGTAACACCTCGAGTCCTGCGGATTTGGGGTGTTACATAATTAGCCCTAATTTGGAAGCAAACTCAAAAAGAGCTAGAATCGATCAACATCAAGTTGTTGAAAAAAATTCAATAAAGGCATTTGGCTTAGAGCATTGCTCTGAAAAGCAATGAAACTCCTAAGTTGGAACTATCATGGGATAGGTAATCCCATGATAGTGTTGGCACTTAGAGATTCCGTTCGGCGTAATAAGCCTTATGTCATCTTTCTTATGGAAACTATGATCAATAATAAATTCTAGCAAGAAGACTATGAATAAGTGTGGATTTTCTAACGGCTTAAATGTCTCTAGTAATGGTTTGTGAGGAGGTCTCATTTTTTGGTGGAAGAGAGATGAATGCTCGCTTATCTCTTATTCTAGAAGACATATTATGGTTGAATAGACTAAGGAAAATGGTTCAAATAAGTTCGGTATAATGGGCATTTATGGTTATCTCAATGCAACGCAAAAGCATGAGACTTAGACGCTTATGAAGAGTCTCATATCATCCTATAATGGCCCTATTATCTTCTTTAGAGACACTAACCAAATACACTTTCATCATGAGAAGGAAGGTGGACCGGTTAGACATGATAGAGAGCTTCGAGATTTTCAGAATATCATTGATGAGTGTGGACTCATAGATGCAGGATGGACTGGACAAAAAATGACTTGGGGCGAGGTAATCATGCTCATAAACTAGTTAAAGAGAGACCGTAATCACCTCATAAACTAGATATTGTTCGGATCACATCACCATTCTTTTATACACTAATGCTTCTCAACAAACTATGAGAAGTAAAATGGTGGTTAACCAATCCATACTATACTATATTATAGCGCATGCTTGAAATGATGACTTATCTACTACCGACATCCCTGACAAACTCGACATTGCTATGAAAGCTCTTTCTAAATTGGGACATTTTGACCTCAACAAAGAAATATAGAGAAGAGATTTACAGTTTCAGTTATCTTTTATTCAACAGTAGACTACTTCTGCAAATGTTATTAGACAAGGGAAAATCGTAATGTCTAGACTCGACACTCTCTAGAAAGTGAAAGAAATTCATTGGTTCCTTAAAGCTCGAGTTGTTGAAATGAGAGATGGAGACTGCAATACCTCTTATTTTCAACAAAAGGCCTCGTCAAGATTAGACAAAAAAAATCAGTAAAATTCTCAAGAAATACGGTACTTGGGATGATAATGATGAAGCTGTTAAGAATAACATTGTTGATTATTATACAAATTTGTTTACAGGTTCAAATGCTAGGGGTGATATGGAAGATCTTCTTAGTAAAATTGCGCCCAGAGTGAAGCTCAAATGAATGAGGATCTAATCCGTCTTCCAACCTATGAGGTATTCAGTATTACTTTTAAACGATCTAGATATTGGCGGATCTAGGTCTTGATGGGTTTCATGCTGGTTTGTACAAAAGATTTTGGCACATCATTGGTCGAGATATCACAAGCTACATTCAAGGATGGTGGGAAGGTGATCTTTATTTAGGTAACCTTAATAACACCATTATCTCCCTTATTCCTAAAATTACCTCTCCCACTAACACTAAAGATTTCTGACCCATTAGTTTGTGTAATGTCCTTTATAAGTTCATCAATAAAATCTTTGTTAATCGTCTTCGTTATATTCTTTTTACTAATATTTCTTCTGAACAAAGAACTTTCGTTAAAGACAGTTTGATTGATAATGCCTTAATTTCTCTTGAGTGCTTCCATTCTCTGAAAAATAAGAAACCAGATACGGGAGATTTATGCCTTAAACTTGATATAACCAAGGCTTTTGACCGAGTTTATTGGTGTTTCCTTGAAGCTACCCTCAAATAGCTTGTGTTTTCTCATATTTGGATTAAAATGGTGATGACGGCTATCATTACTGTTAGCTAGTGCTTCAAGATTAATGGCAAGATTGTTGGTAAGGATATTCCTTTTAGAGGGATAAGGCAAGGTGACCCTATTTCTCATTTCCTTTTTATCATTTTCACGGATGTTTTCTTTCATCTTATTAATAAAATTGTTGTCTCTAAATCTCTTCATGGGCTCAAAATTTGTAATGTTCGATTTCGATTTTGGTTCGGTTTTAGTTTCGGTTTCGGTTCGATCCCCTATCATCCCTCATCTCATCTTTGCAAATGATAGTATCATTTTCTCTAAAGCTAAGGCCAACAACTATCATGCTATTAAAAGCATTATCTCCTACTATGAGTCTATTTCTGGCCAACTTGTTAACCTTGAGAAATCAAGTGTATATTTTAGTCGCAATGTTAGCAATGCATACAAGAATAGGAATAGGTTGTCTTCCATTCTTGAAGTAAAGCTTGTAGAGGGCCATAACAAGTATCTAGGAGTGCCCTTGCTGAATGGAATATCTAAAAATGCCTTATTCACTAGAATCATCGACCGGATCACATGTAAACTTAAGGGTTGGAGGAGTAAGCTCTTCTCACAAGCCGGCAAAGAAGTCCTCCTGAAATCTATAATTCAAATCAATTTGATTTATTTGATGAGTATTTAACATTTTCCTTCTAATGTGATCAATTATATTCGTAGCCTCATGGCTCGGTTTGGTGGGTACTATAGAAGACAAAAAACACATTCATTGGCATAAATTGGAGGATATATGTGTAACACCCCGAATCCGTAGGACTCGAAGTGCTACTAGGCTAGGATCTCACAATGGATCCTGACCCTAGCCTGACAACAAGTTCACTGAATCTTACAACAAGGCACAGATAGATTAAAACAAAACATAAAACTGATATATATACATATCAAAAAGGTAATACAGAGTACTACTGAGTACAAAGTCAAAACATAAATCCGTACAACATAAATAACCCATATTCCACGATATCGCCCAGTGTACGGAGCCCTCAGCAGATCACCCCTCTGGATCACTCTGCAACTCTCTTAACCTGCAAAGGATCTACAACACGGTATAAAACCGTTAGCTAACCTTACACATATATAAGAAGATGCTAGAGCACAAACACACATCAGAAATTGTAACATATCAACATGCTTTCACACATTTACCCGGTTATTATCTTTATAACGTTAATCATTCAAATAATATATCTGCATATGAATATATGTGACACGAGGAATGTATATAACCCTCGCCTCTGCGTGCAATAGCTAGCTGGAGTGGTATCAGCGCACTTTCCCGTATACCATATGGAGTGGTAGGTGCCCTTCCCGTATACCAGATCTAACTAGCTTACAGACAACTTCCCAAACTCCACTACGGGATGAAAGGTAAGTTGTCACAACCACTATAATGGGCGGTCAATATAACATAGGTCGGTAATGAACCATATCGCATGCTATAAAGCATATAACAAACACCACTCAAGCATCCAATATAAGGATAGTAGCTAAGTAAGTCCTATGGACTTACTTCAACCTCAGGAGTAAACTCAACCACGATCTCAGATACGTCCACTCCAATCCGGAGGACAACACTGCCTAATATCAAGGCATATAACATATATCAAACTCATATCCATCAAAGGGTCACACCTAGACCCAAGGGATCCATAAGGATCATATCCTAACTCATAAACCTCAAATGAGTTAGGATATGATCCTTATGGATCATATCCTAACTCATCTATTAATCCACATAATAGTAAACTAATGGTTATGGCTTTGAGGTTTACTATGATCTTGGTAGATTTATGTAAATGTGTTCATGTGATAGTTTACTATGATCTTGGTAGAGTTATGTAAATGTGTTTATGTGATAGTTTACTATGTGTTTGAACTAGATGCCTATTGTGATCCAATGTTGCCACTTAGTAGATCTAAGTGAGGTAGCATGGTGATTAATATGGTGACAAGTTCATAAACATTAGTTTACTATTATGTGGATTAATAGATGATGAAGTTGTAAAGTATATATGTATGTTGTGCTTTGTTCCGGCTAACATCTGAAGATATGGGCCTGGCAGCCCACTTGGAGTCCATTCCCTTGATCTAGTTTTGAAGCCGGGTTTAGAAGACTTATTACATCTTGTTGTACGTTGTGTTTCACATTATTTGATCCTAGGTATTTAAACGTTCTAAAAGGGCAACTGAAACCCTAGGAGAGATCTCGGCAGCTTGTGTGCTTTGTCTCAGCAAAGAGAAAGAGAGAGAGAACAGAGAGAAGAAGATAGGATCTTCCAAATCTTGCTTGGAGCAAGAAGGATCCGCAGAAGAGAAAGAAGAGAACGAGAGATCTTTTATCTCTTGATTCTCAGGTCACCATTGCTTCGTTGGCTTGCGACAGTGACGAAGATCATTATTCAGATCTTCGTCGAGGTGCCTTTAAGGGGGCTTTTTCTTCACCTTTGTTTCTTGTATCTCCTGAGTTCTTCTTCTACTTTCTTTGCTAGATCTTAGGATAAGTGCTAGTGTCCCGTGTCATGTGTTTGTAACCTCTTGTTCTTGGATACCTAGTGAAATCCTGAGATCGAGTCTCCCCTCTTGAGGTCCTGCAGAGTAGGGGCATCTTTTCCACCGAACTGCGTAAACAACTTGTGTGTGTGTTTTTGTTTGGATCTTTAGTCGGCTCTACGGCTAGAATTTATTAGAAACCTTAGAATTAACTTTCACAAAGTGGTATCAGAGCATTTTTGTGAGTTTTTTCTGTTGTGTTTGACAAACCCTAAATTTCTAGGGTTTACAGTGTTGCTTGGTATTTTCTTCATATATCCTGCATATTAAATCTTGCTTCCGCACCTTTACTGAATAACCTTGTGTGGTTATATCTACTCTGTGTGATTGCTTAGTGTATATCTTTCTGAGTTTTTTGTTTGTCTAGACGGCCTACCTTTTTAGTTTCTTTAAAGTGCCTAACTGATTACTAATTTTTGTCCTTTTTCCTTTGTTTACAAGAAAATATAAATGACAGAAAATAGCATCAGATTAAAGCCATTTGATGGAGTCTTTGACTTCATCATGTGGCAGGTTAAGATGAAAGCCATCTTGACTAAAGAAAAATGTTGGAGAGCCATAACTGGAGATTATCTGGTTGAAACTTCAGCTGCCAGAAAAATGGAAATGGAGGAACAAGCTCATGCTGAAATTATGATAAGGCTGACTGACGACGTGGCTCGTCAGGTTGTAAGTATCTCTACTGCAAAACCTTTATGGGACACTCTAGACAAATAATATAACAAAAAAATCTTTGCCCTCTAGGATATCTACTTTACATAGGTTATTCACTTTTAAAATGGATGTGAATTTGACCTTGAATGATAACCTAGATAGATTTTTGAATATGGAAATGGATTTAGAAAGATGTGATGACACTATTAAAGACACTCATCTTGTTGTTATCCTGCTTGGTTCTTTACCTTCTCAATTTGACATTTTTAGGGATGTGATTCAATATAGCACTGAAACTCTAACTAAGGCTAAAATCGTTGAATCTATATCTGATAAAAATGAGTCCATGAAAGTCTTTAAGTCTAATCCAAATGATAAGAAATCTGAAGTTAAGGCTGAAGTTCTCATGACTAAAGGGAAGTTTAAAAAGAACAATAAGAAAAATAAAAAGGATAAGAAAGATGACCTTTATGATAAAAGCTCTAATAATGAATCTGACAAGAGAAATAAAAAATATTTTTACTGTCAGAAAATTGGTCATTTTATAAATGATTGTAGAAAGAAAAAGAAAGATGAGTCTAGTAAAAAAACAACTGAAAATAATGTTTCTTTATTTGAAAATATGCATGCTCAATACTCATGTGAATTATTGATGTGTGTTATTCCTTTCAAATGTAAATCAGATGATTGGATATTAGACTCTGGATGTACCATGCATGCTTGTCCTGATAAATCTCTTTTCTGTTCCTTAGAAACTTTTACTGGTGGTGATGTTATGTTAGGTGATAATATTGCCTTAGAAATAAAAGGAATAGGAAATATACCTATGTGCATGTTTGATGGAAAAGTTAGAGTGATACAAAATGTTAGATGGGTTCCTGGCCTTAGGAGAAATCTGTTGTTTGAATCTATGTTTGATGACCTAGGTTGTAATATAAACACTAGTAATGGTATAAGAAAAGTTGTCAAAAATGGTCTTACTCTTATTAGGAGCTCTAAAAAGGGTGGTTTGTACTTTGTAGAACAATCACCTGAATTAAATCTCTCCACTGCTGATGTTAATAAAAATAATCTAGATCAAACTACTTTGTGGCATAACAGACTAGGGCATATAGGGAACAATGGCTTACTTCAGTTACATAAACAAGGCATTTTAACAAATAAATTCACCAACCTTAATTTCTGTGAGAACTGTGTGTTTGGAAAAGCTAGTAAAAATAGTTTTAATAAATCTATATATAAGGCTAGCAAACCCTTAGAATATATACATTCAGATTTAGGGGGTCATGCACAAATAGAAACTGTAGGTGGTAAAAGGTACTTTATTTCTTTTATTGACCATTACTCTAGAAGAGTTTGGGTTTATCTGTTAAGAACTAAAGATGAAGCCTTTGAAATCTTTAAAAACTGGAAAGTTTTGTAACACTGTCTTTAATGAATATTGTAAAACAAATGGCATTAAAAGACACCTAATAGTTCCTGGTACTCCTCAACAAAATGGTACAGCTGAGAGAATGAATAGAACCCTCTTAGAAAAGGCTAGGTGTATGCTTATAAGTGCTGGTATGAAACATAGCCTATGGGGTGAAGCTGTTAATACAGCAGCTTACCTCATAAAAAAGTCTCCCTCCTCTATGATAGAGTTTAGGACACCTTAAGAATTGTGGACTGGAAGGAAGCCTAGTATTGCCCACCTAAGACCCTTTGGGTGCACTGCATATTCCCATATCACACAAGGGATGCTGCACCCAAGGGCACAGAAGTGTGTAATGCTAGGCTACCCTGAAGGTGTTAAGGGCTATAAATTGTTGCTCATACAATCACACGGCTATAAAGTGATAACATCTAGAAATGTGACCTTTAATGAAAAAGAATTCTATTTTAAAACTAAAATTGCCAACACTGTTAAAGACACTAGTAGTTCAGATAGTGAAAATGAACCTGCTAGAACTTACCACTTCTACAATAATGACCATAATAGAGATAATCAGATCTTAGATGAAGAATTTGACATAGGATACTATCAAACACCTAGTACTAGTGAAGAGAACCATGATGCTGATAATCTTCCTAATAATGGTGAAAATATGAATAACAACACTACTGCAAGCAGTGAAAATCATAGTTCAGAATCAAGGGGGTAGAAAACAATAGTGCTATTTCTACTAATCCTCTGTCTCTTCCTGATAGTGCAGTACATGAACATAATACTGATGATTACTTGCATAATAATGATGATCATAACTATCAATTAACAAGAGATAGGAATCCTAGGGTTAGAATACCTAATAGGAGATACAATGATTCTGAATATGTTTTGTTTACAAATATTTTTAGTACTGTTGAGTATGCTTTCCTAACTGGTGATATTGTTGATAATCCTTATACTCCTGACACATATAAACAAGCTTTGAGTTGTTCTCAATCTAAAAATTGGAAAACTGCTATGCAAGATGAAATAGATTCCATGATTGTTAACAAAACTTGGGTGTTAATAGCTAAACCTGAAAATATTAAAATTGTGCCTTGCAAATGGATCTATAAACTAAAGGAGGCTACTAAACTGAGTGAACCACCTAGATACAAAGCTAGACTTGTAGCTAAAGGTTTCACTCAAAGAGAAGGAGTTGACTACACTGATATCTTTGCTCCTGTGGTTAAATACAAAACTATGAGATTGTTGCTTGCTTTTGCCACTGTGCATGATTGGGATATTGAACAAATGGATGTAAAAACTGCCTTTCTACATGGTGATTTGAATGAAACTATCTATATGAAACAACCTGAGGGTTTTGTAGATAAATCCAAACCTGATCATGTTTGCTTGCTTAAAAAATCCATTTATGGTTTGAAACAATCACCTAGACAATGGAACCTTAAGTTTGATGATTGCATGAAAAAATTAGAATTTTTAAGAAGCAATTATGATTACTGTTTGTACTTTAAAGGCATATCTTCCATGAATCCCTTATTTGTCTTACTATATGTTGATGACATATTGATTATTAGTAAGTCTGTTGTGTTAATTGCTGGTGCTAAAAGGGATTTAAAATCAAACTTTGACATGAAAGATATGGGCCCTGCACAGAAAATATTAGGGGTAAAGATAATAATCGATAAAAAGAACAAAAAAATGTGGTTATCTCAAGCTGATTATATTGAAAAAGTCTTAAATAAATTCAATATGAAGCATGCCAAACCTACTTCTATACCCTTAGGAGGGCACCTGGATCTGTCTAAGCAACATTGTCCTAGTAACCAAGCTGAGATTGATAAAATGTCTAAAATTCCTTATGATGTGGCTGTTGGTTCCATTATGTATGCTATGTTGTGTACTAGACCTGATCTTGCTTTTGGAATTAGTGTCTTAAGTAGATACATGTCTAATCCTGGTGAATTACATTGGACTGCTATGAAATATATTCTTAGGTATATCAGTGGAACTAAGAACTTATGTTTGATGTTTTCTGAGCATGATAATATTGGTGAAGTATTTGGTTATGTAGATTCTGATTATGCTAGCAATAAGGATAATAGAAAGTCTACTACTACTTACTTTTATACTTGGACTAGTAATTGTGTTTCGTGGAAATCTCAACAACAATCTGTGGTTGCTTTATCCTCCACTGAAGTTGAGTATATTGCAGCTGTTGAAGCTTCTAAGGAAGCTATTTGGCTTAAGGGAATAGTTAGTGAAATATCTCATAAGCCTTGTATCCCTGTAATTCATATGGATAGTCAAAGTGCCCTGTATTTGTGTAAAGATCCTGTTTATCATGAAAGGTCCAAACATATTGATGTTAGGAATCACTTCATTCGAGATAGGGTTAAGAAAAAACACTTTCTAGTTAAAAAGATTAAGGGTGACTTGAATCCTGCTGATTTTGGAACAAAAATCGTGATTGCGGATAAATTTGCTTTCTGTAGAAATTTTCTGCATATTTTTGATGTTCCTTGAGTGTTGAATGCAGGGCATTTATTATGTATTTTTTATTCTTATTAACACATTGTAACATAGGACATTGAGTATAAAACTAGCACTTAGTACTATGATCTTGGTACGTAGAGTTATGTAAATGTGTTCATGTGATAGTTTACTATGTGTTTGAACTAGATGCCTATTGTGATCCAATGTTGCCACTTAGTAGATCTAAGTGAGGTAGCATGGTGATTAATATGGTGACAAGTTCATAAACATTAGTTTACTATGATGTGGATTAATAGATGATGAAGTTGTAAAGTATATATGTATGTTGTGCTTTGTTCCGGCTAACATCTGAAGATATGGGCCTGGCGGCCCACTTGGAGTCCATTCCCTTGATCTAGTTTTGAAGCCGGGTTTAGAAGGCTTATTACATCTTGTTGTACGCTGCGTTTCACATTATTTGATCCTAGGTATTTAAACGTTCTAAAAGGGCAACTGAAACCCTAGGAGAGATCTCGGCAGCTTGTGTGCTTTGTCTCAGCAAAGAGAAAGAGAGAGAGAACAGAGAGAAGAAGATAGGATCTTCCAAATCTTGCTTGGAGCAAGAAGGATCCACAAAAGAGAAAGAAGAGAACGAGAGATCTGCTATCTCTTGATTCTCAGGTCACCATTGCTTCGTTGGCTTGCGACAGTGACGAAGATCATTATTCAGATCTTCGTCGAGGTGCCTTTAAGGGGGCTTTTTCTTCACCTTTGTTTCTTGTATCTCCTGAGTTCTTCTTTTACTTTCTTTTCTAGATCTTAGGATAAGTGCTAGTGTCCCGTGTCCTGTGTTTGTAACCTCTTGTTCTTGGATACCTAGTGAAATCCTGGGATCGGATCTCCCCTCTTGAGGTCCCGCAGAGTAGGGCATCTTTGTCACCGAACTACGTAAACAACTTGTGTGTGTGTTTTTGTTTGGATCTTTAGTCGGCTCTACGGCTAGAGATATTAGAAACCTTAAAATTAACTTTCACAATCAAAGAGGGTTTCAAACATGTCGAGATAAGGCAGGTCGTGTCCAAACATATAGTACTCAAAAAAATTGTGTTCATGATGCTCGGACAGATAGTGATCAAACAGATCGTAGGTCTCAAGCTCAGTCTCAAACGCACGTTTATGATGCCCAAAGTTCTACCCAGGTCCAATCTCAAATTATCTAGCAATCTCAACAAGCTCAGCATTGTGATCAAGTATCTTTCCAGAAGGCTAACTCAGTGCATAATCAACCCTAAACTCAATCTCCTGCTTTCAACGCTAGGAACGGCCCTGCGGGTGTCCTCAAAGTTAACATTGATGCGGCTATAGGTGATTCTTTGTATGGGTTGGAGATTGTCTATCACAGTCATTTTGGTGCTCTCATCGCGGCGTGAGCAATTAGAAAGGAGGGTGTCATTGATCCATTCATAGCAGAACTTATCGTCATTCGTTATGCGTTCTTCTATGCTAGTGAAAGTGGATGGTTATCAATCAAGTTGGAATCTGATTATTAGCGGGCTATTAACTCCATAAATGGCTCTTCTAATATCCTTAACATGCATGATCGTATCTAGACCCGATCATATTCTGGCAGCCCGTCCAGCTCGGCCCGCCTGCCCGGAAAAACGGGCGGGTATGAACATAGGGGGAAGCCCGACCAAGTCGAAAAGCCCGGCCCGCCAAGCTGGGTATGGACACCACTATAGGCCCGGTCGGGCCAAAAAGCCTGGCCTGTATAAAAAAATAAAATATACATATTATATTGTATATATTTAAAATATTAAGTATAATTATAGAATATTTAGCATAATTATCATAAATTTAATGTATATTACATATAATATCTTAAATATATTTTATTTTTAAATAATTTATATTTAAAATTGTTTTTGAATTATTTTTTTAAAAAAAAAACGGGTAACTAGAGGCCCGTCCGACTGGACCGGGTACGACAAAGATTGTAGGCCCGCCAGCCGAGCTTAGCCCGGCCCGTGTCCGGATAAATAGGCTGAAAATTCCACAAAACTCAGTCCGAGCCCGGATATGAACAGGTCTAGTCTTATCATAGATGATATCATTGCTTTGGCCATACATTTTGTCCTTTGTTCTTTTGATTTTAGCCCTCGATGTTGTAATAAGGTAGATGATCTATTAGCTAAGTTCGGGCATGAAGCAAGTGATTCTATCTTTGATATCTACACTTACCCTCCCCATATTGCAAATGTTATCAATGCCGATTTTGGCTAGTTATTTAACTTATTTATTTCACGGTTTCCTTTTAAAAATAAAATAAAAACTCTAGTTAGTTATGTCTCCCTCACACCCTACTACCAATTGGACAAGTTGGATCTCATTGTTTTTTTCTTCTTTCGAAAATTATAAATATATATTAATTATGATATCAAAAAATTATCATGTACATGATTATTGTATTGTGTACACGTATTAATTTTCTTGTACATGATTCTTGTATCGTATATCTAATAAGTATTGTAACACGGATTTTTAATATTTAATGTATAAATAGTTATAATTTTCTTGTGCACGGCTCTTGTATCTTAATATGTATACAAGTGGTTTAACTATTTCTTGTATCTTAATATGTGTACGAGTGGTTTGACTATCTCTTTTATGTGAAACTCGTATACAAGAACTAAAAAGATGTTTTAGTGAGTCTGGACGATTTTTGTACTTGAAACATTGTAAAGAATTGAAAATATGGCTTTTTGAATTTCATCTTGAATAAAATAGTTTACATAAAATTTGATTTAAATAGTAAATTTCGTCTTGTATCATATTAAATGCTTTGGTTGTAGAAAAGAAGATAAATGAATATTTGTGCACAATTCTTATATCTAAACGATTCTTGTAAAGAATATGAAACGTTTCAATTGCAGAAAAATTTATTCTCTCAATATTCCACCTTCTATATTCAAAATATATGGTCATATTAATGACATTTGTTAATACATGATCTTGTATATAATGTTGATGATTGATATATTGTATAAAGAGTAATTTGGTCTTGAAATTTACAAAGATGACATTCACTAATATATTTAGCAATGGAGCACATCTACTAACTAACACACATTTATAACATTGTGTTACATATCAAAGTCACACATGAATCAAATTTTGTTGTAATGTATTTTTTTAACAATAGAAAAATACTTAATAGAATTTTATTGTGTTGATGTAAATATAAAACTCTATTTTGGTGTTTAATATGTCGTTTAATGTGATAACACATATATCAAACTCTATTTTGACAACACAAATAAATAAATAAATAAAATATTGTTTAATTTGTTGACGATAGTGATAAAAACTCAATTTTTGTATTTTAAGTGTTGATGAGAACATATATAAACCATTTTAAGTTGTTTAATGTGTTGTTGACAGTATAAAAACACACAATTGTGTTTTGACGTGTTATTGACAGAAAAGCTCTATTTTGACTTTTAACAGTTAACAACGCAACTAAAACAAATTTTGTTGTTTAATATGTTGTTGACAATACCTAGAATTATTTATTTCAATTGTTAAGTGTGTTGACAATACGGAAAAAAAAAAACACATTTTATTGGTTGAATGTTGTTGACGACAAAACTAGATTGGTTTCATAGTTCAGATTATGTTAACATTACGATATATTGTCAACCATGGAGAATAATATGAAATCAAAAGAAAGGAAAAGCAAAAGATGAACGAACCACTTCAAATGAGAGATATCACGGAAAAACAAGTGAAATTAAAAAATTCAATCGAATAAATAAAATTCAGAAGAAGACAAATACATACGGAAGATCGAATTTAGAAATCAAACCATATTCAAAGTTGTTAATTCAAATAAAAACATGCAATATAAACTAATTGAAAATCAAATTGTCGAGTTCTTCATGAATGGTGCAACGCGGAAAAAAGAGAAAAGAGAAA
Organism: Fagopyrum tataricum; assembly: GCA_002319775.1. Taxonomy (NCBI): domain Eukaryota; kingdom Viridiplantae; phylum Streptophyta; class Magnoliopsida; order Caryophyllales; family Polygonaceae; genus Fagopyrum; species Fagopyrum tataricum. The sequence continues at coordinate 30,532,315 of CM008283.1, read as the reverse complement.
AGAGGGGGGAATAACGAGAGAGGAGAGAGAAAGTATTAGGTTTGAAGCCTTTATAATATTTAGTTTAAAATTTTTAAAAAGTTGGGCATCAATATTTGCAATAAGGTTATCTACATTGGTTGTTCTATTAAATTTTTTCTATATTCAACTCATCTTACTCTTATTTTTTAAATTTTTTCCCGACAATTACTCTACTTTTTATTAATAGGGTGAATTTTCAACTTAACCTTTTAAAATTAAAACTATGAAATTGCAAAAGTAACCACCGAGTTTTAGGGTTTTGGTTTCTAACAACTATATAAATAAATTATCTCCTTTGTTTCTCTCTCTTCACAAAATTCCCGATAGATTATATGTGAAACGCTCTAAAAAGTAAAAACCATAAAACTTTCTCAATCTCACATTCTCTCTATTGTCAATCAACTCACCCCGAAGTCCAAACGCATTATGCACATTCGATCGTCATTTTCCTCTACGTAAACTCGATAATGAGAGAGAGAAATGGAGATTTTCGCTCCTTGCATCAAATAAATAGGAGCCTACTAGCGAATAAGGATGAACGTTGGAGTCATCTGGCTGATTTGAGTTGCATATGAGTATGAATTTCGTTTGTTTCTTATGTTCTTTTCTCTCGATTTGCCTACTTTCGTCTTGCTATGGCTTTCAATGTGTTCCCTGGGGTTTCCTGAACTTATTTTGGATGAGTATTGAGTTTTAGAGTCTAGAGGAGGCGGTCATCGTTTTGCTATGAAGACTGCTACTTTTATAGAACGAGACAGTCCACTAAACAAGATATTTTGCTTTGGACGTTGGAACATACGATCTAGTATGACATTTTTCTTGGGACATAGGCACATAAAACAAAGAAACATTCGCGTAGTCACTTATTTAGCAATGAACGAGACAATCCACTAATCCATATTTACCAACGTCATTTAAAGTTTTATCCTATTCAAGCTCTATCTCTTTGCTTTTTATAAGTTGTGTTGTATGTACAACAACCGACACTTCCCCGACTTTAGTTGTTTCTCTATTGTACTAATTCAAATGTATGCTAGTGATTATTTAAATGAGTGATATTAATCGAGCGGGCAAAAATCGCTAATGGCACGGGGCGAATGCGCATTCCGATTGCGGCAAGGTGAAATTGAAGCGCAGTCGGAATCCGCATCTGCCCCATCATGGGGCGGATGCGGACTGTCCCAAGCCCTATTTAGGGCGAGGCGCATTCACATTCTTCTTCCGCTTTTCCTCCGCAGTTTCTTCTCCATATCTCCTTTGATTTCCGCCGGCGATCAAACTTCTCCATCTCTCACTCGATTTCCGGATTCGTTTTCTCATCAGACCATGGCTCAGGATTCGGATTCACAACAATTTGGAGGTGGTAGAAGCCTACAAGATCGGCTTAAGGTTAATTTTGAACGTTTTTGTTATTTCATTGATTTTAGGCTTTAAATTTGTTAGTTTAGGAAGATTCGGTTAGTTTAGGAAGAATTGGAATTGGATCGTCTACGAACTTTAGTATTTTCTCACGTTTTTTTTGAAACTTTTTTTCGGAGCTTAGAATAGTCCATTAATGGTGGATCCCGGCAAGATTCCGGCGGGTTTAAGTTTTTTAAAATATATTATAATTTATACGTAACTTTAAAAATGCCGAATGTTAATTGAAAACACGATGCAAAAAATTAGAGATAAAAAGAAGCAATATGCTAGAGTTGTCACAGCATCTGCCCGTCGAGATAGACTTGCCACCTCATCTGTTCAAGGACCCGTTGAGTAGGAGTCAGTCGTTGATGCACCCGTTGAGAAGGAGCCCGATGAGGCACCTATTGGGGCACCATCACCACTTGTCCCGGATTCAGACTCCGTAGATGGTGATCCACAACTAGACGACATTCTCGTTGGTGAGCAGGAGCGGATACTTGTTTAGCATGAGCAGATACCCGTTCAACAGGAGTAGGCACCTGTTGGTGAGGAGAAGGCACCACATGAGCATGAGCAAGAGCAGCCACCACAGGAGGAGGAGCAACCAACAAATGTGTTATTGACATGTTACACTGACCACAAAGCTAGCGTGACATGGGTCTAGAGGATATAATTTTATTTTCTACCAAAAAAACAATTTCTTTTTCTACTCAATCTAAAATAATGTTAAATCTTCTAAATTATTGTAGGAGGGTCCTAGGTTCAGGGTTGTTAGGAGATTGAATGAGATTGCTAGATTACGTGGTTGGCGTCGGGATTTGGATGACCCATAGTCATGGTTCGGTTTGGCCAAACGCAACAGACTTACTGAGTTGGAGGACCTTCACTTTGGTGGGGTCGATCACTGTTTGGTTATTACGTTTGTTGAGAGGTGGCACCCCGAGACGAACACTTTTCATATGCCGTGTGAGAGATGGGTATAGCGTTGCACAATGTGCATGTTATTATGGGTCTTGCAGTTGATGGGGATGCATTATCGACTCCCACAGATGATATTGCTAGGCATGACTGGCTTGTCCATACTTTGGGATTATTTTCTTCCGTTGCCACTAACAGCTGTAGTAAGCTATTTTGCGAGACTATTAGGACTAGATCCACATCTATGCTTGACCTTCAGAGCCTCCTCATGATGTTATTGCATCTGCATATCTGCTATTATTCATCCCGTCGACCTTGGTAGTCGAAAAATCTACCAACAAGATGCGGTTATGGCTTATCGACCTAATACGAGATCATTTGAGGACAAACACATATGCATGGGGCACAGGGACTCTCGCTTATTTATATAGATATTTGGGGGATGCTAGTAGGAAGAAGGTGAAGACGATGAGAGGATGTACTACACTCTTACATGTATGGTTTCATATTGAATTTTTTAAGTAAAACAGGATTATATGAGTGGAGCTTGATTTTTTTTTTTTCATTTATTTTTGGATTTACGAGTCTAGTTGGACCAGGTGAGAGTGGAGGATGTGCGTTTCACCCCGTATGATGATCGGGTGATTGACTTTGGAGAGGATTATGCTATTTCTCGTTATCGATGTATATTAAGGATAGCCGACATCGAGGAGACGTATATGCCGGATCGATTCATGCGACAGTTTGGGTACGTGCAGATCGTGCCCCTGCCCCGGATCCCGCTCTACCACGAGGTACGTCCAACAAAGGGACGTGGCAGCAAAGTTTCATATGCTCCCATACATGATCGTTGGACATCCCGTCATCTAGAGGAGACCAAAGTGTCATTGGATGGGTTGGTCAGGTCGTCATCTCCGTGGCTTGTCGATGATACATACATGCCTTGGTACACTGCCCATTGTCATCCATATATCCTACTGAAGTCCATTGTGGTGCAACTTCCAGTATATTGACTACCACCTATTCCCGTCTCAAATTCCAAAGTACGTTTGTTTATATTCTTTAACTTACCTTGTATTTTATTTTACAATTTTAAAACAACTTGTTTTATTTTTATCACAGCGTCTTCACATACTTTTAGGTCGTCTACGAGATATGCAGGATCGGGGTTTACCGTATTCAGCGGAGGAGGTAGCATTCATGATAGAGGAGACATTTAGTTCATTTCCACCGGTGGCTTCTTCTCTGGTTCGGGCCTTAAAGCAGTAGTGATCTTTTGACCATTGTTTAGGATCTTTTGACCTTTGTTGGGATTTGTATGAATATTGGGTATAATTCTTGTATTGTTGTTTGACTATATCATGTTTTTTGGAAAATTATTGTGAGACCCCTATTCTTTCGGACCGAGATCGGATCATAGCCGAGTTTTTCTTTGGACCGAGTTTGGCTTTTCCGCACCCGCGGGCATGTTGGCCGCCCCTGCGGGTTCCCGCCCCTGCGGCCCTGTGATCCGCCCCTGCGGTTTACGGCGGCTGCAGCCGGTTTTGTTGACTCCTTTGACCCGTGCTTTAACCCTTGTCTTTACCCTTTCCTACCTTGTTGAGCAAGGGTTTCACTTCTTCACTTCACCTTTCCAACTCACTTACGTCCTACTTGCTTCTTCTTCCCTCTCCTTGAGTTTGTGTGTGAGAATCCTTGAGCTTGGATGTGTTTAAGTGTGTGGATGATAATGTTGACGATGTGGGATGTTTTGTTGAGCTCCAGAGTTAGTGGTGTGGTGTGTTGATCCTCTGTGAAGCTTAGGACTCAAGTGTGGTAAGTCCTTTGCTTCTTCCCCTTCTCTTCTTCTTTGATTCCATCTCTTTAGCTTAGGTTTAGATGTATGTTGATCATAGTTTGATGTTGGAACGTGTATGTATATGTTTGTATGTGGTTTTGGATGAGTGAAGACGTGATTTGATCACGTGAAGAACTAAAGAGAAGCCGCGAAGTGTCATTCTGCACTGTCGCCGCCCCCGCGGCCAAGAGTCACCGCCCCGCGGCTACCGTGCCACAGCGCCTGCGTCGTGTCAGCGGTGTACCTGCGTTCCGTGTCACCGCCCCTGCGGCTTCTACCTGCCGCGCCCGCGGGTGATCTTTTTCGCCCCTACGACCTTAGTTCACGCAGGTGCGTCTTGTCCCGGGACTACTTATAGTTAGGTAGTTCATTTCCTTTCTAGTATGAGGGAACTAGTATCATGCTAGGTATCGGTTTATGACGAGTATGATATAGATATGTCGGTTATGGCCTTGAGGTTACGAGTTGGATTTGATCCCTTGGGTCTAGGTGTGACCCTTTGTGTGTGATAGGATTGTGATATATATATGTGTGCCTTGTATAGGCTGTGTTGTCCTCCAGTTGGAGTGGACGTTTCTGGGAATTGTTCGTAGCGAGATACTTCTGAGATTGAGGTAAGTCCATAGGACTTACTTAGCTACCGTCCTTATATTGGATGTGTGCTTGAGTGGCGTGTGTTATGTGCTTATTAGCATGCGATATGATTCATTACCGATCTATGTTATATTGACCGCCCATTGTAGTGGCTGTGACAACTTACCCTTTCATCCCGTAGTGGAGTCTGGGAAGTTCTTGTACGCTAGTTAGACTTGGTATACGGGAAAGGTATTGATACCACTCCTTACGGTATACGGGAAGGTGCGCTGATACCACTCCAGCTAGCTATTGCACGCAGAGGCGAGGATTATATTCCTCGTGTCACCTATTTTCATATACTGATTTATATACTCTTGCGTGCTTAACGTTATAAAGATAATAAACCGGGTAAGTGTGTGATATCATGTTGATGTGTTATCGTTTATATGATGTGTGGTTGTGCTCTTGCCTATCTTATATTTGTGTATGGTTAGCTAACGGTTTTATACCGTGTTGTAGATCCTTTGCAGGTTAGGAGAACTGCAGAGTGATCCGGAGGGGTGATCTGCTGAGGGTTCCGTACACAGGGACGATATCGGGGTTTCGGGTTATTTACGTTGTACGGAGTTGTGTTTTGACTTTTGTACTCAGCAGTACTATGTATTACCTTTTGATCAGTATATATATATATACATCAGTTTTATGTTTTGTTTTAATCTATCGGTGTCTTGTTGTAAGATTCAGTGAAGTTGTTGTCATGCTAGGGTCAGGATCCATTGTGAGATCCTAGCCCAGTAGCACTCCGAGTCCTACGGATTTGGGGTGTTACAATTATCTACATTGACTTATTTTAATGTTAAGACTCCATAAGCATATATTAAAGCATTTAAAGTCATTTAACAAAACACAAATTACATCACAAATACAAGTCATTCAAATATAAGTAGAAATATAAAATTCAACAATATGATGTGCATATATTGGTCTTATATGTCGATTCCATCACAATAACATAAAGAAACATGTTGAGCAAATGCCTCGAATCTGGATGTGAGATAAAGAAATCAATCACCTCATCCGAGTCAGTACTTCTCCTTGAATTCATGTAATACCCGCGTTCCGTTAACGTATGAAGTGCTTGTTGCAATGACCCTCTTCCTTCGGCTTGTTCTATTCTTATCTTCAAACCGGTATTGTAAATTTGCCGGATGGTGGTGACATTGTCAAGATCCTCTAACTGCATGGATTTCAAAATCATCATCGGTTTTAACCCATCACTCAATTCACACTCCACCTTTTTGGCATGTGTGGGAGTCGAACGTCCTGCATATGCATGAGCTTTTAGCACCGACAAAATTACGTGGTTGTGGCTCCACATACAACCCTCAATGACCATTTGTCTTCTTCAAGTTGTGTCCCCTCAAGTTGAAGCTTGCACATACACTTCTTTGAAATCTTCTTCCGACTAGAACTTGGAATATGATCGGGATCAACATTAATATCTTTCACCTTTCTAGCTTCTCCGTGTCTATCACATGTCAATTGTAAGATATGAAGCCCCCCGTCTATCCAACCATGATTTTTTTATGCCCAACACAAAATTCATTGAGTTGGCCATATACCGAACCCAACCCAATAAGTTTCTCTATCCGAAAAATATCCATGGAGCTCAAGCTTGGACAAAAAATCGGTACTAATTGCACGAGAATATTCCATAAGATCCTAATTAAAATAAAATAAAGTTAAATAAAGTGTAAGTTCGACAATTTCGGTTGTCTATTTTAACATGTCTAAAACTAATTCGACAATTTTGGTTCTCTATTCTAACATGTCTAAAACTAATTTGACAATTTCGGTTCTCTATACTAACGTGTCTAAAACTAATTTGACAATTTCGGTTCTCTAGTCTAACATGTCTAAAACTAATTCGACAATTTCGTATAATCTACTCTAACATGTCTAAAATTAATTCGGTAATTTCGGTTATCTACTCTAAAACATGTATAAAAGTAATTACACTAAAGTGATAATTGTACACTTACCTCGATACGTGTGAGAAGTTCTTCCGGATCACTATATTTGTCGACATCAAACGGCATAGTTGTGCTTCCACCACCGGATTCTACTTCTTCTTCAGAATATGTTGATTTTTTTACGAATTTGTTAAACGATGTGTTGTCGGAGGTGAATAGTGATATGATTTGACACACACACACACATATATAGGTGTGTATCCAATGGCTCAATTGTCAAACGGCTACTTCTACAACGGCTATATTATAATGGACATTTTTTAAAACTGGCGCACCAGGCTGGGTGGATGCGGAATCCGCATGCGCCCCAGCCTGGTGCGCATGCGGAGTCCGAATGCGTACCAGGCTGGGCGCATGCGGATTCTGCATTTGGCGTGCAATTGTGAATTTTTGTCCGTCGAATAGTACTATTGATTTAAATTGATGCTTATCATCATAAGTTGAATACATGACTGACGAGCAACATTTGTAATTTAAACAAATTGTTGAAATCAAATGATACGTTTGCTTGTTTGATTGCTTCTTTTTTTACGTTAGTTCAATAGGTGACAACTTGTTGATTGTCAACAATTTTTAATAATAGTCTTTGACAACATCCGGACCGTCAAACATCCCGTAAGTTGTGAAAACGCCTTGTTGATAGTCCAAAATTTGTCAAAAGCATTGTTGACATTTCAAAAGCCGTAAAAAAAAATATTGTTGATGATTGAGAAACTGTCAAAAACCCTTGATGACAATACCTGAATTGTGAAAAAAAAACCTTGTTGACAGTCCAAAATATTTCAAAAAGCCTTGTTGATGACATTTGAAATGTCAACAAAACATTGTCAACAAGTGTTAACAACCTTTAGACTTTCAACAAGAATTGACTACCAATATGTGATGGAAGCTTGTTGGTTAGTTTTACAAAACTTGAAAAGTAAGTTGGTGGGTAGTTTCTCAATTTACTATTTTAGATTGATTATCCTACTTAATTCTTTCTTTTTAATATAAGTTTATTAATACGGTACAATATAGTTGCATTAAGAAAAGTATAGGACAAAATTTTAAAATTATTTAGAAATATAATTAATTAATTGTTAAGATTTTTTTTTAAAACAAAAAGAATTAAAAAAATTATAAATTTATTTAATGGTTGAAACCCAAAAGTAAAAAGTTGGGAATTAAATTTTCATTTAGAACACAATATAGGTTATTTAAAACTTCACCCTTTAATATACTGCCCTAATCATTAAAAAACATATTTAGTGTATTATACTAAACAAGTAAAAACATGTCAAATAATTTATGTTTTTTATATATATATATATACGAAATCGAGCATAACCTGATTTTTTTCAAAAAAATAAGTCGTATTATGTTTTTAATAAATATAATTATACGCATTTTACTAGTAATGTTCAAAGTTATTTCGAGTTCTCACCAGAAAACGAAGTTATTTTTTAGTTCAACGTTGGTTAATGTTAGTAGTAGTTGCTTCTAATAAAAACCCATCCCCCCGAAAAATGAACGCGCTTAAGATCATGAACCACCCTCCCCTCTCTAGCCCTTTCTTGAGCGAAAACCAAACGAGCGATGGTGCTCAAATCGGGAGTTCTCTCCCTTTTCCCTCGTCTTTGTTGAACTATCCCCCCGCTTGTGTGTATTTCGGGTATGTGAGGCTTCTGAATCTTTGGTGGATCTTTCTTTTGATGAGGATTAGATGTATTAGGGTTCGGGTGTGGCTAGGGTTTGATAGCGACCGGCTCTCTTCATTACGGCGCACTCTTTGCCTCTGCCTTGGGGCTTTGGCTCGATTTGGTGTCAGTAACAGTCCACCTACGGCTTGTAGGCAGTTGGTGGTTGATGATGACCTCTACTCTACCGATCTTGTCCTTTCGATGGTTGTAGCATTGGTGAGAGGATTTGGCGGAGCTCAAACAGTCCCACTCCAATACAAGAACTTGAGGTGCTTCGTTTCGAGGTACGTAGGCCTGACTGGCTTTGATCTCTTGCTCATAGGTATTTTCTATCTGTGTATTGCTAGATTAATGTGCCTGTTGTTTAATACTATAAAATGCATTAGGAGTGAGAACATGGAAAAGTTGAACTATATAAGTTGTCGTTGGCAGTCTCCTTTTCTGTCTGGAAAAGTGAATCATCTGATATTATCTATAGTACTCGGGAGTTTTTTTCATGTTTTGAAACTTCCTGTGAGAATGGCTTCCTCTTCACGATCTTTCAAAGATGATGTCTGCTCTATTCCCCGGGCTAAGGAGGGTGATGAAGATCCTGCTGACAACCTTGCTACTAAAGGTGGTGGGGTTAAGCGTGGATCATATCCTGTAGTCCCAAGTTCATTTAATAGAAACAATCTCGATGTCCCAAGCTACCTATCCAAACTTGCCAAGGTAAGAACTGACTTCCATAAGTTGAAAGAATCTTGTCTCATGGGACATATCTTTGGTGACCCCATTGATTTCCCGAAGATTAGAAACAAGCTCTTGTCAGAATGGAAAAACATTAAGGGAGAAGTGTTTATGATACCTAAAGGCAACTACTGGTTTGAAATAAATTTTTATAATCCAGTTGACAAGAAATTGGTCTGGGACCTCAGGCCATTTCATGTTCTGGGTCAGCTGGTCGTTCTTAAACCCTGGAAACCAAACTTCAATACCTTGACAGAATTTGTCACTGAACTCGACCTTTGGGTCCGAATCCCTCTGTTGCCTACAGAGTTTGCTAATAAGGAAGCAATTTGAACAATCATTGAAGAAAATAATATTGGGAAGTTTATCAAACTAGATCCTTTCTCCATGAATGGAAAGGTTGGTAGCTATATAAGAATCTGCATCAATGTAGATGTTGATGATAAGAAAATCATCAATGATTATGTACCCATCCCTGATGAAAATGATATATTCCATGACTTTCCTGTCTAGTTTGAAGATTTCTCCAAAGATTGTGGTCATTGTGGAGATGAGAACCATGTGTTTGAATGTTGTCCTCTTCGTGTAGCTCACTCCAAGAAAGTTAAAATTAACTTTAAGAGGAGCAAGAAAGATGGTAGAGGTAAAGAGAAAGTGAATGATCAGGGGTTTGATAACCATTGGAAAACTAAAGGTGGGACTGGAAAGAATAGTGAGTCAACTACCTTTGCCACTGGTGGGTTTAAACCTTACCTTTCGGGTAGAGGTGGCATTACTATTAACTTTAAATCTGACCATTCACCTAATAATTCAGTCAATAGCCCCAAGAACTCCAAAGACAGTGTTTGTGATAAGGAAGTCAAGTGTGATGATCCTAAGCTTACTAAGGTGCCACCCAGCGAGGGTAAACCTCATGTGGTCGTTGGTATCTTGGATGGAGCTAAGGTGGTGAGCACTAGCCCTAATGATGATACCATCATGGAAAATGCAGAGAAATCTGACACTAATTCATTGACCCTTGTTCTTGAGAATGATGAGAGTAACAACAATGATACTGCTGTCTTTGGTGAGGCTGATATTCTTATCCAGAAGGATAATGACATTCTTGAGTATAACCAGGATGATGTGCTTGTTGAGTTCATGATTAATGATGATTTGGAAGTTGAGAAGGATGAGGAAGATTTCTTCTTTGAGCATCCCTTCCAATCATTTAATACTGTGAATATGCTCCTGAATAATATGGAGGTTAAGAACCACAAAAAAACCGACTCTGACTCAAGCAAAAGGAAGTCGATGGAGGTGGATGATGATACTGCTTCCTCGATCCTGAAGGGCTCTTAGAAACTGAAAAAATAAATTTGATATGATGATCTTCAACTATATTGGTGGTCTGAGAAGGTATGAATGCTTGAACTATCCCAAGTATAACTTTTCCTCTTATACTGTTCTTCTAAGAACTACAAATCTGATTTATGATTATGTGTTGTTGAATTTTCAGGTATGGCTTTTTCCACTACCTGTGTGTATCTGGTGGTGGACTTGCTGCTCGTCCTTTTACTGCAATCTTTTGTGTACTTTTGGTTGGCTTTTGAAGTACAACTGGATTACAATTGGTAGTCTCAAGTTGGAATGTCTAAATTTGCATCTATGGAATTATATATGTAATAGTGGAATTATTACTAGGGTATTTTCGTTGTCTACTGAAGTCCTTTCGCTTGTAATTGGTTCAATGTCAAATTTTGTGGAACGGCTGGTAACTTGGTTAGGCTTCTGATTAGTCACTCGTGTAAGGTCTGAATCCTTGTTCTTGAATTATAAACAATGTCTATTATCCAATCTTCGAACTTCAAATCTGAGTAATGTATGGGTTGTTTGGTCATGTACTTCGAGTATATCTCAATTCAATTTTTCTATGTTTATATCGTTATTCAGGTACTATATACTCCTATGTTTCGACAATCTGGTTTGCCCAGGTTGTTTGAGGAGTTGGCTTGATATCTCCGGCTGCTTGGTGCTATGTATTGTGTCCTTTGCCACAATTATAAAACTGATTCATTTTGTTGGTGTCGAGTCTATAACACCTCAATTTATCTCCTTCAATTTTAAATTCCGAACCATCCTGGTTGGACATAAACGGAAATCTTTTAAAACATTTATCAAATGAAGATAGCCTATTGGAATTGTCGGGGATGAAGAAGAAATTTGTTTGGGCAGATCTTAAAATTACTACTCAAAACAAACATATTTATATGATAATGCTAGCGGAAATCAAATCTGAAATCGAACGTAATGAAAATTATTGGCGCAATGCAGGATTTGATTCCTGCGTTTTTATTCCATCTATCGGGCGTGCGGGAGGCCTTTGTTTGTTGTGGAAAAATTATAAGTTGGTTAACGAAAAAATAAATATTATACACTCGGGTGAGCGCTATCTTGTTCGTGAACATCATAACTTTGAGAACAAATTCTCGTGTAATATTATCTTTATCTATGCTTCACCGCAGGAAAATGTTAAAGACGTGTGTTTTGGACTAATTTGACTAATCTGGTTCTAAATCTAAACCTACCATCGATGATCATGGGAGACTTTAACGAAATCAGCTGCCCTGCTGATAAGTTGGGTGGGGTTTATCCTAATAATAACAGATTCCACATGATTAATAATTTCGTTCAAAATTGTAATCTTATGAATCTTGATACAAGAGGAAACGAATTCACATGGAGACGGAGAAAAGAAGGTGATAACAATACCTTTGAAAAACTAGATAGATTCCTGGCACACTTCGAAATTTTAAATCAATATAATCAAATTCACGTTTGAATTCATGCATTTGCCACCTCCGACAATTGTATGATCTCCATTCATCTCAACCTCTCTAAACAAAAATTCAAAAATAAACCATTTAGATATGAATTAATGTGGAATGATAGAAAAGATTGTGAAAATATTATCAAACAAGTTTGACAAGTCCACTATCCGGGCACTAATATGTATAAACTAGTTAAGAAAATTCATCTAGCAAAGGTCAAAATTAAACAATGGAGTAGGGAAAAGCTTGGAAACATCAATAAACAAGTTAAGAAAGTGAATAGTGATATTGAGAACCTACAAAATCTAAACTATAGAAACTTTTGTCAAAATATCAACGACAAACTAATTAGATTAAGTAAGAAAAGAGAATGTTTGATAGAGTATCAACAAACGTATTGGATGCAAAGAGCGAAGGCCAACAACTTTGAAAAAGGCGATAAGAACACGAAGTATTTCCATAGAAAAGCGACAGGCAGAAGAAACAGAAAAATGATTAATAAAATCAAAAATATTGATGGACAATGGATAGAGACGGAAGAGGAGATTTCGTAGTAATTCTCTAATTACTACAAAAACCGTGTTAGTGCTTCGTCGAGTGATAAGAACCTATGCGACCGATATCTCCAAGTTATATCTAAAGAAGTCACTAATGATGACAATGAAGCTCTAACTAAACCTTTTTCAAACAGTGACATTAAAAATGCGGTTTTTGATATTCAATGTGAGAAGTCCCCGGGACCTGATGGTATGCCAGCGGGTTTTTTTCAGAAATATTGGAAAATTGTCGGCCCTGTTGTATGTAGGGCTGTTAAGAGCTTTTATCACTCTGGAAAACTTTTGAAACAAGTGAATCACACATTTATAACACTTATCCCAAAGATAATTCAATATTGACAAAAGATTTCAGGCCCATTAGTCTATGCTCCACAACATATAAAATTATTGCGAAAATTCTAGCATCTAGAAATAAAAATATCCTCCCTAAATTAATCCATCCCTTTCAAAGTGTCTTTGTTCAAAACAGAGCTATTCACGAAAATATTCTGATTGCACATGAAATCTTCCACAGTTTTAGAATGAAAAGAGGGAAAGAAGGATATATGACAATTAAATTAGATATGGAAAAAGCCTATGATAGAATGGAATGGTCCTTCATTAAGGCTGTTCTGGAAAATTTTGGATTTAGTAGCAAATTCTGTAGTTGGATTATGGAATGTATATCGACAGTCTCCTATTCAATCCTAATCAATGATAGACCTTCTGAATTGATTCTTCCCAAGAGAGGACTTCGGCAAGGGGATCCCATTTCCCATTTAATTTTTAATCTGGGAGCTGAGGTTCTGGTGCGAAACATCCAAATAGAAAGTGACCATAATAAGAAAATTATTGGATTCCCTATCTCGAGAAGGGGTTCCTGCATCCCTTTCTTAACCTTTGCTGATGATATATCATTTTTAAAAAAGCTTCGACGAGCGCTAGCTCCAGGATAATGGAGATCCTTAATGGGTATTGTAATATTTCGGGACAAAAAATTAATCTACATAAATCTACGTTCCAAACGTCGATTAATGTAGAGAACGCGATCAAACGCCAGATCCAAATGTGTTTAGGCATTTCTAGTTCTAGTAGTTTAGAAAAATATCTAGGATGTTCGATCATCAATGGGAAAGTGAATAAAAGCGTCTTTGAGGATGTGATTACGAAATCCAAACAACAATTCTCTAAGTGGAAAGCTTCGACATTGTCGCAAGAAGGTAGAACCACGCTAATTAAAGCCAACCTGAATGCTAAACCAAACTTTATAATGCAAAGCTTCATGCTACCAGCCAACATCCACAAAGAACTAGACCAAATTAATAGGAAATTTTTCTGGAACAAAGGGACAAATTTCCACCCTCTCATTAGTTGGGATAGAATTTGCAGACCTAGGAAATTTGGTGGTGTTGGCATAAGGAAAACTGAGGATATGAACAAAGCACTTCAAATGAAACTGCTATGGAAAATTCTAAATGAACATGAAAATATTTGGGTTAAAATTGTCGAGGAAAAATATCCGAAAGGCTCAATACTATGGAAATACAATGTCAAATAGAACATGTCTTGGCAGTGGAAGAAACTTATGAACTTGAGAACTGAATTCAATCTAGGTTTTAGATGGAGTGTTGGAGACGGTGATACTGTGAAGTTCATGAAAGATTGTTGGCTGGATAGTAAACCGCTCAGAAATCTTTGTATTAATCCAAATTTTACCCCTAATGACGATGTGGTCAAACATTTCATCTATGAAAATTGATGGGACGGGAATAAAATTGATGATGAACTCGGTGGTGTTTTACCACCTGAAGTCATAAAGTCGATCAAATCATACCAACTTCCTAAATCCTTTATCCAGGACCGTCTCTATCGGACTCCGTCGGACTATGGTAATTTTACGACGAAGTCCGCATTTAATTTTATTTATGAGAGAAGTAATCTTCCTGCTAATGAGAATGACTGGATTTGGGGGTTGGACCTACTATCCAAAGTCAAGAACTTCCTCTGGAAGTTGTCTATCAATGGACTCCCAACAAAGGAAAATTTAGAAAAATAAAATGTTTTAGTCCCTATGACATGTTGTTTTTGTAATCATCCTTTTGAATCAGCTGACCATTTATTTTTTGAATGCCAGTTTCTCAAGGATTCTACATCTAGTCAAAGAGGATTAAGTGCGTTGTTAACACTATTAGTAGAATGAGAATAAAGATACTTGATAGATTAAAGTGGTTGAGGATGAATCTTTCGGTGTCTAATTTCATCTTCTTAATCATAATCTGGTGGAATATCTGGACCAATAGGAACAATAAAAATTTCAGTAACAAAGAACCCCAGATATTGATTTAAATGTTCGTAATCAGATTAAAGACCGGCAACAAGTAAATAAAAAATCAAAAGAGGGTAAAGGTAAGGTAAATAAGCAAAGAAGGAAAAACATAGGTTGGATTAGACCTCAAAAAGACTATATCAAACTAAATTTTGACGAATCTAAAACCGTTTCCGGAAATTCAGCTTATGGATTTATCCTTCGCAATCATGATGCACTGACAGTCTCCCTAGGCTTTGGGCAATGTGGTCGGTCTTGCATGCTGAAGCATGTGCGCTTAGGGAAGGCCTGAGTAAGGCGTGCGTTTAGGGAAGGCCTGAGTAAGGCGTATGATTTAGGAATTCAAAATATTGAAATTGAAGGCGATAGTCGCTCGATTATTAACTAGGTTAAGCAAATCTGGAATTTAGAAACCCCTGAGATCTCAATCTCTTTTTGTCTGACATTAGTAATATTTTAGCTGGGAATGTGGTCGGTCTTGCATGTTTCTGTCATGTTAAAATTAGGTATTTCTTCAAAGACGTCAATGGTGTGGCTGATTTGCTTGCTGAGTTAGGTTATGTCTGTCCGTCGACGTCCGGTTCGTGAATGTCTAGGTTGAGGGATCAAAAAAAAAGTAGTTGCTTCTAATAATATTGTTTTGAAGAAGCAAGTGTCTCGAACGCGCGCATTGCCTCCTACTACGGAACTTGTAGGATGCTAGCTGCAGTTCCCTGCCCTTCCTGCTGTGGAGAGAGACGGTGGAATTGCGAGGTCACGATTATCACACGAGACGAGAAGAAAGTGGAATTGAATCAGCTGACACCTTTTTCAGTCACCATCTGTTTCCAATTTTCAATTTAGACATCGAGTTTTTGCTTGTTTGTAAAAAATTAGGGTTTATCTTCAGTAGTTCATCTGTGTAGTTCCATTTGTTCACTTCGAATTTTCCTGATTAGGGATTTGGCTTAAAACCATATTTTGTGGGTTTCCTGATAGCGCTGCCATGCGACTCTTACGATTTAATTGTTAGGATTTGGGCTGGTGTAAGTTTACTGAGGGTATTCTATGGCTAGTACCGGTGAACCAGACCGGAAGCGGCGTCAAATTGCCCCCATCATCCCGCTTTCTCCTACTAAGAAGCCTTCATTCTTGCCCATCTCCGATGAAAAAAAGGTTCACCTTCTATTATTCTTTGACTTCAATTATTGTAATTGGTTTAATTGTACTTTTCCCTTAGTAGTAAATATGTCAGGACAAATGAGGATGCTGTTGTTAATTTGTAGTTGATTTTTGTGATTAAATGATATGTCTTATTTGATGCTTGTTGATATACAGGTCTGGGTTTGTAAATTCTCACCAACGATCATTTCTAGGTTACTTTAGGAATTCCAGAAAGCTGACATGACTCTAGCTTCTATAACTTTTGGGTTATGATCTACTAGAAATAACATCGTAGTACTATTTGTGAATTGAATCAACTTTCATAAAAATATGGTTATGAGCTTATGAACAAGGTAAGTTGTGTATTTACTTTCTGGGGATAACATTCTTGTTCGGTTAAGTTGTGTACTTGTGTATATATTTCCACAAATAAATATTGTTCGTCACATTTTTTATTATTTTGAGGTGGTTGAGGTTCTCACCTTTTTACTTTTGTTGTTGATCGTCCTGGCTAAGCTTCCAATTTGTACTCATCACATTTCATTAACTTAAGCTTATTGTTTCCTTGTGTTGTAGCTTGACACTACCGTGCTTCAGTTTCAAAATCAGAAGCTCTTTCAAAAGCTAGAAGTTCAAAAGATTGAGATACTGTCTCTTGAGAATAAATTTACCCGAGAGAAAGCAAAGCAGCGCTTATATGACGAAAGATTAGTTTCTGTTAAGAAGTCCTGGGAGAGGGTAGGGCTATGCCAATATAATCCTTAATCATTTTATCTTGGAGTTGTATATATTTTATCCAATGTGTCTCTTAATGTGACCACTGCATATTAAATTTGATTTATAGGGTATTGATTTTGTTTTTCTAAATAGCTTGTGGATGGCTTGGAGTTAACTTCTCTTGACATTCGAGGAGTGTGCACCGGCGGTGGGCCAGATTGTCAGTATTCATCTGCCTCACAAGGTTAGATTTCAATCCCAAATTTTACATTACTAACCATTTTAGTATTTGGCTTCAAGAAGAATTGCTTTTTGGTGACTCAGTATGCATTGCCTTTGAAATTGCATTAGTGTGAAACATAAGAAGTTATTTTCTTTTATTGTCGAACTTATGAACTGTTTTCTTGTAGTAAATTACAAGTTGGAACCAAGTACCTCGTTTGGAGTTCTGCTAAATATAATGACTGAATTTTTGCACAGATGGTGTTTCATCCACTACCGACGTTGCTTTTCTTGGTCGACTTGTGCAAACAGGTGCGACTGAAAGCTGTTCTGCAAATGACCATTTGAGTCAGGTGATTGATGCTGAAAAATCTCGTGAAAAGTTCAAGAGCATTTTAGGCAATTTAGTTGTAGCAGCAGATGGCATGTGTGGCTTGAAGGATAAACTCTGGTCTGCATTGTCTATGGCTGTTCAGTGCAGTGGTTAGTCCTGTCTTATTTGTTCATTTTCGTAAAAAATATCTGTGTAGATATTTTGTTGTGTTATGTTCTTCTGTTTGTACTGAGCTTTTCTGTGTATTTTACTCGTTTAGATTCATGCAGGCAGAGGACGTCAAATGACTTGGTTTCAGAAGTTAAGAGCATGAGATTGGCTCTAGATGATCTTCATTTGAAGCATAAATCATTGTCCAGGGAGATGCGGCATTACCAGGACAGCAATATACATAATAAAGCGGAACTCAAACGCTTGAGAGGTAAACATATCCTTCTGTTAAACAGTTGATATATCACACGTGGGTTACAGATATAGTTGCATCTTTAGATCCCTGAATTAAGGAAAATTCATGAATTGAAGGTTTAGAATATTGCCCTAAACTAGGTCAACTGCTAATATCAATAGTGATCTACTTGAGTGGATGAAGATCTTATAGCTCCCATATTAGAAGTATACATTAGTAATTATTTGCCTGTTGCCAGTATTTTGACTACTTTTGCATCTAAGTAGCACACTTGTTACATATCAAGGCAGACAGCTAGTTGACTTTGTATCCTATAGAACCATTTTCTTCTTCACAATGGGATTCATTACTCTTAATAGAATGCCAACCTTGAAAGGTAAATAGTGTGATATTGAAAGATTATTTATTCTATTGGGACCTTCCGTGTTTGTCTGCTCAGACCTTATCATATTTCTTGATCTTCTCATTGCCTGCACATAAAGGTCGTGTCAGGAAATGCATACTAAAACAGACATATCTTTTTATTTCTTAGCTAAGAGGGGAGGTGATCCTCCATTTCAAAAATATATTCATTTGAGAAGTTGACCACATTTCTCTGTTCTTACCACATATGATACCTTCAGTATATAATTGCTGTGGTCGATTTACTTCCATTTCAAGGATATATAATTATTACCAAATACCTGTGGTAGAATGTGCACTCATGAATTTGCAGCCATTGAAATTATGTTTGGTCTCGTCTGACTTCTGGTGATGTTCATTCCATGAAGATTTACAGCTCTGGCACAATAGACACAGAAAATTGTATGTAGTTGGTAGCTATGTTACCCGGAAACTCTCTGAATGTTATGTGTTACATTTTGGAAACTCCAGGAAACCCGAAACTCTAAAAAATAAAACGTTTTCTTCTCCCTTTCCCTTCTATTTTCCTCCTTTTTCTGCCGAGTTCCAATCTATCACATTTCTTCGAGGCTAGTAAAGGGGTATTTCACTCTTTGAAGCCCACGTCTACGCCTCGTTTACAATTTCCAAGAAATAATAGAAGTAAAAACTTTGATGCGCATTTGCAAAACCCACTCCTTGTCTAATGGATGCTTGACTATTATATTGTAAGTGTGCTTTCTTTGTTATTTTTTTTTACAATCTCCAAAAGAACTTAAAACTTAAAGAAAAAAAATTATTACTAATGTTTCCTCAACATTTTGCTTCCTATAAATTTTGAGATTGGCGTTTTCCGTCTACCAATTTCTGTTTCCGTGCAGCTTAGGTTGGGAGTTGTATTGCTTCTAAAGTTTGGCCACTTAAAATAATAGGCAGATGTTAAATTTTTGGTTTGCTCCCTTCTTCAGTTTGTGTTTTGTTGGTTCCGGACATTTATATTGTTCCAAATAGTCCTCAGGCTATTGAAAAGTGTTTAAAAGTGCCCCTGTTTGTTTCATCTTCATTCAAAGACCTTTAAGCATCTGACCTGACAACATAACTATATAACATATAGATGAATTGGCAACAAATTAAAATTTGTATATGGAAGCTTAGTTCAAATAAAAATAAAAAATTAGTTAGACGGAAAGAGAAGCAAGAAAATAACTTCATCACTGCGGTTGCTGTCATTATGAACTTACATTCCACCACCACAGACCCCCTGAATGGCCAACACCACCTTTGGGAGCAACTTCCTCGTCACTTGGTACGGTTTTCAGTCTCATGTGCTCCTCAACTACGTAAAGCCAGATGGAGCTTTGGTGGAGAGGGTGCTGCTGCAGGAGGAACGGAGGATGATGAGGGAGAAGATCCGCTGTGCTTGATGACAGACCTCTCTGAACTTGCACCAGTACGTTAGCATCATCACTAGCTAATCAGTCATGATTATTATTTAAGACCTTCAGACCTTGGATTCCTGCCCTCCAACATGATATATTGTTACACTACAGTTTGCTCACAACTATTTGTAAAAATTTCCACTCACCTGAGCTCGGAGCCTCTCAATTCAAATTTACTGAACCTATAAGCTAAACTAACCCGATGATGCTGATAAATCTACCTCCTGTTTACCATTTCCCGATCGAATTCGCCAAATCATCTGTATAATATCTTAACAGACCTTAGGCAGAGATGAGACAGGAGGAAAGAGCATTTTTAAAATTTTTCCAATAGGCCGTGAACTATTGTACAACAAATAAGAAGGTTGGGGGTCCTAAATTGAAAGAACGGAAAGGTGAGGGACTAAACCAATAATTTACTTACCATATATAGATATTTTTTTGTTCTGTACCTTCTGTTTGAAGATACATAAAGAGTCGATTTACTGTACTGTCATAATGTAAAACCGAGGACAACGTAGTGGAATTGAATCAATGGAGTCAAACGGCTGAAACGTAGTGTAGTGCTCTGCTATCTGTTCCGTGCAGTTTTTCATCTTTTTTATATCAAAATGTCTCTTGCTGAGAAGTCGTAGCCTTTTTTAGTTACCTTTACTTCCGATCTGTGCTACTGCTTCATTTCTCTACTTTTCAAATCAAAAAATCATCCAAGGGTTTTGATTTAATTGGATTTTGGGTCATTCGCAGCAAACATATATAAGTTTTAGCTTGGTTATGCCTTTTTTCCTATCAAATCTGTTGCTGAATGTTGAATCAGTCGTCCAGTCCTTGACACTATTTTTTTCCAACTTTGTAGATTCTGTTTCTTTTACGAGATCTGGTGATTACGTGCAATAGATCTTAAAGATTAGGAATTCGGTCTTTCTATGTCCGACTACATGAGCA
Organism: Fagopyrum tataricum; assembly: GCA_002319775.1. NCBI lineage: Eukaryota > Viridiplantae > Streptophyta > Magnoliopsida > Caryophyllales > Polygonaceae > Fagopyrum > Fagopyrum tataricum. Next base: position 30,511,859 of record CM008283.1, on the reverse strand, counting down.
TTGGCTATCATTTGTGCAAGTGATTAACTTGAGATAGTATCTGTTGTCAGCCATTCGGTGTTTGACATCTACTTTTCAGCATGACATGCAATAAGTTTATAACTTATAAGATTAGGAATTTAGTATTTCTATCTATGACTACATAAGTATTGGTCATCATCTGTACAAGTGATTAACTGATTGATTGCGCTTTCCCCCCTGTATGGTTTCTCGCTAGTCATTTCCCATGGAGTGAACATTTTATTTCGATGTTTGAAATACTCATATGCAGGTTTTTGTTTTTCCGTTCTTTATCCACAAACATTACATAAATCAGTGTCAGGGGAATGGCAGAACTTTGAGGTGTAATCCTGTGCAAGTCGCATTCTGTTGCATGGGGTTAGTAAGGATATTTAGTTGGATCATGTAATGTTTTTGCATTTTTCTCCTCCCTCCCCCCTCATATAATAGCCTTTAGGGATTGTTCATTTTTTTCCTTGGGCATTTGACCATGTTAACAGTAGGGTCTTTATCCTCTTTCTATTGGAAATTTTTTAATGATGCTCTTTTGAGATCTTTATTTTTAATTAGGAAATGGTGTTGTTTACATTCATTCCCTGTATTTCTAGATTTTAAAGTAGGAAATGGTGTTGTTTACATTCATTCCGATCTGTGCTACTGCTTCATTTCTCTACTTGTCAATCCAAAAATCATCCGAGGATTTTGATTTGAATGGATTCTGGGTCATCTACAGCAAACATATATAGGTGGTAGCTTGATTATGTCATTTTCCTATTAAATCTGATTGTTGAATGTTGATGCAGCCGTGCAGTCCTTGACTGTATGTTTTTTCAACTTTGTAGATTCTGTTGCTTTTACGAGATCTGGTGATTACATGCAATAGATCTTATGTATTAGGAATTCGGTCTTTCTATGTATGACTACATGAGTATTGGCTATAATTTGTGCAAGTGATTAACTTGAGTATAGTATTTGTTGTCAACCATTCGGCGTTTGACATCTACCTTTTCGGCATGACATGCAATAAATTTTAAAGAGTAGGAATTCGGTCTTTTTATCTATATGACTACATGAGTATTGGCTTTCATTTGTGCAAGTGATCAACTGATTGGTTGCGGTTTACCCCATGTATGGTTGCTCGCTAGTCACTACCCATGGAGTGAACATTTTATTCCATGTTTGATATACTTATGCGCAGGTTTTTCTTTTTCCTTTCTTTATCTACAAGCATTACATAAGTCAGTGTCAGGGGAATGGCAGAACTTTGAGGTGTAATCATGTGCAACCACATTCTGCTGTATGGAGTTAGTAAGGATATTTTGTTAGGCAAGAGGATATTTTAACCATCACTCTCCTGGATTCCAGTTACTGAATGAAATACATACCTTACTCTCAAAGAGAATCTCTCTCAGTGAGCCCTGGTTACAAACCTTCTTTCTCTCAAGTTTTCTGGATAATTCAAATAACCCGCAAGATTCATTAATACTCCCCAAACCAGCATGCAGGTTGTTAGACTAACAAGCCATTAGTAAAAGACTACAATCCTCCTTGTAACAAACTTTTGTCATGCCACAAAGGGAGTGATACTCAGCTATGCCTTACCCCTTTCGAGTTACCACAATAAACACCCCAGTGGGTGTGGTTGTAGTGCTAATAATACCCTTCCCAATCAAACAAACCATGACCACAAGGTTGGAGGTGGGGAACTGCTTCTTGAACTCGTTGCAAGTCATTCATGAAGCTTCTTCTCTTGGCTCCGGTTTGTCTACAAGTTTGTAGGTGGGGAACTGCTTCTTGAACTCGTTGTAAGTCATCCATGAAGCATCTTCTCTTGGCTTGTCCAGCCATTCCGTAAGCACCTTGTGACACGCGCCGGTGTGGCTTGTATAGATCAACACCTTGAGGATATCATTAGGGATACACTTCTCTTCTGTCATGATCAGTTCTGGAGGAAACTCAGTTGCGGCCTTGTGCACTATGGCTATCTTCAACAAGGAGACATTGAGACCTTTATTGTTAATTAAGAAATGGTGTTGTTTACATTCATTCCCTGTATTTCTAGATTTTTTATCCTCACATGCCTTTGATCTCTTTCAGTTTGTTGGGCCTGTTCTTTCCTCTCCTGGTTTTCTGCTTCCACTATCTGTTATATATTGCTTTGGACTCCTGTAGTGGCAACTATTGGTGGGTGGTTGTCTATTTGTATAATCTTTTGAACCGTATCTTTTCCAATTTGGACTATTTGGTATTGATGTATTATCCTTATGCGAATAACTATACTAGTTAGGATATTGTCGGACAGCTAACTCACATGCATGCCTTGTGATCAGTTTAGAAAATAAAATTTTGTTGTGTATGTAGCTTTGTTTATAACAAGCTAATGAATAGTTGCCTGATGACCTTCTATATCTTATGAAGCCGAGTTAGAAAGTACCCTCAAAGATTTGGAAGAAAATAATCATCAATTGGTGGCTCTGAAAGCAGAGAAAGAAGCAACAAAGGGTTTGTTTTTTCCTTGCTTAAGCATTGCTAATAAGCATACTGCTGGGGACGGGTCAACAAATAAGCAAAAAGATGTGGGAGATATGGAGCTAACATTGGAGAAAATAATGGTAAACTTTTGGTGTTTCAACACCATGGTTAAATTTGTTGAGTATATGACTAAAGTGCTAATCAATAGTCCCTTTCTATAGGATCAATCTTCTTCTCGGCTAGAAGAACTCAAACATTTGCACGAAGAAAGAATTCTAATTTTGAAGAAGTTATCGGAGGTTCAGGCAAGTGTTGCTGCTGCTTTTGTGTATTCTCTTTTTTCTTGTTCTTTCTTAGCAGTCTCTCTTCAGAAACACTTTTGTATTTCTATAATTTCTCAGAGTTTGTGAAGTGAATAAGGTATTTGATTGGCAGAGCACACTGAAAGATATGAATTACATATGCTCTTCCCATGCCTTTGAGTTGGTCAGAGAACAGCTTGAAAAGTCTAAAGCTGAGCTAATACACTATCAGGAATTATACGAGAGATTTCAGGTTGTAACTGGTTGGTAATTCCATATGTGACTGGTTCCTTCGGGTTTTTTTGCACTATTTTGTCTGACACTTATGCTCTATTCAAAATTTTAGACTGAGAGAGATATTCTTGCGTGGCATGAACGGAAAGGAAACATAAATGATGATTTAGCTGATGTCATCCGACGTTCTTTTAGCATTTCTGATTCAAGGTTAAGCGATCTTGGAGCAGAGATCCAAAAACATAGTGATGAAAGGAAGCGGATAGAAGCTAGGCTAGATGAATCTTCTAAAGAATCAGGTAGGACTAGAGTGTTACATCATTGATTTTTAGGAAAAGCATCTTTTCCAAATTGTTTGTCAAGCTGTCAGGTATATATTTTCGAGATGCTGAATTACTGCAGTTATCTTGTGAACTTAATTTGCTTTTTCAGGAAGAGAGGAAGTCATATCAAAATTTAAGGCGTTGATATCCTCATTCCCTGAGGAAATGAATGTTATGCAGAGTCAGTTGAGCAAGTACAAGGAACTAGCTGCAGATGTTCATTCTCTTCGGGCAGATGTGCAGTGTCTTAGAAATGTTCTTGGCAGGAAGGTTGATCTTCTTCTAGAGCCGATTATTGGTGTTTTTTGTTGTTGTTCTTCGTTTGTTAAGATACTGTCATTCGATAGGAGAAAGAGTTGGAGACATTATCTGTTAGGTCTGCTGGCCAGGAAGCAGAGATACAAGAGCTTCAAGCTGTGGTATGGTTGATTAGAATTAGCTGTTGTTTTCTTACACGGTTAGGTGTAGATCTCTGTGCACTTTCTTCTAAAGAAATGGAGAACACTGAGCTTTAAAGACATTAATTCTATACATTGTAGGTCCGAGATTTAAAGGAGATTGAGAAAGAGTTCAACCTCTTTGTGGAAATGTATAAACAAGAGAATGTCCTAACCAGGTAAGATAATTTGTGGATGTAGGCGACTTTTTGTGTTTATCAGATGCATCTCATTTTCATATTCATCTTCTCCAAGGAAGCATTTTACATGGAGCTACTTGATCAAAGGGTAAAATGAATCCCTTGCATGGAACACGGAGCTACTTGTTCATTGCCCCTTTTAATCTAAATATGTAATTCATGGTAATTATGCGTTTAATGATTTATGAGTGAAGTAGGCAATCTCTCTTCAACTAGTACTCCCCCTGTTGTGCACTTGTTTTAGTTGAGCAGTGTGAATTTATCATTTCAAGACTAATGACATGAATATTTGATATTACAACTGCAGTGATGTCTTAGATGCAAGAGATTCGGAATTTATGGCATGGGCTCATGTCCAAGGGCTTAAGTCAGCACTTGATGAACACAGTTTGGAATTCCGAGTCAAGGAAGCTATTGAAGCAGAGGCAGTTTCCCAACAAAGGCTAGCTGCTGCCGAAGCTGAAATTGCTGATCTTAGAGAGAATTGTGAAGTTTCAAAAAGGTTTATTCTTTTTTCGTACAAGTTATTGCTTATTTATCTTCATCGATTCAACATTGTACTTGGGAGTTAAAAATTGATGCGTACGTTAATGTGGTTTGTACGAAATGATTATTTTTCTTGAGGGGAATTTCTGTAATGGAATTCACCAGCTTCAACAACAATTTCAGATGATATCGGCAAACCTGGTCGAAGTAGTTTTGATTTTTAAATTTGTGCTTTAATAATGTTATCCACTTGATTGGCTTGGGCACCAACTGAATAAGTTGTGTTTTAATTCATTATGCTTGCAGGGAATTGACAAACCTTTCTGATGTACTGAAATCTAAGAGTGAAGAAAATGAGGCTTACATGTCTGAGATAGAGGTATGCTTGTTCTTATGGCCTACATGTATGAAATTGTCATTTTTCAGCATGTCTAAGCCTGTTCTTTTCTCTTACAGACTATTGGACAGGCTTATGATGATATGCAAAACCAGAATCAACACCTGCTGCAGCAAATTGCAGAGAGAGATGACTACAACATCAAGGTGAGTTGCAATTCTTGGTTGTGTAAATTGAGAGAGGCGCAATTGATTTTGGAATGGATTGCTTCTGATGACTGAGGAAATTGAAAAAAAGTCTTTGGTTTTTCCTTGTGCAAAATTTGAAGTTAGTATAAATTTGTTATTGAGGGTGGGGCATCAGAACGGGGTAAATAGTTTATTATTTTTGTACGTGCACGAATATGTCTAATATAATTTGCAACTTAATGATAAAGTGAAGTGTATATATATAGCAAGTGACTCGATAAGATTAGTGTTTATCTGCATCAGAAGAGAAAATTAGGAAAATAACACAAGTCCATTGCTAGCCTTATTGGTACTAGATTTTGAGCAGCCCACCCATTACATTCAAACAGGACAGTGATCACCTTTTTATTACATCAGTGAAAACAATAGTTGTCCTGTTTATTAGCTGGGCAAGCTTGCCTACAATAAGATGAAAAAGAATGACATTCTACTTTGTTTTTGATGATGTTTTTTGTTGCTAGACAACTTGATGCTTCCCTGTCTTCATCTGCAAGATGTGATATTTATAGAAATAATTTATGAATTTATAGGCTAATGGCTAGATATTACTATTATAAGTATGTATTTACAATTTGTATTTTAATATTGATGCATGCACTTTGTCTTTTAATTTGTGTATATAATAGTTATCCTGTATTCCCCCCTGTATGTATTTGCAATTTATTTTTGGAACTTTTAAAGTTGATCTATGCATCGACATTTATGTAATAGCTTGTTCTGGAGGGAGTAAAGGCTCGTCAAGTGCATGGTGCATTACTCATGGAAAAACTGGGCTTAGAAAAGAAGATTCAGCAGGCCAATTTGACACAAGAATTTTTTGAGAACAAAGCTGCTAGAATTGAGAATCAGGTACTGTTTAGCTTAGTATGATATCAGCCTGCCTCATAACTAGTAAAACGTTGAGGTGATGACCCGTGCTATGCAGGTGAGGTTATGTTCAGACCAGGCAAATGGACACAAGGAAGATAGGCGACATACCTCAGCTGCACTTGAAGCTATTAAAAAGAGATTCCTTGATGCAAAAAGGTCGTGTCAGCATGGAAGGGAATCCTTGCAAGTTCTTCAATCTAAAGTCAACAATAGTCGAGCACACCTATCAGATTCTCAGGTTGAAAGAGAGAGGGAAAGGTACTCGGTAGTTTACAATTATCATTGGGCTCCCTTTGTTAACTATGTAGGACCACTATGTAAAATTTTCTTTTGACAGGTTTGAGAAAAAAAGGCTGCAAGAGAATTTAGAAGCTTTAAAAAGGAAGGCTTCGGATCTTGCAGCCCAGTTGGATGGTACATCAACAGTGGGAAAACTTCGTCAAGAACTGGAAGAATACAAGGAAATTCTGAAGTGCAGTTTATGCCATGACAGGGCTAAAGAGGTAATACCTTACGGATCTTGTAGCTGCAGTGCTAGTGTGCTTCTTTTTTTTTTGACGTGGGAATCTATTTTGAAGAATGATACTGTTTCGAGCCACCAAGATGTGACTTCCTTTAGCGTAGGAACTAGTCACAGATTGTGAGGATCTCTCCTGGGAGGTATAATTATGTATCAGGAGATAGCCGATAAGTCTCCTTTCTAGGTTTACCATGTAAACCTCCTTTTTGGTTACAATTATGCTTCTTTCATTGAATTGTAAAAAGCCATATATATATATAGGCTGATAATAGCAAGGGAAATATAGATTTCAGATCCTATGTGAAGGCAATAAAGTTAATGTATATCTTAAGATAAATGAACTAGATCCTAAAATAACAACTAGATTTATTTTAGATCCCTAAATAGATGATTGATGAATAAGATATTCTAAATGTATATAAATTATTGTTTAAACTCTACTTGTCTTGCATCATCATCATAAATGCATTCATATCAAATACATGTTTTATGTTGCTTACTTATATGAAGAGAGAATACATAGTGGTCTTTTGTGATGGATAAAATTGATAAGACAAGGTAGATCTCCTCCGTATATATGTCATGCAAATGATAAGATGACCCACATACGTTTCTGGAAGGGTCATGATTATTAAGCTAGAATGTCCATACTCCATAATGCACTTGTTAAGCTGTAACGGATGAATGATGGTGACAATGAGGTGACCAGTAAATGCATTATAGTAATAAATAAGTATCTAGCCCTCTTATTTACGCATGCTTTGGAATATTGATTGTGAAGGCGTTAGCTTTGAGTAAACAAATTGTAGTATAAACAACGGTCTAGCCCTCTGTCTAGTTATGCTTGGGAATAGTGACTATGAAGGCTAACCCTTGTATTGGCTGGAGAGGAATTGCTCTGCATGCGGAGAGGGCTTGGGCGGAATACTGGAATGTGAGGCCAGAAATTCCTCCTGGATCCTATCAGTTTCCATACCCCTCCTTTGAATCCCTTGGGTTTCCATAAGTTTTCTGCATTGAGTGTGATTTCTGTGGATTCCTTATGCAACCTCTATTATATATATGTATATATATAGGAAATGGATCACGTGGGAATGGGTGCTCTCATGAGAACTAAGAGCATCTGCAACCCAAATACTCATCCTAGGTTTCTTAATTGATTATTTTTACTTTTTTGTTAGAACCAAAGATTTGTGTCAGATTTAGTTTCTTCCTAGAGAAACTTCTCTCTACTCATTACCTTGATTCTCTCCCCAAATCTGACATTTTAATTATTGGTTTGATTCCTATCTAAGTAAAGAAACCCAGAGTATCTGGGATGCAGATGCTCTAAGAACGGTTAACGGTTTCCAGAAGTTGATTCACATTGTGAACCGTTTCGTACACAAACATGAACCAATTTGAAGTGGATGCACAAAATTCCCGCAAATATTTTGTGCACGGACTTAACAGTGGTTCACCTGGGTGTACCACAAATGTGAACTGTTTCAGTTCTCATGGGAGTGTCTATTCTCAATATATATATAAATACCGAAGTTGAATTTGCATTATCACTCGTGTAGTATCCTGATCTACGCTGATGCTTTTGTTACTGTCATGTGTCCAGGTTGTCATCACTAAATGCTACCATCTGTTCTGTGATCCCTGTGTTAGAAAAAATCTGGAGACTCGCCAACGCAAGTGTCCTGTTTGTGCTATGAGCTTTGGCCTCAATGATGTTAAACCTGTTTACATCTGATAAGGATGTGATTAAGAGTAAAGTATTGAACTCTATTGCTGAATGTTGACCTTGTCAACTTACTCAGTGAACACATGAATCCCCAAATCTTCAGCCCCATTCATAATTTGTACTGATATGTAGACAGTATTTTAGGATTTTGGAGGGTTTGTTCTGCTTACAGTTTCCTTGTACTAACTTGTATGTATGATGCTTAACATAAGTTTTGGGCGTCTTTCAATTTCTGATTGCAGGTTTACTCAAACCGCCTCCCTGCTTCTCCCTCGAAGGTACAAGAATTTAGAGGCTTAACAAGATGATTATTTATTGTTTTGATGCTAATTTTGGACAGTTTTGTAACAAAAAGGTCATGCTTGGTGGATTGAAAAAATTATTTGATAGGTCGCAAAAAATATATTTTTGCCTTTCATGTTGGGTGTTTCTTCAAGAAATTTTGATCTAGCTCAGTGACATTCTGGGCTATGATATTTCCCGTTGTTTCCTGACCCAGTGGTATTGCAGTAGCACAAAAAAAAAAAAAAAACTGTTCCTCTTACGTTGGCACTATTTGCATGTTGCTAGGCCCCACAAATGCAAGCCTTCAGTTTAGGCTGGGTTTTTTTAAAAAAAAAATAAAGAGCTTTTTCTCTGGTTTAAATTTTTCCTCTTAGTATTCACAAATTTCAAAATTTTTATTGGTACCCTCAAAATTTTACTTTTTTTATTCTTATATCCATTCTTAATATATTACATTAAAAAATTATTATAAAATAATAAAAAAATCATAAAAATAAATTTAAAACTAATTATAATTCCATTAAATTTTAAAACTAATAAAATTATAATAAAATTAGTTTTATATATAATTTTAATTTTTTGAATTTTATATATATATATATATAAATATATTGAATTAAAATTAAAATATTTTTTTAAAATTTCGATTTAAATAAAATATATAAATTTAAATTAAATAAAGTTTTTAAATTTCTTTTTATGAGTCAAGAATTTTAAAAATATAGTAAATTTTTATTTACTTTTGAATTTAATTTTATATATTATTTTAAAAATATAGTAAATTTCTAAAAACATATTTTTTTTAATTTTTTTTCTAAGATTCTAGAAAATTAAAAATATAGTAAGTATTTATTTTGTGAAGTTAATTTTCAATAATTTATTTTAACTCGAATATAAAAATATTATTTTTATGTTTAATTTTTAACTTTTTGGTTTATAATTTACTTTTTCATACTCTTAAAAAAATTTAAAAACATATTTTTAAAATTCGAATTAAAATAAATTATATAAAATTAAATTCAAAAATAAATAAAATTTTACTATATTTTTAAAATTCTAGAACTCATAAAAAAATTTAAAAAACTGTTTTAAATTTAAATATAAATATTTTTTTAAATTGAAAATTAAAAAAAAAAATTTAATTTTAATTCAAAAAAAAAATTAATTCGAAAAATAAAATTTATATATAAAGCTAATTCTATTTTAAATTTATTTTTATGATTTTTTTAATTATTTTATAATGATTTTTTAATGTAATATATTAAGAATGTGTATAAGGAGGAAATAAGTAAAACCTTAAGGTTACCAAGAAAAATTTTAAAACTTGGTGGATACCAAGAGAAAAAGTCCAAACCTTGAGGGCACCAAGAGGAAAAACTCAAAAAAAAAAGAAGATAAATGAGTAAAATTGAAATGAAAAAGCATGTAGTTTATTTTACATGTCACAAATTAACCCTACTCTTGTTATGAGGGAACTCAGAAAAAAACTCATGAAACTAAGAATAGAATTTGAACTAGGATTTAGATGGAATATAGGTGATGGAAACAATTTCTGGAGAGACAGGTGGCTTGTTAGAAAACCGTTGATCAATTATTGTAATGATTCTGAATCAATCAACCAAGAATTAGTAGTAAAACATTATATAAATGAGAAAAAATGGGATGAAGGAAAAATCCAAGAGGAAATTGGTAGCAAACTACCGCAAAAAATAATTACAGCCATTATCTCTTATCAACTTCCAAAAACTTTCATTCAGGATCGCCTTTATTGGGATCCTGCGGAGAGAGGTAATTACTCTACAAAATCTGCCTTGAATGCTATCTATGCAAGGAGTGGCCTCACGCTTAGCGAGAATGAATGAATTTGGGGATTAAACACAATTCCGAAAGTCAAAAACTTCCTTTAGAAACTATCCATTAATGGATTACCAACGAAAGAAAATTTAGAAAAGCAAAGGATTGCGGTTCCTATCGTGTGTTGTCTCTGTAATCATCAATATGAATCTGCTGATCATCTATTTTTCAAGTCCGACTTTCTAAAAAACTCATTAACTAATAACAAAATCAAGAATGCAATTAGAAGATGTAATGAGACAAGGGATAAAATATCAGATAAGTTGGTTTGGTTGAGGTCTAATATTTCTGAGTCTGATCTCATTTTCCTTGTCCTTGTATGGTGGAACATTTAGACTTCTAGAAATCAAAAAAAAAATAATAAAAAAGAACCTCAGAATATTGATCAAATAGTTGAAAATCAAATCATTGATTGGAATTCAACAATCAATAAAATTAGTAAAAATAAAGAGAAGAAAAAAATAAGAACAGGAAAACTAAAAATATTAGGTGGGAAAAACCAGAAAAAGAATTTGTTAAAATAAATTTTGACGGAGTTAAAAAAGCTAATGGAGATGTTGTCTATGGATTTATCATCCGAGACCATAATGCTACGAAGATTTCTATTGGCCTAGGGCGATGTGGTAACATATCGGCCCTACACGCTGAAGCGTATGCGCTAAGAGAAGGACTCGTAGCAGCTTATAACCTTGGATTTAAAAACATTGAGGTTGAAGGTGACTGTCTTATGTTAATTAACTCTATTAAACAGATTTGGAAACCTCCGTGGGAGTTGGACCTTACTCTATCAGATATTTCATCTATTCTGGCTGGTTTTTGTCAGGTTCGGGTGAGGCATGTGTTCAGAGAGGTCAACGAAGTGGTCAATGGTCCAAGTTGATGAACTGATCCGGAAGGATGTCATAGGGTGGAGAGTCTTGAGAAGACGATCTGCTCTAGCTGCTTACCTTATAGTGTAAAAAAAAACCCCTACTCTTGTCATTGATTTTGAAAAAGAGCGAGAAGGCTGAACAACCGTGTTGTATAATCAAGACCGTTATTATCAGAAGACAAAAGCTTTACTTTTATATCGTGGTTTAAGCTTTTTGTTTTGCCAATCAACGAAGGTAATTAAAACTAAATAATCAACAAAGTGATAAAACAAAATGACCTGGTTGACAAATTTCTGCATAAATCATAATTTTGTTTCACTTCTTGTGATAGATGAGTTTGGTGATCGTCTTGGTGGATAGATTTATTCTTCTAAGATGGGTTGCTCTTGATTTGTTCTTGAGGGGTGATGAATAGGTAGTCGAAATCTGAATTCTCGTGAAGGAGTCCAAGTCCGAGGTTTCCACCGGTGGTCTTTGAGAGTTTTACAAGTACACTCATTCGACTGTCATTTTCTATATAATTTCCTTTGCTTTGACTTTTTTCTTTTGATCGGTTGTCTTGGATCCAAAATCATGTTTGTTTATGTAATGTGTTTGTCTTTTTCCTTTTTATTTTTTTTCCTCCCTATTCGGGTGACAGCCTATCCGTCTGTCATTTTTATGGCCTTTCAATACACTTGGTTTGTCTTGTATATCGAACTCCTTTATGTTATTAACTTATTAATAAAATCTCTTCTAGGGTGGTTATATATATGAACTTGCACAATATAGTATTCTAGAAAATAAACATAACAGTTTATAAATACATAAAAGTAACTTCACCTAAGGACTATTAATAAATACATAAAAATAACTTCCCCTGAGAACTATCTAATTGTTGCATTAGCAATAATATCAACTAACACAAAAGTAATATTAGTTATAGCATTATGCCAATAAGTTTTTGGTACAATTTTTTGAAACAAATGCTTGTCAACTAAAAATGAAATATTTTGTCTAATATGAGCATGATCAATAAGTTTTTGGTACAATTTTTTTGAAACAAATGCTTGTCAACTATTGCCTCAGTTTTGTTAGCCTTCCCAGTTTTCTAGTTATAGCCAATGGGGTGTTTAATGATTTGTAATCTTCCATTCTTTCTTCTTGAAGAGCATCTTTAGTATAGTTTTGTTGAAATATATATATATATATATATATATATATATATATATATATATATATATATATATATATATATATATATATATATATATATATGTACTGTATTTAGCTACTTCAGTCCCCAATAAGTATTTTAGTTGACCAAACTTCTTAACCCCTAACTCTTGAATTAATATGGTCTTCAACCGGACTTGTTCAATAAAGTCGTCTCTAGTCATAATAATATCATCTACATAGACAAGAATACTCCTTCCTCCCTAAAGTCAGAGTGTTCTGTAATGAATGTCACCCTGCCTCGGAACATATCTTGTTGACCACATCACTCCCACAAAAGTGGTTATACCATGCATGAGGAGTACATGGTTAAGAGATCAATTCCAAGCCCGTTGGAAGAGAAGGGAATGCTAGGGTTTTTAAGAGTGAACTTCCACCTACAAAAAAGGTTGTATTCATTCCTTCTCAATTGTGTAGGATTACAACGGCCATGCAGAATAATAAATTGAGGAATCCTAGCGTCCCAAAATCATTGGTTTCGATTTCTTGGTCTCCTCTTGCTTAGGGGCGGTCCAAACTGAATTGTGACGGAACTATCCGATATGAAGGGGATTTTATAGGCGGGCTTGTGCGGGATCCTCATGGTTAGTGGCTCGGGGATTTGTCTTTAATATTGGCCCAGGTTCGGTCACGATTGTTGAGTTCTTGGGTCTTTATATGGATTTATACCTTGCATGGGACATGGGGATCCGTAGTTTAATTGTGGAGCTAGATCAACTCCAAGATCGTTGTGATGCTCGTTAACCAAGATATCCTGATGACTCATCCACTTTTTAGTATGGTATCTAAATGTCAAGGATTCATTCGTAGAGACTAGGTCATCCATTTTTGTCACATTTACAAATGCGTGAACGTGGTTGCGGATTTTCTCGCTTCTCTTGCATTTGATTTCCTGTTAAATTTTCATTTAACTTAAAAACCCTCCGCTTGGTCTTGGTGTTATTCTTAAAAACGATGTCAGAGGGGTGACAACCCAACGACAAATCTAATGTTAGCCCTTGTTCTTTGCCCAATTGTTGTGCAACGTAAGTAGGGATCATCATGAAAGCTATAATCGATATGTTATTTATCTACGTTGATACATAATGCACGACAATGCCTTCGTAAACATCACTTAACCTACATTTTAATCATTTATAAAAAAAATTATACAACAAACCCGTACATTGTCCGATCTATATGTGTTTTGATTCCTCAACCGTTGAATATGAGATTTAAGCCTTTTAAATTCAATTTCAAGATTGTTAGAGAATAATTGAGAGTAAAGGGAGATACGAGTGAGAAGATAGAGAACATTATAAAATGAAAATTTTAATATTGTATTGCGTAATTAGCATTAAAGTTATGCTACGACTTTTGTATTTAGATTGTTGTGACTTCAATGTTTGTACCCTTCATGTTTGAGCTTTCCCCTTAGTATTCGTATATTTTTTGTTTCTCTTGGTGCCCTCATGTTTTCTCAATTTTCCTTTGCACCTCAATGTTTGGTTTTAGTCTAAACTACCCGCATCTATTTCAATGGGAAATTATTATGATATTAATATATTATTCATGTTTATATGAGTGTTGTGTGAGCTTAACTTATATGTATTTGATTATCAATATGAATACGATATATATTGTAAACTGGTATTGAGAAATAAAAATGCGACATTATTCATAGGCACAAAGCTCCTCCTCTGCGTTGAACAATTACTAATCTAACACATAATGAGGTGATCATTAATCACACCAAACGATAACTTTCACACAAATTAAACTAAAAAAACCCACTTTAATCCAAAATTATAACTTTCCTTCAAGCATCAATCCCCTATATTAGCCAAATTGCCAACCATACAAGCCCAAAACCCGACGATAATAGTTAACAATGAAAAAAAAAATACCAACTCAAAATAATTTACCTAATTGTATAACAACATTTATCTATTTTGACCAAACATAAAGGTTGTTGTAATCAACTATCTTTGTTCATCTTTGGATATTCTTTTTTTTTTTTGGTTGAATCATCTTTGGATATTCTAGACGTGATTCGCCGCATCCTACGTACTTTTCATTTGATGAATATTGATACCATAAATTAATTTTCTAATAAAACGTTTGAAATTTGGTAAATTGATAATGGAGTAAACATAATTAATGTTCTAATACAATGCTCAAAATCGAATCAATCAAAAGTTTAAAAAAGTCTTATAATTTTTATTTATTTTAAATAATATACAAATTATAAATTTATTTGATCAATATATCATTTTATTTTTCAAAATTAACTATGGTGGGGAATGGGACGAGACGAGACAAATTAGGGTCATCCCACGTCAAATCCCAATCATTATATGGGATGAGATCGGGACGTGCCTTGAATTTTTAGACTAAAAACCATTGGGGCCTTTTTCTGATGGGACCGGGACGGGACGAATCCCACATGATCTATCTAACATTTGTTTTCGCCATTTAGATTTAACAATTTATAAAAACAAATATTCATTGATATTCTTAAAACGAAAGACATCAAAATAGAGTGTTGTAACGTCGTTTACAAAACATAGTTATTTTGTAGAAATTTACCCTAATTGGAGTACTTTCATTTGAATAGTGAAGAGAAGTAGCAGGTGGCCCAAAATTCCCGTATTGTCAATTCTTGTGGGCTTTATCAAAGCTATCAACTACAAAAATATTAATTTGACGAAGCCTATTTTATATTTATAAATTTTCAATGTTCTATGTAATTCTTAGGTTTATATATTTTATTATTTAATTTATTTAAATTTTAATATATATGCGGGACGGGCCTAACGGGACGAGGAATGTAAGACTCACATCCCGTCCCACAAATATTATGGTAGGACGGAATTTAAAACTTTTTGTTGAAAAACCACCGGACGGGGGCCGGGTCGGGATCGAGACAAGTCGGGTCGGGGCTGGGATTTGTGCCCAACCGTAAAAGTACAACTAAAAAACTATACAAAAAATACCAAGAGCAAAGAAGTGAAAATACGAGGTCATTAAAATAAAAATGGAAAAACCGATGAGAGAAAAAGCTCAAATCTCTAGGCGTATTAAAAATAAACATTTATAACATCTATTTTTGATTTTTCATCTCCAAAAAAATAAGGGAAATTTCGGATGGTGCCCCTGTATTTTAGACCTTTTCGGATTATGATCAAGAGATTGTTAGTTTCCGGATGGCACTCTTGAGCTTTATAATTTTTCGGAATATACCCTTATATCATCCATAAGTTAGCATTTGAGAAATTCCAGATGGTGCCCTTTGGTTTGGGGTTTTTCAGATTTTGTCCAGAGATTTTTTTTGTTTGGATGGTACTTGTACCTTCTGTTTTGATATTTTTTGGAAAATGTCCAACTTCGTTTGAATTGTTAAGGGATGTCAACTTAAAATAAGTGTAAAAAAAAAACTCATGTGCAAATATTTAGCCTCTTTTATCTTTTTTTAAAAAAATAAGTTTTTCTCATTTTATTTTATTTTTTACTTGACATCCCTCTACAATTTAATCAGAGTTGGACATTTTTCGAAAAATATTAAAATACAAGAGCACCATTCAAACTAAAAACAACTTATGGACAAAATACGGATGAAATAAGAGTATAATGCAAAAAAGATATATACAATATTGTTGAATGATAACTTATCTTTTTATTCTTCTTAAATGTTATTTATGGATGACAGAAAGTTATAATGCGATAAAGTTTAAACTCGAGGGTACATTCGAAAACTTGAAAAATACTCGGACATAATCCGAAAAATCTAACGTAAAATGGCACCCTCCAAAGCGAAATTACCAAAAAAAAATAAAAAATAAAATAAAGAAGTGTGGGAAATTTGCAAATGAAGAAGTCAGTGACTTCCACGCTCGCATTCGTCCCCCCTACGAACTTGTAGCTGTACCCAGCATATTTGCAGCTTCCATTCCTTCCCTGAGAATCATCTGAGACGGTCGAATTGAGAGTTTTATTACGTCTGCATACTGAGACGGGGAGCGTGCGATTGAGAATAATTTGAAATCGTCTTCAATCACCATTCCATTTATAATCAATCATCAAATTTATGCCCGGTTGTCAAAAATTAGGGTTTTTGGTGAAAGTTCATTGTATAGTTGCATCCGGCTACGTCGTTCTTTTGTAATCAGGGCTTTACTATAAAATACCATATTTCGTGGTGGTGTCCTGCCGCTGCCATGTGAGTTACGATTTCAGTGTTAGGGTTTTGCTTGGTGTCAGTTTTCTGGGGTTCTCTATGGCTAGTACTGGTGAGCCTGATCGGAAGAGGCGTCCTCTTACCTCTATTTCCCCGCTTTCTCCTACTAAGAAACCTTCATTGTTACCCATCTCCGAGGACAAAAAGGTTCGGTCTTCATTGATTTTTTACTTCAATTCTTGTAATTCTTTTTGATTTTACATTTCGTTTAGTGTAGAACAATTGAGGATGTTGTTCTTCTTAATCTGGTGGTTGATTTTTGTGATTGATTGGCCTCCTTTGATACTTGTTGATTTTAGTCTCTGCGTATTCATCCTCTGGCTGTAGAGTTTGCCACTCTTATTACCATGATATAGTGAGGTCTGGATTTGTAACTTGTCCGTGATGATTTGTGTTACCCGGAAACTCTTAAAAGGCAGTGTACCCATGTACGGTTTCCCTAGGGAAGCTCGGACATGCCGAAGCACATATGCTTATGTAAATCTAAAGCAAGTATTGCTATGAATTTCCCGTGTTAGATCCGTTTCTGTTATCTGTATCACTTTGCGTGTAATATACGGAATAATTGTACGCCTATATTACTTAGAAGCTCCATAAAACTGAGATGACTGCTTATGCGTCTCTAGCTTTTGGTTATGATCTACTAGAAATAGCATTGTGTACTAACTAATTGCGCTTTGTTTCCACTTTTACAAGTACAGTGGTGGGCTCATTAACAAGTGTATTTCTGTTGCCTTGTTCTTTATGGTCGTTAGTGATGATAACATTGTATTTCTTTCTTCATGTGGAGAGTGGATTCAAACAATTTGATTGTCTAGTGCAGTTGCATATTTATTTTCCACATCATGACAAAATGTGTTCGTAGCTAATTGTTTTTTTGTGAGGGGGTCGAGGTTCCAACTTTTTGTTTTTTTGTTGTTATCATCCTGGGTATGCTGTATTCATCACATTTCATTTGCTTGTATCATCTTTTTTATATCCTACTGTATTGTTTCTCATGTCTATCGTTTTCCTTTTATGTTATCCAAATATACAAAACGAATAGTATGTATATTTCATGCCAGATTCAAGGTGTGTAATTTTTAGGCAGTGTTGTTTAATGATAGTTAACTGACTTTTCATGCTTCAAGTCCTTCAACTAGGATCATCTGTCACGATAAGTTTGGAGCATCCTGAAATAATGATGCATATCCTGAAATGCTTCTGCATATCCTGGAATGCTTCTGCATATCGTTCGATAGTTAATGGAAGCTGATTGAGCGATACTTCTCTTTATGGACCCTATTTAAAGAAGTCCAAAAGTTAGTAACATTGATTTCACAATATTTGTTTTCTGTATCTAAAAATGGTAATGTGAGCAAACTTGCTGGGCACCACTATCGTGATAGATTTTGGTATTGACTTCGCTTTTACGGACATTATTTATGTGGCTTATGGTTTTGCATTTTTCATGAATATTCTTGTTTTATAGTTGGAGTTGTGAATTTTGGCTAACTCAACTTATTGTTTTCCTTGTTCCGTAGCTTGACACTACTGTGCTTCAGTTTCAAAATCAGAAGCTCTTTCAAAAGCTAGAAGTTCAAAATATTGAGATTTTGGCTCTCAAGGATACATTGTCCCAAGAGAAAGCAAAAGAACGCTTATACGACAGAAAAATAGCTTCTGTTAAGAAATCATGGGAGAGGGTATGGCTATGCTGTTATAACTGTTGATAATATTATTTATAGATTACATTTTGATTTATAGGATCTTAGATTTTGTTTTCTTAATAGCTTGTAGATGGCTTAACTTCTCTTGACATTAGAGGATCGTGCACGAGCCGTGGGCAAGATATTCATCACTCACCCGCCTCACAAGGTTAGTTTCAGTGTCAAATTTTACACCATTAACCTTTATCATGATTGGGTGCAAGGGGAATTTGGATTTTTTCCGACTTGGTGGTCACTACGCCTTCTCTTAGAAATTGTATTATTGTTTACTGTGATGCATGATAAATTTTTTGCAGATTTTTTCTCCTGACGAGCACTTTTTAGTTCAAAATTTTGTACTATTCGTTTAAATTTTTGTTCTATTAGTTCAATTATTTGTACTATTGATTCATATATTTTTACAACAAAATTTTGTAAGTTGTAACCGTTACTTTGTTATGTCAAAACTTTAGTTTGATTCGTTCAGAATTTGTATGCTATCTGTTCTAATATTATCTATTGTTGGTTCATGCATTCATTTCTATTTGTTAGCCATGTTATTATGCACTTTCTTACCTTTACATGTTTGAACTGATAAAACACAATGTTTGAACTAACGAAACATAATGTTCGAATTAGTTTTGAACTAATATTATAAAAGTTCAAAATACGCATATTTTCTTTTTTAAAATAACTACTTCTAAAATATAGTAAGGTATGGAATAATAATATAAAATTGTTTGAACTAATAAAACGCTATATAAACTAATAATATGGAAGTTTTAAACTTACAAATCTTATAATGAAAATATGCTGATAAAATTTGTATTCCATAAAACATTACTTGAGAATAGTACAAAAAAATATGAACCGATGGTGTAAAATATGAATAAATATTTTTTTAAGCGTTTAGTTCATAATCTATACCGGAAGAAACTGTTTTAGCTGAACAATTCCATTTCTTTCACTGTCTTACTTATTAAATGTTTTTTGGTAGAAAATCACAAGTAGAAAACACTTATAGAGTTTGGTATTCTGCTAAGTATGATGGCAATTTTGCACAGATGCTGTTTCATCCACTGGAGACATTGAGAGACTTCTGCAAACAGGTGCAACTGAAAGCTGTTCTGCAAATGACCAATTGGGTCAGGTGATTGGTGTAGAGAAATCTAGTGAAAGGCTCAAGAATGTTGTAGGCAATTTAGTTGTAGCAGCAGATGACATATGGGGCTTGAAGGATAATCTCTGTTCTACATTCTTTATGGCTGTTCAGAGCAGTGGTTAGTCATGTCTTATTTATGTTAAAGAAATTTCTTTCTAGATAGTTTTGTGTTATTTACTTCTGTTTGGACTGAGTTTGTTCGTGTGCTTTACTCATTTAGATTCATGCAGGCAGAGGACGTCAAATGACTTGGTTTCAGAAGTCAAGAACATGAGATTGGCTCTAGCTGATCTTCATTCAAAGCATAAATCTTTGGCCGGGGAAATGCGGTTTCACCAGGATAGCAATATAAAGGATAAAGCTGAGCTCAAACGCTTGAGAGGTAAATTCTCCATCTGGTTAACAACTGTCATGTGCTGGTTCCAGATTTGGTTGCATTAAGTTATAAAAGGCACGAGTCTAAGGTGCAGATTATTGCTCTGAATTAGGTCAACTGGTAATATTAATAGTGATTCTGATCGTAGTTTATATTAATAGCAGTTTGCCTGTATATAATTGCATTATCTGGTTAACAATATGTCCAGAAGTTTTTTCTGATCATAGTTTATATTCCATCACGTTTCTCTTTTCTTACCATTGATGATGCTTCTATATCAAAAATGCCGCAGAATATTTACTTTCGCATCAAGGGAATGTCTCTATCTCGTTTCCAAATTTCCGCGGCATGTTTACTTCTATATTGAGAAAATATACTTCTTATTTGTGGATTCATTTGGAATTACTTACCCTAGTATCCTTTAGTATTAAATTATGAACTCGTATGTATACTAGGAGTAATTTAATGATGTCTTTGATGAACTTGAGGTACAAACTTGACGTGTGATTCTTGCAACTTGCGTTCAGACTCTAGTTGCTTATAATAAGTATTAATTGAAAAGCATGCAATAAATTCAGAGGTGGTTCTGGATTCGTGATATTCTCACGTATAAACTTTTTTTGTTAAGCATTTGGAAAGGCCTTACTTACAACTCAGACACAGGAAATCACATGGAGTTGGGGGCTGTAGTACTTCTAATGTTTGATCACTTGAAATAAATTCATAGATTGTTAAATTATTGGTTTGGGCCCCAACCTTTTTCAGTTTGTTTTATTTTGTTCCTAGACCTTTTCGTTGTTCCAAATATTCAACCTATTGGAAATATTTAGTGATGCTCCTTTGAGTCTCATCTTCATCCAAGGATTGGTAAAAGGCAGACCTATGGAAGCACACACAAGTCTGCGCGCGCGCGCACACACACACACACACATATATATATATATGATTTGGCAAATTTATGACAAATATATAGAAGCTTAGCTCTATAAAAACAAAAAGGAAAGAGAAGCAAGATAACTACTTCGTCACTGTTGTTTCTGGCACCATAAACTTCTACCATCATCTCGAGTTCCACTTCACCCTCAATAGCCAACACTACCTTCAGCAATAACTTCTTGCCGGGCCTTGCACCCCGTCAATCCCTAAAATTTGACATTTGATGGGCTTTGGAGTGGTATGATAATTAAGGCCCGAAGAATAAAAAAACAAGTTTATATAATTCCACAATAATATTAATTAAAAAAATGAATACTAGAAATCTTTATCTTTAATAATAAAGAAGTGGTGTATAAGAGAATTACACAGAGAGAAAGCGGAAAAAAGTCCTGTACATCCAAACTAGAGCAAAATCCCCTCTATGGGCTAAGTTAAGTTAAAACTTTTAAAAAATTAGGTAAGAGAGATACAGAGAATATTATAATGAAGAAAATAAATCTTGAAATTCAAAATTTATTCTTTTCCAAATTAAAGAGAAATGAGCCCACACATTGAAAACTCAAAAACAGTCGAGCTATTGGGATTTAAACTGAACTTTTTGAAATAGTGTCTTTATCCATTGGGCCAAACTTAATTTCTTATTAGTTTAACATGCATTAATATATAACAGCTATCCGGTATTGTGTTTGCACCCCCTTTCTCAGCGGTCCATGTGTTGTCGGGCATCTTGCCCACCCCTTGGGCCC
Organism: Fagopyrum tataricum; assembly: GCA_002319775.1. Taxonomy (NCBI): domain Eukaryota; kingdom Viridiplantae; phylum Streptophyta; class Magnoliopsida; order Caryophyllales; family Polygonaceae; genus Fagopyrum; species Fagopyrum tataricum. Next base: position 30,490,351 of record CM008283.1, on the reverse strand, counting down.
AGCCACATGTCTAACTCTGTTCCTAAACTACCTAACATCAGGTGGTGTAGAGGGTGGTGCTGTAGGATGAAAGGAGTATAAGGGAGAAGATCCTGAGTTGAAATGGCTCTGCTGAGCTTAGGCCATGCTTTTTGTTTTAGAGATTGGAGTCCTCCAACATTTGGATTTATATTTTTCAAGTTTAGCACACATATTTGCACGTTCCAAGTAGTAAAACAGTCTCTTGGAATTTTCGGAAACGCTATAAATTTCCACTCACATGCAGTCAGAGTCCCCAAATCCAATTTCCTGGAACCTGGAATCTGCAGCAACACCACCAGACTCCATAAATCTAGTTCTTTCTGCTTGCCATTCTCACCATTTCCTCCCATCCCTAACATTTTCATCATTTTCAACAATTTCCCCCCCTTTTCGTCCCTTTCTTTTGTTTTTATCCAACTAATCTTCCAGATTTTAAGGTTGTTAGAATATTAGCTATATAATATCGAGTTAAGCAATCAGATAAGCTATTTTCATGTACATTGAACAGAGATGAGACAATTTTAATACAGTCAGAGTCCCTAAATCCAATTTCCTGGAACCTGTAATCTGCACCAAACACCACCAGACGCCATAAATCTACCTCCTGCTTGCCATTCTCACCATGCCTCTCCATCCCTAACAGTTTCCTTCTGTTGAGCGATTTTCCCCATTTCACCCCTTTTGTTTTTATGCAACAAATCTTCAAGATTTTAAGGTTGATAGAATATGCCAACTCAGCTATATAATATCCAGTTAAGCAGCCAGATAAGCTTTTTTCCTGGACGTTGGACAGAGATGAGACGAGATGGACAATCTAATAGTCAGAATCCCTAAATCCAATTTCCTGGAACCTGTAATCTGCATCAGCACCACCAGACGCGATAAATCTACCTCCTTCTGCTTGCAACTTCCAGATTTTAAGGTTGAAAGAGTATGTTGTATGCCAACTCAGCTATACAAGATCCTGTTAAGCAGCCAGATAAGCCTTTTTCACGGACATTGGACAGAGATGAGATGAGACGAGAAGGACCATTTTAATACATTTTTCAGTAGGTTCGGCAGTAGTATGCAATGTATTAAAGTTTGCGGAGCGGGGAGCCTACATGGGAAAAGTTAAAGGTTTAGGGACAAAATCTAAGATTTCCATATATAGATATCTCCTTTCCATATATCTGGGTTTCAAATACGTTGGTTCTTATTGTACTTTCATTGTGTAAAGCTGAGGCGCATCTATGGGAGCTCAATCCATGGAGTCAAATAGCTGAAAAGAAACTCTGGTTCAGTGTTATATCCCTTGTGTGCAGTCTTTCTTCTTTTTCTATATCACAATGCCTCTTGTTGCAAGTCTTGGCCTTTAAGTTGCATTTAGTTCTGTTCTGTGCTACTGCCTCGATTCTCTACTTGTCAATTTATACTCTTTTGAGGATTTTTATTGAAGAATTGTGGTTCATTCTGAGCAAGCTGAGCAAAGACATTTAGGTTATTGATTGATTATGTCCTTCTTATCAAATGGATTGTTGAATGTTGAATCAGTTGTGCGAAGCTTTGTTTCAATTGATTTTATTTTCAAATCTGTAGATTCTGTTGATTTTACGATATTGGTTGATTACAAGCAATAATTTTAGCTCTTTCAATTTATGACTAGATGGGTACTGGTTGGAATTTGTGCAAATGATTGTCTGATATTGGGTATAAAGTCTGTATTCTACCACTCATTATCTGCGATCTACCTTTTTTGGCATGATATTCTATTATATTGTGACTAGATCTAAGTAAACTGATTATGCTTTCCTCCCTGTATGGTTGCACACTAACCTATGGGCTAATCATTTTTCTTTGATTACTGCATTACACGTATACGGGTTTTTCTTTTTTGTTTTTTTCACAATCATTAGCTGATGTATGCCAGCTTCAGGGGAAAAACAGGAAGCTTTGAGGTTTAATCCCGTGCTAGGCACATTCTGTTTTGTGTCTTATGTGTTGCGTTCACCTCCACCCCCCTCCCCTCCTCCTGCTGCACTTGACTGTGCTCTACAGTGGAGGATCTTTATCCACTTTTCATTGGAGCTCTGTACTGATTATTCCATTAGAGTCAGAGAGATCATTCTGTTAAAATCTAATTAGTAAATGGTGATGTTTAGGTTCGTTTTCCTGGCATTCTGGATTTCTTTATCTCATGTGGCTTTGATCTATCTCAGTATGTTCTGCTTTTATTACCTGATTTTCTCACTCTTTTTGTCGGCTGCATCCATTATCTATGATTTATTGCTTTGAACCCTAAATCCCTCGCCCCAAATGTAGTGTTTTGAACTCCTGAAGTGGAAACTCTTGTTAGGTGGTTGTCTGATAGCAACATCATTGCTGTATTATTTGTCGGTTTTCTAATTTGATGCTATGTGATCATCTAGATTAGATTGAGTTTTTGGGGAAAGCTAACTCGTATCCTTTTCTTGCAATCTGTTTAGGAAATGGATTTTACTTTTTGTATGCACCTTTGTATTTAGTAAGCGTCTGATGGACTTTTTTTTTTCTTTCTTATGAAGCCGAGTTAGAAAGTTCCCTTAAAGATTTGGAAGAAAATAATCACCAATTGGCGGCTCTAAAAGCAGAGAAAGAAGCAACAAAGGGTTTGTTATTTCCTTTCTTAAGCATTGCAAATAATCATACAGCTGGGGACGGGTCAACAAATAAGCAAAAAGATTTGCGAGGTTTAGAACTTACTCTGGAGAAAATAATGGTAAATATTTGGTGTTTTCAGTGCCATGGTTAAATTTGTTGAGTATAATAAGTTGCTAATCAATAGTTTGTTCTATAGGATGAATCTTCTTCGCGACTAGAACAACTCAAACATGTGCACAAAGAAAGATTTGTCATTTTGACAAAGTTATTAGAAGTTCAGGCAAGTGTTGCGGCTGCTTTTTCTTTGTTTCCTTGTTTTTCCTTTGCAGTCTCTTTTGAGAAGCACCTTATAATTCTTGTAAAGTACTAAAGTGAATAAGGTATTTGATTGGCAGAGCATGCTGAAAAATCTGAAGTACATCTGCTCTTCCCATGGCTTTGAGTTTGTTAGAGAACACCTTGAGAAGTCTAAAGCTGAGTTGATACAATATCAGGCCTTATATGAAAAACTTCAGGTTGTAACCGGTTGCTAGTGTCATATGTGTGTGAATAATATGTGTTTTTGCATGGTCTTGTCTAACATTGTCCCTTATGCTTTGTTTAAAATTGCAGGCCGAGAGAGATGCACTTTCTTGGCACGAAAGACAAGCATACATCAATGACGATTTAGATGATGTCCTTCGCCGATCTTCTGTTGTTGCCGATTCAAGGATATATGATCTCGAGGAAGAGATACAAAAACAGATTGATGAAAGAAAGCAGATAGAAGCTAGGCTAGAAGAATCTTGTAAAGAATCAGGTAGAATTGGAGTTATATCGATTGCAGGACAACCATGGTTCAATTTTTGGTCCAAATGCCAAGCATTATGTTGTGAATTTACTTTGCTTTTCAGGAAGAAAAGAAGTCATCTCAAAATTCAAAGCATTGATTTCCTCATTCCCGGAGGACATGCACGTTATGCAGAGTCAATTGAACAAGTACAAGCAACTAGCTGTAGATGTTCATTCGCTTAGAGCAGATGTGCAGTGTCTTAGAAATGTTGTTGACAGGAAGGTTGATCTCCTTCTATAGAGATGATTATTGGTTTCTTTGTTGTTCATTTGTTAATATTCTGTCATCTAATAGGTAAAAGAGTTGGAGAAGTTATCTGTTGGGTCTGCTGGCCAGGAAGCAGAAATACGAGGGCTTCAAGCTCAGGTATGATTTAGCGTTATTAGCCATTATTCTCTTACATGATCAGGTCCATATCTCAGTTCTTCTAAAGAAATGAAGAGTATCAAACTTTGAAGACATTAATGTAATATATTGCAGGTCCAAGATTTGAAGCAGAGTATGAAAGAGTTCAACCTATTTGTGGAAATGTATAAACAAGAGAATGTCCTTACCAGGTTAGAATCTGTGAATGTGAGGACTTTTATTTTGGAATTTATATAGAAATAAGAGGATTTACAAAAGTACTTAACCAAACCAAGAGTTAAGTTAAGAAAATAAGTGTGGGAAGACACACTGACAACCACTGCTACACTCACCTAATCCACCTATTGACTCGATGAGTCAGCAATCTCTACTATTCCAAACAATTGTCTAACCAAAAGCCATAGAATGCAATTAATTATAATTAATTCTACCTTTTCTATTAAATATAATGTTATGAGCAACCTGATTCTGATCAATGTTTGATTCTTGAACATGGAGCTAATTGATCAAATGTACAATGATTCTTTGGCATGTAACATAGAGCTAATTGACCATTGACCTTGTTCGTATGTATAAAATCTTCATATAGTAATATGTGTTTACCAATGGATGATTGAAGTAGGCACTTTTCAGTTAGTACTTCCCATCTTGCACAGCTTTGCTTAGAATCTGTTTCCATTGTTTTAGTTTTAAACAGCATGGACTTAATTCTTCAAGATTAATGACATGAATATTTGATATAACTATTACTATTACAGTGATGTCTTTGCTGCAAGAGATTCGGAATTTAAGGCATGGGCTCATGTGCAAGGCCTTAAGTCATCACTTGATGAGTGCAATTTGGAATACCGAGTTAAGGAAGCTATCGAAGCAGAGGCAACTTCCCAACAGAGTCTAGCTGCTGCGGAAACTGAAATTGCTCATCGTAGAGAGAAATGGGAAGTTTCCAAAAGGTTGGTTTCTTGATTACAGTGTTTGCTGCTTGATAATCTGCTTGACTAGTTTTTTTTTAATATTTATTTATTAATTTTCGTAAGTAAGAAGCAACCGACTCAGCCAATCTTACCCATCAATTCAACATCATGCTTATGAGTTAGAAAGTGGATACATACTTAACAGCATCAATATATAATGATATTGGTACACCTGGTTAAAATAGTTATAATATTTACAAAATTTAGTTTTAATGACATTGTTCCTCTTTATTGGCGTGGGCTCCTACTGGATAAATTGGCGAGTAAATTACACAAAACCACCTTTTATTCAGCTTGTTTTTTCATTTAACCACCTCTTATATATATTTTCATTTAACCACCCTTATACCTCTCCATTAACATCTAACCATCAAAATCAAGATCTGTCAAATTTCTGTTAAATAAGTGGGGTCCACAAAAATAACTTTAAAAAAAACATTTTTTCTTCGGTTATCGTCCAAATGTGAAGTCGTATCTGATTCAAAACGAAAATTTGTAGATCTGAAAGAAGTTTGGGAAGAAGACAGTAATGGTTGGGGATTGTTGTCCTCCACAACAAATTCTTTTCTGTTACTCTTAAAATAAAAAAATCAATTGGAAAAGAAAAGTCTGATGTTCTCCACCTCTCCCCTCCTCCGCCAACCTATCGACCTTCAAATCTCTGCTTTCCATTCTTCAACTGAAACTGCCTCGGTCTCGCTTCCCGTGTACTCTCTCCTTTGACGATGATGTTGATGTCAGGGAAGAGCACCTGTATTTTTCCGGTAATGAGTGTGAACCTGATTGATGCATCTTAATCCGATTAAAGAGATGTTATTGTTTACTAGAGGTGTTGAGGAGGTTTCCTCCTCCGACATTGACGTCGGTGACTGTGCTTTGTAATGGCAGGAGAGACTGTAGCAGAAGGCTTTGGATGTGGTTTAGGAGTTTAACCTTAGGGTTCCATCTTTTGTTCATGTGGTATTGTCGTATTGGTATTGAAAAAAATGCTTTGCTCTTTCCAAGCTTTTCACTTTGGATGGAAAAAATCAAGATTCATCTGAACTTAAGATTGATTGTTGAATACAAGACTCAATTGGTTTGTTTCCAGTTAAAGTTATGTTTAGGTCGACAAACTTTTGTTTTGCATCAGATACAGATGGTTATGACCTGCAACCATTTGGGACGATTGTTTTTCATGAAAGCATGTTTCTTTTTTCAAAATTGTTTTTGTGGACCCCACAAAGGCCCAAGTCTCTAACAGAAGTTTTGGCAGATTTGGATTTGGTGGTTACATGTTAATGGACGAGTAATAAGGGTGGTTAAAGAAAAAATGAATATAACAGGTGATTAAATGAAAAAGTAGGTAAATGAGAGGTAATTTTGTGTAATTTACCCTAAATTGGCTTGGCATTAGACATTAGTCATTTTGCCTTGAAGTCTAGAACTATACTGTTTCCATTCATATGATTCACATGTACAAGTATTTTCATTTCTAGCAATTTGTTTCTTTGATTGATCCTCTATTGTAGTTTGTGGACTGATTATAAGGTGTTATGCCATAAAAACGGTTTTTATATTATTGTTATTGTTTTTTTGCCAAAATATGTTAGTGATTCTTGATTCATTGTTCTTCCAGGGAATTGACAAACCTTTCTGATATACTGAAATCTAAGAGTGAAGAAAATGAGGCATACATGTCTGAGATAGAGGTATGATTCTTGTTATTGGCTCAAAGGTGGAAAGCTGGTGGCTTTCAGCATATCTAACACTGTTGTTTCTCTTATAGACTATTGGACAGGCATACGATGATATGCAAAATCAGAATCAACAACTGCTGCAACAAATTACAGAGAGGGATGACTACAACATCAAGGTGAGTTGTAAATTCAAAAGAGGTCTTTGGTCAGTGTCTTGTGCAAAATTTATGTTAGTGGAAGTTTTGCTACATGGGTTGGGCAGCAGAATCAGAATAAGGGTCATTTTGGATGTTGTGTAATGTAACGCAAATATCAGGCTTTAAAAGTTAACTATGCAGTATTGGATCTAAAATTTCGTATAAATAGTTAAGTAAAAGTAAAGTTCCTAATAAAATTGTTGTAAAATAGGTAGTCAGTAAAGTAAAAGAGGTGTTGCCATTGCATCCAAAATCCAAATATCACTTTTACTGAAACTCTGAAAGATATTTCAGACCATAGGCCTTGCATTATATAGCAAACATTTTGCATCCAAACAATGACACGACCTAATAGTGTTCATTTGCATGGGCAGAGCATATTCAGTTAGTTCTAAAAAATAGCGTTCATCTGCATCAGCAAAGCTGATTCATTTAGTTCTAAAAAATGACACAACAAAATCCATTGCTAGCCTTCTAGGTGCTAGATTTTGAGTAGCAAAGTGCATCCACATGGGTCAGTGCTCACCTTACCATTCCCAATCATTGAGTGGTTGACTATCAGGATATAATATTCACCCGTTTATCTGGACTAGCTTGGCTTCAATAACATGAAAAATAAAGAGATTCTACAGTGATTTTTCACAATGTCTTTAAGTACTAGATAACTTGATGCCTCCCTCGTCTTTATCCTCAAGCTGTTAGTTTTATATGTAGAATTGGAGACTTATATTCTCAATGAATATTTGTTACTCTTATTTTTATTTATTATGTTATTTCTATTTTCTGTCGATGTCTTCAAGTGAGTTCCTGCATGGTCTCACTAAGCATCCATCAAAAGGGTGTATGCAACATCCATAAGGTTCATCAAGTTGATCTAGGCATTGAAATTTTTCATAACAGCTTCTTGTGGAGGGTGTAAAGGCTCGTCAAATTCGTGATGCATTAGTCATGGACAAACTGGGGTTAGAAAAGAAGATTCAGCAGGCCAATTTGACAGCAGAATTTTTTGAGATCAAAGCTACTAGAATAGAGAATCAGGTACTAGACACATTCAGTAGCCTGCTTCATAACTTGTAAAACTTTGAGTTAATGATCCATGCTTTACAGGTGAAGTTGTGTTCGGACCTGACAAATAGGCACAAGGAAGATAGAAGACAAACCTCAGCTACACTCGAAGCTATTCAAAAGAGGTTCCTGGATGCAAAAAGGTCGTGCCAGCATGGAAAGGAGTCCTTGAAAGTTCTTCAATCTAAAGTCAACGGTAGTAGAGCACACCTGACAGATTCTCAGATTGAAAGAGAGAAGGAAAGGTATGCACAATTTAAAATGTTCCTTTGACCTCCTTTTGATATGTATGGTTGCTAAGTAAAATTCTCCTTTGACAGATTTGAGAAGAAAAGGCTGCAAGAGAATTTAGAGGCTCTGAAAAGAAAGGCTTCAGAGCTTTCAGCTCAGTTGGAGGGTACATCTGCAGTGGGAAAGCTTCGTCAAGAACTGCAAGAGTACAAGGAAATTCTAAAGTGCAGTTTATGTCATGACAGGGCTAAAGAGGTAATATACTTAACCTATTTCAGTACTAACAGTCAGAAAGTCTAATTTGTGCTGGAACTCTAATGTGGTTTGTGTGTGAATTTCATTACCTCAGCATCTTTCTAAGTTGGGTTGTCAATTAGAAATAGAATATACATCCTTTCTGATCTTAGAATATGTAGTGTTTATTGTGATGTCAATGATCCATCGCATTATACTATAAATATGGGTCTAGCCATATGATCTAGGTATGCATTTTATTGTCCAGAGATGAGTTTTTCTGCCAGAGGAATAGGTGAATTTGGGTTATCTTATATTCTAAGCTTGTGTCAATTGAGCGTGTTTTCTGTGATATCCCAATCGAGCTAGGGGTGTAATACGAGCCAAACCTAACTTTTATACGAGCTTTAAACTGTGTTCATATTCGGATTGTCTAGAAAGTGAACGAGCTCGGGCCGAGCTTTTGACAAGCCGAGTCCGAGTAACTTGGCTAAAATAATACTCCTAGTGTTATTTTAGCCAAATGAATTGAGCCTAAATTTTATACGAGTTTTAAAAATGTGTTCATATTCGGCTCGTTTAGAAAATGAACAAGCTCAACCCGATCTTTTGACGAGCCGAACACGAGCCGAGTAGCTTGTCTCATATTACAGCCCTAAATCCAGCCTCGTTATCAAGTATCAATGTATTTTATTAGGTTCTCTCTTGATATGTGTTGATGGTTTTGTTACTGATGAATGTTTCACTTGTCCAGGTTGTGATTACAAAATGCTACCATCTGTTCTGTAACCCCTGCGTTGGCAATATCATGGCTACGGAGACTCCTCGCCAACGCAAGTGTCCTGTATGTGCTACTAGCTTTAGCGCCAACGATGTTAAGCCTGTTTACATCTGATAATAGGAAAGTGGAAAGAATGTTGAACTCTAGTGATGAATGTTGTACTGATTTGTAGACAGTTGCTCAGGATATGAGAATTTTGGTGGGTTTGAGTGGATATTTGAATCTGCTACATCAAACTAGTGCCCTTTTACTCAGCCAATTAGTGCAGAGATTGAATTTTACTCAGATGACAGTTTTCATGTGCCATCTTGTATGTATGGTGTTTCTCATAATCTTATGGGCGTATTTCAGTTTTCAATTGCAGGCTTGTTCGAATTGCTTGTTGCTTCACAGTGTGAAAGGTGATTATAATTTCGACTTAACTGTAGAATCAATTAATCATTGTAAATCTTACAGAATGTATTTTCCGGCCACTTCCATTTTTTTCCGTGCTGGGTGGATTGAACTTTTGGAAACTGCAATAAAGATCGATACTTTTTAAGGTTGTCATATTTGGTAGCATGGTGCTCATTGTACATGTATCAAGTGTAGCTGTAATCCTATCTTTTTTTTGAGAAAACCTTAGATGGAAGGTAGGATTTGTCTTTCTATTATGTTATTCCTTTGAGATATGGTTTTGTAGGATTACCCTTAAATGTAAGACGGATTTTAAATATCCTTGTTATAAATAAGGTTTTGCAACCATTGGCCTTTTTTTAATCTAGTTTTTATACGAGAATTTCCTTATGTAAATTAGTGTCTTGATAATTTCTATTGTTATAGGGTATGAAGAGTCCTTTTAATGTAATTTCCTTATTCAGTGATAATAAAGGAGAAATTCAGCAAATTCATGTCTTGCTAATTTCTATTGTTCTAGGGCTAGGAGAGCCGACTTTGCATGACATATTTATGATGTTGATGATGTTTTATATCCCTTTGAATATGTGTCTTAATTTATGTGTTATGGTAGTTTAGGATCTGTCTATTGCAAGATGTGAGAGTTGCACATGGACATACTTAATTCTATGAGTTCTTGAAAGTGTTAATTGCAAGATGCCAGAACTGCATATAGTTATTTTCTTGATTTCTTCATAGCATGATTTATATGGATTGTGGATATTATTGTTCTCAATTGAATTTGGATATGCATTGGTTCATAATTTAGATTATAAAATGCCTTTATTGTTGAATTACATTTTTTGTTATTTTTCATTCCCTTGATTTGATAAGAAACCCCTTTTTCTCTCACTTATTGCTACTATTGTACGATCTCTATTGCTGTCGGGTCGATTGATCCCTTCGATCGAGACGATTTATGTGATAATAGACCAGAAAAAACCAAAAAGAAGGCACATTTTTCTCAAACTCAACATTAATGCTAAAAGAAATTGATAAGAAAAGCATTCTATTTAGATAAAACTATATTTTTCTAATAAAAAATCCCTTGTAAAAATTGATATATTCGAGGTCGAAGCCTGCCAACATTTCTATTTACAAATAGGTGGTTTTCAAGCCCATAGTCAAATGCTTATGACTTCTTGGGTTCTAACTTCTATCTTATTAAATTCAATCGTCATAGTTGTTCGGAATCTCCAAACCATTCCCATTCAACGTAAAAAAAACAAAATAAACAACAAATAAAAAACGAAAAAACCCAACTCTTTTATATCTTTCTATATATTCATTGCCCATCTATTTTTATAGGTGGGTATATCTCTATACATCTAGATATATAAGTTATATATATGTGCAATGATCCATACCAATTAATTTGTTTGTAAAGTAACTACTCATCAAAATGAATCATGTGCCAGAAACTAGATTTGAAATGGTGACACGAGGATTATTAGTCCGGTACGTCTCTACTCTACCAATTCAATCATCCCAACCATCCACTACTTGGTTTATGTTCATCGATTTCACAACTTTTACATCTCGATTGGGTGATCAATGACTTTTTTCGGGCTTTACACATAACTAGTCAAATCATTACAATTTTTTATTTATCTATAGTCAGTCCTCACTTATACTACGATTGAGTCTTGTAACTATTTGCGAGATTTGGGGCTCACGTTTCAGCCTTCATTAGTGGTTCTTATCTGCACAATCGTGTGGCCTTCACGCACAAACACACTTCATTTTTATAAACGGGTGCAAGATTGTGCACCTCATGACCGTGCTTCCCTAGTTGTTCATATACAAATTTGTTGTTCATTTATCTAGATCCATAATCAAAGAATACAATATAAACAAGTTATGAACAATATATCAAACCCTCTTGGATTTATATTTCTTGTACAGAATAAATATTTTTAAGAGATCTAACTTTTCTAACTAGTAATAGGGTGGGAGGGTCTTTCAACCATGGTTCGAAACTTCAATGATACGCAACACTTTGTTTTTATACATATATTTAAAATGAATATTGCATGATCACGTGGTTCATGAAAAAAAGTGTGCAAACCTCATAAAAGGTGCACAATTGTGTTGTTCATTCAAAAAAGTGCATACTTGTTGATCTAAATAAATGAGCAACAAAGTCATGTAAATGAACAACTAGGGATGAACGATCATAGTGCACGATTGTGCATGTTATCTTTATGCCACGGTGCACAATCATGAGGTTCACACTCGTGTACCTCATGGTGCACGATCGTGCACCACATTGAAAAAACAAATCGCACAATCGTGCCTGAAGGGATCACAATCGTACAAATAAGAACCACATGGACAAATGGCGAAATCAATACCGTTGTTTTTTTTGATTGAACATCTTTTAGAGGTTATCACACACATGTATATGTATATTTTATATGTATATATATCTTAATCCAAATAGAAAATGAGATAAATGTCTAAGTGGAACCCTAAATAACAAGACGAAAAATGATAGAAGATATAAGATAAGGTGAAGAATGATGTAGAGGTTGTGGTGAAGAATTATGTGAAGGTCATAACTCCTGAGTTAACATCTACATATTTCATATTGAAAATTGGGATGATCAACCTCATAGCATGTGATGTCATACAATTATGCATTGTTTTCCATGTGCATTTGCACTCACATCATTTAGGGTAGGTTTTGCATTGTTTTAAGGTAGAATACTTTCATATTGCTATTTCTGTTGTCTACATAAGTTCTTATGTTATTTCAAGTGTTCAAGGCCTTTTTTTAGCACCATTTGGAGATATTGGAAGGAATTCTTGCATCAAACAAGAGTTTTCAATGTGATTGAGAAGGTTGTACAAAGACTTAATCGATGGAGACGAAGAAGCTAGAAATGCCACTACTACAATACTTGATCTAGGAAACTGTCTCTTGGATATAGCATATCGTCTTACACTAGATCGAGTCGATCGTCTCATCAACTAGGTCGATTGTTTCCATATGATGAGCACATCACACCTTATTCAACCGTTGTGTTGTACACTTGATCAGACATATTGCTCCAAAGGTTGATTCGGCTTACATTATACAATCAAGTTAGCCAATCACCACGTTCGAGTTGATCACGTGCAACAACGTCTAGGAAGTCTTATTTTATATCAATATTTGATGTTGGTTATCTTTTAGTTCATCCGTTTAGTCAATTGTAGTATTAGGATTAACAACTATTAAAACATTTTCCTTTTACTCCCATTCAATATTGAAAACTTTTGTAAGTTTCCCCCCTTTGAATGAAATTGATTATGACTATGTTTACTAAGTTTCGTATTCTGAAGTTGGGGTGAATCCAACATGCATGAAAGTTGGGGTAAAATCCAACATGCATGAAGAATGGATGGTTTTTGTTATTAATCTATTATGTCTTTTTCGGGTTTGGGATCCAGTGAAGTTGATTATTTAACTTCACTGTGAAGTTGGACAAATCTTGACCTTTAATTTATAAATTAAGGGCTAAGATTTATTTTTGGAAACCAAATCTATTAAATATATTTGAATTAAAAATAAATCATTCTAGCAAGATCTCTCAAATCATAGCCCTTAATTTATAAATTAAAGGTCAAGATTTGTCCAACTTCACATTGAAGTTAAATAATCAACTTCACTAGATCCAAACCCGTCTTTTTCATGGTTTATCATCTATACGTTATCATCATTCTTATTATTGTACCGGAAAGATGCAAGAGTTGCGTTTTGATAACTTTATATGCTCTAAGTGATTAGAGCTTGAGTCTTGAGAGATGTGAGAGATGCATGAGATAACCTCAATTCTCTACAAGATGTGAGAACTAGGCATGAATGTGTTTTAATAACATGATTAACTTGATGATTGATATGATTGAATAATAACTCTATTTTCATGTTTGTGGTGGTGCTTGGATTTGTAACTATCTACCTATTGGTTATATTTACATAAAGTTGAATAATGTCCTTATCTTCTCTCCTTTAACGAGTGAAATTAATTAAACATTTATTACTTCATTGCCTTCGTGTTAGATCTCGACCCCTACTATAATCGGGCCTTTTATTTATCTTGCAAGATCTAATCTCAAAACCATTATCATTGTTATGGTCTTTTATTTATCTTGCAAGATCTAATCTCAAAATCATTATAATTGTTATTCGAGGTCAATGAGGAATGAACTATCATAGCCAATAAGAAGTCTTGGCTATGGCTTCCTCCTCAATCAAAAACCCTAGCCTCCCCTTTCGTCGTCCTTGCCTACCAAAGCCAGCCGCCTTCACCTTGCCCCTTCCGTTGCATCCTAACCCACGAGTCACAGTTCGAGCCTATAGCAACCGACCTACATTGAGCCTCACCGGAGTAACCACACCCCCGCCACCTGCTTTGCTCTATCACACAGATCCGCCCATCGCCGCCTCCCTGTCCACCGCTACCTCCCAGAAACCAGACCTGAACCTGCGGAAACCAAAGCCCAGTTTCGTTGCCTCCCTCGTTCGACCTTCTAGATCTGCCCCCGACCCCAAATCACCGAGTTTGAAGCCTCCTTGCCGCTAGTGTTGCCTTTGCCTTCGGAAACCGCCGGTTCCAACGGACCTCGAGCCTCACCTTTGCCTTCTTCGCGCCGAGCAGAGTTGAGATAGGAGCCACCGTCTTCGCCCGGCCCGTTGTTTCCGCCGTCGACCTCTTGGAGTATAGGACAAATCCCCACCATCATCGTCCCCCGGCTCTCCTTGATACAAAGCTGTGTTTTTGCGAGAGTTTGGGTCATTGTCGACCAGTAGCCGGTCTTTGGCCATCCTCTCAAGTCCATCCTCGGTGGCACCACCATTTCCACTGCGACAAACTCCTTCCGGGATTTCTAATCCAAACCCTAGATTTCCTCTATCAATATTGGTATATTATTCGTTTGAACAATCTCTACTACTGAATTCATATCCAGAAACTTGTTGAACAAATTCTATGAACAAACTCTACTACCGGATCCATATCCGGAAGTTTTGAAAAGCAAATCCCGAACAAACTCGTTGGAACAATCTCTCAATAAATTCAGTCTTTGTTGCTGGAACTACTACAAAAAATATGAATCCATAAATGGTTCAAATGAAAAATTATTCCTATATTATCTTCTTCAAAAATTCATCAATATGGACACTAAAATTGTGAATGACAACGAATACACATTGATCAAGAGTATTTCCCTAGATCCATTGTTTTCAGGCCACGACTAGCGCGACAAGGATCAAATAATTTCATATAATTACAACCCATCACAATCCAACTTCAAAGGAACCAGAATCAATCAACAATAACATCTAAAACTTAGTGATGAACAACAAATTCAAATCTAAATTTACGAAATTAAACACCCGAGAGAGGTCTCGAATCATTTCTAAACATAGACAAACGAAATACCAAGAGAATAACAATGGTAATTTATCCCATCTCTGTTTTGAGGAAAATTCATCATCATCTCTAAGGTGCAAAGATGATAGAGGAATAGTTTTTCTCATTTTTTGTATTTTTCAAAATTTTGCTTTGTCTGAAATTTAGTTTTTGTGGGTTAAGCTCTTTCTTATGTCGATTCTTCTTCTTCCTCCTCTTTCTTTGGTTTTTCATATCCTTTTTCTTTGTTTTTCACTTTCGTGTGTTTTTTCTCTATACTTTCGCGACTCTTCTTTCTTGTTTTCCAACTCGTGGTTTTATGAAGATGAGTTTTTATGAGCGTTTTTGTATTTTTAACTCCTTTCGGTTTAGTTTTTAACATTTGTGTTTGGTAGGGTTTTTCACCTTTGTTTCTTTTTCTTTTTGTTGACCTTGTTTAGTGCAAAACCTCTAACTTCTTCACTTGTTTTTGTTATCCCTAAACTTGTCCCCTTTTTCACGATTTATATTTATTTAAACCTTTCTTTTACACAACCTTTTTTTTTTTTACCTCTAATCTTCGGCCTGTTTTGAAATTTTCCTCAAAATTGAATTAATTATGAACAATTGGAACCTAGAACCTTGTATCTTTCCTAAAACTTTGTTTTGACCCAAAACTAACTTTTAAAAGGAAATTATCCAACAACATTTGATAGTTGACTGAAGTGGAAGAACAACAGGAATAAGAGTGAAGATAGATGGATCTCTCACTTGGAATACAACTTCCTAGTCATTCTCGAATAATCGAATATACTCCTTTAACAATATCGATTATTCATTTCTTTCATTGAGCAATCTTGAGCGTCTTATGCTCATATGAACAATCTTGAGTGTGATGCTCTAATGTCTAACTATGTGTGGTTTATTTGCGGTCTTACTGACTCCCCGACTATTTTCTGGACTGTTTGAGGATTTTGGGGGATGCAAACTCATGTTTTGATGTCTCTCTTCTCCTTGATCCACTTGTGAATAATATCCTTTCAACAAATTTTTAGATCTAGATTTGAGATCTATCGGCTCTAATGATAGAGTTGAAAAACATGAACTATGTTCATGGAACTAAAATTGAAATATTCAATCTTTTTGTTGAGAAAGGTCGTTTATATTCTTGAACAAGCATAAAACTTTGGATAAATTCTTTTCTTTTGTAAAATTCTGACGTCCTACATCCGTGTGTTGGGATAGTTTTCTAACTTCCCATGATTTGACTTTGAAAAAATGGAGATTAAACCCTCGTGACCTCATTCTCAAAGTTGCTCACTTGTACTTGTCAAGTGTTCCATATTTTGCAGTGGACTCTTCCGAGCGATTGATCAAGTTTTATTTGTGACATTCGAGTTGTTTGTTTTGGAGGGGTCGTGGATTTGTGATCGACTCCTGAAGGCTCTACTTCGAGTCCAAATCTGAGGTGTCCACAATTGTTCCCCAAGTCTTGCTCTGTGTACTTTCTTCAACGACATACTTTATACCCTTCGTTATCTAATGATCGAGTCGCTCTCCTTACCCTTGAAGATTTCGTTGCTCTCGGCCCACTTGTTGTACTTTTGTGCTTTCTTTGTATTCTTCTATTATGGTTCTTCATGACGGTTTGTCCTACCGATTTATTTCGGTCTTTCGATCCATTAGACGGTGTGTCGTCTAATGCTTCGAACTGCTTACCTTATATCAAAAAAAAAGTCTTGGCTAATTTGGTCTTCCATGTACATCTATCCTATTGCATTCCATGGAATAAGATGGGTATTTGATGGATCTATTTGTATTAAATTCAATTTTCTCTTTACCAATCTCGAATGAAAGGGTTCCTTGCTTCACATTAATGAAAAAACGTGTGGTGTGCAAGAATGGACATCCAAATATGACGGGGATATCAATACCTACATCAATATCAAGTACTACAAAGTCCACGCGAACAAACAAATTGTCTACTCTAACAGGGATGTCCTCTAAGATACATGATTTTTTTACAAAAAATTGCTTCAATTCACGTACCTTGGTCAATTCTTGATGATGAAAATGTTTGGCAACTTGGACCGATATTTGTAGTGTTTTAAAGGTTTTTAGTGATGCAACTAATGCCATGAGTAGCGTTTACACTCTAACTTCTTGTAGATTTTTAGAGATAGCCGTTAACGTTTCCGAAGCTTTTCTAAAATGTTTTAACATACCAACCCTTATAGATTGTATGTATGGAATGAAAATTAAATGGCTTAAATATTATCAAGAAATTCCCATGATTTATCTTGTAACCGCCGCTTTTGATCTTAAACTTAAAAATGATGGTGTTTACGATTTATTGACGACTTATTATGATTGTTTGTGTTTAGACTTTACACAAGAAAACATTAATGTTTCTACCATTATGCAAAAAATTAATACTGAAATTGGAAACTTGCTTAGTACATTTGAATCAAGTGCTAGTTCTTCTTCTACCACACCTATTCCATCTCCCTCTTCTACTTCATCTTCTACTCTTTCAATAGCACAACAAATTTTAGCTAAAAGAACAAAAACACCTAGACATTCATCCTCAAATGCGGAATATCAAGATTATCTTAACACATGTTTTAGTTTTGATGGTGATTTTGATATTTTGGATTGGTGGAAGAAACTAGCTCCCAAATATCCAACATTAGTGAAAATTGTACAACAACTCATGACCGTGCTCGCATCAACGATTGCGGTGGAGCAAGCATTTAGCCAAGGCGGGAACATTCTCGGTCACAAGAGAACTCAACTGAAGCCCGAGAAGTTGGAGATGCAAGTTTGTATTCCAGATTGGATAAGGGCGGCGAAGCGAAACAACGGAATGCACCGGTGTACGACTCCAAATCGGATACCAACTCCGAAGACGGTGACACTACTTCCGAGTCCGAGGTCGAAAGGTTAAGCGGGGTAAAAATAACTCAGAAGTTCCCAAAAAGGTAAGTCAATGTAAGAGAACTACGTGGGCTTTGATTCCTCTTAACCCCGATAGGATACGTAGGCAACCGGGAAACCGGTTCAAACCCCTTTTTTTTTGTTAAATTAAATTTTGGTTTGTTTTATTTAGTTATTTATTTTAAATTTTAATTCCAAATTGTTTTATACAATTATTTTTTTTTTAAAAAACTTTATCTATGGTTTTTTATATTATTTTTTAATAAACCGGCAAACCGGCGGTTTGCCGGTTTAACCTAAACCGTCGGTATTTAATGGCACGGTTTAGGTTTCCGACCCATATCTAATATATATAAATATTGTACATATTATTAAAAAAATGGATATAAACTATAATTATAAAACTCTAAAATTTTTGGATGATTACAACACCAAAGGTCCAAAACTAAGCTCAACACCAAATTTTGGATGATTGCACAAGCCGTAATGACAAGTGAAGTTTAATATAACGTTAGGTATTAAAATCGGGTAACTACGAAGTTGGGTAACCAAAGTAAAGTTGAATATGTAATGTTGGATATTAAAATCGGGTAACTACGAAGTTGGGTAACCAAAGTGAAGTTGGATATGTAACGTTGGGTATTAAAATCGGGTAACTACAAAGTTGGGTAACCGAAGTGAAGTTGGATATGTAACGTTAGATATTAAAATCGGGTAACTATGAAGTTTGATAACCCACGTGAAGTTGAATATGTAACGTTAGATATTAAAATCGGATAACTAATATTGGTAACCGAAGTTGAGTACACGATAGATGTTGTGTATTAAAAGTTGGGTATTATTACTTAAAGAAAAAATTCATTCATAAATAGAAAGTGCATACTTAGTACTACAAAAAAAAAAAAAGTACATACTTACTAAATTCATCCAAAAAGATTTGTACTTAAACCAAACCACAGTTTTCTGCACAAAAAAGAAAGGAAAAAACAAACAAGAAAACCTCAAATTCAAATTGTGATATGTGTAAAAATAAATTGAAAAAAAAATCGTTGTTTCACACAAAAGCTTCCTCATATAAATCGAGATTTCATATTTTGATTTTTTCCGAACCTACAAAACTTACTATTCTCGTAAATACTTTTACTTCTTTCCGATATTCATGATTAAATTCTTTTTTTTTATTTTTATTATTTATGAAAAAGAAATCCTTAGCAATAGAATGTTACTCTTCGGAGGTTGATGGACGATAGTAGTGCCTTTGACAAGTGTGATATATATTACTTCTTTAAATAATCGACCATCTTTTTGTGCATCGTTGGCCAATAGTAACCAAACCCGTGAGCCACCCCATTTAGGGATGTGCAACAAAGTTTTCAAAGATTTATATAACTTACTTCTAAAATAACGTGATATTTTTATTTAGCCGGCTGCCCGTATTGTATTTTAGATGGAGTTATTTGTTGCTACTTTTGTGTGATATCCCTCGGTTAATATACACATATCTTTAGTAATAATGATACAATTTTATTCAATTGATAAACTTATTGTTCTGACGTTTCTTGTGAAGTTAGTGGGCTAAATACCGAGTTAAAATGTTGTTTTTTTAGGCTATAATCTACTATATAATACTAAAACAAAAGTAAATAACGCCACTTGTCATTTTCACATTGAGCCACCTCGAATTTTGTCACATGTCATCACTACATTAAGTCATGTAAGATTTTACCATGTATCGTCCTTATTTGTGTCACCTCATTTTTACTTCTTTATTTTATTTTAAAACTCTCTAAATTAAGATAACAAATTAAGTCATCATCTAAACAAAAAAATTATATTATTATATAGGATATAATTTAATTTTCTTATTGACTTTCTATAATTATAAAAGGAGATTTTTTATAAAAAACGCAGCTCATTTATCTCTTATATTTTCTTTGATATTTATTACTTTTATGGTATTACTTATTACATAACTAAATTTACACATTATATCATTTTAGGCGCAAAAATTTTATACTATGTATTACTATATTAATCTATTTTAAAATTTATGTATCAATTATATTTGTTTGGTGAGATATATCAATCTTATCTTGATTATTGTTATAATAACAAATATTATTATTATTATTATTATTATTATTATTATTATTATTATTATTATATACTTCAAAATAAACTATTTATTTTTTATATATAAAACTCAATGTTATACTATTATTATAATAACAATTATATAACAAGTGTTATCACCATAAATAATTAACTTACTTAATAACATTAATTATTGTAAGTCTTTTTAATATTATTAAAAAATATTTAATTTTGTTTAAAGTTGTCATTGATTATATAAAAATAAATTTTTCTGAACTTTATACATTATTTTTATTGTGATATTTATTATTTATTACATTAATTAATATTTATTATTTAGTTTAATTTTTTACCAATTCCGTGTATTAAACTAGTGATTAGTAATTTTGTAAATTTAGATTTGTACGGTTCACTTCAATTCGAATGGATTATATTTTTTTTGTCTGTAAGGGCGGGGCCTTACTCATTATTTTTAATGACCCTTGATTAAATTTTGGTGGGTCGTCGGTTAGTCTGTAGATAAATGCTTTGATTTTACATATGAATTATTAAGATTTGTACAAGACAAGGACATGTACTATTTTAAAATATTTAAATATTAAATTGTAATCTAAATGTTCAAGTCATGTTACAAACAAGTTCAATATACAAGAGAAAATGTAACAATGATAACCTCTTGTCAAATACATTAAAAGCCCAAACACAAACTAGAATGAAAATAAACGGTATTTGAGAGATTCATCGTTAGAAAAAATTTGGTAGGATAATCGATCAAAAAACTAAACGTTAATTTTTCACGTTTTACTTTCTAACAACTTAATTAAAAATTCGATTTTTTGTCTAACGAATAAACAAGGGCTTGTTCACTGTCTTTTTTTTTTTGAGAAATAAATTAATTTTTTTTTTAATTAAGTGGTCAAAAACCAAAATCGAAAAAATTGGTTGTTGTTTTTTTAATTTTATGATTTAAATTAGGTGAGTTAAAAAACTCACTCTTCATTATTAACCCACTTCTGTGTCCAGTTTAGTGGTTGTTTTTTTTTATTAATTAGAAAAAGGTTGGATTCCATTTGTAATAAAAACGAAAATAATTATACATATGTGTTAGACGTATCTAGTTAGTCTATGGACATGTCCAACTTGTTCAGGCCACAATAATTGTCCACACCCGTAATATTTGGGGGTAGTCGGGTGGGTTGAATGGACCTATGCCAAAAAGTATATAAGTATGTCAGTAGGATTTCGATGGATCGGGATGGGTAGATGACTTTGATCACCACCCTATCTATCACCTAAATTTGTCCACCCAATTCAATACACTATCCGATAAGGATCTCACCCGCATCCAATCTACCCACATTGACAGGATGAAGCGGGTGGATCGGGTGAGATTTCGAGCGTTCTACATCTTATTTGTAAATTTATAAATTTTTTAAAAATGTTTTACTAAAAAATCAAGATAATACTTAAATTCAACTAAAATTAACATAAAATCTTATATAATATAAATTACAACACTATAATTAAGCAAGATCTAAAATAAACAAATTTATAAAAAATCAATAGAAACAACCGAAATATATTATGAAAGAAAATATATGATTTACTTTAATATAGTTTATATAGTAAGGCAATAAAGGTAAAATATTTATAATATAAAAACTAAAATATTAAATATATATAATTTTTCGCGGGTGGATACAGGTCGGATGGATGAGTGGGTGATGGGTGGATGAAACCTTCACCCGCATCCTACCCGATCCACCACCCGCTTCATCAATCATCCGCTTTCACCCGTCCTTTTAACGGATTTTCACCCTTTTTCGTTCGATCGGGTGACCGGATATCCGTCGAATACGGTGAAATTGTCCTCCCTAATTGCGTGTAATGTAAAAGATTTTGTTTGAATATCTTAGTTATTTGAGTGGTTAATTAAATATGTGATTTTTGAATTTTGAATTTTTTAAAATTCAGTTTAACATTTGACGTGCTTTAGAAAACATAGGATAAAATATAATATATGTCTAACTCAAGACCTCGTGCACATTTATTAAATATTTGAGAAATGATATAAAATCAACAAAAAATGAGGATTATTATGATGAAATTAATATTATATTATATATAAACTCGTAGAAAGTCCCACCTTTGTCTATAAATAGGCACACCATTGATTCTTATCTTTCACATACTCCCTCCTTTGAGCAGTCGTCAATTCCAGTTGAAAATGGTGGTTTCGTCGAAACACAGTGCAATCGAACAAGTAACCATACCAAGAACAATGAAACCTTTCATCCCAGTGATCGACCTGTCAAAATCCGATGCAAAACATCAAATCGTCAAGGCTTGCGAGGAATTCGGGTTCTTCAAGGTCATTAACCATGGAGTTCCGGTTGATTTCATTTCCCGGTTGGAGTCGGAGGCCTTGAAATTCTTCTCCCTTCCGATGTCAGAGAAACAGAGCGCCGGCCCGAGCTTTCCGTTCGGGTTTGGCTATGGCAACAAAGGAATTGGACTCAACGGTGACGTTGGCTGGGTTGAGTATCTTCTCATGACAGCTAATTCAGCTCTTCAAATCGGAGAAAACCCAGAAAACTTCAGGTTATTACATCAATCATTAACTATAATTAACTATTTGTTACCATTAGTATATTTCGAATATATTTGACGATCTTTATTTATTAATTTACCGTTTTATCTTTTTAACATCAATGAAAAAGTATTTAATTAAATATATGTCTTATCGCAGGTCGGCTATGAATGAATACGTGACATCGGTGAAGAGAAAGGCATGTGAGGTACTCGAGTTGATGGCGGAGGGGCTAAAGATCGAAGAAAGAGACGTGTTTAGTAAACTCTTAAAAGATGAACAAAGTGATTCACTATTTAGGCTTAACCATTACCCACCATGCCCACAAGGCTTCCAAGCCGGGGAAGTGGTCGGGTTCGGAGAGCACACTGACCCGCATATCATATCCGTTCTAAGATCGAATAACACTTCAGGACTTGAGATCTCGTTGAGAGATGGTAAATGGGTATCGGTTCCTCCAGATCAAACCTCATTCTTTGTCAACGTGGGCGATTCCCTTCAGGTAATTAGGATCAGTAATTCATTGACCTTATATATTATGTTACGTTCTGTTCTAAATGAAAGCATAATGCAGGTGATGACTAACGGGAGATTTAAAAGCGTGAGGCATAGGGTTTTAGCAAACGGGTACAAATCGAGGATCTCAATGATATATTTCGGAGGGCCGCCAATGAGCGAGAAGATTGTTCCGGTAGCGTCGCTAATGGGAGTTGATCAAGCAAGGTTGTACAAGGAGTTTACTTGGTTAGAGTACAAGGCAACTTGCTACAAGTCAAGATTGGGTGACAATAGACTTGTGCTCTTTGAAAACATTGCAGCTTCCTGATCTTCTTCATTTGACCCCACTTCAAACATGGGTTTCTTTTGTTTATGAATGGTCAGAATAGTTGCTTTCAACCCCAACAAGGATAGGATTTTGTAGAGATCCAAGTTTGCTAAATAGAGTGTGAGAGTGGAAAGTATTTGTACTTTCTTTTTCATATCCTTCAAATGTATATTATTTTCTCTTATATCACAATTATCCCGTTTGCTCACATCAATTCTCCTACCATATACACCCTATAACCTATTTTAAAAAATCTATTCTCTAATTAAATACATAAATTATAGAATATACCAATTTAAGAAATACAAAGTTTTAAATTTTAATATACCAAAAATAATATCAATATATATTTTTCATATAAGATAAATAAGTCGTAAAATCATCCGTATACATAAATCTAATAATCTGTATACAAAAGGCGTAGAATAAATATATTTGGTCGATATGCACGTCTTTTATTGAGACAAATGTTATAGATAGAAAGTGGTAATAATAAAACTGTAAAAGAATGCCAATTTTTTTTAAAAAAAATCAAACTAAGCTTTGAATAAAATTCTTTATTTTATTTTAAAAGATGGTAGTTTGTGACTATATTTAACAAATACTAACAATATAATGTGGGTTCTAAAATGTATTTATAAAATATTAAAAAAGATCCTAGCAAAATAAGAGAGCTTGCACATGTGTAACACATGAAGATTTATAAAATAAAATAAATTAATATGAATGATTTAGTGAAGAATGTGAAGTTAAAAGATGATAAATTTAGTACCCGTTTGGTTGAGGTGGTGGAATGATAACGGAATGAAATCTGTTAAGGAAAAAGAAAGGAAATGGAAATGATTTGATCAATTTCATGTGTTAAAATACCTTTAAACAAACATAACTTTTCATTGATTCGGATTTATTCCGTTACCTTGAATGATTCATAGTGCTTCCAAACGAGCCCTTAGTGTAGATAATAGATAGGTATTTGGGAGTAAAAACAAAACGCGTATAGGACGTGTGTTGTGTATAAGCTGTGCATGAAGCGTGTGTGGTAGGCTGAGACCCACAGATATTGCATAGTCACAATCATATGTCTAAGTAATGAAAGAATAATAAGTGAGATGCAAAGAGTTAAAGAAAAGGACTTTGGTTTGGTGGGACATCACTAAATTGCAATCAATTGTAGATCGACTAGCTAGCTAGCATTGTTTCGAGCATCCAAGTTCAGCTTGACATCTGTGTGTTTTGTGGTGGATGCTGATAAGATTCTGTTGACCATATCCTCTTAATCCAACAGCACACACACAAGTACTGTCTAAAGGCAAATGCATGCTGACACTTCCTCCCATACTAGGAAAGAAAGAAAGATCATCTCTTCCTATGATTTTTACCATTCTTTTTTCTTATATATGTTGCAACTAAGCATAGCCACACAAACACCTGCAAAACTATACTGTGGGATGTTTTTTTAGGTTTTCCAATTACACAATTTGTGTTGATCCGAATCTCGACCGATTGATTCCGTCCGTATCGGACTTGAATGGACCGGTCTGACTATTATTTTTGTTTTTCTTTTTGTAAGATGGTTGGTCTAACTCAAACCCGAATGTTTCAAAATAATAGACCAAGATCTTCACATGCTTCTTCGGGTCTGGTATCTGGATCGGCCCAAAGTTTTTTTTATAGACCGGAAAATGAATCCCGTAAATGCATTTAGAAGTGAATCCATGATCCTGTAAGAAATAAATAAAAGAAAATCATGCTTGGTACTTGACTTGGTGAGCAATAACTATTATAATGTGTTGGAAAAAAGATTCGATCTGTTGAGATCATCTCTTCGTTAATTAAAACGACATTGTATTGGTGAAGGGTGTTGGGATATATGCTCACAATCAACTCTGGTCCTAAGGTTAGTTAAGGAAGATAACCAAATGACAATATTTCATTTTGTCGTGGAGTTGTTGAAGAATATGGCTTAGGCGGGAGGGATATATGGTTTAAGGAAAAAAATTTATACGGTTTTAAGGCCGTATTAAGGGTTTTAAACATAAATCGTATATGTCTCTTGAGACTTAAAATCTCCGTCTTCTTCAGCAATCTGCAAAGGTAATTCAAAATTAGTCTCATGGCTAACCAATTCAAAATGATGGTACCTCGTCAAATGTCTCAGTAGACAACTCCTCGGCATTTTCTTTCAGCGTGCCTCGCCATTTATTTGATTATATCTTTTAAGACTTTGTCAATGAGCGCATCAAATTCTTCATCAAGTTCTTTTTGTTGGGCAAGTTGATCAGCTGTCTCTTTCGATGAGTCATGATTCTTGATCTTCGTGTTTGTGTTAGTGATCTTATCCTTTAGTGCATCTATAGACCTCTCAATTTCAAAAATTTCCGAAGTTGTAGGGCTTCGATATTCTATGATATTCTTCAGTCTATCTATGAGAAATAGGATGATGGGTTTAAGTGATGGAACCAAATACTCAATCTCCTTTATCTTTCAATCAAACTATCTATAATTCTCGACAATAGTGTCAAAATTTTGATGTGGAAATTTTAACCGAATAGTTAACAACAACCTCACCGCAATTCAAGTATTACAGGATCAAATGTAATATATTGGGTATCGAATCATGGGAACCACATCTATTTGGATATAAGTGATAGAAATTATGCTAAAGTAAAGGGTGGAGAGAGAGAGAAAGGGAGAGGAAATTTTGTTTATTGCTTTTCAAGACAGGACAAAGACAACAAAGATCGGAGTTGATAAGAATAAGGAGAGAGGCAATATAAGGAAACAAGAATCTCCACTATAATGAATTAAAGTAAGATTGCATACATGAAACTCATGAAAATTGATGTATGAACATTGTAGGTAATCATCTAAAATAGCTTTTGACATAGACAAACAAAGACCGTGCTTTCCAACTCACGTAACTCTCAATCCAACGGTTTGACAAGTATAGGAAAACTCATTAAAAACTGAAAAATATGAAAAATACCAAAAACAACCTTCCCTTTTAGAAAAAAGTTACAAAGACCGGAACTTTCTATGATAGTTAGAAATCCTCGAAGCAATGTTACACCGGTACTCTCAAAACCAAGTTATTTTTAATAGATCCAATAAAATGCCCTTCTCTTGTGGCCATTCAGTTGTTTTATCTAAGCCATTATAAACACCACTTCTTTCAAAGGTAAATACATGGTAGGAATAAAGCACTTTGAAACGAAGCAAGTTAATGCCACTAAGCGAATGTAACATGATTAGGCATGTGATTAATATAAGCATGAGTCATCCAAACAACAAGTGCCACATGGTGTTTGCTATTCACAAGTTGTAAGGTAACTATAAGTCACTACTAACTCCAAATTAAGACATACAAGCATCACATGATGTTTGCTATTTACAAGCATGAGTCCACCTAGTTTAACATGGATTAACACAAAGCAAACATGGTAAGCCATCCTTTCGGACCTAGATACACACTCTAGAATGATAGGCATCTAAACAATCATCACTATCAATGAAATTACTTATCGGTCTCATCCATGATAGCCGGCCGTAAGAAAACATAGAATCATGCTTGAAACTAAACATTGTGCATACAAATGAACAATCTAGACATGAATCTAGCATCCGACATTCATATTAGAACAAGAATGGATTAAACACTCAAAAACGGATAAGTCTCTCCTATATGCTCACTAACATGCATTGATGCTCAATTATCTCCTAAGGCATAAAATCAATTCAGTTGGACATAGCTTGGATTTGGAGTTTTCGCTCCAAATCCCTAAAAAGGAACTACTCACACATATCCGTGAAATCAATAGTTATGAATGCAGAATTTGAATCCATAATATGAAACTAGGGAAGAAATGAGGAATTTGAGCGGAAAAAATCGAGTGAATAGGAGTTACCAAACAAAAGTTATGAGGATAACAAGGTAGCAAATGGATCTAAAACTCCAATTCTACAAGAACTTCCAAGAAGACCAACAATATCTAAAAAATTGGTCAATGAGAAAAAAAAAGAGAGAGAAGTTTGTTGTGATCTACACCTAGAATGTGTGGGATATTCAGGTCTAAACCAACCAAATTAATTTAAAAGCCTACAAATTTCAAACTCATCAAAAGGAATCTTCCTTTAACAATCTCATGTATTGACCGTTACAAGAAGTGTCTTCTTCGATCGAGTTAGGAACTTCGTTCGATCGACGTAGCTTCCCCACTCGATCAAGTGACCCGTAAGGTTTCTTCTTCTTCTTCCGGTTTTTGATCTACTCGATCAAAGTGGAAATCTAAGTCGGTGAGTGAGGTTTCTTCTTCGTTAGAGTGGGTTGTCAAGCCTCGACTGTGTCTTCTCCATGTTTCATGACATTACCTCAGCTCAAGTCCACGTCGATCGAGTGACATGTCTTCTTCCATCGAGTGACCCTTGCTTAAACGACAAACTTGAGTAAGATCCTTCATGGAGCATCTAAGGGTTGTGGATCAAGTGATATTTTCTTCCTCAGTCGAGTGAGGGGTCTTCTTCTATCGACTGGACTTCTACTCGATCCTCAAGACTTGCCTTCTCCAAGGTGAGTCTTTGACTCTTCTTTAAAGGTCTTGAGCCTTTCTTACATGCATACTACTTGGGGTTTTTCCTTGCTTTTCTTCCTTTGTTCCTATGATGATGATGATGATGATGATGATGATGATGATGATGATGATGATGTAGGGAGAGCTTCCTTAGGCCTTGATAGATTTGTCTCTATTAAGCTCCAAATTTGATCTAAATCACTTAAACACAAGAGACAAAGGGGAGTAAACATTCTTTGATGCAGATAAGTTCTAGCTAAGATGTAAATACCTTATCTCATGCAAAAACTAAGAAAAACATATGAAAAGAACACTACAAAAGATTGCATGTAAAACATGCTATTAGAGATACCGCAAGATTTTCTAGTAGGAACTTTTTGTTCTTTCCACTAGTCTTGATAATGTTTTTGGAACTTCATGTGCACTTCAAATTATTCTGATTCTTGCAAACTTTATGTAGATCTTGGATCACCCCATACTTGGCTTCTTGCATCTCTTCTTACTTTTTGACCCCGATTAGGGCTTTACGTTAGCTACAGGGGTGTGAAGCTGTTTTGTGGAGCATAAAGAAGGGAGTATACGTATATATGTATAAACAAACAAGAATATGGCAAAAAGAAGGGAATCACATAAAATGTGAAAAGAAGTAGTAACAAGGGTTATCAAGAGGGCCTCAAACCTCTTAACATGAAATATAGAGAAATTCAATGAACAAGTAAATTTTGTAAAAGAGTCAAATACAAGTTCTAGAAGAATCTTGAGTAATTTAGAAATCACTCATAGAAAGAGGGACAAAATGGGTAATTTGTCCAAGGTTTAGAAATTCTTACCAGGTGCTGTTCGGTATAGGTTCTTCATCATTGAAATTGCTCCAAGAAAATTCATGTACCTAGGTAATGGTAAAATGTAAACATTTTAAAGTGTCGTTGGCACGTAATGTTAAGTAGCTAATATCGAGTTTATTAAACCGATTTTATCTTTTATTAGGGTAAAATTTTTCGGGAAAACTGTTTCCATTAACTCATGCGAAGGTAGACAAGATAATCAAAAACGGGGGAGATAATGAAGCACATAAGCAAGAAAATTAATTATTACAAGTTTTTAGAATCTAGGTGCAACATAATCATTCAGCTATTACAATAACCACCCCATACTTACAAAAAACTTTGTCCTCAAAGTTTAAAAATCAAAGTAGCAATGAAAAGGGAGAAATGATACTTACGGGAAATCATCGTCCATCTCGACTGGTGGAAGAGAAGCATCACGGTCACCGCTACCTCTCCTCAGGAGGTGAATCCCCTGGTCAGCAAAAGCATCTACCATATGACCTTGAGCGCTGGCTATCTCCTACATCTAGGGGGCATAATCAGTCATGTGATGACTGTATGATCGCATGGAAGTGTTGGAGTCGATGAGGGTGCTATTGATGGAAGTCAAATGGCCATCGATGGTGGCTAAATGCCCGTCCATATATGATAGGCGTCCATCCATAGTGGTCAGATGACTGTCAAAACAAAAATAAACAAATATTTGATCCCTCTACCAGCTCTCAGGAGCAAGGGTCTCCAAGATGCTCCAATCGCGTGATTGACTCATAAAGTCAAGAGGAGGAGCTAAGGAAGATCCACCCGTGTCATAAGTGAAATAATGGTTGTGAATTGGACTATGTGGCCTATCCACCTAAAAAGAATATGTGGCAGCATGTCGTCGTCATCATCATCATCTAGGTTGTCGGTGTCATAAGGACCACCCTCACCTTCACCCTCTACAAGTGAAGCCTCGTACTCCAGACTAACAAATATATCAACCCAATTGTCCGGGTTTTGTATCGATGTTGTGGGATTATAGCGCAACATGTTCGCCCGAGCGTTTACCTAGAATTGGTCCCCATTACGGGACCAAAGATCTATCTGAGTAAGGGTCTCGAAACTAAGGTACCTAGGGTGTGGTGGTAAGGGTGTAAAATATGAGACATTGGGCTCGTACCTCTACATCAGCCGTGTGAGAGACCTTCGTGGACAATAGTTCTACTTGTCCTCGACTTCTTGGATATGATGTTCAGAACAAGGAAGTAGCTGAAATCGGGCCTCTAACTGTGAAGCAAGTAGTAGGTAGAGAACAACTCCTGTTCTATCATCACCCCGGTAGAGGACTACCTCGGTATCAAGTAGAGGCGAGAATAAAGTGGAAGAACCTCAGGAGCGGGTGGTATATCTTGGATGCCTTTATGGGGCAATCTCAGAACGCGTCAACGCCGAAAATTCTAGTCAAAAGTCCACCGGGTCAAATACGTCAAAGGCAATGTTCGAAGACCTCCGGGGAGGAATCCGGAAAGGGTACCGAACTTATTGACGGTGGTCAGATATGATGTTGAAAACAAGGAAGTAGCTGAAATCGGGCCTCTAACCGTGAAGCAAGTAGTAGGTAGAGAACAACTTCTGTTCTGTCATCACCCCGGTAGAGGACTACCTCGGTATCAAGTAGAGGCGAGGATAAAGTGGAAGAACCTCAGAAGCGGGTGGTATATCTTGGATGCCTTTATGGGGCAATCTCAGACCGCGTCAACGCCGAAAATTCGAGTCAAAAGTCCACCGGGGAGGCTAGGATAAAGTGGAAGACCTCCGGGGAGGAATCCGAAAAGGGTACTGAACTTATTGACGGTGGTCACGTAGTTGTGCCCACGGAGACGGTAAATGGCATGACCATTCTCAATGTGGCATGCGACATTGGTCCATAAGTGAATGAAAATCCTAAATCTTTGTGTAATACGCAGTCAAAAACTTGTTCCCTGGCTTTGCACCCTAAGAATCCGTGCCAATGGTGACAGAAACCCAAAGGTTGACAAAACAAGAGAGGGATAGTTTTAAATTTATAAACCTGTAAATAATTCCCCTAAATAGCAACAACCCATAGTGTATCGATCGTACGAAGTAGGACAAGTATTCCACGGTCGAACACAAAGACTGGGAGGTTAAATATGCAACAGTGATTAAGGATAGGATAGATCTAGAATAAAGAAGGAAGTTGGAAAAGCTAGGGAAGGAAGATCAAATATTTTTGGAAAGGTTTTTGGCGTTCGCAATCGAATGTCACCTTCAATTGAAAACAAATTTATAAAAGCGAATAAAAGAAAGATAATCAAATTAAAGGAAAGAAAATGGATTCCAAGGGTTCAAGTTCATTGTTTATGGCATATGGACTCATGACGACT
The DNA here is from genome assembly GCA_002319775.1 of Fagopyrum tataricum. Taxonomy (NCBI): domain Eukaryota; kingdom Viridiplantae; phylum Streptophyta; class Magnoliopsida; order Caryophyllales; family Polygonaceae; genus Fagopyrum; species Fagopyrum tataricum. The sequence goes on along the minus strand of CM008283.1, from coordinate 30,459,316 downwards.
CATAGGGATATATGGTAGAAAAGCAATAGTGAACGTTTCTACTCTGATTATCTATTACCGGGTAAGTCTCAAGATCATCTAGTTCCAATCCTAACTATCTATTACCGGGTAAGTCTCAAGGTAAAAATGGTGGAAATTCACTACAAACTAGATTATCTAACTAAGGATCAAGTAACCCTTTACCGGGTAAGTCTCAGGAATTACCTAACTTAGAAAGCAATCAGACACATTCAAACCAATAAAGGTTTCACCTTTATTACCTATGGTGAGTCTACTTATTTATTCAAGAGTTTTACCGGGTAGGTGTAAGAGCCGTAGTCTTTCGGGCCGAGACTGGACCTTGGCCGAGGTTGGTCTTGCCGCCCCCGCGGTGAGTGGCGCCGCCCCTGCGGCTGGCCGCCCCTACGGCTGCTTGGACCGCCCCTGCGGGTTCCGGCGGCTGCAGCCGTCTTCTTTGACCTTGTTGACCCGTGCTTTACTCTTTACTTTTCTCCTTCTTACCTTTGGCTGATCAAGGGTTTCTTCATCTTCTTCTCCAGCTTCTCTCCACGTTCCTTGCTTCCCTTGCTTCCTTGGATCTTGTTCTTGAGTTGTGGAAGAGTTTTGTGAGAGTTTTGTGTGTGTGTTACCTTGTGAGTGTTGGTTGAGGTTATGCTGGGCTTGGAAGCCAGCCTTGGTGTATGTTGAGCTCTCCTGCAGCCTTAGACCACAAGTGTGGTAAGGGTTCTTCTCCTCTCTTCTTTCTTTCTTGCTTTCCTTCATAGCTTAGGATTAGATGATTGCCTAGGCATGTTCTGATGTTGTATGTGTATACATGTGTACGGTCTTGGCTTTGGATGAGAGTATAGACGTGATTTGATCACGTGTAGAACCGAAGAGAAGCCGCGAAGTTGCCTTCTGCACTGTCGCCGCCCCCGCGGCCAAGAGCCACCGCCCCCGCGGCTACCGTGCCACAGCGCCTGCGTTGCGCCAGCGGCGTGCCAGCGGCCGCCCACGTTCTGTGTCACCACCCCCGTAGCCACATTCCGCCGCGCCCACAGCCACCTGCATTCGCCCCTGCGTCCCTTGTGACCCGCAGGTGCGTTTTGTCCCGGATCTACCTAAGGCTAGGTAGATTCTTTTCCTTCCTAGTGTGAGTGTTAGTAGCCTGCTAGGTGCGAGTTGAGGTTAGAATGAGTTGAGTACGGAACTGTTATGCCGGTTACGGCCTTGAGGATTACGAGTTGGAATATGATCCGTATGGATCCCTTGGGTCTAGGTGTGACCCCTTGTATGGATATGTATATGATGTATGCGTTATACCTTGGTTAGGTTGAGTTGATCTCCAGAGCGGAGCCGAGTATTCTGAGTCTGTGACTCCCGAGGTTGAGGTAAGTCCATAGGACTTACTTAGTTGCCCTCCATATATTGGATGTGTGCCTGAGTGGTGGATGTTATGCTTTATAGCCCGTATGATATATTGTATTACCGACCTATGGTCTATTGACTGCCCATTGTAGGGCCGTGACAACTTGTCCATTCATCCCGCCGGGAGTCTGGAGGTTCTCTTCGGGCAGGCCAGTATGGCTCAGTGTGCCGGCCACCTGCGCCACTCCCATAGGGTACAGGGAGGTGGGACTGGATCCCATTCCAGCTGACACCATTCCCGAGAGGCGAGGGTTATATTCCTCGTGTCACATACGTTCATATTGAGTTATTATTTATATGATGATGCGCCGGACTATTATTATAAGATAATAAAATGGGTAAATGTGTGACTACATGTTTATATGTTTAAGTTTTGACGTGTGCATGTGCTCTAGCATCTTCCTTTGTATGTGTTTGGTTAGCTAACGGTGCAATGCCGTGTTGTAGACTTTGCAGGTTAGGACACTGCAGAGTGATCCAGACGGGGCGATCTGCTGAGGGCTCCGTACACTGGGGTTATACTCGTGGATGAGTATTTTGGATATGTATATATATATGATATTTTTTGTTGTACTCAACAGTTGTATAAACCTTTTGACATGTTTATATATCAGTTTTATGTTTTGGTTTTAATCTGTTGGTGCCTTGTTGTAAGATCGGTGAAATTGTTGTCAGGCTAGGGTCAGGATCCATTGTGAGATCCTAGCCCGGTAGCACCTCGAGTCCCGCGGATTCGGGGTGTTACAGTAGGTCTCAATTCCAACTCAGGTTACTAACTTAGAATATTCTAACCTAGATTAATGCCCAAATCAGCCATTAGGATTTTAAGCAATTCAAAACCAATTCAAGCGCAATATATTCCATCATAGTTTAAGGCATAAACAAATCCCTGTCAACCTTGGAATCACAACAGTCTAGCCAATAACAATCATATCAAAACCAATAGCTAAGAAAGACAAATTGAACATGAAAGGGAAAGAAAGAACTCAACTTCAATGAAATCTTGAATCCAACAATGTCTCCCAACAAATCTGCATGCAAAAGTCTTCAACTTGAATCTAAACTAACTGAGAAGAATGATGAATGAAAAAGACGGCAAGGCAGGAGACGGCTCCCCCCTCTATGGTTAGCACTAGGCGACTCCCAGCACACCTCTGGATGAATCCAAGGCTTCCTTTTATACACAAAACATAGCTAAAAGACATTGGACAAAAAAGGAAACCACCCATAAATAAAATATGACGCTCACGGAAGAATCTCGGGCAAATTGAAAAATCTCGGTCATGACCTTGGTCCAAGGTAAAAAAAATCTCGGCCGAGATTTTATTTTCGGATCGGGCCCGAGATTTTGGATCTGACTTCAATTTCTTCAACGTTTGGGAAAATCTCGGTCGGTACTGTTTAAATCTCGGCCGAGATGCCGACCGAGATGCCGATCGAGATGTTGAACAATAGCCTCCATCACGGACCGAGATAAGTGGATCTCGGCCGAGATGCCGACCGAGATTGCACAAAAGTAGCCTGGATCACGGGCCGAGATGCTTCTATCTCGCCCGAGATGTTTACTTAGTCGTTCTTCATGTCTTTAGCTTGATTCCGAGCCCTTTCCCGTGCACGTATGCTCGCTCCGATGCATCCACTTCGAGGCTTGATCCTCAATACGTCGTTTTAGCTCCATAATGTGTCAAATCACCTAAAAAGCCACAAATAGTGTGTGTAGACATCTGTTCTTGCAAAGTAGAACTAAACAAGCATAAATGACACAAACTAAGGTTAAAACATGAATGCGAAAAATGAAAAATCTACCTAAATGCATGATTAAAACAGGTTAATAAATCATGTTATCAATGTCTTTATGGGGCAATTCCAGACCGCGTCAACACGGAAATTCTAGTCAAAAGTCCACCGGGTCATATATGTCAAAAGGCAACGATCGAAGACCTCCGGAGAGGAATTCGAAAAGGGTACCAAACTTGTTGACGGTGGTCACGCAGTTGCGCCCACGGAGACGGTAAATGGCCTGGCCATTCTCAATGTGGCCTGCGGCATTGGTCCACGAGTGAATGAAAAATCCTAAATCTTTGTGTAATACGCAGTCAAAGTGAATATATATGGATAAGATAGGTAAGCATTAGTAAATACATATATAATAAAAGTAAATGTAAAGTGTATAGTAGGGAGTGCTGAACTACCAAAGCCTCACATTTGGAGAAGTAAATCAATATTCCTTATTTAAGTCCTTATCTATTAGTTTGTGACATTATTAATATACGCATGCAGGGCAACTGGGAGACGTGTCATCCCACGTGCATTGCCTCTTTTTGACTCCTACCAAACCATTAATCAAAATAAATACGAGATTATAACTTTTACCAAATTTAATACTACAACTTTTCCAAATGTCAAAGATATATATGATTCAAACAAATGTCTTCGTTGAGAATTCCTCAAATAATTGCTTCTTTTGGTTGATTTTTTTTTTTTTTGATATTATCATGCTTTAATTTATTTTGCCTTACCATTATATAATATTTTTCACTAAAAATTCAATTGTAAATAAAAATATAGAAAATAAAATTTGATTATGAAAATATCAAATTTTAAACTAATTAATTTTATCAAATAATAAGTAATGATATAGAAATATTTTATATTTTTAATTTTTAAGAAAATCTTTTAAAAAAGTATGTTATTAAAACTAATTTGTTTCCCCTTACTTAAAATTTTTAAAAAAGTAAAAGTTTATTTATTTTCGAATTATTTTTAGATTTATTTTTATATATTTTATTTTAATTCAAAAATAACTACATAAATTACTGTAAATTTTATTTTAATTCAAAACAATATATAATTATATTTAAATGTCCCTTTTTAGATTTTTAATATAAATATATAAATAAAAAATTATTTTTATACCATTATTTTATAAAAATAATTAGATTAAAATTTTAATGTTGTCGTAATTAGTTTTAATATACTTTAAAATTTTTGTTTTTATAAAAAAAAATTTATATTAAATAAAGATATTATGCAGAAACAAATTAAACCACGAGGGAGTATCGAGAGAAACTGAAAAACTTGTGAATAGTGAGATTGTAAGCGTAAAAAGTTAAACTTGAGTGATATTAAAAGAAAATTTCCATAATTATACGAGTTTCGTGCATTTATAAAAAAATTAAAAAAAATAAAAAGACTCGTCCGGACTTAGCTTTTATACCCTTGACTATGATAGCTTATACTAGTATATTCTGATTTTTGGTCATCTTGATCAAATACATTGTAACATAGTCATCATCGAAATAGCATGAAATGTTGCCATCTAAGAATTATGAGTGAATTAGTTGATGTATAAGGTAAATGGTCCAAATCCTAACCGCTAAAATAGGCATCAAAGTGAAGGCCCGTTGAAAGTGACATTCACAGTCGTTGGATATAACTCAGATGTGGAGAGATCAAAGGGATGTGGGGAAAGAAGTAAGACACTCTTCTTCCATGGTCTCAAAATCCGTGATTTAGATAAGGAGGACCATCTCCCCTTTGAAGTTGTCTATTAGATCAAATAACTATTACCCTACAAGTGAAAGTGACAAGATTTACTAATAATCCTATTTTGTAAGCAACGTTAACTGGTTGAAATTTCAAAAACGAAAACGGAATGATCGAGATTAACCTAGTCGATATTCTCATATTTATTTTTTTTAATCGTTCCTCGTGGTTTGTAGTAGTTGTAGTTGAATATGATTAATCAAGATACCCTATAGGAAAACAAAATTAAAAAATAAAAATACATTTTGCATAAAAAAATAAGAAAACATCACTCTTTGAATAAAAACTTTCTAAATTTGTTTTCATTCGATTTCCATTTTAAGAGTTGAAACCAAACGAGCCTAAACGACTATTGAATCATGACTTGAATTTAAAATCAACTTCCAATTGAAAATTCCGCTTATTTTTGTTCATAAAGCTAGTGTGGTAAGAAATTCGCGACGCATTTAGGCGCGGGGCTTCTTGAAACCTAAAGGCAATGTTCCAAGAAAGGAACGTGTACATTAAAAACTTTTATTATTATAACCGTTACATATTCGGTTTTCGAGAGACCTCTTACTAATTTGAGGTTATGAGCGGTGACCGACCGTGACATGACGTCTTAGATTCGTCTTTTAGAAGATTGCATGGCAATAAGAGTCTTCACCAAAAATGGGTATGTACGTGGGTTGTATAGAAACACGAGTTTTAGGCACCAAAGAAAGGAGCATTGATTGTTGGTTCAAGTGTACGTGGGTTTTGTAGAAACACAAATTGTAGGCATTGATTAAAGAGAGTAGCCATTCACAGTATACACAAGTAGAGATGCATTTAACCGAAGAGGCCATCCACAAATAAGCCTCCAGAAGGCATGAGCATAGGGTCTCAACGTGGCATCCTCTTCTGATCATTTATATATATGTACATATACTGCAGCTGGGTTGACACTTGACACGGGCATAGCCGCTGTCAGACTCTCCATTTATTGATGTTGTCTATGTTATTGGGTGAAGGAGAATGTGGCACGAAAAAGGCCTTCTTCCGAACCACTTTATTTATTTATATATATATATATATGGAGAGAGAGGTAGACGTCAAGTGAGAACTTTTAGATCGAGAGTACTAAGTTATATGAATCGCCGGATTAATGACCGGCGTTTGAGATTGAATGACCACCGCAAATATTTATAGGCTAATGTTCGTGCACACTGACCGTTTAGCTAGTAATAAGGATCGTGTAGAATCGGAAAATTTAATTTTCAAATATTATTTGTAAGGTCACTATGGGTAGTGTAACGGTAGTGTTAACATGCTAACGACCGTTAGCACAATCGCTATAGTTTAAATGAATTAACGGTCGTGAGCACGATCGTGTTAACATACTAACGACCGTTAGCACGATCGTTATAGTGTAAATGAACGTGTTAACGGTCGTCAACTAGTGTTAACGATCATTACAGGTAAAAACAAGTAACTAATGTCCAAATTGGGGTTTAGAATGAAAATTAATTAAATAGTTTTAACTTTTCAAATTGTTAATAGGATGGGAGTGTTGGATCTTAGATGTAAAAGCGGAATTGAAAGAAACAAGTTTTTCTAAACATCTAAACGAGGATCACATGCATTAATTAGACAAGTTTAGGGGAAAAAGAAATAACTTTTGATGCGCGAATCGCTATTTTCAGGGGGAGATTTGAGAGCCTCAAACGTGACTCCTCTTATATATTTTATCAAATATAATATAATAATATATACTCTTATATATTATATCTCCTTATTAATTGATTTAGTCCATCAGCCCAATGAGTGTGACCTCGTAGTACCCGATAATACTAACAACATATTTTATCACATAAAATACGTAAGTCATAGTAGACTTCTAATAAAACGCTATGATTACCTAATATCATCGTATTATATATCTCTATGTATTGTCCTATAACATAATCAGTATTGCACATTTGGGTAAATGACACAATTTTTTCAAGGAGGAGACTCTACGGACCAAAGTTTAAAACTCTTAAAGAGGTTTTATTTTTAAACCAACGGGTGCATTAACTGACATAATAAGGGTCACTTGTTTACGAAGAAACAAGTAATGAATGTCTTTATAAAATAAACAAAATAACAATCGTTAATTTGACTTAATATATATTTTGTGCAAGGTGGAAAGTGTTTTTATTCAAGTTTATCGAAATTTAAATGTTTTTTTAATCAAACAATCAACCGAAAACTTATTTGAGTTGCAATATTGGGCCAATAATCATAAAAGGCCGAGAAAAATATGAATCCAAATTGTGACTGCACTTAAAGGCCCAATCATTGAACCTAAGACTTGTTACTTGTTCGTGGAACATGAACATCGGTAACTAGGTTAGGCCATATTTCCAGCCATTGAGGATTTTGGTGCATGTCTTTAATAATGTAACTACTGTATCAAGGTAAGAGTGAGTTTAAATATATTATATATATTTATACATTTATTATAAATATTTTAAAAGATGAGGAGGTGGTGAATAGGGATGTTAATGTTCGGGTGGTGGGTGGTTGTATTACTTCCATCAATCGAACCGTATTATAAAACCGTTCACCTGAACCATCAACCACCAAAGCTCCCTTCCATCCTAAACCATAACCGCAGTTGATCGGGTGAGTTGGGTTTTTTTTCGGGTTTAACCAAAAAATTAAACTTGTAAATTGTAATTACTTATTTGTGAATTTTTTTAAAACGCAGATATGGTAGTCATGAATAAATAAATAAATAAATAAAGCATCTATGATAGTCAAATGATTCGTATGCAGAAATTCAACAAACCGTAACTATAGTCGTCATGAATTTTTAAAAAAAGTTGAAATTGTTGGAAACAATAGAGAGAGGTTGTCCTCCTACAAAAGTCGAGATTGTTGACGCATTTTTTCCCTAGTTTGGAACCATTATTATTTTCCCATAGCTATCATAGTATAAAGATACGATGTAACATTACACGACGGTAGATGGGAACAACATCACCGGTGTCGGGATGAAATTGCGAGGGAGACGCAAAAGCATCGATTTAGTATAAATTTGTTAAGGGTACATAAACAGATTGAAAAGGTTTGGTGGGATGTTGTTCAAGAGACGTTGGTGGTGGTGACAGGTCTGGCCAGTGGAGATGACATGCGCCGAAAAGGCATTGTTGAAGAAGGCGATGGTGTTCAAGAGAAGAAGCTAGAGGTGGGGTTCACGAGGCGCCGGTGCTTAAGATCCGTCGGAGATGAAGATTAAATCGATGCATAGAAACACGAATTTTGGTGGCTAAGGTTTAAGAGAGGTTGGTAAGGTATTTTAACATCGGGTGAATGCCGGGTCGGGTACGTGATGGCTCGGGTGATGGTTTTTAATGTTCTCACTCTAAATTGTAACCGGGCAATCAACCAATCAACCATCACCCGCATTCCAACCGTATTTTATCGGGTTTTCGACTATTCGGGTGGTTCGGGTTTTCGGGTAACCACCGATTGCGGGTGGGATTGCCATCCCTAGTGGTGAATGAAAAATTACGTTTATGATTATACTTTTTAATTATCCTTCAAGTATCTTTGAATAGTTTGATTTTGTACAGGAAAATGTTCCGAGAGAATACATGGTAACAAAATTTTCTCTTTTAATATATATTGGTTTCGGTGAGAAGGCTCCTTATAAAGAGGAGTGATGAAAAATTTTGTTCATATTTTTTATATTGTGTTTATTTTTCTACGTTAATTGTTCATTTTATTTTGGTATCACAATTCATTTTTTTAAAATTAGAAGAAAAAAAACAATTAGTGATTAAAAGCTAAATTCGGATTTACAAAAAACGAACAAAAAATTTTCTCCACCCGAACCAGCCCCTATATATAAGGTTAGGTTCAAGTAAGAGTATTTCTTACGGTAAAGAGTGAGAATCTTTAAAAATAGATATGTTATTTGATGAACATCTTAGATTAAATGATCACTGTAAGTTGTTTTAAGCAATAATCACACAATCGGAACAAATATTTTTATAATCCTACCAAAAAAAACATAATCACTACCAAAAAAACATAATCACTATCACAAAAAATTCAAAAAATAAAAAAAGTATATTTTGTTGGGAAGGAAAGAGAATCTATAAGATCTCTATATAAGGAAATACTAGCTTAGTACCCGTGCCTTGCACGGGATTTGTTTATAATGTTAAATAAATAGAGATCACACGCACAAGTAATATATTTAATTCCAATATAAATTAAATATTAGCATAAAAAATCTGCACATAAATAAATTAAATATTAGCATAAAAAATCTACACATAAGTAATGTCTTGAATCTCAATATAAATTAAATATGTACATAATAAATCGGCAAGTAAGTAATGTCTTGAATCCCAATATAAATTAAATATATGCATGAGAAATCGGCATGTATATCAAATGCAATGATTTTCATTTAGTTCTTGAAGATAATTTGTTTAGTGTTGAAAAAGATTAACAATGTAATGTTGGCCGTGTAACACCCCGAATTCTGGGAACTCGGAGCGTTAATGGCTAGGACCTCACAGTGGGTCCCGACCTTAGGTTGACGTCAATAACGTCGGATCTTGCAACAAGGCACAAATATTTTTAAATACAAATTATTCCAAGAACGTAAATAACTCGACATATTCTAGACTTGTACATCAGCCAACTGTTAATAAACAACTCTAATGTAATAAAATACATAAACCGAAATCAAATAACCCAATACTCAAACTCCTAGTACGGAAACCCGGCTGACCACTCCACTCCCGATTTCTCAGTAGAGATCTATCCTGCAAAAGTCCATCAACACGGTATAAACCGTTAGCTACAATTCTTATACTAAAGTGTCACTAGAGCACAAACACACACAAGGGCATATTCACTCAGCATGCACACACAGATCCCGATTTATTATCTTTTCATTACGTGACTTTATCCAGTCTAATTTCCATCTTATCTTGTAACACAAGAGTCTCCCGACTCCTGCCCCCGTCCCCGTAAACCAGTAGGGTTGGTGTATGTACCTCTTCCCGTATACCTACTGGACTGGTCGCTGGACAATCCTCCGGCACCATCGGCCCGGACCGATGGTTACGGCACGTTATCATGCACTTGTGCCTTACTTAATAACAAAGTACCGTGATCTAATCCGTTCATTTTATTTCTCATAATATAGCACACACCACTCAAATGCACACTTAGTAATAAACGGTAACTAAGTGAGTCCTACGAACTCACCTTATAGGTATTGGTCTCAAAGTCTCGCGATCTTGCCAACAAAAGATCCGATTATCCTGATCATAAAATTATTCATTCTTAGAATAATTTCAATCTTAATTTCGTTCAACTTAGTATTCTCACATTCAGGGTATGACGTCTAGTGTCAATACCTTAACTTCCTATAACTTTCCAGTTCAGGGACCTACACGTCCATTTACATCCTCTTATCGATAACATAGTCATTCCACTGAAAGATGATTAATTCGAAGGCATCATTTATCTAATGTTAACCACCGTTCCAAATATTCTTTTTCCAGTCCCAACTTAATATTATATTCTCTCAACTCCGTTAAGTCTCCGACTCCCATTCTTCTTTAATTAATATACGTTATCCGTTAATTTATCAACTATATTATTACGCCACAACCAATAAGTAAATATTTTCCCGATACCAAAATATTATCGGGAGAAATTAATTTAACGGGGACAAACAATTAATTATCTATTTCGGAAATACGTCATTACTCAAATCCTAACGGACATTCTCAGGTTCTCTTAACCCGCAACACTCTCCCTAATTACTCACATTTCTAGTCTCCTCTAACGTTCCCGATAATATCCCACCAAGTCACTTAACCCACTAGTTCATCAAACTAGTCGTATAACCTACCATTTAATTATTGAAATCCTTATCGAGTTGATTATTTATCCACATGATCCTAATTTAACAAACGGAAAATTATTAACGAGTGTTTCGACTCTAACCAGAATAAGCTAGTAGACTGCAACGTTGGGAGGTGGTGCCGAATGGTCAGGGTTCGATTCACTTGGTTCGTACAATCCTAACCGTACTTCTACTGCTCGCTAGGTCTCGGCTCAGTAACTGCTAAACACGTAAATCAGAATTTCAGTCAAGGTCAGAGTATTGGTTCAGCCCGGTAGGAAACAAAGGCGGAGACTTACCGACCCGTTCCTGTGAACCCCGATTCGGTGCTCTCGGAGGCGCTCGGCGATCGACCCGTCGGAACAGGATGGAAATCCGCCACCTCCGGTGATGATACGGTTGCTAGCGGCGCGCACAACACTCGTCCCCTGGTGTTCTTCAACAGGCGGAAGGAGGCGGTACCGGAGATATATGTGCAGAGGAAGTGAGGGACGGCGGTCGGTTTAACAGAGGGAGTGAAAGTGTTCGAGGCTGACGAAGGTGAGAGAATCGAAACGCGAGACGGTATTGAGTCGAGGTGGGACTGTAACGGCCGATTTCTACTGCTTCTAACGTACGTCTTTAATTTGTTAAACTTTATAATTAAATTTTATCAATATGGAAATATCTTAGTCTTTAATTTAATTATATAAACGAATTATAAAGTTGCTAAGAAGAAGAAACCCCACAAGGGAAATATCTTAGTCTATAACTAACAATACATAAAATAATTTTATCAATATGGAAAATTTTCTGACACAAACCTACTAGGCTACTTAAACTGCAGGATTAGATTTCAAATTTTATTACAAATCACGTTTTATAATTACAGTTTTATTTAATAACTATTTTTTAACATTTCAATTTTGTCTTTATATTAATTTTGTTTTCTAATTTTAAAATTTTATTAATTGAATTTTAAAAGTAAAACGTATGATAAAAAACATCGTAATATGTATACCGGGAAAATAAACAAGCTGTCTAGGATCGCGTCTTTATATTAAAGGACCCGATATTATACATTATTTCTAATTTTAAAAGTTACAAAGTAAATATATATTAAAAATATCGTAATATGTATAACGAAGAAAAAAGGTATAGGATGCGTCCTTTATTAACGAGCTAGATATTATACCTTTTTTAATTTAAAATTCGAACAATTGCAATCTAAAAGTTATGAACATATAATAAAAACATTGTAATATGTATAACGGAAAAAAATAAACAAGGAGTCCAATACCGCGTCTTTATATTAATGAACTTGATATTATACATATTTTCATTAAAACATTTTGAAAGTTACAAAGTAAACATGTAATAAAAACATCGTAATATGTATAACAAAAAAATTTAAACAAGTGGTCCAAGATCGTGTATTTATACTAATGAACTCGATATTATATCTTTTTATAAAATTTAAATTTTATTAGTTTCATTTTAAAAATTACGAAGTAAACATATAATAAAAACACCGTAATATGTATAACAAAAAAAAAGCGGTTTAGGACCACCTCTTTATTATTAACGAACTCATATCATTTCTTTTTCTAGTATAAATTTAAATAATTACATTTTAGTAATAAAAAAATATAAAAACAAAACAATTATCAAATAAACCGCAATCACTGATCTATATTAAAATTTGGAAAAGAAGAGTCTACATTTTAGTAGGCTTGTGTTAGAAAATTTGTCATATTGGTAAATTTATTTCATGTATTGTTAGTTTAGTAAATATTTTAAATTTTGTTGTTGTTCAAGTAAGAGATCCAATTGTTCAACCAGCTAATGAACGTGCATGAACACGAATGTGCATGATATATACCAACCGCTTGTGCATGTGCATGATTACAATTGACAATCTAAAGTTTTATGACGAATGATTATGTAATGAGCGGGCATGTATAATGACCGGTATGCGAGAAAATGCAATCATTCATGTATTGTGATATTAGTTGGGCAATTGATCTACGAAGATATGATATAATTTCGTTTTTCGGTAATTGTAATTGTTGGTCATCATTAAAAGGAAACGATATTTTCATGTCAATTGTTAGGTTCCGGTGAGAACCACACTTCCTTTATAAAGGCTAATGTTGGATATCGCTCAACCTTTACGCGAAGAAGCATTCTCAAGAGTAGAAGTGTGTTGTAGGTGGGATTGTTATGGTCTGTGGGAAGTGGATCTAATATATCAATGTAGAGGGACGCTTGGATTCCTCATCCTGTCTCGTTTAAGCCTATTAATTAGGATGCCGGATAATGGGAATGTGGAATTGCATGTTATTATTCTTGTCATGATTAAGTTAAGGACGGGTGAGGTCGAGACTTTCTCATGGAACTTCATGAGGAGGTGTGGCAACAAACGGGCACATTATATGGCTTCCTTATGCCCTTCCTTATGGAATTTGTTAAACGAGGACAACTCTCTTGTGTGCAAAGTGATGAAATCATGCTACAACCATGACAACAACTTCCTTATGGCAACAATTGGGAACGACTCAAGCGTAATTAGTTGTAAATACCCTTTTTTAACGAGTGGTCTCCGGTAATTCAACCATTTGGATATAAGATTAACTAATTAAAGACCCGATTGCCCTTTATCTTCCTTCTTCATCTCCACATCATTCTTGTTCTCTCACAGATGGGGAAAAACCAAACTTCTCGTTTTCATATTTCCGCAATCGCAAATCCTAATGTAAGGTTATCTTCCTCCTTCACTCAAATGCACCCATTATTAGTTTCATTGTTACGGAGGACAAAGCCCTGAATTAGGGAAGAAAAATTCCTCACATCTTACGGGAAATATAGGAAAAAAGATCAAACCGGAAAAATAATTGACGATACACATAAAAGGGACAAGAAAATTGCGAAGAGATTAAATCGAAGAGATCGACTATATCTGAACAAAGACCCAACATCATACAAGCAAAAAAATCCAATTGAAGAGAGTTCACTAGCTTCGTATTTTGTTCATATGTAAAAGGGTTAATATCAAAGCCAAAAACATTGAATCAAAGAGATCGAAGAGAGTGTATTGAACACGTTTCTCTTACTTCCCAGATTAAGCAAACGAAAGTGTCTAACATCTTCGGATCTTTCTGCATTTTCCACAAGAAGGAACCTAATGGGTTCATATCCATTTTTCTACACGTTTCATAAGAAGGAATTTTTTTTGTCCCTTATCCAAATTAAATCTACTCAAATTTAATTTTACTAAACACTTTTACAAAATCTGAATCTATAAAATCCTTTTAAAACTATAATCAACCCCAAATAACCCAAAACTTCGACCTCTTCTGGTTATGGATGTTAATGGATCGGGTGATGGGTGGTTGTATCACTTCCATCACCGGACCCATACTAAGAAACCGTTCACCCAAAGTCCCAAACCATCACACACCCCAGGATCCCTTTACCCTACACCATAACCGCTTGTAACCGGGTGAGTCGGTTTTTTTCGGATTTCCGTAAAAATTAAGCGACTTTTAAAACAAAAAAATATAACATAGCATGAAAATTCGATAACTCGATTACCCAAGTGACAAATTGTTAGTTCAAAATTAGATGTCTCCTTAAAATCCAAACAACATTATAGTAAACTAAGTTTGTAAATCAAAAATCGAATTGTTTTTACATAGATCTTCAACTTGTTGAACATTCGACTTCTACCAATTCCTCGGACTTGAAAAAAATTCTCAAACTTGTGATCTTTAATAAGTGAAAGAATATTTCGTTTGAGGGTGAAGAGATATTTCGATTTAAAAATGTAAGATTTAATATAGAAGGAGAATTCAGGGTTTTTTAATTAAAATGTTGAATGAACGTCGAGTCGGTTGGTGGGACGGGTGGTAGGTTGGGTGATGATTTTTAATATCTTCACCCGAAACTACAACTGGACCATCACCGGTCAACCATCATCCGGATTTCAACCTCATTAAATCGGGTTTTTAATGGTCCTTATATTTTTGTTTATTGGCTAACCATCGATTATGGTTAGGGAAGGGAATGGGTGTACAACCACCCGATCCAACCGGTCAACAAACCCGAATTTGTGGGTGAAAACCCAAAGAGTTCCGGGTGATGGGTGGTGGGGTGGGTATGGATGGAAGTACAACCACCCACCACCCGAACAACCCGCTACCCGTATCCCTGTATAAATTATTAAAAGTAAATTAATACACCCTAAATGTTACCCTCAGTCCTTAAATCCTAAATTCGTAAAAGACTCGTAAGCCCGCAAAGTGCAACCAAATCCCCTTACCTCTTCCCCAATCTCGATTTTTTTATATCAATCTTTACAACCTTCACCATACTTCAGTCCGCCATTGGCTAGCCACACACTCCCTTCGCTGCTCGGTTACTTACCGCTCGGTCACTCAATCACTTCAATGCTCGCTTGTTTCTCTCATCAAGTAATCTTGACTTGGTAGTGGTTCACTTTATCCTCTACTCAAATATATATTCAAGTTTGGAGTCTGATTTGAAGATATATTCGACTTCGGATTCTCTTCTAAAGTATGTAATATCATATGATTCATACATCTTAGTTCTTACCCTGTTTTTGGATTACTATTTTAGTTTGATAATTTTGGATTAAGGCATCGGGTAGTTTTATTTGGCTTTGAATTACGCTGGATTCACAAATTGTTTGATATTATATTAGAGGATGTTGACGTGAAAGATTCTGCCATGAAATATTATAACCGAGAATGTATACTTTTTACATTCAAATTTTAATTCATTTGAAATTGATGTTCTAATTATTGTTTTTTTAAATCTTTTTTATTATTTTAAGTTGTTGAAGTGGCTCACCATATCGAGCTCTAAAGGAGCATGATTCTAATAAATGTTGATTTAGTGATTTACGTTTGTTGTATGCAAAAAATATTGTGTTTATTTGCATCGTTTTGTATTAATTATAATTCATTTTGACGTTGGTTTGTAATGTTGGATAATATTTTGTGATTTAGTAGATTTATATTTGTGTTACTTTAAAATATAAATTTACTTTATACTTTTAAATGTTTAAAACCAGAACCACCCGTATACATGTTGGGTGAGGGTGATGGATGACGGGTGAATTGTTAGACGGTCGAGGACGGGGTAGGTGTAGGGATGCCAATGGTTCGGGTGATGGGTGGTTGGATTACTCCCATCAACTGAACCGTACTACAAAACCGTTCACTAGAACCATCAATCACCCAAGCTCCCCTCCACCCAAAACCATAACCGCGGTTGATCGGGTGGATCGGGTTTATTTCGGGTTCAACCAAAAAATTAAACTTGTAACAGTAATTACTAATTTGTGAATTTTTAAAAAAATGCAGCTATTGTAGTCATGAATAAATAAATAAATAGATAAAGCATATGTGATAGTCAAACGATCCGTATACAACAATTAAACAACCCGTAACTATGGTAGTCATGAATTAAAAATTAAGTCAAAATTGTTGTAAACAATAGAGAGATTTTCCTCCTACAATAGTCGAGATTGGTGACGCATTTTTTTCCTGATTCGGAACCATTATTATTTGTCCGTAGCTATCATAGTATAAAGATATGTATGATTTATCATTATACAACGGTATATGGGAACAAAAACACCGGTGCCGGGATGAAATTGCGAGGGAGGCGCAAAAGCATCAATTTAATATAAATTTGTTAAGGGTACACATAAACAGATTCAAAAGGTTTGATGTGGTTGTTGTTCAAGAGACATTGATGGTAGTGACAAGTCTAACCCATGGAGATGGCAGGAGCCAAAAAGACATTGTTGAAGAAGGTGATGGTGTTCAAGAGAAGAAGCCAGAGGTGGGGTTCACGATGTAAGAGCCTTAGCCTTTGGAGCCACTTTTGGCCTTAGCCGCCCCTGCGTGTGAGTAGAGTCGCCCCTGCGGCTAGTGTAGAGATCCGCCCCTGTGGCTCAAGGAACCGCCCCGGTTTCCGACGGCTGCAACCGGTTTTGTTGACTCCTTTGACCCGTGCTTTACCCTTCGCCTTACTTCTTTCTTCTCCTTGCTGAGCAAGGGCTTCTTCTTCACTTCTTTTCCTTAGTTGCTCACGTCCTTCTTGCTTCTCCTCCCCCTTCTTGATCTTGTGCTTGGTTTTCCCTTGAGTTTGTAAGAGAGTTGTTGTGGTGGATGTTGATGTTGATGCTAGTGGTTGGTTGCTGAGATTGGAGGCCAGCTACTGAGGTGTGTGACCTCTCCCTGCAGCCTAGGACCACAAGAGTGGTATGTGATCTTGCTTCTTCTTCTTCTTTCTTCCTTGTTTCCTTCTTCCTTGCTTAGGATTAGATGCATGTTTAAGGGTGTTGATGTTGGTATGTGTATGTATATGTATATGCTTGGTTTTGGTGAAGAGAAGACGTGAGTGGATCACGAGAAGAGCCGAAGAGGAATCGCGAGATTTGCCTCTGCATCGTCGCCGCCCCCGCGCCTGGAAGCTGCCGCCCCTGCGGACGCTGTGCCGCAGCGCCCGCGCCTTGCCTGCGTTGCCTGCGTCCTTTGTCACCGCGCCCGCGCCCGAGTTCCGCCGCGCCTGCGGGTTGCCTGCTCCGCCCCTGCGTCTCTTGTGTCACGCAGGTGCGTCTTGTCCCGGATCTACCTAGAGTTAGGTAGATCCTTTCCTTTCCTAGTATGAGCGGGTTAGTAGCATGCTAGGCCTGTGTATGAGGATAGAATGATGAGGATGTGATATATCTGTATGCCGGTTATGGCTTAGAGGTTTATGAGTTAAGATACGATCCTTATGGATCCCTTGGGTCTAGGTGTGACCCCTGTGACGGATATGAGTTTGATATATGTTGTGTTGCCTTGTTTAGGCAGTGTTGATCTCCAGAGTTGGAGCCGATCGGGTTGAGACTTCTGAGGTTGAGGTAAGTTTGTGGGACTTACTTAGTTACCATTCCTTTATAGGATGTGTGCATGAGTGGTGTTTGTTATATGCTTTATAACATGCGTTATGATGGTCACCGACCTATGGTATATTGCTTGCCCATTGTAGGCCGTGATAACTTGCCCTTTCATCCCGCCGGGAGTCTGGGAAGTTCTCTGTAGGCAGGCCAGACCTGGTAAATGGTTCGGGCACTCCCCGTTCCCTTAGGGTACATGGGGTAGTGTTCCAGGCACCATTCCAGCTGGCTATTGGACCCAGAGGCGAGGGTTATATTCCTCGTGTCACATATGTTTATATGGATATATATATATATATATATATATATATATATATATATATATATATATATATATATATATATATATATATATATATATATATATATATATATATACGAGTTGATTGTTGGACTTTATAAGGATAATGAACCGGATAAATGTGTGAAAGCATGATGATGTGTTAAGATTTCTGATGTGTGTTTGTGCTCTAGCATCTTCTTATATATGTGTATGGTTAGCTAACGGTTTTATACCGTGTTGTAGATACTTTGCAGGATAGGAGAGCTGCAGAGTGATCTAGAGGGGTGATCCGTTGAGGGCTCAGTACACTGGGATTATTATCGTGGGATATGAGATATTTGATGTACGGATATATGTTTCTTTTGTACTCAGCGGTACTTATGTACTACCTTTTGAGATTTATATATCAGTTTTATGTTTTGTATTTAATCTATCGGTGCCTTTTTGTAAGATTCAGTGAACTTGTTGTCAGCTAGGGTCAGGATCCATTGTGAGATCCTAGCCCAGTAGCACCTCGAGTCCTACGGATTTGGGGTGTTACACATGAGGTGGCGGTGTTCAAGATCCGTCTGAGATGACTATTAAATCGATGCATAGAAACACAAATTTTGGTGGCTAAGGTTTAAGAGAGGCTGGTAAGTCATTTGAACATCGGGTGAACATTGGAGAGTGTCGGGTCGGGTGATGGCTCGGGTTGTGGTTTGGGTGATGGTTTTAATATATTTTCACCCTAAACCTTAACCGGACCATCAACCAATCAACCATCACCCGCATTTCAAACGTATTTTATCGTGTTTTCAACCTTACGAGTGATTCGGGTTTTCGGATAACCATCGATTGCGGGCGAGATTCTAGGCTGGTGGAGTTTAAAGGTGGACGGTTGGTAACTAAGCAACCGAACGCGGCAATGGGCTTTTATTACGATTAAAAGCCGTCTCTCGAGAAGCTTATGTACAAATTGGCCCGACCTCTCCCTGCGACTTTCTGTGCCGCCGTCGTTCAAGCGAAGCCAAGGACGCTCTCTCTGTTCTTTCTCATACTCAAATTGTTAGCCATGGATCCGCAGCCAGAACCCGTAGGCTACATCTGTGGAGGTAATTTCCCTTTTCTTCACTTCGTTATTCTCTATCCCTCTTTTCTTTTTCTTTTATGATTGTTATCCCCTTCAAGAAAATAAATCAATCATCTTCTTCTTGGCGGTTGCAGATTGTGGACAAGAGCAAACTCTGAAGCCCGGTGACGTGATTCAATGCCGAGAGTGTGGTTACCGCATTCTTTACAAGAAACGAACCCGCAGAAGTAAGTCTCTTTTCATTTCTCTCCGTTATAATTTCTCCCATGCAAATTTTAGCTTTCATGAAAAATCTTGTGAAAGTTCATCTATTAATAATTTGGTATCTGTGAATTATTGCTGCAATATGAAATTGGTACAGCTCTTTAATTTGTCCGATGATTTTGAAAAGGGCAATTGGAAATTAGGGTTGAGAACCTTAACACGGTTTTGATGACCTAGGTTTCACTGATTCTAATTATATCTTTTCAACCTGTTAACTAAGAGAACCCATTGAGAGGGGTGAACCAGTTGGATACATTATACATAGCAGAATTCCAATTCTTATATATTCGAGTGATGAATCTAAATAGGAAAAGAGTGACAGAAGGTGTAGAGTGAAAATAGTTTCCTGTGCGATTTTGACTAGTTTTCTCCCTCTTCTTTCCCTCTTTTGTTGTTTCATCTTCTTTGCCATCTCCCTCTTGCTATACAATTTTAAATCTATGCTTGTATAATATGTATTTTAGAGGAACACGTTGGTTTGGCTCATTTTCGGGAATTAAGATTCTGGAACTGTTCTTTAACCAAACACAATGTATTATCCTGATAACTAGAATCTAGTTTGGTAGGCATGGTATTATCCTCTTTCCCTCAAACATAATGTCTGTGATCAAGTAAGGTCTTGATGAAAATGTCAGACGGTCCAATGCAGCTGGCTGAATGTTGAATAAAACATTTATAGAAATGACAAGTATTTATAATAATGGAAATGTTTATTAACCAAATATTTAGTGCACATAAAAACCATTTCCTTCCTATGTCTAGATTGGATTAAAATACTCTTTTATATAAAAGACTTCTGGCTTACACATCACAACCTTCACATTAATTAACTTCTAGAATTTTCTTTAGAATTGAGTGACCCTTGAAGTATCCACGTTTGATAGATCTAGAAATTCTTCAAACACTTGGATTCATAGTTTGCAGGAGCTCACCTTTTTAATTTTCAAGACATCATCTCAAACTAAACATAAAGGACTTGTTTAAATATTCCTAGGTTACATTAGATAACATATATCTAGACATCATATTTTTAATTATATATTTCTCTAATATATCCATTTAATTCTAACCTATCTTAAATAATTCATATTTGAACTTATACTTTCCGTATATTAGATAATATACTAAGGGCTCGTTTGATATGACTATAAATGGGGTTGGAATCGGGATTAGGATATGAATAAAGAATCAGAATGAACCATTCCAATAACATGTTCTTTGATTTATGTGATTTATAGAATGAATACTCATAATATATTAGTCTTTGTCAAAGATAAAGAGTTTTTACGCAAAAATCACCTTATGTAATATGTTAGCTCAATAATCACCTTCTTAAATTAGTTTGTCAAATTAAGCCACTAATATTGTTTTCGATCACTTTCCAGTGATATATCACATTAGATGGACCAAAATATCTTTACTATAGTTAATTCTTTAATTTAATGTTTTTGTAAAAGTTATTTCATACAAAATAATTAAAGATACTTAAATTAATAGATGGCTAATTTTTTGTAGAAAAAATAATGATAATTTATTAAACCGAATAATTAAGTATAATAAAAAATATACATAAAGGTAGTTCTACTTCTAGAATGGGTAATATGTTTGGAATGGATCAACCCTTTATTTTTGGAATGAAAGTTTTCATCAATGTTAGAATGAGTTATTCCGCGGAATCACTTCCATTATGATTGTAATGGAAACGATTCATTCCTGATTCCATGAAAACCGTACCAACCAAACGAGCCCTAAGATACATAAGATTAATGTATCTCAAGATATACTAAAATTTTATCTATCTAAGCATGATAGTCTCTGGTCATCATTATAAATTAACTTAAGCTCCATGACTTGTGAATTTTGCCCATTTATATTCACCGCTGGTTTTCGATGAGTTTCCTTGTTGTATTTCCCACTTATATATATATATATATATATATATATATATATATATATATATATATATATATATATCATGTGAATTTTACCCGTCCCTACCCCATGCGGAAAATGACATCTTGACTCATCCTTGTTTATTTTACCCGTCAATGTGGCTATCGCCTATCAGTAATTCCCACCTTATTGTGCCGGACAGAAGTCCATGGTGGATTTTTTCGGTGAAATTCACCTTGCGGTTGACATATGTTTGTTAAATTTCCCTCCTTGTATTTTACACTAAGGGCCTATTTAATTTTAACTCCGGAAACAGAATAGAAACAAATCTAATTCAATGGAAAAAGTGTTTCCTTTCTCCCATTTTGTTATCAAAATTAATCAAATTCTACTCCAACTACTTTAAACCACAAAAAATGATTCCAAACCTTTTTGTGAATAAGAGTATATATATAGATTAGATTCGTTTCCATTTCATTTTCAAAGATACAACCAAGCGGGGTAAGTTTCTTCAATTCTTTTGGTATAGGACTAGTACCTGAATAATTAGTTGATATACATCAAAACGTAAAATTAATTAAGTTTGTTGTCATTAAAACTAATGAAAGATATCATCGGGTCACTCAAGCCTCTCATACTTTTGTAGTAGAGTGAAGATTGTTTCGATTTCTTATGAGTTTTGGTTGGACCTAAAGGAGCCTGCCTGGTTTGTTTTCTCTCTCAAGTGTCAATATCATACTTTGAAAAACGGTTCTAGATTGCAACTTTTGATGAATCAACTGCAGATTTTGTCCATTGGAACTCTTTGTACAATATCATAAATGGCTCATGATGTTAATGCTATTGCCTTATTATGCAGTTGTGCAGTATGAAGCACGTTGATGATAATCAAGTTTGGAGTATTATAGTTGATGCTGAAATCATGAATTGCACCATATCTGGTTTCTGATATTCAAGTTTGGAGTATTATAGTACAATGTTGAATGTGAAGATTGTCTTTGCTGTGGTTAAAGCTTCTGTTAATCTCCTGTTAAAAGCATGTTCGAATCACCCGGATATCCGCAGATAATTATGAAGATACCATGATTTAGAATACTAATCATCCGTATATCCGCGAATAATTATCCGATTTGGTAAAAAGTATTGGATATTCTACTGATACAATCCAGTTTTCCTAAAAAAATTATATTTTGATCGATCCATTGCCCACGAACGGAACACCCGATTAATTTATGGCTTAATGTTTTACGGAATGACTAAGTACACGGCGGTAAAGTTCACAATTGCAAGACGATTTCAGAAACCAGGCTGTCACGGTACCGTGATAATTTTACTTTATAAATTTTACCAATATAGAGGAAAAAACTAAAAAAAAAATTTCATACCTCACGGGAGCCGTGACCGTGGAATTTTATTTATTTATTTTCTTCCCTTTTCTTACACGGTCACGGTTCCCGGATTAGTCGTGCAATTGTGAATTTTTTCACCGTGTCTTTAAAATCGCCCATGTTGTATTATGTGGCACTGACACTTTAAGTTATTTGCCAAAAAAAAATAATAATAACATCACCGGTGTTTGATTTAGAGTAATGTTATTCAGATGGCCCATAATCGCAAATGGCGCGGCTGAATCGGGTTGTGCATGTGTCCCAAGCTGGGGAGCAAGCGGACTGTGCATGCGTCACAAGCCCTATTTAGGGCAAGCTTGAGCGTATGCGTAGTACGCCTTCTTCGCCTCTCTTCTTCAGCCGCCAACCGCGATTTTCTTCCCTCGTCGTTCCCGATTGCCGCCGACCACACATTTTTTTTGATCTCCTTCAATCTCGATCGATATCATGGTTAGGGATTCGGATGTTGGAGATTCACAACAATCTCGAGGTGGAAGAAGCCCAAAAGATCGGCTTAAGGTTAGTTTTTATGGCTTGAAGTTTGTTAGTTTAGGAAGATTCGGTTAGTTTGGAAAGAATTGGGATCGTCTACGAACTTAATTGTTTTTTCGCGTTATTTTTAATTTTTTTTCGGAGCTTAGGAAAGACCTCTAATGGTGGATTTCGGCGAGATTTCAGCAAAATTTTTTTTTAAAAACTTATATAATTAAATAATATATAAATTTTAAAAACACAAAATTTTATTTTAAAAAGTAAGGTCTCTAGTTCATTTGTTCTCCTTCCCTTTCAGCCTCCATTCATCTTCCTCGGAACGAGACAGGAGAAAGCTCGCTGCATCGCACTAGACTCGATGCAGCAGACTGAATCCCCTTGCATCACGATCATAACCTTGGTTTCAATTCATAAGCCTCCTCTTCCCTTGGCTTTGCTTATCTAAACCAAGCCTAGATCCGTTCTTTATCAATTCCGTTCTTTATCAATTAGTTGTATTCGTTCAGGTTTTCGATGTACCATATACAATTGTTCCTCATAACATGCTTTTAAGGTCATCTAACCGGCAACTGCAAGTGAATGCCATGAGCTTGCCAAATGAGAAATTTCTACATAACAAACAAGTGCAGGTCTACAACACAATGCTGTTCCTGGACATTCTCACTTTCACAGTTCAATTAACAGATAAAGATGTCAATAGCTCAAGTTACAAAAGACCAAGGAATAAGAACTTAGCCTACTATTTCACCGGTCTTTCAAAATTCGAATGAATGATTAAATACGACCAAGTAGATATCATAAAATCTCTACATAACAACATTCGAATCATAGCTATCAAGCTACGCTACCTTCCCAACCTCCCATGTGTATCTGTAAATACGTAACACGTTCATGTTGTTTGTTGAGAGTTTAGACCCTCATATTGAGATTTCAATGAGATCTTCCCCGAGTCTACATATTCCGCAATTTGCTGTAACCTAAACCAAAATGGACGCATCAAAGCCTCTACACGAGTAAACAATGCAAGTCGCTGAGGAGAAATTATACATACCCACTTCTTAGCTAGAATCAAGCTTCCTTCCTAGTTATCCTGTAATTCAACAATTTCAGCATCTTACAATAGACAAAAATTATATGGAAATTGTTCATGAACATAAACATGAAATCGTCGTTTGATTCAAATATACAAAAATTTTGAAATGCCAAGTGACTTCAACTTGTCAAGATAATGAATTTTGTCATTAAAATAGCAATAATGATTCTAACCTGAAGCAGTATATCCCCAGGGCTGCAGTGATCTCATGCACTACTGACGTCGCAAAATGCAAGTATAGTGCAGCTGATATCAAGTATTCAAAACGCTTGTAAGAAATATATATAAGAATACTTGGTTTGTAACACCACAATCATTTTCCAAAATTATGAAGGACAAGAAAAAACGTGCACAACACAAGCATAGCAATATAAGTTTAATAAGGGAATGACTCCAGCAAAGTTGGAAGGGCAATCAAACCTGTAAATATACAAAAGCCGAGAAGAACTAGGAACTCGTCAACTAGAGGAGCTCTGCAAGGAAAGATCCATGTCAGTGGAAATTGTATTTATAGAAAGAATACCAAGACTAGGTCCAAGCAGTATCTGAGAAATAGAACGAACCCGTCATTAAGTCTGGCAGTCAGAGCATTTGCAATAGCAAAGGGAAGATACAAGAGGGACTGCAGGAAGAAAGATGTCATATGATAATCTTTTACCGAATGAATTGAATATCAATGTTCTAAACATCATCATTCGTAATTAAGCAACCAAAGCCACGATTTTAATCAGGTTCCAATGCAATCAATTTTACAACAATTGGTCTCAATAATCAATCCGCAGATACACGAGACTTATTGATAGTTATTATTGTAAACAGATATAATTGAGTAAAAACAAAATGAAAGATATACCGCAATAGAGGGAATCTGACTTTTCTAACAACCATGAGACCGATGTAAACCTATGAGCTAACAATAACAGTTTCTTAACAGAGAATTTTTAGCTGATTTTGCTTGTTTGTTGTAAAGGCTTACCATACACATGCTAGTTTTCAAACCCTTTGGTTCATCACACAAGTGAGCAAGGATCATTCTCCCCTGCAAAAAGAAAACACTACTAGCATCAGCATTCATTACATATAAACTGGAAATTTCCAGCTTAAACAAAGTGAGTAATTACATCAAATAGGAGACTAATAAAAGACATGACTACAGCTCAGGGTAAAGCAGTAAACCTACCACAAGGAAACCAAATGCTAGTCCAGTTCCCACTATGACCAAGTGAGGGTAGCTAGCAATCAAATCAGATGGTGACAAGTAGTCCCTACACACATCATTCACTGTATCAAAAATCTACTAATTTGTAAAATGCAATATGCACGGAAAACTCTCGGATGATAATTTATACCATATTAGGACTCCCCCCAGAAGAACAACAAAGGGATAAAGCTGCATGAAAAATAAGTAGACATATATCAGTAGAGTACGGAAGTAACAGGATAAACTTCTGGAATAAGAGAAACATTACCATAGCTAATGCCAGGAGCATGCTGCCTTTTCTGGACTTCACCACTGTATGCACATTGTATAAACTGGAAAAAAAAAAGGAAGAATGATGATTAGAAAATCTCATTCAAGACACTCAGCATAGAAACAAGTGAGTCACTCCACTGTGAATACTGGCAATAAGAAGGGATGAAGAAACTTCAGTCAGCAAACAACTATTACAATGTCACATAGCATCAGACTATCAGAGTCACGGTTACATTTTAAAATTGGAAAAGGGAACAAGAGAAACCAATCAAGCAGACGAAGAGCCAAAGTCTGCCACATTCACTATTACAAGCTAATTGAAAATGTTCTGTAAGTTACTCTGTCTGCTATTTCCAAATAACAAACCAGAAGCAAGTAACATTAACTGAAAAGATATGTAGTCGTGCTATTACTTGTGAAATAACTACTTACTTGAATCCAATTGTGGGTATCACACCAAAAGCTATCATGAAATACAATACAGTTCGGTATGTTGGAATTCCTGAAGAAAATAGAAGGAAACAGCATGAAATATAGCATATATAAATGGAAAACAGATAATAAAAAATCCTTTCAACATGAAGTATATAATGTAGAAGTTCAAAGAATAGTGATATACTACCAAGGTCAGGATGTCCAAATAGTGTACTAAGATCAGGTACATAAATAATGTATCAAGATTTACAGGATTTAAAAAGAATTCTGAAACTGCACAGATATAATGACCTAATACGTTAGAGACAGATCGATACATATGTAACTATGGTGTGTGTGTGAGCCTGCATGTGTGTGCCCACATCTGTGTATAACATCCAACAGTCCAAACATATAACACCCACTAATCAAAATACCAATTGTTCTACATAACTAAGGAAGGAGTAAGGTTAAGAGATTTTACAACAATAAGAAATTAAGAACTGGGCTAAAACTCCTTATAACAAATTTGAGTTATGGATTCCTAACCGGTATGTTGTAAGCAAACACTCTGATGCTACAATTTCTTAAATCAATAAAGTAGTATATAAATGCAATGCCAGAAAAACAAAATAGAGTGTACATTGATTCCAAACATTACTAAAAGTAATAACTAATAGAGTAAGGGTTGCATGACCTTGTGCCAGGTAAATTTCCAAATTACATTCACCAAAGTCAGACTTACCATTAAAAAGTGGAACCCAACTAAGGAAAGGCAAAGATTTTGTAGATTCTTGAGCCCACCATTCAGCACCTGAAACGGAGATATTTAGCATATATGTAATCCACATTAGCCACAATATAGACTAATACGACATCCTTCCCATAGATGATCGACCCTCCTTGCTTCTCTCATTTGTTATTTGATCACTTTGTCGTTTTAGCTTTTCCTCGTTTATTACTGCTAAGTTAGTATCTCTTATAAACAAAATAGGACCCTTCCATGTTTACAAAAAAAAGAGAGACAGTCTTCCCATAAATTCGCACAGAATCTCCATTACATACATTAAATCATAGTTTCTATGGCATCATTGTCACGTTTAACAAGTCCTTGAATATTAGTTTCGTTTATATACAAAAGCGGTTCACGTTTATATATAAAGCGGTTGACAAGGCAAACTAGTTTCTGAATAAAATGTCATCTGCCCAAACTTGACCTTGTATATACATATATGTCTTCTTTATTGGTCAAAATAAAATGTCTTCTTGCACATGATTGACTTGATATCCAGTCATAGACCTAGGTTGTTAAGTTGCCCAAAACAAGAGTGTTGGGAATTGTAGAAAATAAAGTAGCATTTTCCGAACAATTTTATCATACTTGATCACCTCAGATTTGCTTTTTTGATGCAATTTCAAAACTTTTCAACTATCTTCAAAGAAAACTATTAAGACCTCCAGAAATTTCATCATAGAAAGGTAAGTTGGATCTTATTTACTCCATAATAGACATTCGGGCTTAAACTATCTTGTAATTGTATAAAAATATATGTATAGAGATGAAGAGTACACACCGACAAAAGTTGTGAAGAAGTGGCAAAGGTATATTATCATGAGACCCTCGGTAGGCCCATTGATGACAGGAAGGATGAGAGTATTGGTGAAAAAACTGCATTGTGAAAACAAGCATTGTAAGCATTTCACTCAATTTGCCAACAATAAATCACAATTATCTGGATTTATTTTTCATACAACATGTCAAAGATTTTCCAACCAGATGAAAAGAATCATAAAATGAAAACAGAAAGTCGAAAAGATCCTTAAAACCTAGATTTTTTCCATTTTCTACTAGCCAAATATATGACATACCAGTTCTAGAACCTCTACTGAGAGCATGGAAAGACCACTATTCTCTTATATCAGAATGCCACATGACATTCTCTAACAGCATGACCACACTATAACTATGTTAATACATTTTCAATTTTACAACCCATGTTTGAGCATATGTTAAAATGATATTTGAATCTATTAGTGCCTCCAATAACATAAGCCAACAAAATTCTCTCTTTTAACGTACAGCACGGGATAAACAAATGAATTGCCATTTACAAAGCCTACATAAAAACAACAACACAGGATTAAGACAACATACTGTTCCCATGTTGCGCCATAAAATGGAACAGCTGCAATAACCCAGAACCAAAAGCCATTC
Organism: Fagopyrum tataricum; assembly: GCA_002319775.1. Classification (NCBI taxonomy): domain Eukaryota; kingdom Viridiplantae; phylum Streptophyta; class Magnoliopsida; order Caryophyllales; family Polygonaceae; genus Fagopyrum; species Fagopyrum tataricum. Next base: position 30,430,942 of record CM008283.1, on the reverse strand, counting down.
CTTCCACACATTGAGGTGCTTGCAAAAGCCACAGATTCAAACTGAAACCATACAAAAAAATCAAGATGATAATACTTTTTCTCCTTGGGGAATATAACAAGGTATGTGGAAGATACTTACTGCACAAGCAAGGGCATCACAACCTGAAAGAGAAGAAAAGTATGCCAGTATTAAGAAGAATGTATTTTAAATTACCAACCAAAAAGAAAAGACGGGGGCCCCAATCTGAGGGCACATAAAAACTAGGAGAGACATCCATCTTTGATGCTTCCCCAAGATTGAAAGAAAGAAAATTAGAATTACCATGATCAAAAAGCTCTCCTAATGGACTTGATGAATTAGTCCGTCTTGCCTGCTTCCCATCAACAGCATCAAAGGTCTACGCGAAAAAGATAAAAGAAAGTTATTCGCATCTGAGTGTAGACAAGTACACTAAAAAACTGCTAAATTAAGTGGCCATGAGTACAGATTTAAGGAGTCACCTGATACAGAAAGAGAAGTAGTCCGTGAGCAAAGTGCACCCATCTTGGTGGAGGTGAATCAAATTGGGGTGAATATATCTGTCAATACAGATACGTATTAAAAATAAGAAAAAAGGTTTGTCATTTCAATTAACAGTCATTGTTCCAACAATTCCTCTACTTTACATAGGCATATCACATGCTAACCTATGCATAACAGTACAAAAGTATGATACTTGTTGTGTAACTGATAGGTCATAAAGCTTTGAGAACTGCAACCAGCCAACAGGGAAAAATTCCACATGCCGATCACATAAGGTTTAAGCATAAAAATCAGAGAATCAACTTACATATCCTAGTAGTGCTGACGCCACCAAAAACATTAATCCTGTGAGAGTTATCTAAGAATGTCAAAGGCACGATATTAGAACAAAGAAAACACAGTACTGGAGACAGGATACAGAAAGTAAGCACTAAGAACTAGTTCGATCATTTACCATGTTTGGACTGGAGAAACGTAAGACCAGGATATGCATACGCAAAAACAGGAACTAGTTAGCAACTTCACACAAAATACACCAAATCAAGACAGAAAGCTGCTAATTAGCAACATACTGAGTGAAAAACAGAAACAAACTACTCCGTGAATCCAAATCAAGTAACCAGAAATCGATAAACCCTAGAATGACGGAGAATCTCACAATTCCAAGACCTATTGAAAAGAGAAGGAAAATGTTGGGCAAGCATGAACCAGATCATGCCGTCAGTCGGTGATAGACAGCATAGATTGGCAAATCGAAGATGCAAAAGGCACAATGAGACTAACCTAGCAAGAGAGAAATGAAGAAGTAAAGATTGGAGGAACTCACGGCATCCATAGAGGGAAGAAATTAACGAATCGGCTCCAAAACGGTTGCAAGATGTATTTGGAGACATAGGAGTAATCTACACCGCTGTACTTGTATCTATGAAGAGCGGCGACGCCATGAGCACCGATGTAACCCATCGTCGTCGGAGGTCTCTTCCGGTTTCAGATTTGGAAGTCTTTTATCTCTCACACAATGCAGAATCGCAGATGCAGTCGCTGCTTTCTAGACTCAAGTTGGGTCGGGGAAGAGGAAGATGATTGTACCAAAATTTACTGCATGGACCATAGGCCATACGATACGAATAAATTATAAATTTATAATTTAATAATGATACAACTTTGAAATACGTAATACACACTTTTTTGGTCACCGGTGGAACATTATTTTACACTAAGACCCATTTTTTAATGTTCCATTCTGTCTTTCTAGGGACCATTCATCGTAGTTAACAGTTGAACATAAACTTTTATAAAGGTCTTGCACGGAGTACGAGATTTCAAAAATCAATGTATATATTTTATATAATAACAATATATCCGTGCCTTTTTTTTATAAATTAACCTAAAATAATATGAAGTTTGAAAGTTACTAATAGAATTAAAAATTAAAAATAATACCGTTTATTTTGAAGTTTTAGATTTTGACAATGTTTTGAGATCTAGATTTTGACATGTAATCTTTGGAGTTTGATATTATATTTGGTGTTTGGATATTTGAGTATGACGTGGATAAAATGTTTAATTTTCCTTAAATATTTTAGTTATAATTACCTTTTTATGCTTTTTTTTTTTTACAATCCACGTCCTACGACGCGCGTCCTTGCGAATGAGAACATCTATGTTTTTTTTTATCAACGCTTGAAACATAATGTTATGGTCCAACACTTTATGGTTTGAAGCTACAAGGTTGTCATCTACGAAATTGACTTTTTGGAAAATGTGAGCAATAGATTAAACCTGAAAAGATGAGAATGTGACAAATGTATGAAATAATGGGTGGTTCTCATATTTTATCGTTGATATTAATGATTTTTTAATTGTCACCTTCAATTACAAATTGTATAATTTGTTCTTTGGCTTTAATCCTTATCTTAAGGCAAAAACTTTGGCTTTCAAAATTGAAATATTGCCACATTTTCCACTGTGTGAGCAAATGACCTCAATCTTACTGCCCTAGGGAACATAACTATATGAATAGTCTTTGTTCCTATGTTTTGATGCATTAAATTTTAGTTGGATGTAGTTAGGTTTTGGTTTTCTTAGTGCATATCCTTTTTCTTTCTTATATTAACCGTATTGAGGATATTTTGCTTTGATTAGTCTCTTGGTTTTTAGATAGCTTTCACTCAAAGATTTACACTTAAACAAAGATGTTTTTGGGGTTCAAAAATATTTGTGCTTCTTACTTGCCACAAATTCCACCATAGAATGCTAAGCTTTTCAAAATCTTTTATTCCTACCATTCAAAGTAGTTTCCTTTCCAATAAGAGTAAAGGGACTCGAGGCACTAGATAGTTTTGGTGGCTCGACAAGATGTATAGAACGGAAGACGGGCTAGCCGTCAGGAATAAGACGATGAAAGAAAATCAAGCACTGGAACATCACACCAAAACAACTTGCGGCAAACACCGAAGCATGAGGACCACCGAGGAAAAGGAGGGAACCTAGAGCCACAAGACTACAATTGGATACGAGGTTGCTATAGAAAGTGCATAAGGAGGGCTCTTGGTAACATCTGTGAACACCTCATATCTTGACTTCTCCGAGAGCTTTCAGACATCGATCACAAATGTACGACCCTTCAATGCAATCATGATAACTACAAATCCAAATAGGACATTGACAACTCATATTGTACGGATGAGCTCATAAAAAGGAATGAAAATTTTGGTACCAAGTGGGGTCTTCATTGGGGTAAACATCCTAATTTCCATCAATGTACAAGGTCGTAGACCACACATATTGACCATTGAAATTGATCATTTGTTCAATACATCAATCAATGAAGTTGAATTCACTTTGTCATCAACGTAGAATGTCCTAAACACATACTTTCAAATCATTGAAAAATATTCCGCAATCTATTACATATTTCGTTTTTTCATGTGGTCAAAGTTCATAAATTTTAATATTTAATATTTATGTTCTCTTTTACGCTTAGTGGCACGTAAGTCCTAAAACATAGGTTTTTCATTATTTTATATCTTACGGAATTTGAGCAATCATGTTTTTTTTTAATTTGCACGAGTAGTTTAATTTTTCCAGCATTTGATAGATTCAAAATTTCTCATTTTTCTATGAATATGTAGGGAAATGACAACTCATCACTATTTTAAAGAGAGACATTTCACTCTAGAAAGCTTAGACGACACGTTTAGACGATATCGTCTTGATCAATGTCGTTTGATAGCATGTTTTCATGCTGGTTTTAGGTGCATATTTAGTGTATTTAGTGTAGTTTTTTATGGATTAGACATCAACATTTGAGCGGATTATTGCCATATAGATGCCTACTTCCCTTGTCTTTGTTTTTATAGGTGTTTGAGGTTCTCATGAGCTTAAGAGAAACATCCATCCTCATCCAAGTCAAGTGTGCAATTGGTGCCTCCTTGTATTTTCCACAATCCCCATGAAAATCAATGAGGATAAAATTGAAGGTTTCTTTCCCTACAATCCAAATGAAGTCTCTCTCAAATCCAAAGCCCCTAAAAATCTAAAAGAAATATCCCAAGATCCAAAACAAGAGTTTTAGCTTGGACTAGGAGAATCATCCATCCTCGTCCAAGTCAAGTGTGCAATTGGTGTCTACTTGTATTGTCCACAACTCTCATGAAAATCAATGAGGATAAAAAAGAAAGTTTCTCTCCCTACAATCCAAATGAAGTCTCTCTCAAATCTAAGCCCCTAAAGATCCAAAAGAAGTCTCCCCAAAATCCAAAACAAGGGTTTTAGCTTGGACCAATAAGGCTTAGTTCACCTCACACAAGCAAGGAAATAAGACAAGTAAAGAACCATTAAAGATCCCTTGAACCAACTTGTCCAACTCTTGTCCAAGTCGGTTCCAAGCTGCAGAACCACGGACCAACCTCGGACCACCCCTAGGCCGAGCCAAGTCGGTCCCAAGCATCTCCGGTGGGCCCTCTTCTCTTGTGTAACTTTTATCCTTAAAGGACCTAAATGTAATTTTCCTAGGTGTCTAAGTGGCAAACACTCTCTACAAAAGCTTTGAGTTATTTTGTCAAGACCTCTCAATCATCTCATTCGTATACACATCCTCTTATGTGCATTTAACCTTACCATTGTATTGTTGTGTATCACGTGAGTGAGTATATAATGGTTTAGGGTGAACGAGAAGTAAAGATGGATCGACCATCATATTATGCATGTTAGTTCCACTGTTTGCTAAAATTATGCACTCTTGAGCTATTTTGTTAACCATGATTTGGTGTGAGTAATTCCTAGATTCTTAAATATTTAATACTTTGATTTTTCATAACCAAGATACTTTAAACCCAACGCCTGAATCAATCTCTTTTACATTTTTTACTTAATCGAAAATGTGATTCAAGTGTCAATTAAACAACCAAGTCTTTGTGGATTCGACCTTGATATAAGCCGAGTATTACAACTACAAAACCGTGTACTTGCGGTGTTTTGTAGGTCATCTCAACCCAATGTAACTCGGTTTGAGAGTGTTGCACGTGATTCTTAAAAATGTTGATAACACTAGTATTATCACACAATCACACATGACAGAAATAAATAAGGGTATTAAAAGGTTCTCAATAATGATTTTTGGGGAACCAAGAACCGAGCTGCTTTAGATATGTGGTTTGATTCCTATACTTTTAAGGAGTGAAACCATTTAAAACCGAACCACATAAGGAACCAAACCGTTTTAGGTATACGGTTTGATTCCTATATATTTAATGAGTAAAAAAGTTTGGAATTGAATCACAAAGGAACAAAACTATTTAAACTAAATTCGAACCATTTGGAATTGTGATTTATATGGAACCGAACAAGGGACGTTTAAATTGATAATGACATCTTAACGACTTTCATTTATATATGAATTGCAGTAGTTAAGTCCAAATACTATAATTTTATTACGTAGATGCTTATAGTATTTACATGGTTTGTCTTAAACTTCTCGAATTCTCGATAGCTCAAGCATGCCTTAGAATAAGTAATTAAGCATTGCTACAATGGATAAAAAAAAATTGAAACCTCAAGCTTATGTCGAAAGCAAAACAACGAACCGCACACATTGTCTTATAAGCGGGAGAAATGAAATTGTTAGTCTAAAGTATTAAAAAAAAACTAACAACAAAAGGATTGTAGGGAAGGAAATTCCGAACTGAAGACAAACTTAGTTTAGGAAGAAGTTAAAAAACTAGAGATGCCAATTTAGTGAGGAACGAATGAATGATAGAGATGAATAAGACAATATTAGATTCAATACCAAAGAAAAAGACGACGATAACCTTTTTAAACTTTTATTTATGTATTTTGTTATTTTAGTTTTACTAATTTACCTATAAATGCAAACAGTTCCTATATATTTTTATCTAAGGAACCAAACCGTTTTTATAACGGTTTGGTTTGGAAAAAAAAATCAGCAAATAAGTCAAAGTAACTAGACCAAATAGTAAAAAAACAGGTTCGGTTCCAACAATTTCGTTAGGAACCGGAACCGATTAACAACCCTAGGAATAGATTTGTAAGAGAGATAGAAAACACCAAGTTGTTGTTTGAGCCATAGTTATTGAGCACAACATGAAACAACAACAATGTACACAAAATTCAGTTGTTGAAAGGAATTAAGCCGTTCTTAAATTGCGTTTGCGATTGAGAACATTTCCTGCATAATCAACATCGAAAAAATCTACGAGATCGAAGGGGTAGTGTCTCGGGTACCATAGGGATAAATCATCCATTCACTTGATGTATCTCATAATTCTCTTGACAACATTGAGAAGTGATTCCTTGGGATTAGCTTGGAATCTAGCACACAAGCAAACAATGAACATAATGTCAAGGTCAACTTGCATTGAGATAAAGTAGAGACCCAATGATGCCACGATAAGTCTTCTCGTCCACTTGGGTTCCCTTTTTGTCGGAATCTATCTTTTTGTTGGGAAAATGGGAGTGTCAATAGGTTGTGCATCGATAAGACCAAATTTCTTGAGAACCTCTCACGAGTATTTCAATTGATGGATATGAATTCTGTCATTTTCTATACCACTTGTAGTCCAGGGAAGAACCTCAAACTCCCCTACGAGAATCGCTTAAAACTCATTTTGCATCATGTCTTGAAACTCTTTACTAACAAGGGATTAGCAGAACCAAAAATAATATCCTGAAAACTCTTTATTAACAAGGGATTAGTGGATCACCGGATATTCTCAGATTACCGGAAATTTCCGGATATCCACGTACAGATCACCAAATATCCGGATAGCCCAGAATCATTGGATAATATTCCTGGTTATCAAGTTATTAAAAAAAACTTTATACAACACTAAGTGTATATCTTACATATTAAAAAAAATCATAGTCAAGTAAGCTAGTCCAAATAAAAGTGAAAAACATATAGAGAATAAAAAAGGAAAATATTAAAGTACAATATAATAAGCAAATAAAAATAAGGTTTTAAATCGTAAATATTTTTTTTCTTTGCACTTTATAACTAATTCATGTATACAATATAATAAAAATTTGAGAATACTAATAACAGTTATTTGCTTAATTTGATCATTATTACTTATATTAATAAGAAACTTATTCATAAGACTTTGATAGATACTAAAATAGAAAAGTAAAATATTTTTTGGATTGAAATTTATATTTTTTTTATAGAATTCTCTTTCGATCAAAAGTTATAGTGTCAAAAAAGTTACTAAAAATACAATGATCATTATCAAAATCATCATTTTCTGGTTCTTGATAAATTTCAGTCATGTTATTTTGAGTAAAGTTATTTAGGCTCATTGGTTCATTTCGGGTCAAGTCATTAGGTTGTTATGGGACTATTCTATTCGGGTATAATATGTCCGGGTCATTTTTAGGTTCGGATTATTTATGATTTCGGGTTCAAGCGGTCAAGTTCCGGATATGCTCTTTTTTCAAAAATTTTAGGCCTATATCAGATTTAGGGTCGGTTTCGTCGGGTCGGGTCAAGTTTTGTCAACCCTATGTGCTACAATGCGGCATAATGGAGTAATATGGGACGTTGATTGACATGATTCAATGGTCAAGATGAGTCCACGCCATTTAATAATTTATGAGAATTGCGGTGAAAATTTTGCAATACTTAGAAGGTGCGGAAACAATTTAATCCTTTTGAAATTTGTTTTTTTAAAAAGGATAGACGCATTAGCATTTTTGTAATTTTCTTAGAAAATTGTAACAATTACTTTGTTGGTTCAAAATTTTACTTCAATTCGTGCAATATTTACTGCTATCAATTCTAATATTGTCTATAATTAGTTCATGTTTTATTTTGTTCTATTTATTAGTTATGTTTTAATATATTTTTTTACTTGTATATATTTGAACTAATAAAACACAATGTTAGAGCTAACAAAACACAATGTTCGAACTAATCATATCCAAAATTTGAACTAATATTATAAAAGTTCGAAATTTTAAAGTTACAGTTATATATTTGTTATTTTTTTATAGTAACAGTTATATATTAGTACACTTTTATTATAACATTTTTTTATACTATTAGTTTAAATCGAGTGTTTTATTATATGAAACATTATATATTAATAGTTCATGCATTATTTTGAACTTATGAAAAAAACTATAAAAATGTATGAACCATTAGTAATTTGAATTGGCAGAACAAAATTTTGAATGAAAAAGTGTCCAATAGAAAAAAAAATCAAAATTTTTATACTATTAGCCCCCGTTTGGTTGCAACTCCGAAAATAAAAACGGAATGAAAATGAATTTAGTCTATATGTATACTCTTGTAAATGATTTTTTTTTGGAATCATTCCTTGTGTTTTATAGTAATTGTAGTATAATTTGATTAGTTTTGATATTTGATCCTATAGGGAGACAAAATGAGGGATATAAATACATTTTGTATGGAAAATGAGAAAACATCACCTTATTAATAAAACTTTATGAATGAACAATGATATATAAATGGAATAGAATCGTATATTTTTATAAAACACAAGGAATGATTCAAAAAATCATTTACAAGAGTGTATCACTAAACTAACATAACAAAAAAAATTGAACAAAATGTATAAAAAAAAAATTTGAAAAAAAAAGTGTAAAAAGATATTAACCATTAGAATAAAAATTTGAACTAACAAAACAAAAAATATGAACCATTAGAACAAACTATTTGGACAAATAGAACAAAGGAGATTATCACTACACCTTTTGAAAATTAGAAAAATGTCTCTGCTTTTGAACCTCTTAAAACAAATTTTCAATAGAACAAAATTACCGCATTAACTTTATATAATTACAAAATTATCATCACCCTACTCATAAATTACTCTGAACCGTTGTATCAACTCAATTAACAACGAAAAATGCTCCAAAATATCTTACCACAAGTTTCACTCTATACCTGAACCAAAACCTAAGGATAAACTACATATTATAATAAAGTAGGCAAATTTGTTATAAATTCTAACTGGAGTGGCAGACTTGTAGAAATTGAAAAGGCAAATAAGTGTTGGACAATAAAGGCACATCAAAAGAATTTCAAAGGATAACAAGTAGTTTATGGAATATATTCTACACAAAGTATAACCTTTTTATATAGCACCACCGAATAAATTTGAGAGGCTATAACATCTCGAATTACATAAAGGGGAAAAGTGGTCATTGAAATTCGACGCTATAAACTTATAATTTAGACTTTTTCATATTATTTTAAAAGTTTTTTGGTTTATGAATGGTGTTCGTGAGCTTTATAATTTTTCGAAATATATACTTTAGGATGAATATATTTTCTCGCATTGTATCCCTACCTATGTCATGAGTATGTTCCGACTCCCGACAAACTTGGTGGATGACATACACTTTATGATGGCTAATTTTGGTGGGGCTCCAACGGTGAGAGGAGGAAAGTGCATAGAAGAATTAGGAGGCCCTTTGCCTTCCAAAAAAAACATGGACAGAATGGGATTTAGAGACTTGAAGGTCTTTAATGAGGCACTCCTGTTGAAGCAAGGTTGGAGACTAGTCATGGGTAATGGTTCCCTGGTACATGAAATGTTAAAGTCGTGCTACTTCAGAGAGAGTGGTTTCCTGGACTCTTCCCTGGGTAGTAACCCTAGTTACAATTGGAGGAGTTTGTGGAGCGCTAAGGCTCTTCTCATTGAAGGTCTCGGATGGAGAATCGGCTTTGGAACTGAGGTTATGGCCTGGAAGGAGAATTTGTAAGATTTATTTAATCTTATAATTATTAGTGGGCTTACATATTATAGTAAACATTTATATTATACGACTATTTACTAGCGGACTAATCAAAGTGATTAAGTTAAGTAAAGCCTATAGACTTTAATTAAGCGGTGTGGGCTTAATGGGTGGACACCGGACTTTGGCTCAATAGACTTAATGGGATTCTATTAGATCACTATATAAACACTATTAGATTATGGTCTCCAATACGTCAAATCGATCAGCCGTTTTCATATCTCTACCCGTCAGAGATAACCTAAATAAACCAAAACCAACCAAAAGCATGAATCTTCTAACCCTTACTCCTTTCTATTTCTTAGGCTAGACTTGTACTATCTTTGATCAATTCATGCAAATCAAACCGTCAACGTCTTTGTGTTCGACCTTAGAATACTTGTCGTACTACGTAACGACCCATACATTGTGGGTTTGCTACTAGTTAGATAATTATTACAAGTTATAAATTTTAAAACTAAGCATTTCGTGTCTTGTGAGCATACGAGTCTTTGTCATTATTCACAAGGATTTGTAGGGTCATAATTTAAGCGAACAGGCACAAACTCCATCTTAAAAACGAGGGTAATGACTGACATACCGCCTGATTCACAGCGCCGCATGCTACAGTGGGTCTAACAACCCACAACCAACCCATTGAGGCAAAATGGTAAGGACCATTGCCGATCACACAGACGTACTTCCCCATGCCTTAAAAACCGCCTGATAAAGCGACGGGGCATCTCCGACTGTGCAGCAATTTGAAATCAAAAGGGATCTGGCCTCTATCTCTTTTAGAGGAAACGACTCTCCATTTTTCTAGCCCTTTTAATCGAGTACATTCTATTTTGTTTTCAGGATCTATCACCTAGAAAATCCACACATCGTGAGGAGCCATTATCGAAGATCCAGTGGATGGACAGACTTTAGAGAAAATTTTGATTTCGGCGATCTGGTTCAATCAATTTGGGGTTGGGTTTGTGGAATTTGGTTTGATTTTTTTCTCAACACGTGAAATGCGTAGTATTTGATTTTGAAGGGTTCTTTCACGATAAATCCCTTATTGTATATAGAATTTATCGTTCATTGTTGAGTGTGAAAATGCGTCCCACACCGACAATATGAAACCCGTGAACCTAACATATAAGTACTAGGGCTACCTCTATTGTCGATTGGTTTTAAGATGAAATCCCGTGTACGTAATTTCACTTTGGAATGCATACCCTCCACGTCTTAGACCCGTCGGATATAAAACGATAAATTAACATTCATGAAAACATATTTGTTCACTCGTGTAGTGTGATTGTTCATTCGCGAAAAGGAAAGGAAAAAAAAATGATCTATTGATAATTCAAACCTGCATATTTGCGCATGATCAGAATCATCCTCCATTTGAGCTAATAACAAGAACAAGCAAGAACCAGATCGGCTAATGGCCGAACAAAACTGCAAACTGAACGACCTTTGGACACCCCTAATAACACTTCAAACTCAACTTCCTTTGGACTACCCGAGGGGCCATGTTAGAGTTGTTTATGATGCACCATTTTAGGTAAAAGCTATAAGATTAATTTTCCCATATAAAAATACAACACACATTAACACAAGAAGCTAAGATAAAACCATCCATTTGTGCCATCTCAATATCTCAGCCAGAGCAATACAATAATCAAGGACTATCACCTCTTCGTTCGAGTAATTCGGGACTATTCTGTTTAAGAAATTGAAGGTCCTTCATCTGCAACTCCGCTGCGTCCTTGGGCAATGGCTTTTCTGGGGATACACGGTCTTCCGCCCCACCTTCAGCTGCTTTCTTCACTCTATCATCCACCATCTTCTTAATATCTGCCTCCCCGACCGAGGGGAATACTGCATTGAGCATGATGTTCAGGAGCCTCACGTCTTCCTCCTCAATAAGGTCCTTTCCGAAGCAGCAGACGTAAATTGCTTCTAGAGCTTTCTCAGCTCGGACTGCCATTGGGATTGTTGGGGGTGATGCCTTCAATCTTGAACGTTTCTGCAGGTACAGCAGTTGAATTGGATACTATTCAACAAATGTTTTGAGATTTCAATCAGAGACATGACAGAGTAAATCTAAGGCCTGTTTGGTATTCATATCTTGATATAGATATGGGTATCCACATTAAAAAAAAATTCATACCTATGTTTGGTATAAGAGTATATGAATATCAAATTGATATCTTGATATACTTCTAATACACATTTTCTCCTTTATTGATATACTCCAAAAAATAGTGGTATCAAATATCTAAAATTGTTCCTCCCTCCTCTATTCTTCCTCTCCTAAACAAAGATATCAGATATCAATATCATACCCATATCTTGATATCTAGATATGGATACCAATCAGGGCCCTAGGTACATCCGCAGGCGCACATGCTGTGACTCATTACTAAAAAAAGAAAGTCATTTACAACACGACATCTATGGATTCAATCAGATATAGTTTATACACTATTCAAGAACTCCATAAAGATTTTATGTCACTCATATTCAGAAGTCAGAAGAACTGAGAAGTTTAATACTCCCCATTTGTAAGGCATAACTAATCATGATTGTTTTAGCTCTCTCGTTTTTCTAAACAAAACAGAAAAATGAGATCCTATGAGAACACAAGACAGTCAAGACTGATGTTTGCTAGCTCCACACTTGTAAGGACTTTATCCCTTTATTGTCCTTGTTTCATTCAATACTTATCACACATTATCTCTTGATTGTCCTCTTTTCATTCTGTTCTTATCACACATCATTAGCTACATTGTTGTTTCTCCTTATACTACCCTTCTTTAGTTCTACTTCATTGTTTCCACAATAATCACTAATCCAGAGTTCATCTTCTCCACTAAAATGTAGACAGAACAAATACGAGTCATATGATCCAAAAAATAGTTACCATTTTCTTTGTCTTTGATGACAAAAGTCTAAACCTTAAGGTAACCAAGTGATATTATCAAAATACAATGCCTGTATGTGAAAATTCCCCAAATATCATACACCTAACTCCCTAAGTGGGATTTATCCTTCAGTATGCATAGATAGAAAGTATAAACTGTAACAGATAATAACAAAAGATCAAAACATGAGTTCAGATTTAAGCAGGGGGGAACTGCAAAGGTTAATGATGAACTCACCTCTCTTGCTTCAATCATCATGGCAATGAAGGTTTGTTCTTCAAATTCAATATCATTTGAGAGCCGAAGCCTTTCGACCCCCTCAAGAATTTCTTCAGATTTAAGCAGCCCTGCACCAACAGCTGCTAACCAACAGCATAACAAAACATACAAGGGGTCTCCTACCTACACAAAATTCATACACAAAACACAATTCAATCCCATTTTTCACCATACCTATCCATGGAAGCAAACCATTCAACAAAAAACAATCAACATAGGCAGAACAAGATGATTGTGTAGATTATCGAATTCCAATAAACTCAAGTTCGAACGCGATTCATCAATTGCAACTTCTATATTTCGGCTAAGTTGGACTAGGAAATATCAAACAAACCAGAAACAAACAAAAACAGAATTTGAGATAAGAATAGAATGAAAGAGAAATTAAGGAGGTAATTACCCGGCCACGGCGATCTTGAAATTCATAGAAAGCTCTAGAATCAGTGATGTCACAATTCTTACCAATCCTCCTTCTAAACTCGGCGAAATCGATCATATCCCCACCAAGTCCGCCTTCGTCGTTGACAATCCTAGCGATTAGCCCTATGACAGGCAAAGAACCAATCACTTTGCTAGCAAAGCCAGAAATGGAATTGTCACTCTCCATGTAGGCTCGAATGGATAAGGCTCCATATCTTGAGTTTCTAAACCTTCTCCGGCTTGAAGAGGTCGTGAAACTGTTGTTGCTGAGGATAAGCTGGTAGAAATTGAGATGTGTATTGGAAGAATGAAGGCATTGTGGTGAGAGGTGGAAGGAGGAGGAAGAAGACAGTGAAGAGGGTGTCACCGCCATATCCACCACCATGGCTATGAGATGTGGTGAAAGGGGCTTTGCTGTAAAATGGGCTAGTGGTTTATGCAACTGACATGTGCCATAAAAAAATAAAATACTATTTGCATGTAGAAAAGGTGAAACTTTCGCGTTGAGTTTATAAGATCAATTTTAACTATTTTTTTTTTATCACCTTTTTAGTTTTTTTCACATCAATTTAATAACACAAAATATTTATACGTATATTAATAAAATAAGTTAATTATTCTTAATATATCATGTTATGTATATCCACTGTTAATTATACTATTACTTAAAATATAAAAAAGATAATAGAAAATTTTTCAAAGTGGGAAAAATATATGAATACATAAAATTATTTTAAACGAAATATTTTTTTTTTCCTTCAAAACAAATTATCTTTTTCACCACTTTCTTAGGTTTTCCTTGAGGTCGAAAAGTACGGATGTGGACTGGATATGAGAGATAGAAATGAAGAGGTCGAAGGAATACAAGCAGTTAAATTGACCGACACATGATCAAGTTGATTGATGTTCATGTGAGAATCACGTGAACACTTATTCTATACACTGAATTTTGCACCACGTTGACTTTATCCATTGCATTTAATCGAGTGGACCATTGGAGTTTTGCATCAAAGTTTGAAAGATTTATCTCTCTTTTCTTAAATATCATGATATAAAATTCTCTATCCTTATTTTTCATGAGATAAATTATGTTAGAAAATATGCTTTGTTTTAAGTTTTTTTTCATTCCTTAAATAGTTTTTAGAATAAGTAAACATATAAATAAGGGCATATAACCATTAAATTAAATATTCACTTATTATAATGAGTTTTAGATTTAGACACCTTCGTAGCATTAAACTAATCAATATTGATCGACTCAATCTCTCCATTGTGACTGAGTCGATCGGTTGATGTTTCTCAATTTAATAAAGAAGAATTTTCTAGAATTATGTTGATGATGTTGAAGTGTTAATCTCATTTCTCAAAAATACTTACAAGACCCGTTGTAGTTCAGAGGGTCCGGATCGAATACAGGGAAGAAAATGTATCACTTTGACGAATTAATTAAGGAACTAAAACCAAGAAATAAAGTAAACTTAATATGTACAAACAATAAGGAAGACAAAAGGAAATCATAAACCGAAAAGCAATAACAAGAAGTCGTCCGACTTGGGTCAGGTCGACCAAGGAAAAACACAGTTTTGGAACAAGAGGATTACGTACAAACCACCAGAAGTGAAGTCGGAGCAAAATTCCAAAGGTTATTGGGATAAGTCGTCCGACCTCATTCAAGAAAGTTTCCCGACACCTCGTAAAATAGTTTATAAGACAAAATGGAAAAAGGGAAGAAAGTTTAGATCTTTAGAATGTTCGAAAACAATTTTGAAAGGGAGAATAGCCAAGCAACATATATCCTTAGAGACATCGTTATAGAATTCAGATCACCACAATATGTGTATAATAGATCTCAAAAGACAATTCCACAATATTGAAAGTAAGTTATAGTTATGTAGAAACAACTTTGTTGATTGTCACACGTGGTTAAGATCTATTGCTTGTGGTACATCAATGTTGTCACCATAATTGTCACTTACCCAAGGTGTTGCCGAATCATCACATCGAATGAAGCATGGAGGTGTGAGGATTATGTTGTCACTTAAAGTTAATTCACCCTTCGTGGAACATATAATATAGCAAATACTACCATAACTCATAGACAGGCAATCAATACATGTAATCTGTTCAATATCATGGATAAATGCAAGTCGGGCTCATGTGACCCTTGAATAAAGAGGGATCACTCACAAATACCTTAAAACAGGAAAAACAAAAAAAAACAAATTTATTAATGATTGAAATGAGTGCTCGTCGTCCGACCTCTAGAGAGAGAATCGACGAAAAGCTTCGTAAATGTGTGAAAAATGAGACATCTAACCTAATGGCTGAAGGGCCTTATTTTTTGGGTCCAGAAAGAGCTAGAAAACCCTAAATCTCCCTTGATCTTATATTCTATGAAGATAAGATCAAATCTACATGATCTTATCTTTTATTAAGATTAGCTCTAATCTACTTGATCTTATCTTCTATTAAGATAAGATCAAACTAAAGGATAAGATTAAAATAGGGGAAACAAAATACGATGTTGAAGCAAGTAGGTCGAGCAGGCCTGTTGTATGCAACAACGGGTGGTCATTTCGGGGCCCAATGTAGAAGCGAGAAGGGGGTCGTCTAATAACACTCAAATTAGCCTCTTTTACCATCATCATTATATTGATTCACCACCCTTTGGAGCTTAATATATCATATGCTTTTGGTTTATTTCCCTTATATTCCTATTTTGGAGATATGCTAGTTGGTTATGTAATTATAGGCATTCTAGGCACTTGCAGAGCAGAAATGATACATCTATTGCTAAATGTCCTGATACATACTAAGGGCTTCCCTACGGTCATCAAAGTCTAAGATCGTTGATGGAGATGACTGGAGTCCGAGAGTGAAGAGAAGAACATTGGGAGAAAATCCAAAAGTGGCCGACCGGGCCCACATAGCATGACGGTCTGTCCACGCTTCTACATTCGGCCTCGAAATGATCAACTGTTGTTGCTGAGATGATGTTGGAGTATTTTTTTTTTACCAAGCCCACGTTCTTGGCCCAAGACGTCGAACAAACGGCCCATGGCGCTCGACTAGTCCACTCCAGCGTTTTTCTTTATTGCTTTGTTATTATCTTATCCTTAATATAATCTTATATACCTTAATAGGAGATAAGATTGAGTATATCCGATTCTATCTAAATAGAAGTTATAATCCTTGGAGATATAGGGTTTCTAGGTTGTTTCCGCACCCTATAAATAAGGCTCTTCAATCATTAGATTAGAAATATCCTTTTCCAACATTTTACAAATATTTATGGCAGAACATATACTACAGGTCGTACGATGGCTCCTTAGGTCGGACGACATCTTCTCTTGTTATTCAATATATTTCATCCCTTGCTTATTAGAAGGTATGTGTGAGTAATCCCCATCTATTATAGGGTCCGGTGAGCCCGAAATGTCTGATCTATGATATTGAATTGATTCTATGTATTGTATGTATGTCTATGAGTTATGGTAGTATCGTATGTAGTATATATTATGTGTCCTATAAAGAGTGACCTTAACTTGAAGTGACAATAGAGTTCTCACACCTCAATGTCCCGTTTGATGTGATGAATCGACGATTGTGTTGAGTATGTAGTGACAATCACGGTGACACATCGATGTGCCATAAGCGACGACCTAACCATGAAGTGACAATCGTATGAGTTGTCTTTACATAACTCTAGCATACTTGTGAAATTTTGTGGAATTGCCTCTTGAGATCTATTATGTGCATGTTGTGGCGATCCGGATTTGCTTTACCCCTATTGCTATCTATTGTTTGACTATTGTCAACCTCCAAT
The DNA here is from genome assembly GCA_002319775.1 of Fagopyrum tataricum. Taxonomy (NCBI): domain Eukaryota; kingdom Viridiplantae; phylum Streptophyta; class Magnoliopsida; order Caryophyllales; family Polygonaceae; genus Fagopyrum; species Fagopyrum tataricum. The sequence goes on along the minus strand of CM008283.1, from coordinate 30,413,737 downwards.
ATGATTTGGAACATTCTAAAGATCCAACCGTTATCCATCTTCTTTGTCTTTACTTATAAATTGTTTTGCGAGCCAGTCAGGCATATTCCAAAAGACCCGTCGGACAACCTACCTTACCTAAGTCTAGGTTTTGCTCCGATTCGCTCTATGGTCATTCTCTTATTGTTATCTAGTGTTTTAACCGAGTCTTGACTAGATCAACTTCCCCTAGGTCATATGACCTCCTCTCTCTACTTCTGCTTTTTTGGTTTCCTTATGTAATCCTTTATATCTGTATATATCCAATTTACTTATTTTCTTGGTTTTGATTTCTTAATAAATTATTCAAAACAAAACATTGTCTTCCTTGTGTTCGACCCTGACCCATTGAACTACAATGGGTCTTGCAAGTATTTGTAGGACATCATGCTCACACTTTAGCCCTCATCACAATCGTCTGTCTTGGAGCGTAGTCAAGCACTTTTGCATTTTCTCCTGATGTTCTTCACTTAACTCTAGAACTTCAATAAATTCCGTCTTGACCAATTCATTGAATGTAGGGAAGACCTTAGTGTGTAGTAGGACATTCAGCTATAGATGTGTCATTTGTGTTCCGCAAATGCTTAGAATGTTTGCAATTACACAAACCCACAGGTAAATCTCCGAAACACAAATACAAAAGAAATAAACCAATATGATATATTTATTAAGCTTAAAAAGATAGAGAATGGAATATAATGATGGTAGGAAAAATATGGGTGCTGGAAAAAAAACGCTAAATCTCGTAAATTTCCAATTCATCATAAACTAACCGATTCATTCAATTCACACCTAACCAAATTCCAATTCAAAGTAACGTAATAACGTATAAGTCTAGAAAACTAAAAAATGCACCTATAATGGAATCAATCGACGTTTTCCGCTTCGGTAAATACCCAGTTGTTGTGGATCTACATCGTGGGGAGTCCCGATCCATTGTCCGCACTTGATTTTAGATATGAAATTGGATGATTTTTTTTCCAGATTATGAGGCATGTGATATAGGGTTTCCAGCGCGCAGACGGAATCTGAGTGCGGGCGTACTCCCAAGCCGCATGGGTATTCGTGTTCCACCATCGGTCCGCTAATGCATTCCGATTCTATTTAGTGATTTTTGGAGGGACCTAATAACGTTGCTCTTAATTTAGAGGAACATATACTAACTGGACATAAAAATCGCAACACACTTATTATCATAATTACAAAATAGGATATAACTTTTTCTCTCAAATCTCATCAATTTTCAAATTAAATTTTAATACTAACTCTTATTTAAATTCAATAAATGAGGGTTCAAAGTACATCTTTTACATTGTTAATTTCAAATTTTGTTCTAAAAGATATAACAAATCAAAATACTATGAGTATGAATACGTTTTCGTCCCTCAAAGTAGACTTAGGTCGGAAACCTAAACCGCCGGTTTATTATAAAAAAAAAGAACCGGAATTGAAATTTTTTTAAAAAAACAAACCGGAATTTAAATTTAAAAAAGGGTTTGAACCGGTTTTCCGGTTGCTTATGTATCTTCTCGGGGTTATAAGAATCAAAACCCACGTAGTTCTCTTACCTTGACTTATCTTTTTCCGGACTTCCGAGTTCTTTTTGTTACCCCGCTTACCTTTTGGCCTCAGACTCGGACTCGGAAGTAGTGCCACCGTCTCCGGAATTGGAATCCGATTTTGAGTCATAAACCGGGGCATTCCGTTGTTTCCGCTTCGTCTCCCTTAGCCAATCTTGAATACAAACTTGCATCGCCAACTTATCGGGCTTCAATTGAGCTTTCTTGTAACCGAGCATGTTCTCGCCTTGGCTAAATGCTTGCTCCACGACAATCGTTGATGCGGGCACGACCATGAGTTGTACAATTCTCACTAATGTACGTTGGATATTTCGGGGCTAGGTTCTTCCACCAATCCAAAATATCAAAAGAATCACTATCAAAACTAAAACATGTTGTTAGATAATCTTGAAATTCCACATTTAAGGATGAATGTCTTGGTGTTTTTGTCTTTTTGGCTAAAATTTGTTGTGCTTTTGAAAGAATAGAAGATGAAGAAGGAGAGGGTGTTGGAGCAGGAGTAGGTGCGATAGAAGAAGAGCTGATGTAGGAGCATCCCTTAGCTCGACTTCACTCCCTTACACTGATGGGCCTAGTAGCAAGAGGAGACGAGTTACCCATGGAGACGATCTCGACCGAGATGTGAAGAGAGAGCTCGACCGAGATATGGAGAGAGACGGCCGAGATCATGAGAGAGACATCCGAGATCATGGCCGAGACTTGGAGGAGAGAACGGGCCGTGATCCACTTGATCCGTATGAAGAAGAAGCACGTCGGGCTGCATTTGAAGGAAGAAGATTTCGGGCTAATTTAAGTGGCTAAATTAGGCCCAACTTGCTTATTGTTTTAAAGCCCATTTTGGACATCTTTTAAATAAAAGATGGGCTTGCTTTTAATTATTCGTTTTTGGCTTTTAAGACTTGTTAGTTCAGCCCATTAGTTTATTTTATTTCTCTTTAATTTTTGATCTTATCTCTTGGAGATTTGATCTTATCTCTTTAAGCTAGATTGAGCTCGATCTTGGATCAAGCCCATAGCCCGTAGGAAACCCTAGATGACGCACCTCTAGCCTATATAAGGTCTAGGGTGGACGTCCTTTACACTCACCTTTGAATGAATTAAACACAAGTACTTTCGAGTATTGTTTCTCTTCTATCCCGTATTCTTCTCGTGGAATCGAGACAACTTACTGTGTGAGCGGAATCCGTTTGTCCAGCAACTTTGGCGTTGTTTTGAGTTGTGTCACTTGGATTGGCAAGTTGGTGCTCTCAATCATCTCCGGGTGACTTCTCATGCTTTGGGGACAATCGTTTTCCCCTCTGTGTGAGATTATAGTGGAAGGGCTTCTTCAAGTCATTCCAAGTTGTGTGTTAGGGCCTTTGTTTCCCTATCGTGCTCTTGATTGCCTTAAGGGTTCGACCAGATCTATCCATCTATCGATCCTTCACAATCATTGGATCATTCCTCCATCTTTTTATTTCAAGTTTCCACCTTTTATCCATTTTCTTCATTGCGAGTCTTGGTGTTGAAAGATCGGGACAACTGACGGCTAACCCCGTATCAAATTGGTATTAGAGCTTCAGGTTCATCAACACCTTCACACGTCCCATATAAAACACACAAAAAATTCGAGCTTTCAAGATCCGTCAAGGAAGTTCTACACAAAAAGAGTCACCGGAGCAGGATCCGTAACGGTTAGTTCTACTATTCTCGTTATTTTTCTGCAGTTTTCAATTCCGCATTCAATTTCTTGAAAAGAAGGAGTTGTGTGGCCTATTGTTGATTTGAATACATATTTTTGCCTAAGATTCGATCTTTTCTCGTTTTGATCGGAATCTCACCCATTCACCACCACAAAATACCCCGCCGCCACCTTCCCGCCGTCTTTTCGGCCGCCCCTATCCCCAGCCGCCGCTTCGCCGGCCGCAGCCCAGCCCAAACTCGCTGCCTTCAGCCGCTGCCCTACCCCGCTGCTTTCGGCAGTCCCGGTGCCGCTCCCACGGCCTTCGGCCTTGAGACGCCGCCCGAGATCCAAGCCGCCGCCCCAGCCCTCGGTCTCGGCCGAGATCCAAAACCCTACCCCGGCCGAGATTTGTTCTCTGCGCCGCAACCGTCGCCCCCTCGAAACCCTACCCGAGACCCTAGTCGTCGCCTCCGGCGTCGCTAAACCCTAACCCTAGCCGTCGCCTCCGGCGTCGCTAAACCCTAACCCTAGCCGTCGGGCCTCCTCAAACCGGCCCAACCCGACCCATCTCAGGTCATCAACCGAGATCCACAAAAAAATAAAAAATTGACCGAGTTGAAGAAGTCCAGCCGCCGGCCATCGTTCCGTCGCCGCCCTGCTGCTCCGCCGCCGCTGCCCCGCCACCGCCGCTCAGCCACAGTTCGCCGCCCGTGAATAGTCTCGCAAGTGTTTAGTTAAAAAAAAAAAGAGACGTTACTTGTGAGCTAAGTCTTTCAGTTTCCGCGGTTGTGTATCTTGTGCGAGTTTTGTTTTGGCAAGCGTCCCTTTTGAGCATAATTGATATATATATTTTTCCCTGAAAGCTCCCTACATCGCTGTAGGGCAACCATAAATTGAACTTCTTCCCTTTTTTCCTTTCTCTTTTCCCTTTTATCTTTTCCCTTGTTTTCTTTTACCTTCTCTTTCCTTTTTGCTTATTTCTTTTTTCCCTTATTACCTTTTTCTATTTTATTTCCCTTTTCCTTTTTTGTATTTTAATTTTCAAAAAGCCGCAAATTATCTTTTTTATTTTGAGATTATTGATTTGTTGGTTGAGAATATTGCAGGCGAGTTTAGTTTTGCTTTTCTTGCTAGCACCACACAAAAAGACCTTTTCCCTTTGAGATCTGGTTTGTTCACCTTGTTTTCTTGCCTGAACGCATTAACTTGTTGATTGCTTGAGACATCTTTCTTGTAGATTCACAGTGATCCTCGCAAACCGGATAAGAGGAATTGCGAAGCTTACGAGATAGGTTATGAGCGAAACACTTGAAGAAGGTAGTCTAAGAAGTTATCTTTAACTAACCTTGACGTGTTTGCTTGTTTGAGTTATGTCTGCAGGAAGGGAAAACGAGAACCAGATACCCGAAGTTCCACGGGGTACGGATTTCGAGACTATGATGGCCCGTGTCATGGAAAAATTAGATGCCATCGAGGCACAAAACGCAAGGGTACCCCCACGGGTGGATCCACCACCACCTCGTCCGCCCATATTCCGGGCCAATCCAGGACTCATGCAACCGAGACGAGCCTTACGGAGAGAGTTGGACTTCGACGATGAACATCCAGTATTGGAGACTGAAGTATATTCTAAGGCTAAGGTGAAGATACCCCCATTTGAAGGGAAGTGTGATGTTCATGTGTACCTTATCTAGGAGGCGAAGGTAGAACAGATCTGGAGCTGTCGAAACGTTTCAGACACTAAGAAGGTACAATACGCTGCCCTTGAATTCACCGGTTATGCCTTAATGTGGTGGAATAACTTGTTAAAGGAGAGAAGGAGAATGTTAGATGAAGACATCACCACGTGGGAACAGATGAAGGCTATCATGAGAGCCCGGTTTGTGCTACCATACCATGGACGAGATCTGCGCCAGCGACTGGAGAACCTTAAGCAAGGTTCTATGAGCGTAGAAGAGTTGTATGCAGCCATGGAAATGGCTATAGTTCGAGCCGATGTGCAGGAAGAAGAGGAAGCTACTATGGCTCGTTATCTTAGGATCTTACACCCTTACTTGGCTCACGAAATAGAATTGTATGCTTATTCTAACCTGACAAATTTGTTGCACCTTGCTGTAAGAGTGGAGAAGAAGCTGAAATTACGAAGTCAGGACAGGAGATCTCTGAATACCACGTGGAGAGGAAATGTCGGCCGAGACAACGGCCGAGACTCCGGCCGAGATACACCCACCCGAGACGTCAAGACCTCGGTTCAGCCCACAACCGCTTCTACATCGGGCAACGCTACTACCTCGACACCACAGGGAAGTGGTTCTAGCTCCTCTACGAGAGCTAGAGACATCACTTTTTTCAAGTGTCAAGGACGAGGTCACATGGCGCGGGAATGTCCAAACAAAAGAACATTGTTCATCAATGACAAAGGGTATTACGAGTCGGATTCGGATGCTGAGGAAGAGGAAGAAGATAGACCAGTCTTGCTAGCTGAAAGGGATGAAGCAGAAAAGAGTAAACTGGAAGAGGAATTTGAAACTAGATTATGCCTTCATTCCAATATAATTGCTGAGTGCTTAGATGACGAGACCACTGCTGAGTTGGTCACACCTTTACATATGATATCCCCTGTTGATGCGATTGATTCCATGAATACTCTCATTGAGCATCCAGTTGAGTATGATGCAGGGAAGAACACGACTGAGTCTGAACAGGAAGCCGTTTCCCACGGCTCGCAGGGCAAGGAATTGACAAGTTATATATGTGCCCCTCACCCTGTTGTTAATGCTGACTTTATTGATTGTTTTGTGATTAGGAGAGCTTTGAGTATCATACCTTCTCTCGATGAAGATAATCAAAGAGAGAACTTGTTCCACACACGCTGTTTGGTTCAAGGAAAGGTATGTAACATGATCATTGATAGTGGAAGTTGTAGTAATCTAGTAAGTACGGAAGTTGTTAGCAAGCTGCAGTTGACTTATATTCAACACTCACGGCCTTATAAGCTCGGATGGATGAATGACTGTGGAGAAGTCAAAATCAATCGGCAGGTCAATATCGCATTCAAAATTGGAGCATATGAGGATTTAGTTCTATGTGACATTGCACCAATGCATGCATGTCACATCTTACTCGGAAGACCATGGGAGTATGACCGAGATGTAACACATAAAGGGAAAACAAACCGCTATTGTTTTACTTTTCAGGGCAAGGAAGAACACGACTGAGTCTGAACAGGAAGCCGTTTCCCACGGCTCGCAGGGCAAGGAATTGACAAGTTATATATGTGCCCCGCACCCTGTTGTTAATGCTGATTTTATTGACTGCTTTGTGATTAGGAGAGCTTTCAGTATCATACCTTCTCTCGATGAAGATAATCAAAGAGAGAACTTGTTCCACACACGCTGTCTGGTTCAAGGAAAGGTATGTAACATGATCATTAATAGTGGAAGTTGCAGTAATCTAGTAAGTACGGAAGTTGTTAGCAAGCTGCAGTTGACTTATATTCAACACTCACGGCCTTATAAGCTCGGATGGATGAATGACTGTGGAGAAGTCAAAATCAATCGGCAGGTCAATATCGCATTCAAAATTGGAGCATATGAGGATTTAGTTCTATGTGACATTTCACCCATGCATGCATGTCACATCTTACTCGGAAGACCATGGGAGTATGACCGAGATGTAACACATAAAGGGAAAACAAACCGCTATTGTTTTACTTTTCAGGGCAAGGAATTCATATTGAAGCCCATGACCCCCACTGAGGTTACTGAGTATTACGAAAAGAAGAAGAGTATGGAGGAGGACGTGAGAAAGAAGACGTTGATCATCATCAATGACGGTTCTCCTACAAATTCAGATGCTAACCCTTACACATGTGCTACCTATAGTTATGTATACAAGGAAATCTGGCTGTCCATACAAAACATCGGTCTATTGCAGAGTTTTGACGACGTCCTCAACGACCTTCGCAAACCTTTGGCTATATATCACTGGGCTCATCTGGCTAACGAATACCCTCACTTGGACATTGTCATTAACTTTGAGGGATTCAAGCTGAAAAGTTTCAAGTTAAAGGTGACGGTGGAAGTCGATTTATCTACACAAGAGCTCACGCGACATCTGTGTAATGCTACACTCAGGGAGTATTTCTATCCTCTTAGAGATAAGACTTTGAGACTTATTGATGTTAAATTCATACCTTGCACTAATAGATGTCGTACTTTGGCCATTTATGTAGGTACATACGACGAGGAACAGTCGGAGCAGGAGAATAGCACGTCCCAGTAGGAGTTGGAAGAAATAGATGGAGAGGAAGCACAGGAGGCGCACGCTGAGAATGTAGAAATAAAGGATGACCCAACTGAAACGTCCTACCCCAGCCCTCCGACCGGAGATTCTTACGGAGTTCCCTCAACACTACTGATGCGCCCTTGGATGCTCCTCTTACGTTGACCGTAGACGAAGAGGACGAGGCTTTGAGGGTTCGTTCAGATGGACCGCTCACCCGATCCCGAGCCAAGTCCATTGCCCGAGCCACCGGATCCATCATCGTCCGCACCACTTCGTCACTTGGACCAGTCGCCGGTATGCCGTGTCTCTACACCACCATGGCATAAGCTACCGGTCCCGCTCACGCTTTTACTTTCGGACTATTTTTTGCATGTTTTCCTTTTATGTAATAAAATGGATATTCCTTATAGAATATTCCCTTTGACCTTATCTTTTAGGGTTTTTTCTTGTTGGGCTTTTTCGTATGTATGTTTTGGCCCGTTGGCCCATAGGTGGGCAAAATTCTCTATATAAGGGACCTCTTGCCTCACCTATTTTTCCATGTTCAATTTTACTAGGTTTTGAGAAGACTTTTCCTCTGACTTAGCTTGGGCATCAAACCTTCCCGTCTATTTCTCAAATTTCTTCCTTGGATCTCGTCTTTGATCCAAGAACACCATATTCGAGGATTCTTCTTTAGAATCAACTTCCGATTTCCATCAAACGGTTTATTCGATCTCTCTAGATCGAATCAACCCTTGTTTCTTCATCGCTTCCGCCCCTTTGGATCTGAATCGAAACAACGCTGCACAAAGAGTCAAGGAGTAGTTGGAGCTTTGCTGGATCTAGATCCGAAAGTTATCCTTGGTTACCTCCAAGGACGCATCAAATTGGCATCAGAGCAAAGGGATCAAAGCTAAGTTCTCTTTATTCTTGTTTTTGTGCGTTATTATCTTCAACCTATTTAGCCTTTTGTTCATGATGTTCTTCGTTTGTTCATGATGTTCTTCATTGGTTCTTCGTGATCTTCATGTTGTTCATCATGTTCTTCATCATGTTCATCCATTTTTCCTGAAATTTTTTTTTCTTTTCTTTTGATCAATTTGAAAAACAAAAATAGGAGATATTTGGTTTGCCATCAAACCCGTCTTTTCTTAAACCGACCCAATCCGACAATTTTATTAATTAATTTCACCAAATTTCTTGGGGTATTTTTGTTAACGAATATTCGGATATCTCGCTTTGATATTCCAAGAAAAGAAAACAAACTCTTCATCAATACGGATTTGTGTTCAACCAAAAAAAAAAAAACAACAACAAAAGTGTTACTCAAAACGTTTCAAAGAAAAACGAAACACAAAGGTGAAAAGACGTCCGGCAAACCGGTCCATCCGAAAAATCGGATTTTACAAAACGGTCAAAGACCGAAAGCAAGCAAAGCTTGCCGACTGAACAATCCGTCCATCTTCCGCCTCTCCATTTTCTTACATACGTTTGCAAAATATCACTTGTTTATTTGTGTGTAATTGGTTCAATTTTGTTGGATTTGCCTTACTTGCCTAACCGCCAAACGGCCTTCCCCAAAGTAGAACCTGATAACGCACTTGAACTTGGGTAAAGTTGACTTAACTTGTCATCTTGCTCATTTGATTGCTTGCAATTGTGTGCTGATTTGGAGCAATGACTAACGTTGAATTGGAAACTTCTCAGGATTCTGGTCCGCAAGAGTCCAATGAACTTTTGGCTCAAGAAAATGCTTCGTTGTACCTCGAAAATGACTCCATAAGGCAGGAATTGGAAGCTTTGAAGGCACAACAGAAGTTTGATGCCTTGACCCGAGAAAATATTTCCTTGAAGCAAGAGTTGGAAGCCCTTAAAGCTCTACGGCTTGCCCAACGTCCCACCCCAACAATTCTGATTGAGACCTTGGTCAATCCTTCCACATCCGATGCACAACGGAAAGGAAAGGGAATTTTAGGAGCCGGACCATCAAACGGTCCCCGGCTTGCGTCCGTCATTGAATGCCAACGTCCCTTACCTCTTGACGGAAATGAGTCCCATGAAGAGGACGAAGAATTCCCCGACCCGACTCAAGATGACCTTCTCATAGTCGATACGGAAAATCGGCACAAGCATTATGAGCCTCAACACCAACGGTATGTCCCTTCTCCACCTCCACCTAGTGCGCCCCGCACCGACCGTCGAGCCCGAGAAGAGCCCCGGTCCCGTCCCGACTCGACCAACAATCATGGTCGTGAGAATGATCGTTCCGGACGTCCCAACGGTCAACCCGGCAACCGACAACCCTTGACTTTGATGAGTATGATGAGCAAAACGATTTCAACGAGTTCTCCGGTGATGAGTCCGACTTGGAACGGGTGGCACATGACCGTCCATGGCACCCACCCATCATGGACCCTTATGAGAACCAAGACCGAGGTGAAGAATGGTTGCCTCCCCCAAACCCACCTAGGCATGAACCACACGTTCATGGGCGCCACCTGCGTCAAGGCGGCCACCGGCGAGCCCGTGCCGATGATGCCTACAATCCACCGTCCCGCCCGGACCCCTACCGCGCTCGTAGGGAAGGTAAGGTTAAATTCCCTATCTTTCATGGTGAATATGATCCGTGTGTTTTTCTTGATTGGGCGCAGGATATGAAACGAGCCTTGAAACATTGTCATTATGAGGATGAATACGAGAAAATCGAGGCGGCAACTCTTTACTTTGAAGGAGATGCCAAGTCTTGGTGGAACCGGTATGAGATCACCCTTGAAAGGCGAGGATGGGCACCGATTGCGACCTTTGAGCAATTGATCTATGTCATGACCAAGAAATACGTGCCCGAGGACTTCAAGAATGATATGCGGTTGCAAATTGCTGAGTTCAAACAAGGCAACCTCACCCCGGTGGCTTACTTGGCCAAACTCGAGGACATGCACATTCTATAGATGAGTCCGCTAAGGCACCGGCAAAATCGGACCCTCCTCGGAGTTCCGATGTTGTAGGTGCTAGTACTTCAAAATCCCGGAACACCGCCCCTCTTGTCCATGCTACCGAGTCCAAAGGAAGTAAAGGCCGCATCGTTCCTACGAGCGCACCTTTGCCATCTTCGGACCCCGTGATTCAAGGACGGTGTGAGCCGAGGATACTCTTAGCTCGCCGGCATGATTTACAACCGGTCATGGAAGGCAAGTTTCCATGTTTCTTGCTTGTTCCGTTTTGTTTATCTACTTCTCATGACCCAAGTAATGTGCCACACGAGGTGTCTTTGTTGTTGTCCGAATTTCAGGATATTATGCCTAAAGACCTACCACCCGGCTTGCCACCAATCCGAGGGATTGAACACCAAATTGACTTTGTGCCCGGTGCTTCTTTACCAAACCGTGCCGCGTACCGAGCAAGTCCGGAAGGGACGAAGGAGCTACAACGTCAAGTGCAAGAGCTCCTAGACCGGGGACATGTGCGTGAATCCTTATCACCATGTGCCGTCCCGGTCATATTAGTGCCAAAGAAAGACGGATCATGGCGGATGTGTGTTGATTGTCGTGCCATCAACCAAATCACCGTTAAATACCGTCATCCGATCCCGCGCCTGGATGACATGTTGGATGAGCTCCACGGCGCCACCATTTTCTCCAAAATTGATCTCCGGAGCGGTTACCACCAAATCCGGATGGCCGAAGGTGACGAGTGGAAGACGGCGTTCAAGACGAAGTATGGACTCTATGAATGGCTTGTCATGCCATTTGGCCTCTCCAACGCCCCATCCACCTTCATGCGCCTCATGAACCATGTCTTGCGCCGATTCTTGGGTATATTTGTCGTTGTTTATTTCGATGATATTTTGGTGTTTAGTACGTCTTTGGAGGATCACATCGGGCACCTTCGCCAAGTGCTCGAGTGCCTTAGACAAGAGCAATTGTATGTCAACTTTGAAAAATGCGTATTTTGCTCGGACACCACTATCTTTCCTGGCTATGTCGTGTCTAAGGACGGACTACGAGTAGACGAATCTAAAGTTCGTGCTATTTGGGAGTGGCCTACTCCTACTACGGTCACCATGGTCCGAGCCTTTCTCGGCTTAGCGGGTTTCTACCGGCACTTTGTCAAGGACTTTAGCACGGTAGCGGCCCCGCTCCATGAGCTTACTACCAAGGGTGTCACGTTTGAGTGGCGTGATATCCATGCTCGAGTGTTTGATGCACTCAAAGACCGCCTTTGTAATGCACAATTACTCCAACTCCCAAACTTTTCGAAAACTTTCGAGGTGGAGTGTGATGCATCGAATGTGGGCATTGGAGGAGTTCTCTTACAAGAGACTTGTCCAATTGCCTACTTTAGTGAAAAACTCTCCGGTCCTTCGCTCAACTACCCTACATATGACAAAGAACTATATGTTTTAGTTCGTTGTCTTAAGACATGGCAACATTACTTGTGGCCGAAGGAGTTCGTGATTCATTCGGATCATGCGGCTCTTTCGTATCTCAAGAGTCAAACAAATCTAAGTCGGCGCCATGCTAGTTGGGTAGAGTTTTTAGAGACCTTTCCTTATGTCATTCGGCATAAGAAAGGCAAGGAGAATGTGGTAGCCGATGCCCTTTCTCGCCGATATGTCCTTCTTGTGTATATGGACGCCAAGATACATGGCTTTGCTCTTATTAAAGAGTTATATGCCACGGATCTTGAATTCAAGGACATATGGGCACAATGCCTCGACCTCCGAGAGCACGAGTCTTTCTTTATTAACGATGGCTATCTTTTCTGAGCGGGAAAACTTTGCATTCCGCGCTCATCTATACGCCATTTGTTGATCAAGGAAGCTCATGAGGGCCGTGGTCACTTCGGTGCTACCAAGACCCTTTCCGCTCTCCAAGAGCATTTCTTTTGGCCCCGGATGCGTATGCATGTGACACAGTTTTGCAAGGGTTGCATCACATGTCATCATGCAAAGTCGCGTCAAGGTCCGGATGGAATGTATTCTCCTTTGCCTATACCAATGGGACCTTGGGAGGATCTATCCATGGACTTTGTGGTCGGATTGCCTATGTCCAAACGAGGCAAAGACTCCATTTTTGTGGTAGTCGATCGCTTTTCCAAAATGGCTCATTTCATTGCATGTAAGAGCACCCAAAATGCTAGTGAAGTTGCCACCTTGTTCTTTGACAATGTGGTGCGCTTACATGGGATACCCCGTTCTATCGTTAGTGATCGGGACGTGAAATTCGTGAGTCACTTTTGGAGAACGCTTTGGGGAAAACTTGGAACTAACTTGTTGTTTTCAAGTAGTTATCACCCCCAAACCGATGGTCAAACGGAGGTGACCAATCGGACTCTTGGTGCTCTACTTAGAGCCACCACTAGGACCAACCCACGTAGGTGGAGGACTTACTTTCTATTGTGGAGTTTTCGTATAACAGGTCTAGGCACACGGCAACTAAATTGTCCCCATTTGAAGTTGTCTACGGCCTTAATCCACACACACCGTTGGACTTCACTCCCCGCCCGCTCAAGGACGGCGAACAAATCATTGCCGCAAACCGAGCCACCCAAATCATTGAGCTTCATGAGCGGACTAGGACACAACTTGAACGTCGTGCCGCCCAACTTGCCGGACAACGCAACAAGGGCCGCCGCGACGTCTCTTTTGAGCCCGGTGATCTTGTTTGGCTCCACCTAAGGAAGGAGCGTTTTCCAACTCGCCGCATGAGCAAGCTCTCAGACCGTGGTAATGGCCCATTCCGCATCTTAGCCCTCCATGGCCCGAATGCATACAAGTTAGAGCTTCCAGATTCCTACGGAGTACACCCGACGTTCAACGTCAAGGACCTTGCCCCTTATGTTGAGCCCCTCTTTGACGATGGTGAACGGGGACGTTTCACAGCCAAGATGGGGGGGACTGATGCGCCCTTGGATGCTCCTCTTACGTTGACCATATACGAAGAGGACGAGGCTTTGAGGGTTCGTTCAGATGGACCGCTCACCCGATCCCGAGCCAAGTCCATTGCCCGAGCCACCGGATCCATCATCGTCCGCACCACTTCGTCACTTGGACCAGTCGCCGGTATGCCGTGTCTCTACACCACCATGGCATAAGCTACCGGTCCCGCCCACGCTTTTACTTTCGGACTATTTTTTGCATGTTTTCCTTTTATGTAATAAAATGGATATTACTTATAGAATATTCCCTTTGACCTTATCTTTTAGGGTTTTTCCTTGTTGGGCTTTTTCGTATGTATGTTTTGGCCCGTTGGCCCATAGGTGGGCAAGACTCTCTATATAAGGGACCTCTTGCCTCACCTATTTTTTCATGTTCAATTTTACTAGGTTTTGAGAAGACTTTTCCTCTAACTTAGCTTGGGCATCAAACCTTCCCGTCTATTTCTAAAATTTCTTCCTTGGATCTCGTCTTTGATCCAAGAACACCATATTCGAGGATTCTTCTTTAGAATCAACTTCCGATTTCCATCAAACGGTTTATTCGATCTCTCTAGATCGAATCAACCCTTGTTTCTTCATCGCTTCCGCCCCTTTGGATCTGAATCGAAACAACGCCGCACAAAGAGTCAAGGAGTAGTTGGAGCTTTGCTGGATCTAGATCCGAAAGTTATCCTTGGTTACCTCCAAGGACGCATAAACTACACTCCATGGATTCGTGGTCGAATCCTTTTCAAGAAGGGGAGAATGATGCAGGAGCATCCCTTAGCTCGACTTCACTCCCTTACACTGATGGACCTAGTAGCAAGAGGAGACGAGTTACCCATGGAGACGATCTCGACCGAGATGTGAAGAGAGAGCTCGACCGAGATATGGAGAGAGACGGCCGAGATCATGAGAGAGACATCCGAGATCATGGCCGAGACTTGGAGGAGAGAACGGGCCGTGATCCACTTGATCCGTATGAAGAAGAAGCACGTCGGGCTGCATTTGAAGGAAGAAGATTTCGGGCTAATTTAAGTGGCTAAATTAGGCCCAACTTGCTTATTGTTTTAAAGCCCATTTTGGACATCTTTTAAATAAAAGATGGGCTTGTTTTTAATTATTCGTTTTTGGCTTTTAAGACTTGTTAGTTCAGCCCATTAGTTTATTTTATTTCTCTTTAATTTTTGATCTTATCTCTTGGAGATTTGATCTTATCTCTTTAAGCTAGATTGAGCTCGATCTTGGATCAAGCCCATAGCCCGTAGGAAACCCTAGATGACGCACCTCTAACCTATATAAGGTCTAGGGTGGACGTCCTTTACACTCACCTTTGAATGAATTAAACACAAGTACTTTCGAGTATTGTTTCTCTTCTATCCCATATTCTTCTCGTGGAATCGAGACAACTTACAGTGTGAGCGGAATCCGTTTGCCCAGCAACTTTGGCGTTGTTTTGAGTTGTGTCACTTGGATTGGAAAGTTGGTGCTCTCAATCATCTCCGGGTGACTTCTCGTGCTTTGGGGACAATCGCTTTTCCCTCTGTGTGAGATTATAGCGGAAGGGCTTCTTCAAGTCATTCCAAGTTGTGTGTTTGAGCCTTTGTTTCCCTATCGTGCTCTTGATTGCCTTAAGGGTTCGACCAGATCTATCCATCTATCGATCCTTCACAATCATTGGATCATTCCTCCATCTTTTTATTTCAAGTTTCCACCTTTTATCCATTTTCTTCATTGCGAGTCTTGGTCTTGAAAGATCGGGCCAACTGACGGCTAACCCCGTATCAAGAGCTATCATTTGAATTGAGTTAAGCAAGTTTCCAATTCCGGTACGAATGCTTTGCATAATGGTAGAAATATCGATGCCATCATCTACTAAACACCAACAATCATAATAAGTAGTCAACAAATCGGAAATACTGTAAGTTTAAATCTAGGATAAAAACGGCGTTTATAAGATAAATCATGTGAATTTATTTGTAATATTTTAGCCATTTAACTTTCATCTCATCCATAACATCTACAAGGGTTGGTACATCTAAATTATTTAGAAAAGCCTCGGAAACGTTTAAGGCTATCTCTAGAAATCTACAAGAAGTTGGGGTGTAAACGCAACTCATGACATTAGCTGCATCACTAAAAACCTTTAAAACATTACAAATATTGCTGCAAGTTTTCCAAATATTTTCATCGTCAAGCATTGACTAAGGAACGTTTATTGAAGAAAACTCTTGTAAAAAAATTTGTAACGAACGGCTTCACCAAGTAATTTGTAAGTAGAGTTCCCACGAGTTACAATGTCTTTTGAAAAAGCAATTAGATGAACATTGTCAGCTGATATTACTGTTGTGCCAGCTACTAATACAACTGCTGATATTACTGCTGTGCAAGCTACTAATACAACTATTAGATAAAGCTACTTTAATGCATTTTAAGTTCCTAGAATATAGCCACCCTAGATTCTCTAGCCGCCCTAGAAGAGTTATTATTATGTCTAAGCAAGAGTTCTTTTTGTAATTATATATAGAGGCTTATTGCCCTTTAATAAAATTACTACTTCTTCTCTATTCACTCTCATGGTATCAGAGCTACTCCAGAGAGTTGCTTAATCTTTTCTGGCCGCCACCTTTGCCGCCAATTTCTCACCACTATAGTATTCTACCATCTATGGAGAAAACTGAAGAAACCGAGTTTACCACCACAAACTTCAATCGCTCAACTCTTTTTCCAATTCAAATGGCATATCGGCTCAACGGAAAAAATTACCGTATTTGGGCTGAAGTTGTTTAAGGCATCCCTCACCGGAAGTGACAAGGATGACCATCTTTTTGTTGATGCTCCTGCGATGACAGATCCCACCTTTAAGCTATGGACTCGTGAAGATTCAATGTTCAAGTCATGGCTGTGGGCTTCCATGGATTCTAGTATCGGATCCAATTGTATATTTCTTCCAAATGTTAAAGACATTTGGAATTTTCTGAAGCGTTCTTATGGAAAGGCTCAAGATGAGGCTTCTCTTTTTGAGCTTTCAGTAAAGGTTTTCTCCACCAAACAAGGTTCCATGTCTGTTTCTGAATATGCTACTGTTTTACAAAATCTTTGGCAGGAAATTGATTTATCTCAATTCTAAAAGATCCTAATGAGCAAGAATTGCTGCGTGTTTCTGTTAACCGCAACCGTTCATACATATTCCTTGCTGGATTGAATCCAGAATTTGATCAAGTGCGAATTCAAGTTATGGGCAACAAACCTCTTCCATCCTTGGAAGAAAACGTTGCAACCATTCGGATGGAGGAAACCAGGCGAAGCATTATGCTCTTTCTACCCCATGCTAAATCTGAAAATATGGCATTATTTTCGAAAACGGGAAAGAAAGACATTAATGATTTATAGTGCACCCATTGCAAGAAATTCAGGCACACAAAAGAGAGATGTTGGTAACTTACAGGCAGACCTCCCAACCGAGATTGGGGAAAGAAGAATCCTTCTAATTTCTCAGTTGAGCCCTCTAGTTCTCAACCAAAGGCCCATACCGTTGCTGCAACAACTTTGTCCTCTCCTACTGAAATGATTGCTGAGATAGAATGCTTGCAGAGCATGTTGAAGGCTCTTCAAGCTCCTCCTGGTTCCATTAATTCCGAAACTCTAGCTCTCACAGGTAAAAAAAATCCATTTTTTGACCAAAATTGGATTTTGGACAGCGGTGCAACTGATCATATGACAAATGATCGTTCTTCTCTGACTTCATATCACCCATTTTCTTGTCAAAAACAGCTTATCACAGCAAATGGGACCTCTACACCTATTTTAGGAAGTGGAATCATTAATACATCTTCCTCTTTTTCCCTATCTGATGTTCTATTCATACCCACTCTCTCATCTAACCTCGTTTCAGTTATGAAACTTATTCATGACCTAAACTGTATTGTTGTTTTCTCTTCTTCTGGTTGTGTAATACATGAATCGGGCTCGAGGAAGACGATTGGAGTTGGTAGAGAGAACGGGGGCCTTTACTTCTTAGAGAAACCTCATGCTACTACCCACCTAAGCACCACCCTTGAATCTTATTTTTGGCTTCAACATTGTCGCCTTGGTCATCCATCTATTTCCCTAATGAAGCACTTGTTTCCTAATTTATTCACTGGTTTAAAGTCAGAATGTCTTGTTTGTTCTACTTGTGAGAAGGCCAAACAAAAACGAGTCTCGTTTCCTATTAGAAATAAAATATGTATTCTACCTTTTGAATTAGTTCATAGTGATATTTGGGGACCTGCACCGGTGAAAAATATTAATGGGGCTTTATTGTTTCTTACCTTAATTGATGATTGCACAAGGGTGACTTGGTTGTTTCTTCTTAAGCATAAATCAGAAGCTAGTACCATTATCCCAGCCTTTTACACCATGATTCTCAATCAGTTTGGTAAATCCATCAAGCGCATTCGATATGATAATGCTAAGGATTATTACAATCAGACTTTGTCATCTTTCTTCATCTCCAAAGGTATTATTCATGAGTCTTCTTGTGTGTATACACCTCAACAAAATGGTCTTGCTGAACGGAAAAATGGTCACATTCTAAATGTCACTAGAACTGTCGTGTTTCAATCCAATATTCCGAAGTTTTATTGGGGAGAAACAGCCCTCACAGCTGTCTTTCTGATCAATCGGACCCCTTCTAAAACACTGCACTACCAAAGTCCTATAAGCCACCTTCAAACTTTCTTTCCTAAACTCTCGATCAACCATGGGTTAGAGCCTAGAGTTTTTGGTTGCACTGCTTATGTCCATGTTCATACTCCGTGTCGGGGTAAACTCGCCCAAAGCTAAAAAATGTATCTTCATAGGTTATTCCAATACCAAGAAGGGTTACAAGTTCTATTGTCCTCTTTCAAAACAGACATACGTTTCCGCTGATGTTACATTTGATGAAAACAACCCATTCTACAGCCCCCTAACTGTTCAAGTTCAAGATCTCACCTTCCTTGAATATATAGTTAGTACTGAACCACCATTACTGAACCATACCACCTCATTTCTGGATCCTATCACCACTGACCCAACATCACTTCCTAGTTGTACTACCACTGTTACTCCATTGGCTTCAGTCAACTCATCACTTCCATTGGATGAGCATATTTCCTCTTCAGTTGAAGATCACTTTGATCCTGAACCCATTCAACTACCTTCATCTCCAGCTAACCAAGCTCCACAAAATCAGCCAATAACCTCTCCAAGGTTCCACAAGACGTACTTCAGAAGGGTCCCCCCTTCTCATCACCCTCCAATTGTTGAACTGGGTCCGGTGACTGCTGTAGAACCAATCCTATTACAACCATCATCTGACGTTCCAATTGCTCTAAGAAAAGGTTCAAGGGCTTGTAAAAAAAATCCTCTTTATCCTATCTCTAATTATGCTTCTTTGGGTGTTTTTCTGATCATCATAAATGGTTTCTCACTAACCTTGATCAAATCAGAGTTCCTAAGAATGCACGGGAAGCTTTTGAATTACCCGAGTGGCAGCATGCAATGAATGAGGAAATGAAGGATCTTGAAGCTAATCACACTTGGGATATTGTGGACAAACCATCTAGGTATAACATTGTAAGTTGTAAATGGGTATTTGTTGTAAAGTATAATGCTGATGGTTCTTTGGCTAGGTATAAAGCCCGCCTTGTTGCTCGCGGCTTTACTCAAACTTATGGTTTGGATTACCAAGACACATTTGCTCCAGTTGCAAAGATGTCTACCATTCGTTTGCTCTTATCCCTTGCTACGCATTTTGATTGGAAATTATTTCAGTTTGATGTCAAGAACGCGTTCTTGAATGGGTACCTCAATGAAGATATCTATGAGTTTACCTCCAGGATTTTCATCTACATCTCCTGATCATGTTTGTAAGCTGCGCAAAGCCTTGTACGGACTGAAGCAATCTCCTCGTGCATGGTTTGGCCGCTTTCGTGGGGTGATGCGGTCTGCAAGGTATGTTCAGAGTCAGGGTGACCATACATTATTTACAAAACACTCCAACTCAGGGAGGGTTCGTATTATTCTTGTCTATGTCGATGATATTATTATGACAGGAGATGACTCTACTGAACAAACCCGGTTGAAGACCATATGACTAAAGAGTTTGAGGTTAAGGAGCTTGGTCAACTGAAATACGTACTTCTTGGGAATTGAAATAGCTAGATCTAGAAAAGGTATATTTATTTCCCAACAAAAGTATACCAAGGATATTCTTCAAGAAGAAGGAATGGAAAATTGCAAACCAGTAAGCACTCCTATTGACTATAATCAGAAAATTGGCAAGGCTGAAACTGAGGCAAAAGTAGACAAGCATTTGTACCGAAAACTGTGTGAAAAACTGTTTTATATTGCTCATACCAAACCAGATATTGCTTTTTCAGTAAGTGTTATTAGTCAATTTATGCAAGATCCCAAAGTTCCACATCTTCAAGCTGCATATAGGATTCTCAAATATCTTAAAGGCACTTCAGAAAAGGGTATCTTATTCACCAAGAGGAGCAAGCTCCAACTTGAAGCTTACTCGGATGCTGACTATGCTGAGGATATTGTCACCAGGCGTTCTACAACCGGATATTGTGTTTATCTGGGTGAAAATTTGGTTGCATGGAGAAGTAAGAAGCAAGGAGTTGTTGCAAGGTCAAGTGCTGAGGCTGAATTTCGAGCTGCTCATGGAATTTGTGAATTGCTTGAGAATCATCTTAAATGATTTAAGAATTGAGTGGGAAGATCCTATGAAGTTGTTTTGTGACAACAAATCTGCGATTAATATAGCCCATGATCCAGTTCAGCATGACAAGACAAAGCATGTATAGATAGACACTTTATCAAAGAAAAACTTGATGCTGGCATCATGCAAATCTCACATGTGCCCTCCAAATATCAGTTAGTTGATCTTCTAACCAAGGGGCTTCATCCTAGCCAATTCAAGTTGCTCACAACCAAGCTTGGTATGGACAATCTGTATAACCAAGCTTGCGCGGGCGGGGGGGGGGGGGGGGGGGGGGGGGGGGGTGTCAACTGATATTACTGTTGTGCTAGCTACTAATACAGCTGCTGATATAACTGTTGTGCCAGCTACTAATACAGCTATTAGATAAAGCTACTTTAATGCATTTTAAGTTCCTAGAATATAGCCACCCTAGATTCTCTAGCCGCCCTAAAAGAGTTATTATTATGTCTAAGCAAGAGTTCTTTCTACAATTATATGTAGAGGCTTATTGCCCTTTAATAAAATTACTACTTCTTATTTATTCACTCTCAAACATTATTAGTTAAACATAATGTTCTCCATTTTTTTTTCTCAAATCCGAGTTGTGCCAAATATGATCAATAACGTTGGTGATGAGGATTAGCATATTCGCTAAAATCTTAAGTCCATCTTGAACACTTAAGTTTAAAATATGATGCACATCTTTGATGAGTATAAGGAGTTTGCAAATATTGTCCCGCCCCCTCGACCAAATGGTTTACGGAGACGGTATCTGCAGATGCATTATCAAAATAATATGAAAAAACTTGATGTTGGAAATTAAATTATTGTAAAACCGTTTTTATCAAGCTTGCAATGCTTGGTGCATCATGTCTTGCATTGAAATGGAGAATCCAATAACACATTTATGCAAAAACAAATCGTTATCAATAAAATGTAAAGTAATGTCCATGTAAAAATGTTTTTGCGATTGTGTACTCCAAATATTACTACCAATGGATACTTGATGCTCAAAAGATGCCAAAATCGAAAGAATTTTTTTTTAGGTAAGATTTGGTTACTAATTTGGAAATGGTTTTGCGAGAAGTTGGTTTTAAAGAAGGTTGAAGATATTTAGTGTTATATGCTCTAACTTTTTCGTATCGAAAATAAGAAAATGGAAATGCATGAGAACATATAACTTCAATTAATCCTAAACTTTCTTCACTATGGTTATACATAAATAAAGGAGATTGAGATTGCGAGGAAAAAGATGCAAACCCGTGGGACAATTGTGATTGTCCTCGTAATATCCCTAGCTTTTCGGGATGGACATTTGTCATGTGCGTTTTTCCATAGCCATCTTTGATCCTCCACTTATACACCTTTGGACAATAGTTGCATGATACAATACTCGTCCACCAGCGGCCCTTCTTGTAATGCTTCGTAAAAATCTCAGATGTAAGCATTTTTGGTGGGGCTAGACGTCGTTGTGGTGGCATTTTGGTATTTTCGGGATTGTCAGGCATTTGAGTTTCACTTTCTTGGGTACTAGGGATAATTGAGAAGAGATGTGGTAACTTGTATTTGCCTTTGCCATTACGAGAATACGAGAGATGAATTCGAGAAAGAGGAGAGTTGAGAGACGATTCGAGAAAGACGAGAGGAGAGTCGAGCAAGACGAGATGAAGATGGTGTGGGATTTAGAGGAAGAGGGAATTAGTATTTATAGGAGATTAGAATTGAGTATTAGATAGATTTTTTATTTATTTATTTATTGTTTAAAAAAATAAAAAAAATAATTTTCCTCCTCTAACGGCTATATAGCCGTTGGAGTGGGCCCACCAACAACTATAATAATATAGCAGTTGACGGTCAACGGAACTGTTATGATACCGTTGCGTTCATCGCCCAAAACTTTTATAAAAAAATAAAATTTTTTTGTCTAAACCAGCAGTTTGGATGGTTCAAACCGCCAATTTAAATTTAAATTTTTTTATTTTTATTTTTATAGCAAATATAAACCATCTACTATATAATACTAAAGCAGAAGTAGATTTTGCCACATGTTATCACCACATTAAGCCACCTAGGATTTTGCCAAATGTCACCACCATATGAAGCCACATCGGATTTTGCATCTACTATATATAATACTAAAACAGAAGTGGCTAATGCCACATGTCATCACCACATTAAATTTCGCCACATGTCATCTTTATATTAAGCCATGTCATATTTTTCCACATGTCGTTTTCATGTTGTGCCATCTAATTATTCTATTTTTATTCTAAAAATATTATGTTGATATTAATGAAGATAATATATCCTAATTTAAGATATTGTGATCTTATATATTTAGAAAGACAATATACAATTAACGAAATTAAAAAATATAATAGACAATAAATATTGTCCAATGTATTTTTTATGCCACATTTATACCTATTTACCACTAATATTTATACGTGATATTTATACAAAAATACAAAAATATTCATTAATGAACTATTTTCTTATAAATTTTTTTAATATTGTTACGTATAGTTAGATGCACGATCATATTACTCACTTAATTTTTATTTTTTTTATATTTATAGTTAATTTTTTTACAGTAATATATCTATAAATAAAATCACAACTTCAATGTATTAATTTAAAACAGTTCCGTGCTTGGCACGGGAATTAAGCTAGTTTATCTTATTTACATTTAGTCAGCTATTTTTATTTTTATTTTATTTAGTTTCTTAGTTAAGAGAATGACATGAGATATGATATATAAAAAAAGATTATGACATAAACAAAAATAAATTTCTATATTTGACAAATATTATACTATTTGTGTGTTAGAAGAATAAATTATATAGATTTTTTTTAATTCAAGTTATTTTTAAACCAATATATATAATTGGTCATTTACTTTTTATATTTCAAATAATTGGATGTTTTGAATATAGATAAAATTCTTTGATATTTGTTAAATAGCATTTTATTTATTTATTTATTTTAATAATCAATTTATTTTATTTTATTAAAATATATTTTATTATAAAATTGACAAAGCAATTATTACAAAAAATAGAAATGCTGAACAAATATATTATAACCAATAAATATATTATATTATTATTCATATATCTTATTTAGGACAATTTTATAATAAGATAATTCTATATAATTATCTTTTAGAAAATTTTTAAATTTTAACAATAATTTTTTTAATTAGTTTAATATATTTTGTATCATACCGTGTAAGACGAATATTTTTATAATATATATTGAATATATATATATATAAATTTTTTCCTTTATTATTAAAAGAAATATATGTGATATATTATTGTATATATACGAATATTTTTATAATATATTTTGTATCGTACCGTGTAAGCCGGGTGCTAAGCTAGTAAACCTCCTAAACCAAAACCTACAAACTTAACGCAAAACTGCGCCAACGTCAAAGTTAAAAGCGAAAACCGAAAATCAGTGCGGTAGAGAAAATCGGAAAGAAGGGCTGCACCGGAGGCCACCCCCTTTGACTCTTTGACTCTTTGACCACCACTCCCTCCCTGCGACTCCATATCCGTTCCGACTGGTTTGGCACTTCAACTCCTTCTTCCAGTGTTCCTTTGTGGGGCGTGACCGGTTCGAGTGGTTTCGAGCTTCGACCGGTTCGAGTATTTTCGACTAATCGACTGGGTTCAGGAGTTCGAGTGGTGCGACTGCCATTGAAGGTAATACTTTAATCAGCTGTGTAATGAATTGTTTTAGTTTCTGAAGTTTTGTGCCCGTTTCGACTGGTTTAAACTTGTGAAGTTGTGGATTGTCTTTCGACTTTGAATTTCTGAGTTTTAAGACTCGATTGGTGTCACTGATTTTTGTTAAGGAAAGGAGGATAATGTAGTTTTGGAACAAAATCCCTTGGGTTTGGGTGCTCTTTACCCAGTTTAAAGGAGACTATTTGATTTGTCACCTCAACTCTATTGGCTACTGTAGGTCCTGTGATCAGCTCATCATAGTGAAGTAAGCTCCTGAGATCATCTCAGTTCTCCATTTCAGTGCTAACATATGTAAAAGTCTTCTTCACTTGGATGTGAAGAAGAGGAATCTCAGGATGAATCGTTCTGTTTCTCATTTCGTCAAAACTGTAAGTTTTGTTTATCCACCTTATTGTCTGATTCATCAACTTATTAGTAAGATGTGGGTTTTGTTTGTGTAGATATTGCGTTTGTCTCTCTCGTTATAATTCAGAAATTACTGTATAATTGTCCTATCATATTTGACTAGTGAGCTCAGAGTAGTAGTATATTTACCTTAAAGTTGTAAATCTTAGGCACGGAGGCTTTAAATATTGTCAGTATAATGCTTATATGTCTAACTAGTAAAATCTAAGCATACAAAGGCTATCGAACAGGTGCTCTGAAGACAAAATTCGTGCTATTTACAATTAAGTTCCTTGAATAAGCATATGAGTCCATACATTCGTTTCTGTTTGATTTGTGCTTGAGAAGTGAAAGTAAGATGATTTTATAATTTCAAGATGAAAGAGAAGAAGTTATATCCAACCTATCTTTGTAGATTCTAGTTCTAGTGTAATCTGAAGTTATTTTACTCTATTATACAGATACTATGCATTGTTGGAAAAAATCTCATCTTTTATCATGAATCAATTGTTAAAGGGTAAACCTTATGATGCTTCCTATTGTTTTCTTTGTTGACATTTTGAATATATTCTTAGATATGTCAACGGCGATTTCTTTTGAAGAGAAATTTCTCTGATCATATGCTCTCTCTATTTTCTCTTATCTAGGTCTGTATGAAAGACTGGTGGTTGACTAAAGCTGATAATAACTCTTCGGACAATACATTAGCTGTTGCTGGAGTTGAATCTTCCGGGTATTATACCTGTCTGTTCAGTACATTGCCAGATATATCTCATTATGTAGCTTCAGGTGTTACATATTTGACTTTATGCTAGCCATGCTCTTTGGAACTGTCTTACTGTGATTATTTGTTAGCATTTACTAATCATTGTTATAGATCTTATCAACCACTTCGCAGAGATGATTTTGCATTTGGTTAATTGTTAGCATTTATTGTTATAGATCTTACCAATCACTGTTGCAGAGATGATTTTGCATTTGCATCATCACAGTTATTTGCTGACATGTATGCTGCAGGCAACCGGCTGCAAGGGTCTTTTTCTCAGCACCAATTGTGGAAAGACTTGATCACTTCACCCTGAAGACAGCTGATGGGATATTTGTATTACTGAAGGGTCCTATAAACAAGAAACAAACTAAAGAGAATGGTTTTTCTGAAGAGGTTTGTCATACATTCAGTTTTCTGAACCCTTGCAACCTATGCTTCAGAATTAAGTTAAGATCTGTTTTTAAAATTTTATATTAGTGTTCATTCATGATAAGTTTGCTGCTAGTTGGTTCAGCATTGGCCTAATGCTAGATCCATCAGCTGTGCTGCTAAATTTTTACTGCTTTAGTTTGAATTCATGTGGAAAAGCTGTGTTTGTATAATCTTATGTTCCTGTGGGGAAGGATTGGATTTGCATGAGGGGGTTTGTGTCTCGAACAATTAGATTCATCCCTGACCTGATCTAGTGACTGGTCATCAATTCGGTATTGTCGGAGGTCTTCTTTCAGTGAATTATTAAATGTGTGAGATTGCTAAATAAATCTTGCTTCTTCTTTGATCTCTAAACAGGTTTTCAAATATTTCCTCATTGGCTTTCCTTCCAACTGGGAAAAATGTGCTGAAATTTTTTTTCGGCAAAGAAGTGTCTCTGAGGCTAATGCAGATGCTGACTTACTTTCAGGTTTTGCCGATTTTAGTCATTTAGGAGTTAAATTTAGTCAGATAGATGGGTTGCATGATTCATTTTTTATTTATTGGGAATGATTTGCATATAGTATGTCTTATTGTTATCAGAGCCAAACACTGTTACAAATATGGGAAAAGCTACCTTAAAGCAAAACCTTTGGAATAATCCAGACTTCAATAACAGACCTGAGCATCTTACAGATGAAGCCCAAGAAGCTATTACTGAGTTGCAGAATGATCAAAACATGGATTTTGTAGAAGGGACGGGTTTTGAGGAGGCTAGACCTGATGTTCAGAACCACATTGACGACAGGCATGAAACTGTTTGCTGCCAGAATGAAGATACATCTGTGAATAATGATTCACCTGATGCGAATGGAGATACATGTGTGAATAATGAATCACCTGATGAGAATGGAGATACACATGTGAATAATGATTCACCTGATGCGAATGGAGATACACGTGTGAATAATGATTCACCTGATGCGAATGGAGATACGTGTGTGAACAATGATTTACCTGATGCTAATGGAGTGAATAATGATTCACCTGATGCGAATGTTGGCTACATGGGAGAAAGGGTGCGATATTGTTTAAGAAACAGGGAGGTACCTTATTTTGGTTCGAAAGGAGTTTATAGAAGCAAAGATGTAAAGAATGTGGCTGAAGGGAAATCCTCTTCAATGGAACCCATGATAGGTATTAATACTTCTCCTATACCTTCAGTAGCATCTTTGGAGAAATCTCCAACCCCCAGCATGGTACCACTTTGTGACAAAAGTTCCAAAGAGAAGGCAGATCGTCCTCATTTTGAAGCAAGTGGAGGGGCTAATGATACCAATCGTGCAAAAAACATTGCCCCAAGCAGATGCATGTCAATATCAGGTGAAGCATTACTTGTTGACAATGACATGCATAGGTTGAAAGAAGCCCAGAAAATTCACAGAAATGATGATATGAACCCAATACCTCAAGATGCCTCCATGGCCAAGAACTTGATTTCAAATAACTCTGGTGGTGGGAAATCTTGTTGCTCACAGAAAAGGAAAAGGAGAGGGTCTGAAAGTAGGACTGCATTAAAGACAAATGTTACTACCAAATCCTCGTTGAAGAAAACTGGGGAAAATCTCCATGCATCTTCCATGTCTCTAACTGTTGGGGTAGCGCATGGTGGCAATAACATTGTGAGCCAGCGTGGTATGGGAGATGATGAAAACAAGAAGATGCCTTGCCGTCAGAGATCAGCAAGTCTAAATATTAAGAAAAGAAGCACCCGTGGGGATAGTAGATCACTGGAAACAAATGCTTTTTTTTCACCACAGGATGCAGACAAATCGAAAAACTCAACTTGTAACATTGGTATTGAAAAATCCCATGGAACAAAAGATAGGAAGCAAAGGAAAAGTTCAACTAGAACTACTGCAGATAATAACTGTCATGATTTAGCAAGTCCAACTTCTAGGACCTGTTCTTCAAAAGCTAGGAGTAACTCAAAAGCTGCTGCTGTTGAGCGAGAAAGTAAAGCTAGTCAAGAAAGCCTGCCAAAATTGGGGGCAAGGAAAAAATTGGATTACCCCCAAGAAGTGAGTTTTATCTTTTATTTGTTTTTATGAGAATTTCTGAAATTGTCCAAATGTAGTTCTACTCTCTGCTGAGTTGTTATTATAGTTCCATCAATTCCAGATCTTCTAGTATATATGTAACCTGTAGGGATGTTCCACTTGGCCCTTGACTTTTTTGTTTTAATGAAGTCTCTAATAGTCTAACCTATGATAATTGTCACAAAATAAGTCCTTGCATCAACTTTCCTTCAACCAGACATAAATGTCTTTTCCTTTGCTTTGGTCTTTATGTTTTCAGTGTCATTTCATATCAGTTCTCAACCAAGAGTTGTCTTAATGGTCCTTATCATCTAATCTATTGTTAAGACATTATGGGGAAGCTAATGGCTCAAGCAAATTTCTAAAAAAATTCATAGGTTAGAGACTTTACTAGGACTAATGACAGTTAGCAGCCATCATAGGGAGACTTTTCATGGTTAATGACCTAAGGTACAGTTTACCCATCTATAAAGATCTGAAAGCTGAAAAACAAATTTTAAAGTACTATTGGATGATAAAGTAGCCTCCTACCACTTCATGTTCCATTTGATTTAGTTCATTGGGACGTGTAGCTAATAATAATTTGTGTATCAGACAAGGGTGGTAAGTCTTTTTTTAGAGAAGCAAAATTGAAAAATTTTGAAACATTTGACAGATATTTTAGGTATTCATGCTCTCCAAATTATATTTTGTGCATAGTGGTCTCTCTTTGATTTGTAACCTGTTTGGAGTGTCATTCAGACAACTCCTACACCCAAGAGGCGGAATAATAAAAGCCCTACATCTCAAGGTTCACTGTTAAGGACATCTAGATCTGGTAAGTCTTTCATGCTTGAAGATATTTATCATAATTCTATTGTGTATACGTTTTGAAGACCTCAGATGTGCTATTATTTATTTGTGTAATGTTGTCGAGGAGTTTTAACCTGTATGAGTTCCAAAGCTATCTCAGTTTTGGGCTTGTACATCATATATGGAGGCCTTAATGACTTTTGATTTCGATGGTTAGTGTTTCTATACTGATCATTTTATCTTGTATTTTGACCTGATACAATTGCAGGGAGATTGCTTTTGCCTACCATGGAATTTTGGCGCAACCAATTGCCTGTTTATGATGCGGTTTGTTTAATGCTTGTGTTATTTAGTATGTCGTAGATATTGTGATAACATTTTTTGTAGCACTTAAAGGGGTGCATACTTGTGTGTTTTTCAGAACTAGTGTTTGGTTATCCATTTACTTGCACACTGTTATTTTAATATGCATCATGTTAATGATTTAAACTGAAAAATTCACGACTAGTTGATTACCTTTGAAATGTATATCATATGAATAAGGAGTTGACATGATATGATGCTTGTTAACTGTAGATTCATGTATGACTCCTTAGTAAATGCATGCAACTAGATAAACTTTGACTAGCTTTATAGATACTACTAATTTGTGAGGACTAGGGACTTATCCAAATGTGTTGCTGGTCAACCAATTTTTGGTTTTTATAGCTTTCTGATTTCTAGATCACTATTAGGATGAACATCCACCGGATTTCAGAATGCAAGTGGAAGAAAAACATAAGACGGAACATAACCATCAAAATATGATGAATTATTTACATAGAAGCATAGAAGGCTTTAGAAGCTCTAATGAAAGCTCCCGAAAATGTCTGCTAAACAGTCAAAACTTTTCATTATAATGCCGAGAAAGGAAGTTGAACCAACTTTCTGATCTTTTGAGGTTGTCCACTGGTCC
This sequence comes from Fagopyrum tataricum, assembly GCA_002319775.1. Lineage (NCBI taxonomy): Eukaryota > Viridiplantae > Streptophyta > Magnoliopsida > Caryophyllales > Polygonaceae > Fagopyrum > Fagopyrum tataricum. The sequence goes on along the minus strand of CM008283.1, from coordinate 30,384,387 downwards.
ATAATTAAACTAGATTGTGACACATCTTGAAATGGATACTGGAATCTGGACTAATGTGCAATCAGTATTAACTATTAACTATATAAGATTGACTGGTTCTCAGTTGTCCCTACTTCAATCTAGTTATATATTAAAGCACTCCAGTGTTTCCTATATAATATGGATGGTACTGATTCTATGGTCCTCGAATGAATTCACTGTTTTTTTCGAATTTTAGTGATGGATCTTTTGCTTTTGTGCATCATCATGATACATTTAGTTGTTAGATCAAGCAATCTGATAGGCCACATTCTGAGGATTGTTAATCCTTAATATTTTCATACACTCATGAGTTTCAGTTTCTCCGTTCATGGTTGGTTGTAACTAAGAAAATATCTAACTTGTTCTTGCCATTTTGTACATCTTCAGGATCATGGAATATCTGGAATATTGGAGGGTTCAACTATATTGAAGGTCAAGACTCCGAGAGGCCGTTCAGGTTAGTGATCAAATTTCTGAAGGCTAGGCGTTGACATGGCTGAATATTTCATGAACATCTTTAAGTTGTGCATGCTTGTTTAAAATTTGAATTGCTTTTCCCTTGGGTTCATGCTGGCTTATCTCTTTCATATCTCAACTTTGTTTCACTGTGTATTACTAAAGTTGTTTTTATGAAGAAAACTTGCACGACTTCACATTGTAAAGATTTAGCTAAAAACTTACCTTTTCAACTTATTTTAGAATTCACGAAATCTGGAACTAAAATAAAATAATGTTCCTCTTCGTTGTAAGAACAGTATGTTGTTTTTTAGATAATTTTTTTACATGGAGCTTGTTTAAGGGGTTATGGATGTTGCATCCATCTTGCATAGTTGTGAAACATGTTCTGAAACTTGCATGTTTAAATTCTTACTTGAACAGTCTGTTTGTTCGCGACATTCTTTGTTGTCAGGTAGGATACCTGAAAAACAAGCGAGGTTATGAGTTGTGAGATAGTTTCCCAAGACATAGCTGGTTGAGGGTTGATGCCTTTTGAGTATCGGCAAAGGTAAATATTTTAGTGGTAACACATTTTGGTACTATAGGCTGTACAAAAGCTACCTGGAAATTATGTGAATTCCAGCACACAAACTTGTGTTTTGAATCATTATCCCTTAGTAAGGGGTGTACAAATATGATTTCTAAGATTCAAACACTATCTCTTGACGACTATGTTCGAGTTTTAGAAGGGCTTTTTGTTTCTGTTCAGACTTTCTATCGCTCAGGCAGTTACTTCTCTCCGGCTAAGGCTGTGGGATTGGGGTGGTTGATTCGCGGGTGTGTGCTACTGCTACTATTTTAGAAGGGCTTATCTCATTGGATTCTATTCCGGTTGGAATCGAGACAATCCTATAGTATACCTGTTAATGTTTACACAAATATTTGTTTATATCTTGATAATTAAGAAAATAAAAAATAAAAATTTAAGGTCATCCATTATAACACGAGAATTGGTTACTTGCAAATCCACCAAGAACCCCTTAGCCTTATTTAAATATTTTGAGAAGTCAAGCAACGAAGAGACAAAAAGAAAACACGACTGATATTTTTTATGTCGGATAGGACAAAATTGTCATTTACTCATCCTACCATAGCCGCTGCAAAAGTTTCACACAAGTGAATCTACCTAACTTAGGAGATGTTCACACAAGTGAATCTACCTAACTTAGGAGATTTACGTCACAAGTGAACCTATATACAAGCTTTTGGGTAACATCCTCAAACCAGTAATAACATCCTCAAACCAGTAGACTTATATATTATGTTCACATAGTATCGTATTGTCGTTGTGAGACATTTCCACACATCTCAACTAGGGATGACAATCTCACCCGCAACCGATGGTCATCTGATAACCTTACCAGTCGAATGGTTGAAAACCCAATAATATGTGGTTGGAATGCGGGCGATGGTTAATCGGTTGATAGTTCGGTTCCGATTTAGGTTAAGAAAATTAAAAAACCATCACCCGAACCACTACCCGAGCCACCACCCGACCCGACATTCACCCTAACTATAACTAAAAATAAAATATACTTTTAAGTTTTTAATACAAACTCTAAGTTAGGATTATGCGATATTGTTTTTACTAATTTTCATTTGCCCCTCTTTCCTTCGGACTCGAAAGGGAAAATACGTTCCCTGCTCAAGTCGCTCTTTCCGACTTTTAACGGTGAATTATTGATGATGCTTATAATAGTTTAATCGTTGAACATTGATGTATCACTACCATACTTCTTGTTTTCGTTTTCTAAATTCCAACAATTTTTGTTTGAAACAATATTATTCATCACTTATGAAAATAAAACAAAATTCCAACAATTTTTGTTTGAAACAATATTATTCTATCACTAATGAAAGTGATAGAAAATAGTTAGCAACTTAGGGCTTGTTTGACTTTAATTTCATAGAATTGTGATAGTTAGCAACTTAGGGCTTGTTTGACTTTGATTTCATAGAATCGAGAGTGGAATGAGAATAAACCATTCTAAAACTCGTTTTTGGTAAAAATTGGAATGAAAATCCAAATATTTTCATAAATAGTAATTACAAGTTTAACTCGTAGAGTGAACCCGAAAAAAACCCCGACCAATCCTATCAACCACGGTTATGGTTTAAGATGAAGAGGAGCTTGGGTAGGTAATGGTTCGGTCGGTTTTGCGAGACTGTTGATAGAAGTAATACAATTGAAATATTATACATACTCACGAGGCTTCATAATCCTACCATAACCACCGCAAAAAACAAACAGAATTGCAAGCAATGCGCCCATCAAAGATAATACAAAGAATCGCTTCATACTACCTCCCGTTGACCGACTGATTTCTGCTTCTGCAGCAATCGCAGAAGGTGTGCTTCTGAGATTCATTCTTAACCGAGTGAAGCTCGACATTCTCTCGAATGCTCGGTTTACCAAAGCACTTTCAGCTGCGGATGCAGGAGTAGTCGGGATGGACTCAACAAAGGACCACAATCCAGAAGTGTACCACTTATCATCTCCTTCAACTCCTTTACCATTTTCGTTTTCGTTCCCACCACATTCATCACCTGAACATATAAACTATTATAGTAGCAAAAACTACACCAAACAAAAATCTATAGCATGCATCATTGATTTTATCTTTGCTGTAGTGCAACAACACAGTTATGCACACACATGATTAAAAATGAACATCCTAAAATCATCGCATGAAATCCTAGGTTACGGAAACAACATTGGTATACCTGCAGCTGAAAAGGGCACAACCTCTTCCTGGTTCAAGTTAACCATTTCACCAGCTGTAACTTGACCGACTGATCCAAGTTCACGAAGAAACATTTCTGAATCATAGTAAAAATCAAGCTCACTCAATCCACCAACTTCGCCCCATTGCGAGCTATCAGGTTGTGGCATTACTCCAACTACATCATTTGTAATTTCTTGACCAAGAAGATCATCCATTTCCAAGAAATCCTCCTCGCTTACATGATGCTCCAGGTTAGTCACACCAGTAGATGTCAAATCATATGCTTCAGGCAATGCCACGTCCAAAGTGCCTCCTACAATTTGTTGATTGTAAGAAGGAAGAATGTTACACAGATCGAAATCTCCAGCTTTTCCATAGGAAGTCTCTGTCATACTACTTTGAGCACCTTCTTTACCAAAGACCTGAGGCACGCAAATAACTATATTAATAAGATTTTGCACTTCAAATAAACTAACTCAACAGAAGAAATTTCATTATCACACAGCTATCAATAGAGAATGCATAAAATTAAGCAGGTGACAGATACGTGAATGACAATTTAATCGCCGAGCTTATAGAAGTTAACTTGGGTAGTTCAGAGAATCAGCTTAGCAACCTTCCAATAAAATCTTGTAAATCAAGTTCAAAACAAAATGTTCTGGATAATATATCACAAAAGCTTGACTGGAAAAAATCATTTTCTCAAACTTTATAATTTTCATGGAAAAAACAGAATTCAATCTTATGCTGGCTTGAAAATATCAACGGTCTCAAAAAGAGATTATCTTCAAAGTCTAAAACAAGAGCAAAAGAAGGTACTTTCAATAGAGAATGCATAAAATTAAGCAGGTGACAGATACGTGAATGAAAATTCAATCGCCGAGCTTAGCAGCATTCATCGGGGTTTCTACTGATACATAATTACAGCTTATAGAAGTTAACTTGAGTAGTTCAGAGAATCAGCTTAGCAACCTTCCAATAAAATCTTGTAAATCAAGAACAAAACAAAATGTTCTGGATAATCTATCACAAAAGCTTGACTGAAAAAAAATCATTTTCTCAAACTTTATAATTTTCATGGAAAAATCAGAAATCAATCTTATGCTGGCTTGAAAAGATCAACTGTCTCAAAAAAAGAGTAGCTTACTTGCGGGACTGCACACTGGAAGTCCTCCATATGATTTTCTAGTTCAGGTTCATCAACAAGTTGTTTCATGAACTCTTCAATATCATCCCACTGAACTAGAGGTTCTTCTTTGGGCACATCTGCAGATTCAGTGTAGTTACCAAGTTCTGTTACCTCATTATCATTCCAGTCCTCCTCCCTAAATAGGGCTCCATACTGTTCCCCATTTTTGGGTCCAGGGCCACTCTTCTTGAAGACTTTGTACAGAACATAGTAACTCTGAAAAAATGAAGAGGAAAACTATCATCAGTAATCATAAAAGGAAGAATGTTGTGAAGAAAAGCAGCAATTGAAGCTACAAACCTGGACATCCTCGCATTTTATAAGCTCACTTTCTTCCAATATGTATTCATGCATTACCCAGTCAGTGCGTTCTCCGCTAGGTGCACGACCTTTGTAGAAAACAAGAGTTTTCTTTATCCCAACATTTCTCGAATTGCAAGTGACTGTTCGATCCTTCCCAGTTGCTTTCCAGTAGCCATGTCTTGTAGCTCTGTTTGATCTTGATCCATTTGGGTACTTTCTATCCCTGGGACTGAAAAAGAACCATTGTCTATCACCAGTCTTTAGAATGGACAGACCTGCATGATTTACAAAAAGACAGTGATGAAGCAATCTAATCACAATTTTTCAAGGTAAGAGATGCCAAATGATGTTTAGTAACACCAAGTACAGACATTGCAAATGGATAAGTGAAAAACTTGGAAATTGTATGCAAGTCAGATGGTACCAATAGACTATCCAAAAACAACAGAATATATGCCTGTATATCAAATAACTAGCACATATCCAGTAAACCAATACTCTCTCGGTAAACAATTATGAGTTTCGAAGAAAACCTATATCCATCACTGTGGATCCCCTTTCTCTTTATCTTCCCATTTACCCTAGAACCTCAAACAACGGCTAAATTTACTACTTCCACACTTAAATTCCCAATAATACCATATCAACGATATCCAGCTATCAGGCATGCATTAAAAATTACTAAAAAATTGGGAACAGAAAACGAAGACCTAGATTGTTCTATGAACGATCATACAAAAAAAAATCAACAAATTGCAATATTTTTACACAATTAAATAATTACAAAAAGCAAATGTCTCAAAACAATGTATCAGAGCCCATGAAAAGTCAACGCGCAATTAACAAAGCAACCTAATTGAAAACTAGAGAAAGAAGGCAGGGAAGATCAAGATTCAACAGTGACGAGTATGAAAAAAAGGCTACAAAATCCAAAGGAGATAAGATTAAGATGGAACAGAAATGAACCATACCAGGCAACTCCTCCGGATCCCACTTGTAAACATCAATCTCGCGAATGACATCAAGCTTCAATTTGCGATGGCAAATCTTACGCTTTAGATAATAAACTACTAATTCTTCGTCCGTGGGATGAAATCGAAATCCAGGGGGCCATTTTTCCTCCAAATCCGCAGTCGCCACTTTCAAAGACATGAGAGAATGCGTTTCCGATTCTTTAAGAAATCACAGAAATATCAAACGGCGAAATAGGGTTAAAAGAGAGGCTACCGATTCAGGTGAACCAGTTTTTGGCATCCACAAAACCCTAATTGGCCGGAGAAAGATAATGAGTTTGATGACTTGATGAGAAATGGGGTGTAGAGATGAGGTGAAAAGAGAGAAAGATAATGAGTCTGAGCGTAATGGTCAAATTTGGCTAATCCAATGCAGTGACACTAATAATATATTTTGAATAAAATAATGGGAAAGAAAGCTTCGGAAGGAAGACACGCTCCTTCCTTATTTTGGACAACAAATCCGAACAATCTCAGCCGTTGATTAAAATTTTACAACAATAACAATCATTTATTGAAAATCACCTGCTTGAAAATGAAATCGGCCAAAATACCCTATCATGTTCAAAATTGTATTTGAAACAATTGTATGTTTATTTGGGTATCAGGAGATGAGAGTTGTAGACATATAAGTAGTTAATAGTATTTTTGTTGATATCTATTTTAAATAGAGTTTTGTAATTAGTAGATAACTTAATTTTGTAAAGTAAAAAATTAAAATTATTGATTTAAATTAAATTTTAAATTTTTTTTCTTTACAAAATCAAATTAATATATTAATTACAAAAATTAAATGCAATATCAATTGATAAACACGATCATGGTCTGTGTTAGATTTTTTTACCGGGTTTAATTATAATTTTGAGTTGATAGTAATTTAAAAACGAGATTGATATTTTATATCTCATATTTTTTAAGATTTTTTTTTATTTACAAAACTTACATGATTCAAAACAATGCAAGACATTACATGATAACAAAAATTTGTAATGTTAGTTATTTTATTGTTAAAATTTAAAAACAAATCACACAATATAAAAATACCAAATTAATAATAAGAATAACTCTTGTGTTATTTCTGAAAAATAATAAAAGGTTCACACCAATAATTTTACTAAAAAATGCGCTTTTGTATGTGCATATACTTAATGATGTGCAATTTAAAATCGAATTGGACATGTTTCTATGGTCCGGTCCACGATTCTTGTTTTTATGATTTTAGTTTATCAAGGCAAGGGCTTACAAAAATACAATGTGGATCTGGTAAATTTTTGGGGTGATTTTAAGAGAAAAAAAAACATATATTGTGAATAGTTTGTTTGATTTTCCCATATAATGGTAATTTAAAACTTTACCCCAACAATAAAAATGTTCTTTCTATCAATACTTATAGTAGATTTTTTTCAAGTATGATACAAGTAGTTTTTGATTTGTTTTTAGAAAAATAGTTTATAGAAGAAACACACCAATTAAAACTATTTGTGTTGGAAAATACACTTTCAAATAATATTTGATGCTTTAAATGTCCAAATAATACTAAAATTATATAACTACTTATATGTCCACAACCCTCACCTTTTAATATTCAAATGACTCTAACTTTGTTTTATATACCCATATATCCACAAGTCTCAAACTCTAAATACCAATTTGGTATTTTGGCCAAATGAAATAGAAGATTTGTGTTGACATCAAGTCATTTATTCTCCCTTTGAAGAAGGGTTTTCTCGCTAACGCCGAAGCGTTTCTCCCAGTATTTGAAGAAGTGTTTTTTTTTTCTTGAGTGTTGGAATGCTGGTATGGAGGCCATTGATGAGGCCTATAAGAATTTGTCTCTTTCGGAAGTGGAGGGTACAATTTTAAAGATTCCGGTGACGGTTACTACCTCAACTTCTAGTACTTTCCCCCATGTATTGCCGGGAAGTTACTTTCGTCTACTCGTCCTAACGTTAATGCTCTGAAGAACACTTTTCTGCAAGTTTGGCATCCACAACATGGAATGGCCGTACGTGAATTGGGCAATGGAGTTTTGATCTTTTAATTCTTTCATCTCTCAAATATGAATTTTGCTCTTGATCACGGGCCTTGGTGCTTCGACGATTCATTACTACTTCTACGTCTGGTAGATGGCCATTGTCGGCCATCGGAGTTTACATTCACTAGGTTGTTTTTTGGGTGGTTGCACGTGACTTATCCCTAGGCCATAGGGGTCGGGTGACAACGGAGATTATTGGCAATCATTTGTGAACTTTCATAGCAATGGATGATACGGACTTCTTGTCGATGGTTGGGAACTTACGCATACGAGTGGAGATTGATGTCCTAAAGCCCCTTGTGCGTTGTGTTACACTGTCTTTTAGGGATGTTCCTCAAACTTTTGCAATACAATATGAGTGCCTTCCGCTTTTCTGCTTTGCATGTGGTTTGATTGGGCATCTACTAAATAATTGCCCTACTGGACCAATTGATACTCCACTATTTGGCCATGGTTGTGTACTTTTCCTCCGCGAGGGAGATACAAGCCATCATTGAGTCAACTTGATAAGGAGAGACAATGGTTTGACAAGTTTCGTTCAAGGACAACAACCATTTTGCCTGACTCTTTAGAGAACTTGTTTCCACAATCATCCTCTCCTTTGGTTGCGGACCCAATTGTTTCACCTGTATCCACATCTCCTCGTGACGTTTGTGGGAAGCGTAAGGAGGATGTCCTGCATGGGTGTGATGTCATAAGTTCTGATGTGCTAATGCTTACTGATAGAAAGAATCGCAAGTTTGTATCTCCACAGGGAACTGTTGCTTCTCCAGTAGCGGGAATGGGCGATCCCCATTCTCGCGAATCGCAATGAAAATATACGGTTGGTATTGTTGCAGTTTGGGCAACCGCAACACTATTGCCACTCTCCAGGGTTGGATACGGAGAGATAGCCCGTCCATCGTTTCTCTGATGGAAACTAAGATCTCTACTAGAGATCTTGATGATATTATGCAACGGTGTGGTTATGTATCGGGATTATGTGTAGGGAGTGTTGGCTGATCGGGTGGATTAGGTCTTTGGTGGAAGAATATTGATGTTCGTGTTGACTCCTATTCCCAAAATCATATTTTAGATCATGTCGCTGATAGCCTGACAAGGGGTGAAGTGGTCGAGTGGGATTTCGTTGGCCTCTATGGATTTCCTGAACGCCACAACAAATACAAAACTTGGGAGTTGATGTCTTCTCTTGCTTCGAGTAGGGCTCACCCTATTGTTTTCCTTGGCGATTTTAATCAAATATTATCCTCTGATGAGAAGTAAGGGGGTGCTATACCTACAGGAGCCGATATGCAAGCTTTCCGAGATTGTATTGACGCCTTGACTTTGCTGGATATGGGTTGTTATGGAGGTACGTTTACGTGGCAGAGAGGCAGAAGTGAGGGAACAATTTTACGTGAACGCTTGGATCGAGGCTTATGTACACATGACTAGTATTCTCTGTATCAACAGGGAACGATCTCTTGCTTTTCACGATGACAGTCAAATCATGTGTAACACCCCAAATATGTAGGACTCGAGGTGCTACTGGGCTAGGATCCTGACCCTAGCCTGACAACAAGTTCACTGAATCTTACAACAAGACACAGATAGATTAAAACAAAATACAAAACCGATATATATATATATATATATATATATATACATATCAAAAGGTAATACAAAGTAACCGCTGAGTACAAAATCAAAGTATATATCCGTACAACATAAAAACCCCATAACCCACGATATCGCCCAAGTGTATGGAGCCCTCAGCGGATCACCCCTCTGGATCATTGTGCAGCTCTCCTAACCTGCAAAGGATCTACAACACGGTATAAAACCGTTAGCTAACCATACACATATATATATAGAGATGCAAGAGCACAAACACACATCAGGAATCATAACACATCATCATGCTTCCACAAATTTACCCGGTTTATTATCTTTATAACGTCAATCACTCAAATAGTATATAGATCTGCATATGAAAATATGTGACACGAGGTATGTATATAAACCTCGCCTCTACGTGCAATAGCTAGCTGGAGTGGTATCAGCGCACCTTCCCGTATACCATAAGGAGTGGTCAGTGCCCTTCCCGTGTACCAGATCTAACTAGCTTACAGAGAACTTCCCAGACTCCACTACGGGATGAAAGGTAAGTTGTCACAGCCACTACAATGGGCGGTCAATATAACATAGGTCGGTAATGAACCATATCGCATGCTATAAAACATATAACAAACACCACTCATGCATACATCCAATATAAGGATGGTAGCTAAGTAAGTCCTATGGACTTACCTCAACCTCAGTAGTAGTCTAACTACGATCAACTCTCAACCTGGTCCACTCCAATCTGGAGGACAACACTGCCTAATAACAAGGCATAACAATATATCAACTCATATCCATCAAAGGGGTCACACCTAGACCCAAGGGATCCATAAGGATCATATCCTAACTCATAAACCTCAAAGCCATAACCGGCATAAACGATATCATACTCATCATCATTCTAACCTCATATACGTACCTAGCATGCTACTAACCCGCTCATACTAGGAAAGGAAAGGATCTACCTAACTCTAGGTAGACCCGGGACAAGACGCACCTGCGTGACCAGAGAGATGCAGGGGCGGAGTAAGGCAACCCGCAGGTGCGGCAAGGCTCAGCCGCAGGCGCGGTGACAATGGCCGCAGGCAACGCAGGCACGGCGCAGGCACGGTGACACAGCTTCCGCAGGGGCGGCGGCTTCTAGGCGCGGGGGCGGCGACAGTGCAAAACGTAGCCCCGCGAGTCCTCTTTCACTCTTCACGTGATCAAATCACGTCTCTTTCATTCCAAAATCACACACATGCATATACATACACATACTAACATCAATCTATATCCAATTCATCTCCAACAACACTATGTCCATCAAAATAGCATGGAGGAATAACATCTCCAGCTGAATCCTAAACGTATCACAATAGCATGGAGGAAAGAGCCATCTCCATCTATAAACAATAATCATACTAGCACAACAAGATCTAATAAGATCATATATCACATCAAACCTAGTATGACAATAAACACATCATAGCATATAAGCATATAAGTAGATAAGACTCACCAAGCTAGTACTAAGATCTACTCGGTGATCCTACTGGTGTACCTATCTCGGCATAGAACTCTGGATAGTTCCTCTGGATACTATCCTCAGTCTCCCATGTAGCCTCCTCAGGTCCTCGTCTCGACCACTGTATCCTCAACATAGGAATGTCCTTCGAACGCATGAAATACAGGGTGAACACCCTCTAATCTCGGAGGCAAGGCTAATCTGTAAGCTGCACTCCCAACCCGATCCAGAATCTCGAACGGTCCGACATATCGGGGACTCAACTTTCCCTTAATGCCAAAACGCCTAACACCTCGTGTCGGGGACACTCTCGGCCACACATGGGCTCCAACTCTGAACTCTAGAGGTCTACGCCTCGTGTCAGCATAAGACTTCTGACGGCTCTGCGCAGTCAGCATACGCTCTCTGATCAATGCTACTCGAGCCATATCATCCTGAATCTGATCAGGTGTTAAACCACTGACATTGCTCTCCTCATCCCATCATAACGGGGTACGACATCTCTGTCCATACAGTGCCTCATATGGGGCCATCCCAATAGATGCATGCCAGCTATTGTTGTTGGAGAACTCAACAAGTGGGATGTGATCTGTCCACACTTGTCCCCAATCCAACACACAAGTTCGCATCATATCCTCCAACGTCTGAATGGTCCTCTCTGACTGACCATCTGTATGAGGATCAAACGCAGTCGTGAAGTGCAAACTCGTCCCCAGGGCAGTCTGAATCTACTGCCAGAATCTCGAGGTAAATCGTCCATCTCTGTCTGAGACGATCGTCCTCGGTACACCATGGAGTCTCACTATCTGCCTAGTGTACTTCTCAGCTAATCTGCTCACTGGCCACGTCTCCCGAATAGGAATGAAACGTGTCGTCTTCGTCAATCTGTCTACTATGACCCAGATGACATCAAAACTCCGGCTCAGCCTCAGTCCAGTCACAAAATCCATGGTGACGTCCTCCCACTTCCTCTGTGGAATAGGAAGTGGATGGAGCTCACCTCCAAGTCTGAAATGCTCAATCTTGACCTGCTGACAGGTCGCACATTGTGCCACAAATCTGGTCACATCGGGCTTCAGCCCTCCCCACCAATATATACGTCTCAAGTCCTGATACATCTTACTCGTACCTAGATGTACAGAGTAAGGTGTACAGTGAGCCTCCTGTAAAATCCTCTGGCGTAAATCCGCATCAGCGGGGTACACAGACGCGACCGCGGCGCCTCAATACTCCATCTGCTCATAGCAGGAACTGTGGTGCCTCATCTCGAGACATCCTATCTCGTATCCTCATCAGTGTCGGGCAGGTCTCCTGCTTCTGTTGAATCTCATTCAACAGATCAGGAAGAACCTCTAAAGTACTCACTCGGGCATCCTCATCAGGAAACTGGATGTCCAACTCTAACCAGATCAGCTCTCTCTGTAACTGAGACTGTACTGTCAATCTCGCAATCGCCTGCTCTCGAGGCGTCTTCTTGCTCAGGGCGTCGGCGACAACGTTCGCCTTTCCTGGATGGTACAGAATCTCCAGATCAAAATCCTTGATCAACTCAAGCCACCTACGCTGGCGGTTATTCAATTCCCGTTGCGTGAAAAGGTACTTCAGACTCTTATGGTCTATGAAGATCTGACATGTAGCACCATACAAGTAATGTCTCTAGATCTTCAGTGCATGAACTACCGCTGCCAACTCTAGATCATGAGTCGGGTAGTTCTCCTCATACGTCTTCATCTGTCTAGACGCATATGCTATCACTCTGCCCCGCTGCATCAATACACATCCCAAGCCTAGCTTGGATGCATCACTGTATACCACAAAATCCTCGGTACCCTCTAGCTGTGCCAAACTAGGAGCAGAAGTTAGACGTCTCTTCAGCTCCTCAAAACTCTGCATACACTGATCAAACCAAACAAATCTGGTAGTCTTCCTCAGTAGACTCGTCAGTGGACGGGCAATCACAGAAAATACCTCCACAAAGCGTCTGTAATAGCCGGCTAGGCCAAGGAAGCTACGTACTTCCTTGACGTTCGTCGGTGTAGTCCAAGCTGCTACTGCTTCAATCTTGGCAGGATCCACCTTGATTCCTTCAGCTGATACAACATGACCCAGGAATGCTACCTTTGACATTCAGAACTCGTACTTAGAGAACTTAGCATAAAGTTCTCTATCTCGTAAAACCTGCAACACAGTCCTCAGCTGTCCTGCATGCTCCTCTTTGCTGCGAGAGTACACCATAATGTCATCTATGAAGACCACCATAAACTGATCCAGGAAGTCGATGAAGATACTGTTCATCAACTCCATAAAAACTGCGGGGGCATTCGTAAGCCCAAATGACATCACTACAAAATCGTAGTGGCCATATCTGGTCCGGAATGTTGTCCTGTGTACATCCTGCTCTCTCACCCTCAGCTGGTGATATCCTGAACGCTGGTCAATCTTGGAGAATACTGTCGCTCCCTGAAGCTGATCTAACAAATCATCAATACGAGGCAATGGATACTTGTTCTTGATGGTCACCTTGTTCAGCTCTCTGTAATCTATGCACAATCTCAACGATCCGTCCTTCTTCCGTACGAAGAGGATAGGTGCTCCCCATGAGGACACGCTAGGGCGAATGAAGCCCTTCTCAGCCAACTCCTCAATTTGCTTCTTCAGCTCCAGCATCTCGACAAGCGCCATCCGGTATGGGGCCTTCGAGATCGGTCTCGTACCAGGCTCTAACTCAATACTGAAATCCACACTCCTCTGAGGCGGCAAACTGGACGGCTCAGCAAACACATCCGTAAACTCACATACCACTGGGATATCCTCTAATGCTGGACTCTCCCCCTCCATCATGGCATAACACCAGAAGGCCTCACAACCCTGTGCAATCAGTCTAGCTGCCCGTATCACACTGATAATCGTGCTTGTCTTTCCAAGGTCTCAACCTCGGAAAACCTCTATCTGAACTAACTCGGTAGAGAGGGTAACAGTCCTCCTACCTACATCTAAGACTGCAGAATGTCTATCCATCCAATCCATACCTAGAATGACTTCTTCATGCTCTAATGGCATGACAAAGAAGTCAACTAGTAACACACGAGTCCCTACAGAAATGGGACAACCATGAATCTCACGGGTACCTCTGACCCTACCACCATCGGGTAACCCTATAATAAAGGGCATCCCCTCAACCGTATCTAAACTCAAACGTTCTACACAAACATCATAAATAAAAGAATGCGTAGCACTAGTATCAAATAAGACTCTAACATGTAAACCATGAATCAGAATGGTACTTGTAGTAGTCGGTGCAGCTGGCTCCTCTGCACTCCTAAGCTCAAAGACTCGACCCTGTGGTCCTCTGGTATCAGTGGTGCTCCCACCACGACCTCTGCCTCTACTCGGTCCAAGAGCAGATCCCTGAGTCGTAGGGCGATCTGGGACCCTCTGTTGACCCTGTATTTGTTGCTGCTGAGGTGGCCTCTGCCCACCTCCCGCTACACTGGCAGGAGAAGAACCCTGCTGAGATGAAGCTCCGCCCTGTCGGCAGTAAACAGCTCTATGATCCTGCCTACCACAGGTGTAGCAAGTCACTAGTGGCCTCGTGCACTCAGGCCTCATATGTCCTGGATCACCACATTTAAAACACTGACGTCCCTTATCTGCAACCGGTGCAGATGAGGGGTGACTCTGGCGTCTCTGACCTCGCCAAACACTAGCAGCACCACCAGTACCACTAGTCTGCCTTGTACGCTGCCTCTTCTCAGACCCTCCGGTTTGAGATGCTTTCCTCTGACCAGTTCGCTCCCTCTCATAGTCGGAAGCTCTGTCCTGATAATCCATAAGAGTCTCACAATGAAATCCCTCCATGTAGGTCCGGGTAGTATCCCTCAGTCATGGGGAAGACAAATATACATGCTGATCTGCAAGAGGTGCAGCTGGACCCAACAATGCAAGCTCCTCTTGAAACCTCCTGATAGCCTCGGAGACTGGTACATCCTCAAACCCAACCTCCACAAAATCCCGCAGTTTCTCCCTCCTTAGTGAGGCAGAGCAGAAACGCTCTCTAATCAGGGTCCTCATCTGATCATAACTACTAACCTGACCCCGTACAGACCTCCACCAGTGTTGTGCCAAATCCCGAAATAAAGTCTGCACCAACTCGATATGTCTGTCCACTGGACATCTAAAGGACTCCAGAGCTGAGTCCACATGTCCAATCTAGAGCTCAACCTCTAACCCCACCTTCCCAGTGAAAGGGGGTACACCCGTCTGGTGGAATGCCTTCAACCAGGTATCTGGTCGAGACCCTCGATGCTCCTCTCGAACTTGAGGAATCTCAGCAACCTGTGCCTGTACAGCTGACACCTGAGTCACTCCGTGGGATCTCTCAGATGGTCCCTCCTGTGCCTGTAAATTTGGGGCACGTCTACTGGCTCTGGCAGCCTCCTCTACTCGTCTGATATAAGCACGAAACTCTGATCCCCCATGGAGACACGATCAGAATCACCAGACTGGGCTCTCTATGACCCCTGTCTCTCAGCTGTACCGTTCCCAGTCCCAGGAACGGCACTCTCAACAACCTCCTCGTGAATCTCTCCCGCTGTATGTGAACTGCCAGCAGGAGTCCTACCCGTCCCCTACCTAGAGGGGGTCTACCTCTACCTCGTCTAGATGCAGGTAAGGCTCTAGTCTGAACCATCTGCAGAAGACGTAAACCTAACTTAGAAGGATATATATATATATATATATATATATATATATATATATATATATATATATATATATATATATATATATATATATATATATATGCCATATGTATAGATATATATCAAATCAATCACAACTGAATATCTATATATATATATACTATCGAGATCTTCAGAGGGGCGATGACTCACGTACACGATATCCCAAAAAATTTGTACTCATTTTAAAACCAAAACCTTTTGAAAAGTCAGACCCCTTTCGGGTTCTGTTTATTTATCTATTCGACCTTTATCGCATATTACAAGTGCCATTGTTTTCAACCGGGGATCTGATACCAACTTTGTAACACCCCAAATCTGTAGGACTCGAGGTGCTACTGGGCTAGGATCTCACAATGGATCCTAACCCTAGCCTGACAACAAGTTCACTGAATCTTACTACAAGGCACAGATAGATTAAAACAAAACACAAAACACAAAACCCATATATATATATATATATATATATATATATATATACATATCAAAAGGTAATACAGAGTAACCGATGAGTACAAAATCAAAGTATATATCCGTACAACATAAAAACCCCATAACCCACGATATCGCCCCAGTGTACGGAGCCCTCAGCGGATCACCCCTCTGGATCACTCTGCAGCTCTCCTAAAGTGCAAAGGATCTACAACACAGTATAAAACCGTTAGCTAACCATACACATATATATATAGATGCAAGAGAACAAACACACATCAAGAATCATAACATATCACCATGCTTCCACAAATTTACCCGGTTTATTATCTTTATAACGTCAATCACTCAAATAGTATATAGATCTGCATATGAAAATATGTGACACGAGGTATGTATATAAACCTCGCCTCTGCGTGCAATAGCTAGCTGGAGTGGTATCAGCGCACTGACAAGCGTATTTTCTAAGGTCGTTATTATAAACTTATCAAGTTAAATCCGAACTTAATACTAACCAATGTATAGTGATTAAGTAAGGGTCGAACCCAAGGGAGTTTTATCGAGTTTTTATTATTTTAAATATTGATTTGGTAACAAATGGGGGGGAATTTGGATTGAAATAAAACAAGACAAAGACAATTATAAAGTTGGTGAAAAGTTGATATAAAGAACTACACTAGGTTGGATCTTAGCATACACACTACTTGGTTGATTCTTTTTATAAGTTGTTCACCGATGTTCTCATCTCGATCGTAGATATGTGTTAAGCCAACCGACATTAACACAACTTAACTAGTTTATTAATCCGTAAACCTACAAGATTAAACCACAAGTTAGCATTCTAATAAAGATAAAGAGATATAAAGAAGAATAAAACAACCCGTTAAATCTTTCTTTATAGTTATTTTCCTTTCCCTTAGATAATCGCAACCAGTTTTTACGTATGGGTTTGCTACTAGATTAAGGACCCGAACCCGGAATCAATTAATCCTAGCATTTTGCATGCATTAGTACACTTAAGGTGATCAATCTAAGTGGATAAAAACATGCAAACATAAGTTAAAGATCAAGGAAAATAACACAAAGGATAATGAACTTAAACTTATATTAGAAGAACTTACAACCAAATAGTAATGTAGCTTCAATCAACCCAATGTAGCCAAGGGAGCTTAGAAACTCATTACAAAAGACACTAGGAAATATAGAGGTTTTTGTGTGGAAAATGAGATGAAAATAGCTATAGCCAAGGGCTCTATTTATACTACAAAATGCATTAAAAAGGAGTAAAGAGGCTGTGCAAATAGCCACCATAAAGAATGGAGTAAAGACCGTGCAAACAGCCACACTTAAGGCCATAAAGCCGACGAAAACAGCCGAGTAAAGTCCTCTGACGCTAACCCGCACCCGCGGCCAAGGGTGCCGCAGGGGCGGTTTAGGCAAAAACGTTCCATCTTCTTCTTGGCCGCATGCGCGGCTCGTCACACCCGCGGGGGCGGGTTATTCAATGCTCTTTGAAACGTCTGGCTCTTTAACTTCAGGCGTTTCTAGTGAAGATCTGCAGGCGCGGCCCAGAGTCACAGCGGGGGCGGTGACACTGGATCTTCGGCTTCACAAGGCCACTGGCAAGGGCGCTGGGGCGCCGCCTTCGCTTCTTCAGGATGGGTCACCGCAGGGGCGGACAGAGGCAGCCGCGGGGGCGGTGACATGCTTCGTTCGGCGCAGGTGAAGCCGCTGGATGTGGCTCTCGGCAAGGGTGTCACCGCAGGCGCGGTGACACTTCTCCGCGGGGGCGGTGAGGCACCAGAAACTTGTCTTCGTCTTTTTGCTTCAACTCCTAAGTGTTTCTAATACCTTCTTTTGCTTCATTTTGACTCTTTTATCTAGATCAAGGCATTAGTGACATAATATGACTCGAAAACAGAAAACGACTCTAAAAACTACCTAAATTGATAGTGATTCCATCACCTATCACGCACCTTCCCGTATACCATAAGGAGTGGTCAGTGCCCTTCCCGTATACCAGATCTAACTAGCTTACATAGAACTTCCTAGACTCCACTACGGGATGAAAGGTAAGTTGTCACAACCACTACAATGGGCGGTCAATATAACATAGGTCGGTAATGAACCATATCGCATGCTATAAAACATATAACAAACACCACTCATGCATACATCCAATATAAGGATGGTAGCTAAGTAAGTCCTATGGACTTACCTCAACCTCAGTAGTAGTCTCACTACGATCAACTCTCAACCTGGTCCACTCCAATCTGGAGGACAACACTGCCTAATAACAAGGCATAACAATATATCAACTCATATCCATCAAAGGGGTCACACCTAGACCCAAGGGATCCATAAGGATCATATCCTAACTCATAAACCTCAAAGCCATAACTGGCATAAATGATATCATACTCATCATCATTCTAACCTCATATATGTACCTAGCATGCTACTAACCCGCTCATACTAGGAAAGGTAAGGATCTACCTAACTCTAGGTATACCCGGGACAAGACGTACCTGCGTGACAAGAGAGACGCAGGGGCGAAGTAAGGCAACCCGCAGGCGCGGCAAGGCTCAGCCGCAGGCGCGGTGACAATGGCCACATGCAACGCAGGCACGGTGACACAGCTTCCGCAGGGGCGGCTTCCAGGCGCGGGGGAGGCGACAGTGCAGAACGTAGCCCCGCGAGTCCTCTTTCACTCTTCACGTGATCAAATCACGTCTCTTCCATTCCAAAATCACACACATGCATATACATACACATACTAACATCAATCTATATCCAATTCATCTAATCCTAAGCTAAGGGAGATGGAATCAAAGAAGAAGAGAAGGAGAAGAAGCAAAGAACTTACCACACTTGTGGTCCTAGGCTGCACAGAAGATCAACACCGAACACAGCTAGCTCTCAAGCTCATCATAGCATCCAACATCATCAACATCATCATCCTCACAATCTAAACACTTCCAAACTCAAGAACACTCACACACAAGATCAAAGAGGAAGAAGGAGAAGCAAGAAGGACGTATGGTGGCTGGGAAATGAAGTGAGGAACCCTTGGTCACGAAGCCAAGGTGAGATTAAGAAGGAAAGGTAAAGCATGGTCAACCGGTCAACAAAACCGGCTGCAGCTGCAGGAAACCGCGGGGGCGGTTCCCTGGGCCGCGGGAGCGGAAACCCGCTGGGGCGGCACACAAGCCCGCGGGAGTGGCTAAGGTCAAAACTCAGTCCAAAAAGACTAAGGCTCTTACACCATGCTCTCCTATGCCTTTCTACTGAGGGACCTTTCCACCGTGGTCACCGTAGAGGGAGAATATTCCGGTTTGAATCTCTTTTGTTAGCACATGAACAATGTTCAACAATTGTTGCTGACTCGTGGACGACAATATTTGGTTCTCTGCCTCAGAAAGTGCAAGCTTGTGCTGGATCTCTTTCTACTTTGGTTGATGTTGAATTTCAGGCCGGAAAAAACGTATGCAGAAGCTAGAGAAGGAATTGTTGCACTTGCAACATAGGCCGCCGGATGGTGTTGTTATGGGGCGATGTGAAATGGTGTTACAAGAATTACAACGCTTATCCATTGAGGAGGAGTCCTATTGGTACCTTCGTTCTCGATCTAATTGTCTCAAGGAAGGGGATAAGAATACGCCGTACTTCCATCACAAGGCTAACCACCGACGACTCAATAATCATATTGATGGCCTTTATGATCAGCACGAGGTTTAGAAGGACTCTGACGAGGGTATTAAACAAGAGATAGTTCTGTTTTATTCTCAGCTTTTCTGCTCTGAAGGGTTGACTTGCTATGATGAGGCCTTGGAATATATACCGATAACTATTACATCCGATATTAATCGGAGTCTAGATCGACTGCCGACAGGGGAGGAAATTATGATTGCGCTATTCCAAATGTATCCAACAAAAGCACCGGGCTTTGATGGTATGCACGCTTTTTTCTATTAGAAATTTTGGAACATTGTTGGCCCAGATATTGTTTTGTTTATTCAGCAGTGGTGGAAAGGAGAAACAAATTTATGGGCGGTTAATAAAACGGTGGTCACCATGATTCCAAAGGTAAAGTCAGCAGTACGTGTGTCTGAGTTTCGGCCTATTAGTCCATGTTCCGTCCTTTACAAGATTGCCTCCAAGACGGCGGCTAATAGATTGAAGCCTTTTTTTTGACGGTGTCATATCTCCTACACAGAGTGTGTTTGTCCCCAATCGGCTTCTTATGGACAATGCTTTAATCGCGTTTGAAACGTTTCATGCAATGAAGAACAAACGGTCAGGTGTGGGCAGTTTCGGTTTAAAGTTGGACATGATGAAGGCGTATGACCGAGTAGAATGGGGTTCCTTGATGCATTGATGATGCGTATGGGATTCTCATGTGCATGGACGGCCCATATTATGAGTTGTCTTGATTCAGTACGGTTTACTTTCAAGTATACTGGGGATGTGAAAGGAGATCGATGTTACACCGTCTCGAGGACTTCGTCAGGGATGCCCGTTGTCTCCCTACTTGTTCATCCTTTGTGTAGAGGCATTATCTGTTATGTTGGATAAGACGGTTGCCACATACAACTTGCATGGAGTTCGGGTTAGTAGGTATGCTCCTTTAGTTTCCCATTTGCTTTTTGCGGATGACTGTCTTTTATTTGCTAGGCTAATCTCAATGAATGCTCGAAATAACTGATACTCAGTGTGTATGAACGAGCATCTGGCCAGAAAGTTAATATGACTAAATCTGAGATTTGTTTTAGTAATAATGTGTGTCCGACTGTACGTGATTCAATTTCTGGGTTTCTTCAAGTACGGGAAGTTGATCGGCATTCAAAATAATTAGGTTGCCTATCATTATTGGACGCTCTAAGAAGGTTGTATTCTCAGCTATTCGAGATAGGGTGTGGAAGAAATTGAATGGATATAAGGAGCGTCTACTCTCATAAGCGGGAAGGGAGGTGCTTATCAAGTCTGTGTTGCAGGCTATCCCGTTGTATGTAATGAGTGTTTTTTCTATTCTTAATGGTATTCTGGATGAGATTAACTCATTGTTGGCCAGATTCTAGTGGGGCTTCACCGGAGATACCTGTAAAATTCACTGGAAGGCTTGGTCTGATTTATGTAGGCCAAAGTCATAGGGTGGCATGGGTTTCCGGGACCTGCGAGTGTTTAATATATTCAACTATGTTAGCAAAGAAGGGTAGACACATTTTAACGAGGCCAGATACATTAGTTGCTCGGATTTTGAAAGCAAGGTATTATCGACGGTTGAATTCACTTCTGCTACCAGGGGGTACCTTCCGAGTTATTGTTAGGCTAGAATTTGGGGAGCAAAGTCCTTGTTATTGGAAGGACTAGCGTGGAGGGTGGGTATTGGAACTCAAGTAAAGGTTTGGCAAGATTAGTGGCTATATTATGATAACTCTTAATTACCATAAGCCAACTCCACTCCCACATATCATGTTAGATGATGATCTTTGTGTTTCTGAGTTAATTGACCATGATACCAATACTTGGAGTAAGACTATACTGCACTCATTATTTATGGCGCGAGAGGCTATTCAGGTCTTACATTTACCCCTCCCGATTCATCTTAGCCCTGATGTGCGTTGTTGGCAGTATACTAAGGATGGGAATTATTCGGTGCGCACGGGATATTGGTTATAGGTCTTAGGTCACCATTATGTTAGGCAATTCATTCCATTATCCGGACGCGTGTGGGATCATGTATGGTGTATGAATGTACCTCCGAAGTTAAAGAGTTTTTGCTTGGAGGGTGTTAACACAATCCTTGAGGGTGTGTGATGCTCTTTCTAAACGACATGTCTTACCTAATGCTCTATGTCCCCGTTGTGGCCAGGCTTATGAGTCCTTGTGGCACATGATTTACACTTGCTCTAGCTCACAAGTTTTATGGTACGGATCTTCTCTGACTTCTATATTGGATAATATTACTAATGAGACTTTGGTGGATGTGGTGCAACTGGTGTTTGATGATTCTGGAAAGGCTGGTTTTGAGGAGTTCTTCCTTTGTGCTTGGGTTGCGTGGACTACTCGTAATGACGAAATATTTTAGGTCATCCCACACCCTTACATTAGCTATCCGGACAGGCTTGCAGAGGTATGTAGCTGACTACAAATTGTATCAGCCTGCTGTACCCCGTGTTACACCGGTCAACAACTCATTACGTTCGACATGGCTTCCTCCTTCCATGGGTCATTTCAAGGTAAATACAGATGCGGCTTTCTTGGGTATAAATGATATATGTATAGGGGCAGTGAGGGATTCATATGGGTTCCTTGTTGCAGCTGTTGTCAAATGCCTATCTTTTCACACTACAGTCTCTTGGGCTGAGTATTATGCTTTGTTGTTTGGCATGGAGCTATTTCAGCGTCTACAGTATCCTGTTGTTATAGTGGAGATAGATGCGGTAAATTTTGCCTTGCAGTTGGAGCAAGCAGCAGAGGGACAAGTTTCTCATACTTATGAGGCCACACTTATATCTGATTTATGTTCTCTTTCTTCTACCTTTGATTCCTGCAGTTTTATTCATGTTAAACGTTCGGGTAATACGGTAGCCACTATATGGCCCGTCTTTTACCTTTGCATCTGGATGAATGCTTGTATCTTTCTTCATTTCACTAGCAGAGTTGAACCTTTAATATATTGGTAGTAGTTTTTCCTCTTCAAAAAAATAAATAAATTTGTTTCCTAGAAAACCTAGTGAATTAAGAGGAAACAAAATGTCAAATGCACTAACAACTGGCTATTACAAATCAATGGGTAAAAAAAAAACATAAAACATCATCCTACCAGATTTTAAAATACCAAAACCGATTAAGATTTTGAAATACCAAAACCAATAAAAGAGAATCGACGGACGAAACGTCACATGACTAAAATATGAAAAAACATATAAACCATGTCCGTCGAATAATGTGAACATGAAAAGTCTCAGGGACCATCGGTAAAAAAAACCCTCATATATGGAATTTTTTTTTTGAGCATTCTAATATTGATCACTTGTCAACGTCCCCTCCAAACGAAACAAGATCAACCCATCATCTAAGACGAAGCTCAAACACCGAGATGTGCATCCACTCAAAACGATCACGAGAGAGAGAAACAAAACATCGGGTAATGTAGGGGCTTGTGAAACGGCTCTTATTGTTATTTGTACACTTTTCAATGTTGTTGAATTGAAACGAATCTATAAACTTTTTTATTATAATTTTGCTTATTTTATTTTATTTTTGAAAGAAAAAATGAAAGAATTTTGGTAAAGAAGGAAGGTGAGGGATGAAGTGAAAACATCCCGCCTACTTTTACTCTTATTTTTTTTCATTGTTTAGAGAATTCCAAGGATAACCTTGCATACTCAAGCTTTGGTTCAACGAAGATCGGATGGTATCTCGCCCAGGAAAGACAAACGAATTCATCCTCGAATGATGTAGATTCGGATTTTATGTTGAGAAAAACGTAACAATTAAAGTTGGAGCTCATAGTCGGATGGATACCATAGATTTTTTGAAGTCTTTTTAAACGTAAGGAGTAGCCATGGCGGTGGCTGAGCAGAGAGGGAAAATAATGATGGTCATTAAGTTGCAATTTGGTATACATGTACTTCTATTTTGTTGCTTGTTGGTGTATGGAACACTACTGCTTTGGTGACCTTGGGATTTGGGAAGGTGATTATCGGTTTTGACTAATCTGTGTAGAAGGTGTGTAGCACTCGATTAAATAAGGTATACAAATAGGAAAGTACGGTGCGAGTTATTATGAAATTTTAGAATTTCACTAGTTTAGTACCCGTACCTTGTATGGGATTGGTAAATTTTGAACTAAAACTTTTTAATGGTAAATAGTTTATTGCGATCCATATAAAAAATATAATTTTAAATGATATTACTGTAAAAGAAGGAATAAATATATCTAAAAACTGAAAATTTAAAATAAAACAATAATAAAACTATGTAAAAAACAACAACAAATTACATCATCAACAACCTATACAAAAAGTTGTAAATAAATTATAAATCATTACAACTAAAAAATATGAAATATTAAATATATTAAAATATAATTTAAGGAATATTATGCACTATAATTAAGATATATGAATTTTTTTCTATAATATAGCAAAATATTAGCTCAACAGTTTATTTTTGGTCATTTTTTAAGAAAAAGATTTGAGTGAAGATAAATAAGCAAGTTAAAATTGAAAATAATCTTCCCTAATCAAAATTACCAAAGATACGGTTTAATGTGAGAATGACACGTGGCGAAATCCGACGTGGCGTAATATGGTGATGACAAATTGCAAAAGCTTAGGTGGCTTAATGTGAGGACGACAAGTGAGCTTATTCACTTCTATTTTAGTATTATATAGTAGATGTATAATATAATGAAGTATGTTATTTTAGTAGTATATAAAAGATAACTTTATCTTAATTAAACAAGTAAGGTAAATTAAGACAATTTTAAGCATGTATAAAATAAGTAGAAGATTACTTATATTTTATACATTATTGTGGGTATAGAAATGTAATTAAGGAATAGAGAAAAGTATATATATATATGAAAAAAAAACAATTTAGATAAGTGGGGGATAATATATAGAATATGTATTATCATGAGAGTAAAATCTAATTTAATAAGGTGTAGTTCATACAAAACTAATTTAATTAAGGATTCTTTTCACAACCAACCTAATTGTGAGGGAGCTAGATTAATTTGAGTAGTAAAAACAAATAAGTAACGGTGCTGATATGTAAGTAGGGTTTTGAGTGGAATGTTTAGATGTTGACATACATGTATGCTCAATGATTGAACCTCCTGTACTAGGATAGGATATGTTGTACATTCATACAAGTTACCTTCACAAGCATTTCATGTGTCTGTATAAAGGAGGGTTTGAAGCTTGAGATTAAAAGCACAACAAGTTGAGGAAAAAAAAAAGAAAAGAAGCAACAATAAGTTGAAATATAAGAAAACAACGTTAGTTTTGTTAATTTGGACCCCAAGGCCGAGTAAGGAAGGAAAGAACTAAGTGGAGGACTTTTAATACGTTGGAACAAAGTCGTTTTAAGATCATAGCAAATAAATGAGTTATAGATATTTTAAATAACTATTGGACATATTTGATAGATAATACTTATATCATTCTAAAGGTAATAATTATGGATATATTAATCAAGATGACTATAGTTAAACACATATATATAATTTTGTATTGGATTAATGTCTATCTAATTGATTTTAGTGATACTTGGTTGATTAAGTGATAGTGTACGAACCGATGAAAATGTGTATACTACTATAGAAAAATGACTATACCCTGGATATTTGAGGTTATATACCCCGGACCACGTCCGGCGTAAAGGACAACAACGTATTAGGTTCCAAAGATATATACCCCGAATATATGGATATCCGTGGTATATACTATTTGATATATCCGGCCATTCCGGCGCATTTGGTTGTATATACACCCGGTTTACATATACCGGAGTATATACGTTTTAATATATCCGGTGTATTAGAAGCCATATACGCCGGGTATTTTACCAAAACTTATCTAGGTCATTTAATTGTATATACCGCGGATGTACATCCGGGATATATAATATTTGAAGATATCCGATGTATTTTCCCAGAGGTACATCCGTCATATATAAGTTTAATGGTCCGGCATATTTGTGGTCAAGCAATTTAATCACGTGTGTTTATCGATATAGGTCAAACACAAACTTGTGTAAGATGAAAGTACAACAACACTTAAATAAATGTAGTAAAATATTTTTTATTTTTCTTGTATGTCGAAGAAATTGACAATGAGAAGAATATTATATAAGATTAGAAAAATAAAAATAATAATAAGGTATAAGAAGTTGCATATGAAGAAAGACTGCCCAATAATATTGCTAGTTATATAACATTGAACCAACATGGGTGAATTTGTTACAACACGTACAATCATTAGAAGAATGACCACTCATACACCCAACACCATATTGATGCTAGTGTCGGAAACTGACGTTTTACTGATATTTATGGTTGGTCAAAGACAAATGAGAAGAGGAATACTATTGATTTGATCAACCGAATAAAGGAGGATGTTCAGGATCAGTGGGTAATAATGGGTGATTTTAACTTGATCCTATCCTCTGACGACAAATATGGAATGTTGGCTCCTGATTTCACACTGATGAGGGAGTTCAGGATGGCTATTCAGGCTTGTAATCTACATGACATTAATTTCGATGGGCATAGGTTTACTTGGGACAACGGTCAGGAGGGAGACGGTTTTATTCAGGAGAGGATTGATCTTGGTTTTGCTTCGAAGGAATGGTATACCATGTTTCCCCACGCTAAGATCATTCATCTTCCCAAACTTCAATCGGACCATTGTCCAATTCTGCTGACTACTGAAGGTGAAGATAATACTCATTTGCTCTTGGATATGCCGAGCATTAACCTTGTGATTAGGTTGTCGGATGAGGACAATGATGCTCTTTTGACTCCATGCACACCATATGAAGTCCCGTCTACTCTCTTTGATATGCATCCAACGAAATCTCTGGGTCCGGATGGTCTTCCGTCTTTATTTTTCCAACGACACTGGGATATAGTTGGTCCGGAGGTATCTAAGCTTATTATTGATCTTTTTAACAGTGCGGCTTTTCCTACTTCCTTTAATCATACTCTTATCTCTCTCATCTCGAAAGTGAACAACCCTCTTTGTATGAAGGACCTTCGCCCAATCAGCTTGTGTAATGTTATCTACAAATTTTTTCTAAGTTGCTGGCTAACAGGCTCAAGCAACTCCTTGGAAAAATTATTTCTCCATCCCAAAGTGCTTTTATTTTGGAAGACTCATTACGGACAACGTCATTGTCGCTTTTGAGTTGTTCCATTATATTAAGACTAGAGTTGGGAAGCAGGGATACATGGCTCTCAAGTTAGACATGGCAAAGGCTTATGACAGAGTTGAATGGCGATATCTGGATTCGTGCATGAGGGCGATGGGATTCAGTAGTAGATGGATTGAGCTTATTATTAGGTGCGTTTCTACAGTCTCTTTTACGGTTTTAATGGACGGTTTCCATTCTCCTATTTTTACTCTAAACAGAGGGCTTCGTCAAGGGGATCCGTTGTCTCCCTTTCTGTTTATTATTTCTGTTGAAGAATTTTCTAGCCTTATCAGAGATAGGGAGGTGAATGGTCTTATTCAGGGCATCAAGATTTCTAATACTGCCCCTAGGATTTCTCATCTTTTTTTCGTAGATGATAGTGTTTTGTTTGCAAAGGCATCCTGTCAACAGAGTAGTGAAATTGTTTCTATCCTCCGTGAGTATGGAGCAGTGTCGGGTCAACGGGTTAATTTTGCAAAATCGAAGATTTCTTTTAGTAATAACACTAGTCGGGTGAGGAAAGATGAGATTCTTGGAATTGTTGGCATTCAGGAGGTTGATAGGCATGAGAAATACCTTGGCCTCCCAATGATGGTTGGAAGATCGAAGAAAGTCATCTTTGATAAAGTAAGAGAGCGTGTATGGAAGAAGATTAAAGGTTGGAAGGAGAAGATGCTTAGTAGAGCAGGTAAGGAAGTTCTTTTAAAATCAATGATCCAAGCAATCCCTTCGTACACGATGTCTTGTTTTGAGATGCCTTAGGGAATATGTGACGATATTGAGCGTATGATGTGTCAATTTTGGTGGGGTACTACGGAGTCCAATAGGAAGATTCATTGGGCAAGTTGGAGTAAAATGTGTAGATCGAAAGATGTTTGAGGTGTTGGTTTTCGGAACATGAAGGTTTTTAATCTTGCTTTGCTTGCTAAGAAAAGTTGGCGTTTGATCACGAATGACAGTTCTCTTCATGCAAAGCTTCTTAAGGCTCAATACTTCCCAAATGATTCTTTTCTGAATGCTAATCTTGGCTACAGACCAAGTTATATGTGGAGGAGCATTATGAAGGGGAGAACGGAGTTCAAAAAAGGTTTATGTTGGTCGGTAGGTAATGGATCAACTCTTAAGGTCTAGTTTGATCAGTGGCTTCCTAGGCCGGCTTCCTTCAGTCCAATCTTACGCCCATTTGAGGCCAACATTCATATGAGAGTACTTGATCTCATTGACTGGGATAGTTGCATTTGGAATGAATCTCTTGTATGTGAAACTTTGGGACTTGTGGATGCTGATTTAGTTATGCGGATACCTCTGATTTCCCATGAGTTACGGGATGAACCGTACTGGTATTATACCACTAATGGCCTGTTTAGTGTTAAGACTGCTTACCATATGATCTTGGGAGATTGGGATCACTCTAGGGATCTTGGTAGCTCTTCTACGAGTGGAGGTCGTTCTTTTTGGCGGGAAGTTTGGAATGTTAAGACTTCTCCTACTATCAAGAACCTGCTTTGGCGTGCCTGTTCGGATATCATTCATTGCAATTCGAATCTTTGCCTTCGTAGAGTTCCGATCGAACCATGGTGTCATGCGTGTGTTTTTTTTGAAACTTCGTTGCATACTTTGGCAACATGCACTTTCATTTGTAGTGTCTGGAAGCCTACTCCAGGTATGGAGAAATATAGAAGAGGGGCTGTTTTGATTTTTCAATGGTTCACCTCTGCTCGGTCTGAGGTGTCCAACAATGAACTCCGGTTATGGGCTACACTTTTGTGGGAGATCTGGAAAGCAAGGAATCGGGTTGTCTTTGAAGGTTGCTCTACGCCTTCGGAAGCGATCTTGTCCGAAGCATTGGCTATTGTTGCTGAGTCTACTGGAGGTGCTGGTAGTCCCGTGGCTCCTGGTAAACATCCTTCTGATTCTTTGACTCGCTGGATTCGTCCTTCAGGTAGTGTGATTAAGTTCAAATGTGATGAATATGTGGGTGTTGATGGTATCTGCGGAATTGGAGTGATTGTACGAACTAGTTTGGGCGTGGTGGTGGGTGCAGGTGCAAAAACACTATCCGGAGATTGGACTATGGAGGGGGCGGAGGCAGCTGCGATACGCTGGGCAATTCATATTGCAATTTCTTATGGATGGAAGGAGACTGTTTGTGAGTCAGATGCACAAGGTCTCATCAAAAAGCTTAAAGTAGTGCAACGGTTCGTGGTGAAGTGGGTTGTTTGTTACGTACGATTAAGTTTGAGTGCCGGCTGCTACGATCTTGCACTTGGTCTTTTATTCGGAGGGATGGAAACTAACGGGCACATTGGCTTGCTTCTCTATGTCCTGATTCTACTTTGTTTCTAGGGGTTGCATACTCTTTTCCTTCTGAACTTTGTACTCTTGTTCTTGCTGATATTGTTGAATGAATGAGAGTTTTATTTTCAAAAAAATAAAAAAATTTTAGAAGAATGACCACAAAAGATCTGAACATCAACACCATAGCAATTTTAGAGCTCGAGACAAGTCAACTTCGCTTAGAAGTACCTGATAGAGTTCATGAATATGAAGCTCGAGACAACACCATAGCCTCTTTTGTAACACCCCGAATCCGTATGACTCGAGGCGCTACTGGGCTAGGATCTCACAATGGATCTTGACCCTAGCCTGACAACAAGTTCACTCGATCTTACAACAAGGCACAGATAGTTTAAAACCAAAACATAAACTGTAATATATAAATCAAAAAGGTTTACAGAAGAGTCGCTGAGTACAACATAAACATATAACCGTACATGACAAAAGACCCCATATCCCATGAGAACGACCCAGTGTACGGAGCCCTCAGCAGATCACCCACTCTGGATCACTCTACAGCTCTCCTAACCAGCAAAGGATCTACAACACGGTATAAAACCGTTAGTTAACCATACACATATATATAGAAGATGCAAGAGCACAAACACACTTCAGGAATCATAACATATAAACATGTTGTCACACATTTACCCGGTTAATTAACTTTATATAGTCCAACACTTAAATCGTATAAATATCTGCATATGAATATATGTGACACGAGGAATATATATAATCCTCGCCTCTGCGTGCAATAGCTAGCTGGAGTGGTATCAGCGCACCTTCCCGTATACCATAAGGAGTGGTCAGTGCCCTTCCGGTATACCAAAATTAACTAGCTTACAGAGAACTTCCCAAACTCCACTACGGGATGAAAGGTAAGTTGTCACAGCCTCTACAATGGGCGGTCAATATAACATAGGTCGGTAATGAACCATATCGAATGCTATAAAGCATATAACAAACATCACTCATGCATACATCCAATATAAGGATGGTAGCTAAGTAAGTCCTATGGACTTACCTCAACCTCGAAGTAGTCTCACTACGATCAACTCTCAACCTGGTCCACTCCAATCTGGAGGACAACACTGCCTAATAACAAGGCATAACAAATATATCAACTCATATCCATCAAAGGGTCACACCTAGACCCAAGGGATCCATAAGGATCATATCCTAACTCATAAACCTCAAAGCCATAACCGGCATACAGATATATCACATCCTCATCATTCTATCCTCATAAACGTACCTAGCATGCTACTAACCCGCTCATACTAGGAAAGGAAAGGATATATCTAACTCTAGGTAGACCCGGGACAAGACGCACCTGCGTAACAAGAGAGACGCAGGGGCGGAACAGGCAACCCGCAGGCACGACAAGGCTCAGCAATAGGCGCGGTGACAAAGGCCACAGGCGACGCAGGCACGACGCAGGCGCTGTGGCACGGCTTCCGCAGGGGCGGCGACGGTGCAGAACGTAGCCCCGCGAGTCCTCTTTCACTCTTCACGTGATCAAATCACGTCTCTTCCATTCCAAAATCATACACATGCATATACATACATATACTAACATCAATCTATATCCAAATCATCTAATCCTAAGCTAAGGGAGATGAAATCAAAGAAGAAGAGAAGGAGAAGAAGCAAAGAACATACCACACTTGTGGTCCTAGGCTGCACAGAGGATCAACACCCACCACAGCTAGCTCTCAAGCTCATCACAACATCCAACATCATCAACATCATCATCCTCACAATCAAAACACTTCCAAACTCAAGAACACTCACACACAAGATCAAAGAGGGAGAAGGAGAAGCAAGAAGGACGTATGGTGGCTGGGAAAGGAGTGAAGAAGAAACTCTTGCTCAGCAAGGAAAGAAAGAAGTAAGGAAGAGAGTAAAGCACGAGTCAACCGGTCAACAAAACCGGTTGCAGCCGCAGGAAACCGCGGGGGCGGTTCCCTGGGCCGCGGGATCGGGAACCCGCTGGGGCGGCACACAAGCCCGCGGGGGCGGCTAAGATCAAAACTCGGTCCAAAAGACTAAGGCTCTTACATCTTTAGAGCTTGAAGAATATGTCTAATGAAGATCCAAATCATATAGCACTAGACTTTATGGATTTCATGAATATAGACACATGCCCCTATCATCGGCTTTAATTGGAAACTTTCAAGTGATCTTAGCTAAAAGAAATTTACGGTTCCAAAATTTGTTTAGAAGTACCTGATGATTTAAAATTGACAAAATTATAAGAAATTTTATCAACAAAATCGTACTTAATGATGAAGAACAGTGGAAAGTACCTATTTATATAAGACAGGACAATGAGAATGATACTTGTAAAATGATGTCCTACAAAAAGTAGAGCAAAGATTTGAGTATACATTAAATCCAGCAACGTACATATAATGTCCTTTTAACTTTAACCTGCATACCAAATAGTGTCATTATAAGTCGCAGACAAAGATAGGGTTTCTGCTGGCATAAAATATATGAACTTCCAAGCTGCAAGAAGTTAGTTATGGTAATTGATAATAGATACACATATTTTTCAATTCTCAAATTCAGTTCAATTAGTCAAATCACGCTGTATCATAAGCATAATACATATGTTAGTTATGGTAATTAATAGATATACATATAAAAGTGATGATCCAATCTGTAACAACTTTTTCTAACAGGAAGTTTATGTGCGGTTAAAAAAATATATCAAGAAAATTGTCGAAGGCGGAAAGAAGCTCAACAATTGAGGATGGTTTCATTTGTGGGCTTTAAAAAATAGGAGTTGACATGTGTGATAAAGTCTTTGTTCAATTGAACCTATTAGATTTTTATCAAATAGCAATCAAAGAATAAATACTATTAAATATATTCGACCTTGAGCACACTAGTACAAAAATACCGGTTTTATACTGTTTTTTTTTTTCAAATCGCAAGTCGGTTAGTAGAGCAGTGTAAAGTAGACCGCAATAAATGAGTCAGATACCAGTTATTTGAAAAGAATGCGAGAAAAGTCGCATACTGAAGGACCGAAATTGATTGTAACTGAAACTTTAAAAAGTGGTATGCGACTTATTCTTTCCTTTTCAACCCCCGGATACCGAAGTGACAACCGGTATCCGAAAAGATTTTTAAGCCGATTTCAGAAAACCGGCATGCGACTTTTTTTTAAAAAAAAAAGAAACACTGCACACCGGGTGTTTTTAGTTAAAACAACATGGGTTTAAATCATGATGACTTGCCAACAAAATATACCAAATAATTCATAATCTTCGTGACACCTCTTAATCTACCGGATGCTCCTCATTACCCAAAGCACAATACATCTTTTCACCCTTGAGTTTTAGGGTTCCTTCTACCTTTTCTGCTTGGTACATATCCTACATTTAAATAAATCCTCATAAGAACACAAAAAGGCATAAAAATAATCCAACAAATTTAGACCATGAAATTCTTATTTATAACAGAAAATCCAGCTAAGCAGATAGAAATGAAAGTTAAATCAGAAAATACAACAATATATGAAGACCATGAATCATGCAACATGAACTTCAGATTTTTGTTATTGGCTATGAAAAAGTAAAAATGGAACAAGTAAAGATGACCATAGCTGAGGATTCATCACTGACATTACAGAATTAAGTTAGAAAATCCAGCAATATATACAGACCGTGAAATTCTTATTTAGAAAATCCAACAATATACACAAGAAAAGTCTACAAACACACAAAAAACACATTTCCCATCAGCAGTTGTTATTCAATATATATAAAAAAAATCTATGTTGTATTGACAGTGCTTTTATGATGAAGACAAGCTATTATTAGATAGACAGTAATTTTTGACGTTACTTTTTTCTAATCAAATCAGGAATGAAGATTCAGCGTTACTAATTTAAATAATTTCAATTACATGGACACAATTAAATAAGAGATGATCATCTAACCATTGTCTTTGTGCACATATACATGCAACAGAAAGTCAGAACCTATATATTGTAAAACCTGGTCAAAGATGAAAAAGAAAAAAGAAACTTCTAATTGTATTATTAATTGTTGTGATCATCAAACCCATTAGATTTTATTTATTAATTTATATTAAAATCAATAAATTCTTTTTTCAAATTAAAAAAAATCCTATTCTAGCCCTGCAACATCAAACAATCTATGCTTGTTAAATTTTCTATTTTTTTTATAAAGGAATTCATCATTCATCATCAATGTCATCCCCAATGATTACAATTAACTCAACAGGTAAAGTCCTATTAGAATAAAAGAAACTATCTCCATAAGGCCTATTATGTGCTAACCAGTGCGAAGCACGATTGCAAGACCGACGAACCCACACCCAGCTACAAGCCTCCATCTCTTTAGCTCTTCTCCGCAACAACTCGATCACCCCTGCAATTGCTCCACGATTTTGAACATCCGAGTTTAGTTTAGACACAAGGTTCTTACAGTCAGATTCACAAATCACTCTCCTCCGTCCATTAGAGATCGCAATATTCAGAGCCCACAACATCACCTCGCCCTCGGCACCTTCGACCGACGGGAGCCCCGGGAGTGACCGGGAAGAAGCCGACAAAACGTCCCCCAAAGCATTTCGAGCAATCACCCCGATCTTGTACCTCCCTCCCTCCTTAACAGCCGCATCAGAATTAAGTTTTATTACCCAACCGGGGGACGACTCCATTTCGCTCTCTCCACTAAACCCCCATCACGAGTCGGAGACAAAATAGTACCTTCCGAGTTCACTTTAGCTACCATCTCCCAGAGTCCCAGGCATCCTTCTCCAGCTCCCAAAATAAAGTTTGCTTTCCCTCAAAGATACGTTTGTTCATATTTGTCCAGAGGAGCCACAAAAGGGACATCCAATATTGTACTTCCTCTGGTGGAGCCTTCTAGCATGCATGATCGCACTAATGTCCAACTGTCATGAATAGCTTACCACACGTAGCAAAAGAAGGAGAAGACTTCCATGACTTCCCAATATATGGACAAGAGAAGAACACATGCATAGGAGTCTCCACAAGCCCACACAAATCACACCATGGCTCCGAAAC
Source organism: Fagopyrum tataricum (assembly GCA_002319775.1). NCBI lineage: Eukaryota > Viridiplantae > Streptophyta > Magnoliopsida > Caryophyllales > Polygonaceae > Fagopyrum > Fagopyrum tataricum. Next base: position 30,349,991 of record CM008283.1, on the reverse strand, counting down.
GGCTTTCCTCTTAAACAACGAATCCTTGCAGGGGATAGAATCCTTACAAGCTCTCCAGACCAAGTTCTTAACCGCTGGAATCATCTTTGTCTTCCACAATTTACTCCACACTGACCCTTTAGGTTGACCCGCCAGAGAAGACCCTCCACCTAACCTAATATCCTCCAAGTTAAGCGCCAAATGGTAAGCAAATCGGACTGTGAACACCCCATTGTTAGAATAGAACCAATAAACCTCATCTTATACCTCCCAGCTCAACACTTGTAATTTCAAGACCTCATCCCCATCGATATCCATCATCACTTCCCGGATCAGATCCTCCCTCCAGCATCCAACACTCCAATCAATTAAGTCAATGACACGAAGATCTTGCGAAATCGACTCACGACTCATCACAAGCTTAAATAAGTGGGGACGGGGAATCCATTAATCATTCCACACCGATAACGAAGAACCATTCCCCACATACCAATATAATCCCCTTTGAAGTAAATCACGACCTTTGAAAACGCTACGCCACGTGAAACTAGGCTTGTATCCAGCACTAGTGATGCGTCCTTGGAGGTAACCAAGGATAACTTTCGGATCTAGATCCAGCCAAGCTCCAACTACTCCTTGATTCTTTGTGCGGCGTTGTTTCGATTCAGATCCAAAGGGGCGGAAGCGATGAAGAAACAAGGGTTGATTCGATCTAAAGAGATCGAATAACCGTTTGATGGAGATCGAAAGTTGATTCTAAAGAAGAATCCTCGAATATGGTGTTCTTGGATCAAAGACGAGATCCAAGGAAGAAATTTGAGAAATAGACGAGAAGGTTTGATGCCCAAGCTAAGTCAGAGGAAAATCTTCTCAAAAACCCAGTAAAATTGAACATCAAAAATAAGTGAGGGAAGAGGTCCCTTATATAGAGAGTCTTGCCCCCCTATGGACCAACGGGCCAAACAAACATACATACGAAAAGTCCAACAAGGGAAAAACCCTAAAAGATAAGATCAAAGGGAATATTCTATAAGGAATATCCCTTTTATTATATAAAAAAAAACATGCAAAAATATAGTCCGAAAGTAAAGCGTGGGCGGGACCGGTAGCCTATGCCATGGTGGTGTAGAGACACGGCGTACCGGCGACTGGTCTAAGTGACGAAGTGGCGCGGGCGATGATGGATCCGGTGGCTCGGGCAATGGCCTTGGCTCGGGATCGGGTGAGCGGTCCATCTGAGCGAACCCTCAAAGCCTTGTCCTCATCGTCTACGGTCAACGTAAGAGGAGCATCCAAGGGCGCATCAGTCCCCCCATCTTGGCTGTGAAACGTCCCCGTTTCACCATCGTCAAAGAGGGGCTCAACAAAAGGGGAAAGGTCCTTGACGTTGAACGTCGGGTGTACTCCGTAGGAATCCGGAAGCTCTAACTTGTATGCATTCGGGCCATGGCGGGCTAAGATGCGGAATGGGCCATCACCACGGTCCGAAAGCTTGCTCATGCGGCGAGTTGGAAAACGCTCCTTCCTTAGGTGAAGCCAAACAAGATCACCGGGCTCAAAAGAGATGTCACGGCGGCCCTTGTTGCGTTGTCCGGCAAGTTGGGCGGCACGACGTTCTAGTTGTGTCCTGGTCCGCTCATGAAGCTCAATGATTTGGGCGGCTCGGTTTGCGGCGATGATGTGTTCTCCGTCCTTGAGCGGTCGGGGAGTGAAGTCCAACGGTGTGTGTGGATTAAGGCCGTAGACAACTTCAAATGGGGACAATTTAGTTGCCGTGTGCCTAGACCTGTTATACGAAAACTCCACAATAGAAAGTAAGTCCTCCCACCTACGTGGGTTGGTCCTAGTGGTGGCTCTAAGTAGAGCACCAAGAGTCCGATTGGTCACCTCTGTTTGACCATCGGTTTGGGGGTGATAACTACTTGAAAACAACAAGTTGGTTCCAAGTTTTTCCCATAGCGTTCTCCAAAAGTGACTCACGAATTTCACGTCCCGATCACTAACGATAGAACGGGGTATCCCATGTAAGCGCACCACATTGTCAAAGAACAAGGTGGCAACTTCACTAGCATTTTGGGTGCTCTTACATGCAATAAAATGAGCCATTTTGGAGAAGCGATCGACTACCACAAAAATGGAGTCTTTGCCTCGTTTTGACATAGGTAACCCGACCATAAAGTCCATGGATAGATCCTCCCAAGGTCCCATTGGTATAGGCAAAGGGGAATACATTTCATCCGGACCTTGGCGCGACTTTGCATATTGACATGTGATGCAACCCTTGCAAAACCGTGTCACATGCATACGCATCCGGGGCCAAAAGAAATGCTCTTGGAGAGCGGAAAGGGTCTTGGTAGCACCGAAATGACCACGGCCCTCATGAGCTTCCTTGATCAACAAATGGCGTATAAATGAGCGCGGAATACAAAGTTTTCCCGCTCGGAAAAGATAGCCATCGTTAATAAAGAAAGACTCGTGCTCTCGGAGGTCGAGGCATTGTGCCCATATGTCCTTGAAGTCAAGATCCGTGGCATATAACTCTTTGATAAGAGGAAAGCCACGTATCTTGGCGTCCATATACACAAGAAGGGCATACCGGCGAGAAAGGGCATCGGCTACCACATTCTCCTTGCCTTTCTTATGCCGAATGACATAAGGAAAGGTCTCTAAAAACTCTACCCAACTAGCATGGCGCCGACTTAGATCTGTTTGACTCTTGAGATACGAAAGAGCCGCATGATCCGAATGAATCACGAACTCCTTCGGCCACAAGTAATGTTGTCATGTCTTAAGACAACGAACTAGAGCATATAGTTCTTTGTCATATGTAGGGTAGTTGAGCGAATGACCGGAGAGTTTTTCACTAAAGTAGGCAATTGGACGAGTCTCTTGTAAGAGAACTCCTCCAATGCCCACATTCGATGCATCACACTCCACCTCGAAAGTTTTCGAAAAGTTTGGGAGTTGGAGTAATGGTGCATTACAAAGGCGGTCTTTGAGCGCATCAAACGTTCGAGCATGGATATCACACCACTCAAACGTGACACCCTTGGTAGTAAGCTCATGGAGCGGGGCCGCTACCGTGCTAAAGTCCTTGACAAAGCGCCGGTAGAAACCCGCTAAGCCGAGAAAGGCTCGGACCATGGTGACCGTAGTAGGAGTAGGCCACTCCCGAATAGCACGAACTTTAGATTCGTCTACTCATAGTCCGTCCTTAGACACGACATAGCCAAGAAAGATAGTGGTGTCCGAGCAAAATACGCATTTTTCAAAGTTGACATACAATTGCTCTTGTCTAAGGCACTCGAGCACTTGACGAAGGTGCCCGATGTGATCCTCCAAAGACGTACTAAACACCAAAATATCATCGAAATAAACAACGACAAATATACCCAAGAATTGGCGCAAGACATGGTTCATGAGGCGCATGAAGGTGGATGGGGCGTTGGAGAGGCCAAATGGCATGACAAGCCATTCATAGAGTCCATACTTCGTCTTGAACGCCGTCTTCCACTCGTCACCTTCGGCCATCCGGATTTGGTGGTAACCGCTCCGGAGATCAATTTTGGAGAAAATGGTGGCGCCGTGGAGTTCATCCAACATGTCATCAAGGTGCGGGATCGGGTGGCGGTATTTAGCGGTGATTTGGTTGATGGCACGACAATCAACACACATCCGCCATGATCCGTCTTTCTTTGGCACTAATATGACCGGGACGGCACATGGTGATAAGGATTCACGCACATGTCCCCGGTCTAGGAGTTCTTGCACTTGACGTTGTAGTTCCTTCGTCTCCTCCGGACTTGCTCGGTACGCGGCACGGTTTGGTAAAGAAGCACCGGGCACAAAGTCAATTTGGTGTTCAATCCCCTAGATTGGTGGCAAGCCGAGTGGTAGGTCTTTGGGCATAATATCCTGAAATTCGGACAATAACAAAGACACCTCGTGTGGCACATTACTCGGGTCATGAGAAGTAGATAAACAAAACGGAACAAGCAAGAAACATGGAAGCTTGCCTTCCATGACCGGTTGCAAATCAGGCCGGCGAGCTAGGAGTATCCTCGGTTCACCCCGTCCTTGAATTACGGGGTCCGAAGATGGCAAAGGTGTGCTCGTAGGAACGATGCGGCCTTTACTTCCTTTGGACTCGGTAGCATGGACAAGAGGGGCGGTGTTCCGGGATTTGGAAGTACTAGCACCTACAACATCGGAACTCCGAGTAGGGTCCGATTTTGCCGGCGCCTTAGCGGACTCATCTATAGATTGTTGCCTCTTCCGTTCCGCATAGTCAACCAAAATTTCGTGCGGAGTCATAGGCAAAAGTGTGACCCGTTTTCCATTATATTGGAACATGTACCAGTTAAGATAACCATCGTGAAATGTTCGGCGATCGAATTGCCATGGTCGTCCTAATAGGACATGTGTGGCGTCCATCTTGATAACATCACAAAGGACCTTATCAACATAGGCGCCAATAGAAAACGTCACCCAAGCTTGTTGTGTGACGGTGTCACACCCCTTATCGGAAATCCATTGGAGTCCGTAAGGTGTTGGGTGGGGGGTTGTAGGCAACTTGAAGTGTTTTACCACTCGTTCGTTGACAATATTGCAACAAGAACCCCCGTCAACAATGAGAGAAAGGCTCGTCTTATTGACCAAGCAACGAGAGTGGAAGAGATTCTCGCGTTGATCAATAGGAATAAACTCTTTAATAGCCAAAATACGACGAGAAACAAGAGTGAATTTACCGGGTTGTGCTGGGGCGCAAGCAAGCTCGTCGTCACATGGTTCCATTCCAAATTGCGGGTCGGCGTCTTGGTCATCCTCAATGATGATATCGCCATCATGATTATCATCTTCTTCCTCAAAATATGTTGGGTCGGCAAACAAAACTCGTTTGGTGTTTGGACATTCACGTTGCACGTGACCAAAACCGCTACACTTGTAGCACACGGGTTCACTTGGGCGAGCCGCCGGTGAAGGTCCTTGTTGACCTCTAGCGGGAGGCGCCGGAGCCGTGGGCCCACGGTTTGGTGCCCTCTCATTACCCGCTTGCCTATTGGATTGACCCGTCCGTTGGGCTCCTTTGGAAGCGTCGGCATCTGGAGAACTAGGCACATCTCGAGTACGTGTGTTAGAAGAATGAGGATATTGACTCGAGGAAGAATTATACCTTGAATACCGAGGCGTCTCAAGTTGTTGCTTGTAGAGCTTCATGGCGGCATGGCACAATGCCCCCAATCTTTATATGGCACAATCTCAAACGGGCGCCGAATGGAAGCATTAAGCCCACTCATGAATTTGGTGTGAAGGGCGGAGGGAGAGGCCGAGACGCCGGCCTTAATGTGCATGTCCTCGAGTTTGGCCAAGTAAGCCACCGGGGTGAGGTTGCCTTGTTTGAACTCGGCAATTTGCAACCGCATATCATTCTTGAAGTCCTCGGGCACGTATTTCTTGGTCATGACAGAGATCAATTGCTCAAAGGTCGCAATCGGTGCCCATCCTCGCCTTTCACGGGTGATCTCATACCGGTTCCACCAAGACTTGGCATCTCCTTCAAAGTAAAGAGTTGCCGCCTCGATTTTCTCGTATTCATCCTCATAATGACAATGTTTCAAGGCTCGTTTCATATCCTGCGCCCAATCAAGAAAAACACACGGATCATAGTCACCATGAAAGATAGGGAATTTAACCTTACCTTCCGTACGAGCGCGGTAGGGGTCCGGACGGGGCGGTGGATTGTAGGCATCATCGGCACGGGCTCGCCGGTGGCCGCCTTGACGCCGGTGGCGCCCATGAACGGGCGGTTCATGCCTAGGTGGGTTTGGGGGAGGCAACCATTCTTCACCTCGGTCTTGGTTCTCATAAGGGTCCATGATGGATGGGTGCCATGGACGGTCATGTGCCACCCGTTCCAAGTCGGACTCATCACCGAAGAACTCGTTGAAATCGTTTTGCTCATCATACTCATCAAAATCAAGGGTTGTCAGTTGCCGGGTTGACCGTTGGCGACGGCGTCCGGAACGATCATTCTCACGACCATGATTGTTGGTCGAGTCGGGACGGTACCAGGGCTCTTCCCGGGCTCGACGATCGGTGCGGGGCGCACTAGGTGGAGGTGGAGAAGGGACATACCGTTGGTGTTGAGGCTCATAATGCTTGTGCCGATTTTCAGAATCGACTATGAGAAGGTCATCTTGAGTCGGGTCGGGGAATTCTTCGTCCTCTTCATGGGACTCATTTCCGTCAAGAGGTAAGGGACGTTGACATTCAATGACGGACAAGCCGGGGACCGTTTGATGGTCCGGCTCCTAAAATTCCCTTGCCTTTCCGTTGTGCATCGGATGTGGAAGCATTGACCAAGGTCTCAATCGGAATTGTTGGGGTGGGACGTTGGGCAAGCCGTAGAGCCTTAAGAGCTTCCAAATCTTGCTTCAAGGCAATATTTTCTCGGGTCAAGGCATCAAACTTTTGTTGTGCCTTCAAAGCTTCCAATTCCTGCCTTATGGAGTCATTTTCGAGGGACAACGAAGCATTTTCTTGAGCCAAAGGTTCATTGGACTCTTGCGGACCAGAATCCTGAGAAGTTTCCAATTCAACGTTAGTCATTGCTCCAAATCAGCACACAATTGCAAGCAATCAATTGAGCAAGGTGACAAGTTAAGTCAACTTTACCCAAGTTCAAGTGCGTTATCGGGTTCTACTTTGGAGAAGGCCGTTTGGCGGTTAGGCAAGTAAGGCAAATCCAAAAAAATTGAACCAATTACACACAAATAAACAAGTGATATTTTGCAAATGTATGTAAGAAAATGGAGAGGCGGAAGATTGACGGATTGTGCAGTCGGCAAGCTTTGCTTGCTTTCGGTCTTTGACCGTTTTGTAAAATCCGATTTTTCGGGACCGGTTTGCCGAACGTCTTTTCACTTTTGTGTTTCATTTCTTTGAAAAGTTTTGAGCAACATTTTTTTTTTTTTTTTGAACACAAATCCGTATTGATGAAGAGTTTTTTTTGCTTTGCTTGGAATATCAAATGCGAGATATCCGAATTTTCGTTAACAAAAATACCCTAAGAAATTTGGTGAAATTAAGTAACAAAATTGTCGGATTGGGTCGGTTGAAGAAAAAGACGGTTTTGATAATTGGTTTGATGGCAAACCAAATATCTCCTTTTTTTTCTTTTTTTTCAAATTGATCAAAAGAAAAAAAAATTCAGGAAAAATGAATGAACATGACGAAGAACATGATGAACAACATGAAGAACATCATGAACAAACGAAGAACGTCATGAACAAAAGGCCAAATAGGTTGAAGATAATAACGCACAAAAACAAGAGTAAAGAGAACTTAACTTTGATCCCTTTGCTCTGATGCCAATTTCATGCGTCCTTGGAGGTAACCAAGGATAACTTTCGGATCTAGATCCAGCCAAGCTCCAACTACTCCTTGATTCTTTGTGCGGCGTTGTTTCGATTCAGATCCAAAGGGGCGGAAGCGATGAAGAAACAAGGGTTGATTCGATCTAGAGAGATCGAATAAACCATTTGATGGAGCTCGAAAGTTGATTCTAAAGAAGAATCCTCGAATATGGTGTTCTTGGATCAAATACGAGATCTAAGGAAGAAATTTGAGAAATAGACGAGAAGGTTTGATGTCCAAGCTAAGTCAGAGGAAAATCTTCTCAAAAACCTAGTAAAATTGAACATCAAAAATAAGTGAGCAAGAGGTCCCTTCTATAGAGAGTCTTGCCCCCCTATGGGCCAACGGGCCAAACAAACATACATACGAAAAGTCCAACAAGGAAAAAACCCTAAAAGATAAGATCAAAGGAAATATTCTATAAGGAATATCCCTTTTATTACATAAAAGGAAAACATGCAAAAATATAGTCCGAAAGTAAAAGCGTGGGCGGGACCGGTAGCCTATGCCATGGTGGTGTAGAGACACGGCGTACCGGCGACTGGTCTAAGTGACGAAGTGGCGCTGGCGATGATGGATCCGGTGGCTCGGGCAATTGCCTTGGCTCGGGATCGGGTGAGCGGTCCATCTGAGCGAACCCTCAAAGCCTCGTCCTCATCGTTTACGGTCAACGTAAGAGGAGCATCCAATAGCGCATCAACTAGCATGTAAGAAAGTATCATGAGGAAAATATTTAGCCTTCAAAAGCCTAGCAATCAGCGAACCAGGATCCGTAAGAAGCCTCCAACCTTGTTTAGCCAACAAAGCTAGATTAAAAGACTTCATATCCCTGAAACCTAAACCACCCTCATCCTTCGATCTGCATAACTTTTTCCAGGCAATCCTGTGTATCTTTCGCTTGCTTTCCGTAGACCCCACCAAAACTGCCTCATCATCTTTTCAATGTCTTTACAAAATCTGTCGGAAATCTCAAAGCAAGTCATAGTGTAAGACGGTATATCTTGTACAACCGCCTTCAACAGAACCTCCTTCCCGGCTCTACTTAACGTTTGTTCCTTCCATCCCTTTAATTTCTTCCAGATTCTCTCTTTATAATTGTTGAAAATAACCTTCTTCGACCTACCCACCATCGTCGGCAAGCCCAAGTATTTTTCATGCTTACTAACTTCTCTGATTCCAACCACTTCCTGAATCTCAGATCTCCGCCCGTCATTCACATTCTTGCTAAACGACAATTCCGACTTTGCAAAGTTGACTTGTTGTCCCGATTCTTCTCCACAAACACGGAGGATATCAACGATTTTCTTTCTTTGTTGACAAGATGCCTTTGCAAAAATAACACTTTCATCTGCAAAAAATAGATGTGAAATTCTCGTAGCCGACGGAGCAATCTTAATTCCCGTCAACCTACCCGTACCCTCACTCTCCCTCAAAAGACAAGAAAGGCCTTCCGCACAAATAAGAAAAAGAAAAGGAGATAACAGATCTCCTTGTCTCAAACCCCTAGAAGGTCTAAAGCTTTCCGTCGGTATCCCCTCAAAAAGTACAGAAAAAGACACCGAAGACACGCATCTCATAATAATGCTAATCCATTTTTCCTCAAAACCCATTGCCCTCATACATCCCTCAAGATAACTCCACTCCACTCTATCATAAGCCTTAACCATATCTAATTTCAAAGCCATATATCCTGACTTCCCCTCTCTAGTTTTCATGTAATGAAACAATTCAAAAGTAGTTAGCACATTATCTGTAATAAAGCGACCAAGAACAAAAGCACTCTGAGTGGAAAAAATCAGCTTATCAAGGCAACATTTCAACCTGTTTGCAAGGACTTTAGCAAAGATCTTATACAATACATTACACAGACTTATGGGTCGAAGTTCTTTCATGCATGTAGGATTGTTGACTTTTGGGATTAGAGAGATAAACGTATGATTGAAAGATGAAGGAAAAGAAGCACCTTCGAACAGACTTGTAAGAAGCTTTATGACATCCTCGCCAATAACTTCCCAGTGAGTTTGAAAGAAAAGGGCGGGGAGGCCGTCCGGGCCCGGAGCTTTAGTAGGATGCATATCAAACAACGCCGCCCGGATCTCACTCGCCAAACACTGTTCCAGCAAAGTCTGATTATCGTCCTCATTAACACGATTCATAATGCTCAAGTCAGACTTGGGAAGCCCAGAAACCGACGCTGTAAAGATATCCCTAAGATAATTCTCGGCAACCCTTGTAATACCCTCCTCGGTCCTCCACGTAAGACCATCGTCATCAACTAATCTCCCGATTTTGTTGCGTTTTCTTCTACCATTAGATTTACGATGAAAATTTGGTAGTATTTCGGTCACTCCACCGGAATTCATTGACTTTCGCTCTTTGAAACCACATCACTTCCTCCTTCTTCAAAAGAGCTTCCTCCCGTTCTTCCAAAAATCTCCTCTGAGAAACGTTTTGTCCCCCATCAGATGGTTTTTGAAGAGACGCCAGCTCCGCCCTAATCTTCCTCAAATCACGTCCAATATAACCAAAAGTGACACTGCTCCAATCCCTTAGATCAACGCAGCAACACTTAATCTTACCATCAATTCCCGAGTCTACCACAGAGCTACCAGGGTTTCCCCAAGCATTAGTCACCACCGAATCATATCCGTCATCCAAGGACCAAAACGCTTCATACCGGAAAGACCTAGCACCCCTCCTACGATCAAACGTACTCTCCAACCCATTAATATCCAAAAGTAGAGGAATATGGTCCGACATAGAACGCGGAAGGTGAAGCACTTTAGCATGCGAAACTCTTTGTACCCACTCTTCATTAGCAAAAGCTAAGTCAATTCTCTGTTGAATGAACTTATCACCCATTTGGCCATTATCCCACGTAAATTGAGGGCCTTCAAACCTGATATTAGTCAAATTGCACGCCTCCAAAGCTTTTCTAAAAGAATTCATCATTTCCAAGCATGGTACTAGTCCACCCCTTTTGTCCTCTAGAGAGATCACTTGATTGAAGTCGCCCATTATAAGTCAGGGATCATGCCCAACTTCGCTAAGCCTCTTCATTAATTCAAAGGTATGAACCTTCTCATGTGTCTTAGGCCAACCATAGATCCCCTGAATATCCAATCCCCCACCCGAGCATCAATACGGTGTTGTGTGTAGGACTGAATATATAACAACCTCCGCCCGACCACTCCACATCAAACAAAGCCCTTCAAAAGCTCTAACACTGTCAACAACAAAGCACCCCTCAAACTGTAATCTTCTTCGTATACTCTCCATCTTTCTCCTATCACTTTTCGTCTCACTCAAAAAGAGCAAGTCAGGCTCCCGTTCCCTAACTAGTTGAACTAGTTTCGTCACTGCCGAGCCTTTGCACAATCCCCGGCAGTTGAAGCTTATGGCATTCATTGATCTCGGCAAGAGAGGTTGGTCGCCTCTCCAGCCGTTATAACATCGGTCATTGTGATCTTCATTTTCTTTCCTTGCACCATCGGTTCATCTATTCCTCCATCTGCTGCTATAACAATCCCCCTGTTCTTTCCTATTCCTCCTTGTGCATCTTTTGTGGCCACCCCTTGCATGGGATCTCTTGCCACTCGTTTCCACTTCTTCCTTGAGGTATCCGTCCCATCTTTATCCCCAGAAGTACCACTACGATCTGTCTTGTCAAATATCTCTAGCTCAGTAACTACATCTTCAATCAGAGGTACACTCTTATCCACACCTTCAGAGATTGCCACGTTGTGAATCACCGCAGTGACTCTCTCCTCTTCCTCTACTGGCAAACTCCTCCCCTCCCCTTCCTTTACTCTAAAATTCCACTCAGCACCCTCCCCGCCCTTATAGATTGTCATTGAGGACTCCTAGTTTCATGCTCTTCTCCAACTTTGTCAGTCTCCCAGACAAAGTCATGTTGACCACGTTGAGTTCGTTGAACAGGAGCCCGTAACTAATCCGTATACTCGTTTTTGTATTCCTTTGCTTCATCGTCATCGCAATCATTCTCCACGTGCCCAACTCTACCACACGTGTAGCAGAAGTTCGGTAGCCTCTCATATTGTAATGGTAACCAGATTCTATCTCCTCCCATGGTCATTAACAAACCCCTCCGTAATGGTTTCGTTATATCAATGAAAGTGCGTAACCGCAGAAAGTAGCTGGTTTGAGAAAGCAGCTCGTTATATCAATGAAAGTGCGTAATAAGCGTGTCCCCAATCTCCTTTGTTAACTCCCCTGTTGCATGACCTATTGGAAGATCATTCAGTCTTATCCATAAAGGAACACGTGAGAAAATCATCTTCGAAGGTTGAATGGACCCTGGCTCTTGTAAAGCCACTAGTGCCTTATCAAAATTCCAAGGTCCTCCCTTTACAACCTGATCTTTATCAGCATGTGTTGCAAACTGGAAAATAAACAAGTTCTTTTGCAGTTCTTTGAAATTTAATCCCTGGGATAACCGCCACGCTCCTTTCAATGTGGCTTGTAGTGCATAGGAATTGAACGGTTTGGAAGTTAACACCTTTCCAATGAGAACAGTAGAAGAAGAATTCGCTGTCTGTTCACCTTTCTCGCTTCCTTGGACAACGATACATTCCTCGTCCGTTAGATGTATTTTGTATTTGCCCTTCTCCATTCAGACAAAACGGAGATTCTCTTGGAAAGCACCACACACCGGTGGAAGATACCTAGCCCTCACAGTACAACCGGAGGGAGAGCTGGAACCCACAAAGAAAGCAGTCGCAGTCGCCGCAGAGCCTTTTCGTCGCTCCAAGGGTTTCAAGTTGATTTGCCTTCCTATAAATTTTCTAATACTTTTCTAATATTAGAAAAGACCAAACTTTCAATGACAGATAGATTCCTTGCATCTTGAAGATCTAAGCAGAGTGATTATAAGGATGGAACTCAGTAGATTAGTAATGATGTTATAGATCGATAAATGACCAATTCTTCTTACATTGTAATATAATACAAACTTCATCTTCAAAATATCCATTACAATTTACTGAAAAAACAAAGAACTATTCGGAAAAACCCTTAAAACAAGCTCTCTTCAAAACCTAGACAAGCAAGCAACAAGAAGATTTCAAACATCAAAGAGCAAAGAATTCAACATGCTGCATAACTGAGGCTTTGGAGCAATCTAAATAAATATATGACTCATTACTGTACTACATATAATGACACTACAAGACCTTTTGTTCATGTAATTACTATCCAAAATTACACATTTGCATATCCCACAATGTCTGAACTCTAAAGTGAGGAGATTGCTCAGCAACTTAAAATTCAAATTCTTTGATAATCCTTATTATTTTAAGAAAGAGTTTTGATAGTCTCCATATGCAGCTCTATAACAATAACAAAAGTACTATGACATGACAAAGCTGTCATAAAACCCATACATATATTATTCTAGTATTGTTATATGTGGAATATAACAAATTGATTACATCCAGATTGTACAAGAAAATACAAGTACAAATGAGTCCCCACGGAGCACTAGCAAAGTACCTGATATGAATGTCTCCAGTATAAACTGATATGAATGTCTCCAGTATAAACCAACGTTTTTGTACTAGTGTATGTTTCTGAAAAGAGAAAATTAGACTACTTGTCAGTCATCTAATTGAAACAAAAGAAACAAAAACAAATATATGTAAGGAATCCACAAAAGAGAGAGGGAATAAGATAGTAACAAGGGGAAAAGAGGCAACTTTACATCTTTAAAAACTACCGATATTCCCTACCATACTTTATTTTAAAATTACAATAGATAGAAAGAAGAACGTTTAATGATAAGGAATCCATCTAAATGAAGAACAAGTTAAGTGTTTAGAAAAAAGAAAGAGAAAAATGTCACTGCCAATAACTCCATTGATGACTTGTGTTGATAGTAAGCAGAATCGCCGGAAGCACTTGTATAGTCATCATCTAAAGAGTTGTCTGATGGGCGAAGAGATTTCAACTTGCCCTTGGAAACAACATAGACAGTACAAAAGGCTACGTGGTGAGCTATCGGAGATCAAAGACCAAAACAATTGCCCCCTCACCTTCCTATATATATATTCACAAAATTCAATTCAAATCAAATCAAATCAATATAATAGATAGAAGTGGATGGGAATATCATCAGCCTCTAGTAATGCATGTTGTGTGCCTAAGTGCAAAAAGACAGTGCAAGCTTTGTTATGTCGAAACCTAAGCCTCTAGTAACACGATCTCGACCTGTACCTTTTTGGAGGTGCACAGCTTCAGTTAAGGGAGAAGCATCTTGCTTTTCTGCAATTCTAATTTCTTCTTGTAAGTGATTGCGATGTCGTCACATAGTTTTGGGGAGGGATCAGGTTGCCCACTGAAACACACAATTCACTATGTATGCAAGAAGATCAATAATCATGAGGATACTTCAGTGTGCCCTAACATAAGCAAGATGGTACCAAAATTTTCTGTTTAGGTTTTTTTAATCCGCAATCAACAACTCACATACACAGACAAGATAAATAATCATCGATTCAAAGTAAAACAAAACCAGATAAGAGTGTAGAAACATACCTTGTTTGAATACTTGCGAAGTGACCCAACAATTTGTCTATATTAGGTTTGAAGATACCAACGACTTCCGTTCCACTCACTGACGGCGACGACATCAACGGGTTCCACTCACTGACGACAACATCGACCCGAATTTGGCGACAACAACAACGAGTTGAAGGCAACGAGCTTGAGGAAGAAGGGAGATCGGGATTCTAGTCTTCTAGACGAGTGTATTACTAGAGGCTGGTGATATTTTTAGTAGTCATAATCTGAATTTGTTTTAATAATTATACTTTTTTTTAATTTCGTTTTTCTTCAAAACTTTTCGTATCCATTTAAATATATTTATTTACAAATTATCATATTTTAATATATTATATTAGAATAAAGGTATATATATTTAATATTCTCTTCAAACGCACCAAATTTTGTAGATCCCAAAATTAATGTTGTGGGGTGTTAGAAACCTATATTTATTCATTACAAAATTAATAATCATTTTTGTGTTGTCCTTTATTCATACAGTTGATGTAAAAGCCAACGTCTCAAGGTATCATGAACGAGAAGCAGTCGAATTATAGAAAACTTAGTAACAAGAGAAGACCTGTGCTTTTGTATTCTTTACCTTTAATCTAATTATAGCTTTTTACCACAAGTCTTGCTTTAAATCTTCCCACAATTCCACTAGGCTTAAACTTGATTTAAAAAAGCCCATTTACAATCAATTGTCACCTAAATCAGTCAAACACCATTTACAATCAATTGTCACCTTTGTGATATGCTATGGGCTAACACTATTAATCTAAATGGTTTTGGTTTGGTTTTATAATATTAATTAATAGTTTCATGTAACTAATTGCTCATTTGTGTTAGTTTTTATAAGTTTTTGTTTAAAAAAAGGTTTATGTTTGATTTTGTTAGTGTGTAAATAATTTGTGTAGATATTCATATGTTAGTTTGTGTAAATTTATTGAGTTTTTTTTAACTATATATGCGATTTCTCATTTTAAATGTACATCGATTCATTATTAAGTTTCTATGTGAACAATTTAACCCTAATATTGAAACTGAAAACCGAAACCGAAAACCGAAAATCGAACTGTACCCGAAATTCGAACACTAAACCGAACCCGAATCCGGAAATGGAATTCCAGAGTATAGTTTTTGTTTCTCAATGTTGATTTGCAAAAACATACTTTGCATAGGTTCCATCTTTGATGTGAAAATTTGTAGAGAGAAATAAAAATAAGAGTTTTGATTAAATGGAAAACTGTTGAGGTTGATGGAAGTAGGATCTGTATATATAGATATAGGATTTATTAAACAGGACACGTTGATTTTTTTTTATATTTTTTTATCTCCTATAATACTTTCTTTTCTACTCTTCTTTTTAAATATCTTGATTCAAGTATGTAAAATATCTTGATTCGATTCAAGTATGTAAAATATCTTGATTCGATTCAAGTATGTAATTCTTTTTCAACTTTTTTAAAATATATTGACGTATGATATACTCTTCTACACGTGTACATAGGTTTAAATTGACGTATGACACACTCTTCTTTTAAAATATCTTGATTCAAGCATGTAATTCCTTTCCAACTTTTTTAATTTGTGTAAATTTTAATATGGCTTTTTGTAGGTTTTTTTTCGTAAAGGGTGGTACTTCACATAAATTTCAATGAAATTAAAACGCCCAAGTTTAATGGTGCGTTTTAAAAAAAAAATCTAGTATTATATTATTTATTTATATAACTTGGGTGATTTTGTGATTATATTTTTTGTATTTTATTTTTTATTTTAAGTTATAGTTTTTATAAGTATAGATTTTTTAAAAACATACTTTATGTACATTTAAATTTTTCGTAGAAGATCGATTTTTATGGGTTGATAACATTTACGGATTAATTTTTGGTTGCTATAAATATAATTGAAATTGTAAGAAAAAAACCCCAAATAAATCAATCACTATTTACTTTTGTACTTGATTAGGCATCTAGTCATGCATCCTGCAGTGCTTTAACTTGCAATGATGTTTGGAAATTTGCAGAGCAAACTTGGGTACTTGTATTACCTATAATTGTGCGTTAATTTGCATTTATGCATAAAAAATAATAATAATCATATTGAATAATTTAAAAGGTAAAATATTACTTTAAAAATATAAATTAATTTGTTATAGGTTCTAACTATTAAGAGTATGTTTAATAATTCACGAATTGGACAAGAAATATGAGTTATAATTTTAGATGTTTAGAACCTTTGTCATCGAAACGTTTTTCTTGTTACTTTATTATGAGACAATTTATGTAAAATTATTCGGAATGTCGGACTTATATTTCAATAAAAATTTCTGAAATATAAGATGAGTTTAGGTTCCATATTTTGATTTAGTAAATTTTTTTGCCATTACTCGCATTCACTTGATTTCGTTGATTAGGTAAAATAACCCGAAAATATAAGGCGACTAAAGACTTAAGGGCTCGTTTAATACAATTCTCATAGAATCAGGAATCCGAATCGAAATGAGTCTTACTAATACTTCCTATTTGTTAAGACTTGGAATCGAAATGAAAGTGATTCATGGAATGCTTTATTCCAATTGTACAAAATAACTTGATTCCATATATCGGAATCGAAATGAATCAAACACATACCTTGTCTTTCATAGTGACATGTTTTTTAGTCAACACATTATCTTGTTAGGTGCACAAAGGAACTACATAAAGTAAAAAGGTTTTCTTATCTTTTGATCATGAACGCTTGAATTTTGATGTTTATTTGCAAATTTCGAACCCCTTCTAATGTTGCTCATATTTGTGTTCTCGTAGACGTATGTACGAGGGTTAAGCCACATGTAGGACATCAAGGAGGTGTTGTGTGTACATTGTTGCAGTCCCTGTTTGGTGTTAAGGAAGAGGCTTGTATCCGGAGTCGAATCCTTTTCAAGAAGGGATGCATGAAGAGGGATCACACATGGGCTCAAGTACTCAACCATTTTCAAGACCAAGATCACGAGAGTTAGGAACAAAGGAATGATGGTAACTGTAAGGAAGAGAAGGGGAATAGTGAAGCATCACCACATCCGAGGAGATGATAGGAGAAGAAAACTCGAGGATCATCAAAGAGCTAAAACGGACTGGACCTACCCAGATAGACGGGTCCCGAAACCGGTCAATCTTCAACAACAAATCGGTCGGACACCTACATGCATGGGCGAGAATTGAAGTTGATTTTTTGTGTTGGTTTATTTATTTTTCAAACCATATTAAACTTCTTTTAATGTTTTGTGTAGCGTAATGATAATACATGTCTTATAAAACGGTTGACTCATATGATAACCGTGCTTATAAAGTACTTATAATTTTGAGTTGAAATGAGCAAATTTGGTTTGACCAAAATTGGCCATTAGTTAATGAATATTATGTGCATAAAATATATTGTTTTGGAAAATCAAAATTAAAATATTATAAGAAATAAGACCAACATTTGCGTTATTAATCGAGTCTATGTACGATTAATATAGCGTAGTTAAAAATTAAAAGAAAAGGTTCGATTAATCAAAGCCTATGTACGATTCATATAGAGATTATGCATGTCTTATAAAATATAAATTAATTATTTAAGTTAAGTTTTCTCGTTATACTGAAATATATTTTCAGAAAATCAAAATGAACAATTCAAATAACCGATATGAGTATATACATATTGGTTTTTTGGTAATCAAAAATTAAAGGAGTGGTCATTCGGAATATTAAGTGTGATTAATTAAACATGACGATATACTAAAACTTGATTCGGTGTAGTGATACATGTGGTAAAATATAACATTTAGAAAAGTATATTATTTGGTTTTGTTTAGTTTCCTCAAATAATAATAATAATTAGTTATAACAGTTTTCTAATGCATAACTTACGTATAGATAAAAACAGAAACATTTGCATGTATATGCATCTATGGTGCCAACCATAAGCCATTTACTTTAGCCAATTTTTTGTAATTGCTCACAGCCGTCAAATCAAGTTATTGGGAGATGACAGGTGAATCACACGTTACTGGCACTGTTATGGGGAGATGACTGGTGAATCACACGTTACTGGCACAGTTTATTGGGAGATGGCAGGTGAATCACACGTTACTGCCACAGTTTATTTTCGAGAATCACCCATTTCTCTCTCCCGATTTTTCTCAGCCCTTCTTATCTTATCTGTCACGTTGGAACATCAGCAGCTCCTCCTCAGCCTCTCCTCCACCCACCGAACCACCATCGCCGGAGTCACCAGGGCCGCCTCTGCCGCCGTTCCTCGCCAGACCGAGGCCGCCGCAACCTCTTCTTCTCCCTGCGCGCGAGCCCAGATCCGCGCCGGTTCTCCCTCTCTTCTCCTGTCCGCCGTTCGCCGGAGCCCAGGACTGCCGCCTCGCCACGCCGCCAGACCGGACACCGACCGCGGCTTCTCCTCCTCCCCTGCGCGAGCCACCTCCTGCGGTGCCCAGCTCCACTCGAGCCACCTCTTGCTCCAGCGTACCGCTCACGAACTTCGAACTGAGGATCTCCACGTTTCTTCTTAACGCTGGCCTTGTCACTAAATTGCTCTCGACGGATCTCGAACCCTAGTCTCCAATCTCTGGTAACTGATCTGTGGTCTTCTCTCTTCTATCTTATTGCGTTATCGAAATTTGATTAAACATATAGCACCTTTTGAAAATTCTTTCCCGTATAACTGGTATATGAAAACTAAAATTTCATCTGTCAAATAATATTGTTTATAGTTGAAAGATGTAAAGATGTTCGTCACACCAATAATATATTTTTTTTTAATCTATTTAATTGAATGATTACATTTTTTTTATGTAAAATTTAAATTAATACAAACAAATGTTATATATATTACATTGGAATTGGTGGAATCATAATGCTTTCAAATTATGGTCATTGTTTGAAAATATGACTTTTTAACTTCCGGATACAACACATCAAGTAATAAGTAATTAGGCTAAGTTATTCACTAAAATATTTATTAACCTAACACATTAAATATTTCATTAAATAAATAATTAATTACGTAAAAAAAGTAATTATATATTTTTTTGAGATGAAATAGCAAACAAACACTCATACAAATTATCAAACATTAAGTAATTAGGCTGAATTATTCACTAAAATATTTCTTAACCTAACGCAACAAATATTTCATTGAAATATATGTAAAGTACCACCCTTTAGGAAAAATACTACAAAATTCCATATAATACTTTACACAATTTTAAAAAGTTAAAAATGAATTACATACTTGAATAAAGATATTTTAAAAGAAGAGTGTGTCATACGTGTAATAGAGTGGGTCATACATCAAGATATTTAAAAAAAAGTTAAAAAGAAATTACATACTTGAATCAAGATATTTTAAAAGAAGAGTAGAAAAGGAAGTATTATTGGAGATAAATAAATAATAAAAAAATTAATGTCCTATTTAAGAAATCCATAAATTATATATACAACTCCTCCTTCCATCACCCTCAGCAGTTTTTCAAATAATCTAAACTCTTCTTTGTATTTCTCTCTCAATAAATTTCCACATTAAAATGGAACCTAAGCAAAGTATGTTTTTGCAAATCAACATTGAGCAACAAAAACTATACTCTAAAATTCCATTTCCATTGGTGTTTTCACCTGCACAGCCCGGCCCAGGCCCTCATAGCTTGGTGAGGGCTGTACAGATCGAACGTGATTGGGTAGAGGCGAGACTTTTGGAGGTCGGTGTCGTGCTCTTTCGGGCCCGACTTGCAACCTCAACGTTGGCATCACCCGTCTGCACCGGTGTTCTCTTCTCCCGACCTCCTTCCCTTCACATTACGTCCCTCTTGCCTACGCTACCACACCAACGCCGGAGAGAAGCAAAGCTTCGCCATCTCCACCCCCTTCGTCGACTCCACAGGTAACCCGCACTCCTTTTCCTTCCTTCTCTTATCAACTTTACCTCTCGGTGACCAACTCCGGCTAGCGTACACCTATCTTGTAACCACGACAAAGGGGGCTAGGACATCAAGACACTGGCGTGTTGAACCACCGCTGTCTCCGACGAATCCTTTCGACCCATTTCCCCCGCCGGTAAATCCTTTCCCCTTAAGGCCCTTATGACCGATCATTTCTAAACAAACGAAGAGGAATACAAATGTTAGTGAATTTGTGTAGAGACGTGAGTCGAACCCCACCCTTCAGGTCCCTACTTACAAATTGTTGCCCAAGAGAATCGAACCGGCGCCTCCAAACGTTTTAAACGCCGCTCTTTCATTGCGCCCGGTGAGCCTCAAACCCACAATCTCCTCCCCTCTTTTTAATAGCCCTGCCGGGCTATGAAGAGAACACTAGTGCAGATGGGTGTTATCAACGTTGAGGTTGCAGGTCAGGCCCGAAAGAGCACGACACTGACCTCCAAAAGTCTCGCCTCTACCCAATCACGTTCGATCTATACGGCCCTCACCAAGTTATGAGGGTCTGTGCCGGGCTGCGCAGGTGAAAGCACCAACGGAAATGGAACTCCATAGTATAGTTTTTATTGCTCAATGTTGATTCAATGTTGATTTGCAAAAACAAACTTTGCTTAGGTTTCATCAAAAAGATGTGGAAATTTGTTGAAAGAGAAATATAAAGAAGAGTTTTGATTACTTGAAAAACTATTGAGGTTGATGGAAGGAGGATTTGTATATATAGATATAGATTTATTGAACAAGACATATTGATTTTATTTTTTTTATCTCCTATAATACTTCATTTTCTACTCTTCTTTTAAAATATCTAGATTCAAGTATGTAATTTCTTTTCAACTATTTTAAAATATGTTTAAATTGATGTATGACACACTGTTCTTTTAAAATATATTGATTCAATTATGTAATTTCTTTACAACTTTTTTAATTATTTTAAATTTTATATGGCTTTTTGTAGTATTTTTCGTAAGGGTGGTACTTCACATATATTTAAATAAAATCTTTTTTGTGTTAGGTTAAGAAATATTTTAGTGAATAATTTAACCTAATTACTTGATGTTTGTTAATTTGTATGAGTGTTTATTTGTTAATTCATGTCAAAAAAATATATATTATTTTTAAATGTAACTAATTGTTTATTTAATGAAATATTTGGTTTGTTAGGTTAAAATATATTTTAGTGAATAACTCAGCCTAATATCCAGAACCAGAAGTTAAAAAGTCATATATTAAAACAATCCAGAAGTTAAAAAGTCATATATTAAAACAATGACCCTAATTTAAAAGCATTATAGTTCCTCCAATTCCAATGTAACATATACATCATTTGTTTGTCAATTCAAATTTTACAACAAACAAAAAAATGTGACCATTCAATTGAATAGATAAGATAAAAAAAAAATAGCCTTCCATTATTGGTGTGATGAACTTCTTTCAACTATAGACAACATTAGTTGAGATATGAAATTTTAGTTTTCATATGTGAGTTATACGGAAATAATTTTCAAAATGTGCTATATGTGTAAGAAAATTCCGATCATGCAATTTATGTGATTTTTCATTTGAAGTATACCATAATACATTGTTAAGTTTCTTTGTAAAAAAATTAACCCAAATTATTTAGTCTAACTTGATAATCATACCTGTATTTTTAGTAACACTGTTATGTATCCTTTATTCTAATTCATCTTCTACAAGTATAACTCAGTAGTCATAATCTGAATTTGTTTTTATAATTATACCTTTTTAATTTCGTTTTCCTTCTAAAATTTTCGTATCCATTTGTATATATTTATTTCCAAATCATCATATTTTTAATATATTATATTAGAATGAAGGCAAATATATTTAAGATTCTTTTAAAACACACCAAAATTTATGTCCCAAAAAAAAATGTCGTGGGTTGGTGAAACCTAAATTTATTCATTACAAAATTAATAATCATTTTTGTGTTGTCCTTTATAATGGAGATCATTTGTGGTATGATATGGGCTAATACTATGTGATATATTAATCTAAATGGTTTTAGTTTGGTTTTATAATACTAATCAATAGTTTCATGTAACTAATGGTTGATTTGTGTTAATTTTTGTAAGTTGTTCCAAAAAAGTTTATGTTTGATTTTTGTAACGCCGTAAAACGGGATAGGCGTCACGGTGTCAAGAGCCCCAAACAAGGAATTTTTCAGGTTAATATAACCCATAAAAGGATAAAGATAATGACAACACACTACAATGCATAACTTGCCAACAACAAAGAATAAGAGAAATTCCAAAAGACGTCCCATGACATCCACCACGACGGGTCCAACCCACAAAACAATATAACATAATAACCACAACAATCCGGGCTAAAAAACAATCCAACCCAAAAGATGGAAAACAAGCTTGGAAACAAGTCCTAGTAAAATACGACCATCCCACAAAACAAACTAAACTCACTCTCACTAGCGTTCCTGCTCTTCATGATACTGAATTGATCATGTACTTGATTATGTCAAAAACATAACCAGCCCCACCGTTGTGGGGTTAGTCTTTCACATAAACTAAGCAATTACATAAGCAATGTATACATATGATCAAAACATGAGTATAAGCATATATAAAACCACATGATCACTTTGAAAAATACTCGAAAGAGTTAAATAACCTCATTCTTGAAAATATCATCGATACATAGAAATATCAAAATCATCAAGACTCAAATACTCAAGAAATATAAATGAACATCATGCACATAAAACATCATAAGTCTCGAAAGATCATTTCAAACATGTCATGTAATCTCAAATCACTCAAAAGGTTTCAAACCGATAATATCTTCAAACGAATACTAATGATCCATTTCAAAATAAATCACTCAATATAACCTCAATAAATCATAATTCAAAATAATAACTCATCCATGTTATATACTCATAAGTCAAATCGAATACTCATAATTTAAATCACATAACTCATGATCAAATCCGAAACTCATAATCAAATCAATATCATCTCAAATAACCGGTATAAATGTATAACTCATAATCAATGGTCAATTGACCAAAATTGGGTAACATGGTAATCATTGCCCCTTTTTCTCAAATCATCACAAGAATCATCCAAATCATAATACCAAAACATGTTCGAGCATTTTTACTTTAGAAATCATATTTCAAAACATAAATCTTGTATTTTATTTTAAAACATGTCTAATCCCCAATCATGAGATGACATGGAGTCACGGATCAAGTGAGTCCTCCTCATCCACTAAAGTCTGGCATAACCATCGGCCCACACAAACACATGTA
Organism: Fagopyrum tataricum; assembly: GCA_002319775.1. Lineage (NCBI taxonomy): Eukaryota > Viridiplantae > Streptophyta > Magnoliopsida > Caryophyllales > Polygonaceae > Fagopyrum > Fagopyrum tataricum. The sequence continues at coordinate 30,326,781 of CM008283.1, read as the reverse complement.
CTAATAGTAAACATGCATCGCCTTAACCGATGAGCATTAAAATCATGGATACAAAATACCGGCTCATCACCGTCGCAGTCATATACCACGTATCTCAATAACATAATCAGAGGCAAAATGTCCGCCGTAGTCATAGACCACGTATCTCATCATCATCATCATAATAATAATAATTGATAGGTGATGGAATTACTATCAATTTAGGTAGCTTTTAGAGTCGTTTTTATGTTTTCGAGTCATATTATGTTGCTAATACTTTGATCCAGATAAAAGAGTCTAAATGAAGCAAAAGAAGGTATTAGCAACACTTAGGAGTTGAAGTAAAGCGTCGAAGACAGGTTTTTGGTGCCACACCGCCTCCGCGGAGTAGTGTCACCGCCCCTGCGGTGGCATCCATGTCGAGAGCTGCGGCCAGCGCTTTCACCTGCGCCGAAGGAAGCTTGTCACCGCCCCCGCGGGCGCCTATGGCCACCCCTGCGGTGACCCATCCTGAAGAAGTGAAGACAGCGCTCCCGCCTGCGCCCTTGCCAGCGGCCCTGTGAAGCCGAAGACCTAGTGTCACCGCCCCTGCGGTGACTCTGAGCCGCGCCTGCGGGTTTTCATCAGAAACGCCACGAAGTTGAAGAGTCAGACGTTCAAAGAGCATTGAAGAACCCGCCCCCGCGGCCACGAAGAAGATGGAACGTTTTGGCCTAAACCGCCCCTGCGGCACCCTTGGCCGCGGGTGCGGGTGCGGGTTAGCGTCAGAGGACTTTACTCCGGCTGTTTTCGTCGACTTTATGGTCTTAACTGTGGTTGTTTGCACAACCTCTTTACTTCATTCTTTATGGTGGTTGTTTGCACAACCTCTTTACTTCTTTTTAATGCATTTTGTAGTATAAATAGAGCCCTTGGCTTAGGCTAAAATCATCTCATTTTCCCACAAAAACCTCTATATTCCACTTGTCTTTTGTAATGAGTTTCTAAGCTCCCTTTGCTACATTGGATGGATTGAAGCTTCATATAAGTTGGTTGTAAGTTCTTTTAAATAGAAGTTTTATTCAATATATATTTGTGTTATATTCCTTGTGTTTAACTTAATTTGTATGTTTATTTTCCACTTAGTTTGATCACCTAAGTTGTATAATTGCATGCAAAAGGCTAAGGTTAATTGGTTCCGGGTTCGGGTCATTAATCCGGTAGCAAACTCTTAGGTATGAACGGGTTGTGAGTATCTAAGTGTAAAAGGAACAACTTGTTAAGTTGTGTCAACCCCCCCCCCCCCCCCCATTTGTTACCAAATCAATATTTAGAATAATAAAAACTCGATAAAACTCCCTTGGGTTCGACCCTTACCTAATCACTATACATTGGTTAATATTAAGTTCGGATTTAACTTGATAAGTTTATAATAACGACCTTAGGAAATACGCTTGTCAAATTTGACGCCGTTGCCGGGGAGTTTAGTTTTTGTTTTTATTATTTTTGATTTTTGATTATTGGTTTGGACCATTTTCATGGTTCAAACCCGTGCTACTAACTTCGAATTTGCTCCTTTTGATCCAGAAATCGAGAGGACATACAATCGGCAAAGAAGACAACGTCGGAACGAAGAAGCAATGGCGAACCGCACACTCCGACAACTCACGCAGCCGGATTTGACTCAACACCCACTTGCGGTAACAATACCGGCAATTGGAGAAGGGGTCAACTTCTAGCTCAAGCCGGGCTTGATCCATTTGCTACCCTCCTTTAATGGGCTGAGCGGAGAAGATCCCATCAAGCACTTGGGGAAGTTTCATACCGTTTGCATGAGCATGAAGCCGGCAAACGTGACCGAAGAGCAAATCAAGATGAGAGCCTTCGGTTTTACTCTCAAGGATGCGGCGGATGATTGGTACTACCACCTTCCATCCGGTAGTATCGATACTTGGGAGAATCTACACAAAGCCTTCTTGGAGAAATACTTCCCAGCCAAGAAGGTCAACAGCTTGAAGAAGGCGATAAGCAACATCGAGCAAGAAGCGGATGAAACTCTTTATGAGTATTTTGAAAGATTTGCTAAGTTGAGATCAAGCTGCCCCTTCCACGGGTACTCCACCCAAGACCTTGTGTTGTACTTGTACAACGGGCTCTTGGACAACGAAAGAAGGATCGCGGACGCCGCTTGTGGAGGTAATATTCTTAACTCCACCCCTGAAATTGCTATGGAGAAAATGCAGGAAATGGCGGAAGGTATGAGAAACTTTGGTAGATCTTCTACCAAAAAAGGAGTCCATGCCATCAACCCCAGCTGTCCGGAACTCCACAACAATTGAAGAGGCTCACCTTGATGGGAACTCCACAACAATTGAAGGCTTGTAGAGTATGTGCCGATCCCTTCCACCCCACGGACTTGTGTCCACAAGTCCAAGATGACTCCGTTGCTGAGCTGAACGCCATGGGATATGGACAACAACAGCAACGCCAACGGGACAACCCATATGCTCAAATTACATGCCGGGTTGGCGTGATCAACAAAACTATCGATGGAAGGATCAACAGAACCAACAGCAACAGCAGCCCCGCCAAGGTATCTCCCAATCCACTGAAAATATGCTACAAGTTTTAACTAAGCATTTTGATACTCATGTCCAAACCACGGAGTCAAGCATCAAGAATCTTGAGAAGCAAGTGGGGCAAATGGTGGAGGCAATTACGAGGATCGAAGCTCGATCCTCGGGGAATCTGCCTTCCCAGACTGTTGTAAACCCCAAGGAGAGCATATGTGCCATTACTCTCAGGAGTGGAAGGCTCCTCAAGAAGAATGAAGAAACAGGGACGATTAACCAACCTTCTGTTGGTCAACCGCCCCTACGCAAGGAGGATGCCGCCGCTGCGGCTCAAGTCACACCGCCCCCGCGGCCTAGCCACTCTGCCCCTGCGGCCAGCAATGCAGAAAGTGCTGTAGGGGAAGATCCTTACGTCCGTCTTAACTTTTCACCCCTCTATGCTGAAAAACTGCCAACACCCTTCCCCGAGGCACTCAAGTAGAGAAGAGTGATAGAAGACAAAGAACTCTTTAAGACCTTCTCAAAGTGTGAGGTAAACATTCCTCTCCTTAAACTTGTGAAAAGTGTGCCTAAGTATGCTCGATTGTTGAAGGAACTTTGTACCATCAAGAGGAAGCAGAAGATGAAGGGAACACAAAAGGGAAGTGAGAAGGAGCACGTGTCCGCTGTTTTCCAAACCCAAATGCCGGAAAAACATAGCAATCCGGGTATGGTAAGTGTTCCTTGTGTCATAGGCGATACTCGCTTTGACAAAGCTATGCTTGATTAGGGTGCTTCTATAAATGTCCTGTCTTTTTCCATCTATCAATCTCTAGGCTTAAGACCTTTGCATGAAACACGGACTATAATACAACTAGCTGACGGATCTAATATCCACACTAAGGGCATAATTGAAGATGTTCTTATAAAAATTGATAAGCTAATCTTCCCTGCGGATTTCTTTGTTACTGATATGGAAAACAACATGCACACCATCATGTTAGGTAGGCCTTTTCTAATAACGGCTAGAACAAAAATTGACTATGTTGATGGAAAACTTACTATGGAGTTTAATGATGAGGTTGTTGAATTAGATTTGTTTAAATCTCTTGAGAATCCCATTAATACTCCTTCTTTGTGTTCCATTAATAATGATATGCCTATGGAAAACCCTTCCTATGATGACAATGTTAATTTTTGTATGGAAAAGCATGTGAAGTTGGTCTTGAAAGTGGATTTGCAAGATGACCACAACAAAACAAACAAAAATGATAAATTGGTCATTGGGCCCATTCTACTAAACCCAAGCCAAGAGCTTGTTGTTCCCATCTTGCAGGATACTCAGCACGGAATGCGAAGTTTTCCAACAGAAACGAGCAAGAAAGATCCTGGAGAAAGAAGGAAGAGAAAAGCTCGTGTCATGAAGGGAAACAAAGGAACAAGCTCTCCACATCAAGAAATTGATCCGGGAGAGGTCATTGAGGCATGATCAGGTGTCTTACGTCGGGCCAACGACGTAAAACAAAGGCGCTGCTCGGGAGGCAACCCGAGAAAATAAGAAGAGGAGGTTCTGACGTTCTGCCAAGATAACCGCACCTGCGGCCATGTGTCACCGCCCCCGCGGTGACACTGCGCTCCCAGCCCGCCCCCGGCGCTGAACCAGCGCAAGCACAAGGCTGACACCGCCCCCGCGGTGATAGACCCTCGCAGCCGCGGCTTTTCCCTTGACGAACGTTTCCAGCGCCGCACCCGGCGCTGGGCCTGCGTCTCCGCTTCCCTTGTCACCGCCCTCGCGGTGACAAGCCCCCGCCCCTGCGGTGACAAGCCCCCGCCCCTGCGATGACAAGCCCCCGCCCCTGCGGGTTTACCTAGAAAAAAAAAACCCTACCCCACCCGGCTGCACCTCTCCCCTAACCACATTCTCACAAACCCTAACCCAAATCTATCACCACCACTCACCACCCTCCTAATCCACCGTCAACCACCGTCAGAAGCACCAACAGACGCCGGAAAAGCGCCACAGGAGCGGTCACCACCGATCTGTCACAAGATCACCTTCCATGCTTCGCCCGCTCCGGCGGCTCACACTTCGACGCCCCTGCGCGTCACGGCCCCCGCGGGTCTTCAAAACCGCCACTGCGGAAAAGACAACAGGATGGTCCGGCTGAACCATCCCACTAGTGGGCCACCCTTTTTTCCCTTCTCCATGTTATTATCTTTGCTTTCATTTTCACTCTTTGAGGGCAAAGCGTTCTTCAAGTATGGGGGAGGGTACTTATCATGCATTTTACTTGAGTTTGTTTTGAATATTTTAGTGTAATTCATGTTCCATCCAGTTTTTAAAAAAAAAAAGAAGAGAAAAAGCCAAAGAATTGAGAAAAAGGCAAGAAATCCTTGGATACACCGAAAATCCGAAAGGGCGGTTTAGGCAAAAAGAAGGTAGTCCGACCAACTCTAGGTTGGTGCAAAATTGGACTTGAGGGATGTGAGATTTTTGGTGAGATCATCATGAAAAGAAGAAGAGTGGCAAGATGAAAACCCGAAAAGGCTCCTTGGCAAAACGAGCGATACCAAGTGTAGGTTCTCCTTCCGGCGTTGGCGACATAAGAAGGGGAGTCATAAGGAGGATGTTCGGGTAGGTCACTCTTGGAGCAATAAGGATGGTAGATTTTCTCACATTTTCTCATCTTTTCTTTTTTCTCTCTTTTCTCACTTTCTTTGGTAGTTTTTTCTCTTTTGTTCCTCATCTTTCCTACTACACCATATTTCCTGAGGCTTGTGTGCCGATTTGTTTGATGTATTGTTTACTCGGGACGAGTAAAGAGTCTAAGTATGAGGGAGTTTGATAGGTGATGGAATCACTATCAATTTAGGTAGCTTTTAGAGTCGTTTTTATGTTTTCGAGTCATATTATGTTGCTAATACTTTGATCCAGATAAAAGAGTCTAAATGAAGCAAAAGAAAGTATTAGCAACACTTAGGAGTTGAAGTAAAGTGTCGAAGACAGGTTTCTGGTGCCACACCACCTCCGCGGAGTAGTGTCACCGACCCTGCGGTGGCATCCATGCCGAGAGCCGCGACCAGCGCTTTCACCTGCGCCGAAGGAAGCTTGTCACTGCCCCTGCGGACGCCTATGGCCGCCCCTGCGGTGACCCATCCTGAAGAAGCGAAGACAGCGCCCCAGCGCTCCCGCCTGCGCCCTTGCCAGCGGCCCTGTGAAGCCGAAGACCTAATGTCACCGCCCTTGCGGTGACTCTGAGCCGCGCCTGCGGGTTTTCATCAGAAACGCCACGAAGTTGAAGAGTCAGACGTTCAAAGAGCATTGAAGAACCCGCCCCCACGGGAATGTCTAGCCGCCCCCGCGGCCACGAAAAAGATGGAATGTTTTGGCCTAAACCGCCCCTGCGGCACCCTTGGCCGCGGGTGCGGGTTAGCGTCAGAGGACATTACTCCGGTTGTTTTCGTCGACTTTATGGTCTTAATTGTGGCTGTTTGCACAACCTCTTTACTCCATTCTTTATGGTGATTGTTTGCACAACCTCTTTACTCCTTTTTAATGCATTTTGTAGTATAAATAGAGCCCTTGGCTTAGGCTAAAATCATCTCATTTTCCCACAAAAACCTCTATATTCCACTTGTCTTTTGTAATGAGTTTCTAAGCTCCCTTTGCTACATTGGGTGGATTGAAGCTTCATATAAGTTGGTTGTAAGTTCTTTTAAATAGAAGTTTTATTCAATATATATTTGTGTTATATTCCTTGTGTTTAACTTAGTTTGTATGTTTATTTTCCACTTAGTTTGATCACCTAAGTTGTATAAGTGCATGCAAAAGGAGATTAATTGGTTCCGGGTTCGGGTCATTAATCCGGTAGCAAACTCTTAGGTATGAACGGGTTGTGAGTATCTTAGTGTAAAAGGAATATAACTACATAATAAGATTAACGGGTTGTTTCTCTTTTATGTATCTCTTTATCTTTGGTAGAATGCTAACTTGTTGTTTGGTCTTGTAGGTTTACGGATTAGCAACTTGTTAAGTTGTGTCAATGCCGGTTGGCTTAATGCATAAATATGATCAAGATGAGAACAAATGTTGAATGCTTCTAAAAAGAACCAACCAAGTTATATGTATGCTAAGATCCAACCTAGTGTAGTTCTTTAATCAAGTTTATTTTCACCCACTTTATAATTGTCTTTGTCTTGTTTTGCTACAATCCAACCCCCCCCCCCCCCTTTTGTTACCAAATCAAATATTTAAATCTAATAGAAACTCGATAAAACTCCCTTTGGTTCGACCCTTGCTTAATCTCTATACATTGGTTAGTATTAAGTTCGGATTTAACTTGATAAGTTTATAATAACGACCTTAGGAAATACGCTTGTCAATAATAATAAGGCGCGTCCGCTATGGTCATAGACCAAATCATCTCACATGTATATATATAGGAATAGGTCAAAAACCAAGTCAACTCAAATCCTCCATAAAAATCCCGCAAGTATAAAAAATGCCATAAATTGAAATAAAACACATCATTACTAAGGTCAAGTCAACTCAAGTCAAAGCTTTCAAATTCATAATCACATAAATCAAAGCATGCCCCATAAATATAACAAATATCTCGTAAATAAATAAATCAAAGATCTCTCATGTCAAATCCATAAATATATACACATATCAATTCATTTTTTTTAAAACGGCTTATAGCATAACTCTTTGATAATAATCAAACACTTAAAATCATGCATGCAATAATGTAATAACTTAAACTTAAATCATGCTCATATAAAAAACTCACAAGTACTTGCTTCGGTAAAGTTTACTCAGCGGCTCTAAGCCAAAACGATAACGTCCACTAACTCTCTTCAAACAACCTAAACAAGTAAATACACACAATCAACACATAAACTATATATATAAATCACAACACCATCTAATAGGTGTAAGAGTGACTTACGTAGCCCCAAATCGTATTTGAGTTGTGCTTCTCTTAGGGTTTGTCCTTAACCCCTTATCTAACCGAGTACGTTACCTATAAAGGCTATAATATCCAACTAGGCATATTAATCCATATTCCATCTTTTTATAACTTAACATACCAGTAACCACGTAGCGTCGTAGTAATGAAAGTCGATCGACGTTTGTCAAACTTCGACTTGAGCTAAACCCTTCCCGAAAGCTTAACCGAACCTAAACCATACAACTAAACAAGTTTAGCTTAAAAGACTAAACTTGGGTCATAAAGCGCAATATAAATAAATATAGGTTAAAACTCGTAACTAAAACAAGGGTTAAATTCATAAATATTATTTTCCGGGACAAAATAGTGCAATGCAATTCCGAAAGTTTGGGCTCTTTTTGTAAATAAAACATTGGGCCAAATTCTGCAAATATGAAACAGAGGAAATAAATGTTGAAAACATAAAACTATTTGTAAAGGTCGTAAATACGTTTGGGAGCTTTCGGTAATAATACTTAAACGTTTGGGTCCCGATTGTAAATAGGTGGAAAAAAACTCAACAAGGCTTCGGCAGGGGAACGCAGGCGTGGGTGGTGTTCCGACAGGCGAGGGTAGCAGAGCGAGCTTCCCCGGTGATGCTTCAAGTGGACGACAGTGGCGTGGCTCCCGGTGGTGACCACTTTCCGGAAGGGCTCGAACTGGAGAGGACAGTGAAACAAAAGAGAAGTTGGCTTCTCCGGCTCAACAGAGGGGTGGAGGGAGGAGGTGGCAGCCAAGGGTGAAGGTCCTGGTGGTGCAGGGAGGAGAGTGAGATGGTGGTGGATGCCGGGGTGCAAACCAGAGGGAGAGGAGGAGTTTCGAGGAAGGAGAGATGAGAGTGGGACGTGGAGATGGAGACAGGTGGTGGTGGTGAGGCTGCCGGAGAAGAGTTGCAGGTCGCCGGTGGTGGAGTGATGGAGTGGTGCAAGGAATGGTGGTGGTGGCCGGGCAAGAACATAATGTAGAGGGGATGCAAAGGGAAAGATGAGCGACAGAGAGTTGAAGCGAGAGGAATAGAGGCTACAAGAGAAAGATGCAGAACTCTCTTTTGAAAACACTCTCTTCTGAACGTTGCAATGTCCTCTCCTCCCCTTTCCCCTCCGGCCCCATCACCCCAAACTCAAGATAGACGTCTTGATCCTCCCGATAAGGTGGCTAATGATACTCGCTCCTATGCTGAAGCCGCTGGCGCTAAGAAATCTTCAGCAACCCCCCTTTGTTGTGATACACTGATTGAATCCAGACGGATGAGGATTTCTTTCCCCGAAGGCATTAGGGGTCTGGCCATTGCTGAGATTGATAAGGAAGTGGTGGATGCCCTGTCCGAGAAATGGAAGAAGGCGGTAATCATTAAAGTTCTTGGGCGTAATGTGGCTTTCAGGCTGCTTGAGCGCAAGATTTATCAATTGTGGCGGCCAGCGGGAATTATGACCATCCTCGATCTCCCTAATGGGTTCTATGCTGTTAGATTCAAAAATGAAGATGACTACTTACGGGTTTTGACTGACGGACCCTGGGAAATTTTTGGGCATTATATCACGGTCCGTCCGTGGTCAAGCAATTTCGATCCGTATACAGATTCCCTTCATTCTATTTTTGCATGGGCTCGGTTGTCCGAACTACCAATGCAACTATATGATGAAGCTGTTCTTTATGGTCTGGCATCAGCACTGGGTACTCCGCTTAAGGTAGATCTGAATACACTTTACGCTACTAGAGGGAAGTTCGCTAGAGTTTGTGTTGAAATTGAGTTAGATAAACCCCTAATTGGCACCATTATGATCGGAGATTCTAGAATTCATGTGGAGTATGAAGGCTTGAACCTTATTTGTCATCATTGTGGTTTGTATGGGCATGTTACTCAAAGATGTTCTATGGCGGATAAGGAAACGGCGGGTACTGAGTTGGTACTTGAAGGCGAAGTTGTTACCGTTTCTGAACAAACCGCTAATGAGAAGAGTAGGACGGATGAGATTATGGTCCCGGAGTCGTCTTTAGTGGAGTCTTGCCTTGGACCGTGGATGTCAGTTGTGAGGAAACCGAGAAGAAAGTCCGATCCCTCGTCGTCTAAAGTCACTGGTAGGAGCACGAACCATCCGAATAGATTTCAAGCGTTGAGTCCGCCGGACCAGATCCCTCCGGTGCCGGCGCGGCAGAATTCCACCCGGGTGTTGATTCTACCTTGAATGTAACGGTTCCAGAGATTAATGCGCCATTATTACCATTCAATGAAAATGTAACGGCCACCCCGGGAGTTGATTCTACCTTGAATGTAACGGTTTCAGAGATTAATGCACCATTATTACCAATCAATGAAAATGCATCAAGGCCCGATTCTTTAGCGGCTAATCCCAAAAACTCTAAAAGAGCCAAATTGGTGGGCCCACAAACACAAGTTTTCCACCAATCAAACCCACCGACCCAAGCCCAAAAGCCAGTTCCCATGCAGATTGAGACCACGCCCCAAGGCCTGATTAGGGCTGCAGGATATTCGCCTAAGGAAGGGAAGCAGCTTTCTACACATCGTGCCGTTCTACCTCCAGTCGATCACTCTCCATCTACCAATGTCTCGGTTATGGAAGTCGACCCGTATGAGCAGGTGTCGGAACCACATTATGTGCCACCCATCACCAAGCTTATTGAACAGACTCACTCTTCGGCGGGTACTTCTAATCTTGAGCCACCTGGGTCCGTCTCTGGTGACGTTGCCCAATGATTGCGCTAATTTGGAATTGCAGGGGTGCGGGTAATAGACGGTTCCGCAAATCCCTTTCATACATGATAAACCGTCATAAGATCGATTTCCTTGTTTTGTTAGAGACCAAGATTTCGGGTTCCAGAGCCGATGAGGTCTGCGCGAGAATTAACTTCTTTAACTCAGTGAGTGTAGATGCCATTGGTTTTGAAGGTGGGATCTGGCTCTTTTGGAATGGTGCTTCGATCAACGTTACAATACTACAAAGGGAGATTAGCTTTATTCATGCTTCAATTGTTCTGGATAGAACTACACTTAATTTCTTCGCGGTCTATAATCCTCCTACGGCGGCTAGACGTCGTGAGTGTTGGAGATTGCTTGAGGATGCTACACGTAACTGTCAGGGTCCGATGTTGGTCTGCGGGGATTTTAATTGCGTGTTGGATACTAAGGATATTGGAGGTACTTCCAAGAAGCTTTCAAGTGACACTAACGTCTTCCAAAGTTAGGTGAACTCTTCTGGCCTTGTGGACATGGGTTTTAGTGGTCCCTCATTCACGTGGAATAGAGGATATGATATTGCACAGAGACAATTGAGGAGGTTAGATAGGGCCTTCATGTGTAACAACGCAAGGGTTGTTTGGCCTGACGCCTCTGTACGACACCTCCCCGCCTTAAGCTCGGACCATAATCCGTTGCTACTCAGTTTTCATCCACCACGGAGATCATCTGCGTCTCGCAGACCTTTCCGGTTTGAGGCCGTTTGGCTTCGCCATCCTGCTTTCAAGACAGTGGTGACCGAGTCTTTGTTGAAGCATAACGTTGCAGATATTGATATTACAAGGGCCCTATCTTCCCTCAGAAATAGGTTGTTGGAATGGAATAAATCCGAATTTGGATTTATTGAAGCAAAGAAGTCTTCTCTCTTGGGGAGACTGAACAACGGGCAACTGGAGATTGAGAGTCACCCCACTCAGGGCCTGCTTGACACTCTTATTCAACTTCAATGTGATTTTGACGAGGTCCTTCTGCAGGAGGAAATTATGTAGCGCCAGAAATCGAGAGATAAATTCTTATGGGAAGGTGCTAAGAATACTGCGTTTTTTCATGCTTGCACGGTTATAAGAAGAAGGTATAATAGAGTTGATTGTATCAAGAATGAGGATGGTGTTTGGATTTCTGAACCGGACCTGTTGAGGGCAAATGCCCTAGAGTACTATCGGAAGCTCTTTACTTCCGAGGAGGGCCTCCCTTCCCCACGGGTATTTTCTTTTCCAACTTCCCGGTTATCCCGCAATCTGATATGTTGGCCCTTTGTTCTCCCTTTACAGATCAAGACATTAGTAAATGTGTCTCTATTATGGCTCCTCTTAAAGCTCCAGGTTTAGATGGTTTTTGTGCGGCATTTTTCCAGCATTGCTGGGATTTGGTGGGGCCGAGTGTAATCTCTACTGTAAGGAGATTCTTGACAACTGCTTCTCTCCCTGAGGGTCTCAACGAGACACTCCTTTCACTTATTCCGGAGGTTGCTAGTCCGGATCACATGTCCAAGTTTCGGCCTATCGGCCTTTGCAACGTTATTTACAAAGTTATTTCGAAGTTGCTTGTGGTGAGGCTACAACCAATTATGAAATTGGTCGTCGGGCCGTTTTAGAGTAGCTTCATCCCTGGAAGACTGATAGAAGACAATGTGGTCCTGGTTCAGGAACTGATTCATTCGATGGGTCGTAAGAAATCAGGAAAGCGATGGATAGCAATGAAGATTGATTTAGAAAAAGCATATGATAGGCTTTCGTGGGATTTTGTGGACGAGACTTGCGGGCTTTTGGGTCTCCCACCTACTTGGAGGAATTGGATTAGTTGCTGCATTCGCTCGCCGAGAATGAGAGTCTTGTGGAATGGTGAGATGTCTGACCCCTTATCACCCAACCGCGGTGTTAGGCAATGTGATCCTTTGTCCTCATACTTATTTGTCCTTTGTTTGGAAAGATTAAGTCATGCGATTCATAAACTTGTGGAGAGTGGTGATTGGATCCCTTTGCGTATCAAACGCGGCTGTCCCGCGATCTCCCATGTCTTCTTTGCTGATGATATCGTTCTGTTTGCTGAAGCTTCAATTAAGAATGTTCGGATAATCAAGAATTGCCTTCAGGAGTTTTGTCAACATTCTGGATTGAAAGTAAATCTAAGCAAGTCCCATATGGTTGTCTCCCCAAATGTCTTGGGTTCTTTTAAAGAATCTATCCAAATGGCTGCAGAGCTTCCTATTGTTCGTGATTTCGGGAAATATTTGGGGTTCCCAATCACCCATGCTAGGATTTCTAAGAGGGACTTTGAGTTTCTGATCGAGAAAACTAAGACTAGATTGGCATCCTGGAAAGGGAGGTTACTCGGTTTTGCAGGAAGGCTCACGCTGGTTAAATCGGTTCTCACTACAATACCGTCGTATGTAATGCGTACTTGTAAGTTGCCGGAATCGATTTGTAAAGAGATTGATAGGATTTGCCGTTCTTTCTTATGGAAAGGAGCTGAGTTGAAGCATGGCTCGCATTTGGTGGCTTGGTCCGAGGTTTGTAAACCTGTGGACTTAGGCGGGTTGGGGGTCAAATCCACTAGAGATAATAATCTCGTTTCTTTGTGCAAGTTGGCGTGGAGGTTGTTGCATAATCAATCTTCCCCATGGGCTCTGATCATGGCCGGAAAATACAACTTTCCGTCTGAGTCGGCGTTTTTGTCTTGCTCTCCTTTGAAGAAAGGCTCTTATATTTTACGTGGTATGTTGTGGGCAAAAAAAGGTCCTTTTGTCTGTTGGAGTTAAATGGGTGGTTTACGATGGCATGAAGGCTCGCTTCTGGTTGGATCGCTAGTGCCTGGACATGCCGCTGTCAGAGGTGGCTCTTTAATTCGTTGGAGGATATTAATCTTTCTGAATTGGTCTCGGTTTACTGGAATGAGTCGTCGTCGGGTTGGCGCTGGGAGTTACTCGGGTCCCTTCTCCCTGCACATGCGCTCTTGAAGATTTCTGCCGTCTTCCTTAATGAAGTCCCTAGAAACTCAGATTGTGTGGCTTGGTTGTTGGAAAATAATGGTGGTTTTTCTTCCTCTTCGGCCTACCGTAGATTGTTTCCGGTTTGTAACATCGATTCACCATATACCCACCTCTATCGCACCATTTGGACTCTAAAAGTTACCGAGAGAATTAAGACGTTCTTATGGCTGGTGATTAAAGGGAGATTAATGACTAATGCAGAAAGAAAAAGGCGCCATCTGGTTGATTCCGATCTCTGCCCGTGTTGTGGCTTGGCTTCGGAATCCATTATGCATCTGTTTAGAGATTGTACTTTGCTCTCTATTCTTTGGGGTAATCTTATCACCGAAGAGATGGCCGGTCATTTTTACGCTCTTTCCGATGTGGATTGGCTTTTGTTTAATCTTTCCTTAACTGAAGATCATGGAGAGAATCTTGCTTGGAGTTGCTGGTTTGCGATGACGGTTTGGTGGATTTGGAAGTGGAGAAATGGGTTCATCTTCCGTCACCTCGTCTTCCCGGGTCAAAAACTCTTTTCATAAGTTCTCAGATGAAGCAGTTGTCCATGTCCATCAAGAATGCCATTAAAAGCTCGACTGAGCGTGTGAAAGTCTGGTCTAACGTTAGTTGGAAAGTTCCCTCATCGGGGTGGAGTAAATTAAACTCAGATGGCTCATTCATCCGCAGTTCGGGTGGTGCTGCGGCGGGCGGTTTGGTTAGGGACGATTCGGGTCAATTCGTTGTTGGGTTTATGTTTAATATTGGCGCGGGCTCGGTTTTGGCTGCCGAATTATGGGGTCTATGCATGGGCTTACATCTTGCATGGAATAAAGGTATTCGACACATTGAAGTGGAGGTTGACTCGCTCACGGCTTTCAACCTAGTGAATCAAGAGGTCTCCAACACTCATCCTCTTTTTAGTCTGGTTTCTCGTTGCCAAGGCTTCCTTCGTAGGGATTGGATCATCCGATTCCGTCATGTTTTTAGAGAAGCAAACGCCGCTGCGGATCATCTTGCTGCTCTTTCTTTTAATGTCCCGATTGGTTATCATTTGGTTCATGTACCCCCCGTTAGTTTAATTTCAATCCTTAAGAATGATGTCCGGGGCGTTGCGACCCCTAGATGTATCCTTGTTTAGCTGTTCTTTTGTTTTTCTAATAAATTACGAGTGAAAATTCGTTCTCCTCGTCTCTTCTACCAAAAAAAAAAAAAGAGAGAGAAATGCAGAGGGTGGGCGTGGAAAATAAGCAAAGAGGAAGAGAGAAGAAAGAGGAGAGGAGAGGAGAGGAGGGGAGGTGCGCCAACTGGAGCCAACATGGCGTGGGGCCAGGAATAGGAGAAGAAAGAAAGAAATGAAGGAAGAAAAGGATAAAAGATAAAATAAGAATAAAATAAAAAACTATATATAAAATAAAACAAACGTTGAAAATAATCCGTAACAATTTATTGAAACCGAAACTAAAAATCGAACCCGAATTCAAACCTGAAATCCGAATCGAAACCGAGTCCGAAATCCGAACCTGACCCGAACCCGAAAATGAAACTCTAAAGTATAGTTTTTGTTGCTCAATGTTGATTTGCAAAAACATACTTTGCTTAGGTTGCATCTTTGGAGAGAGAAATATAAAGAAGAGTTTTGATTACTTGAAAAATTGTTGAGGTTGATGGAAAGAGGAGTTGTATATAAAGATATAGAATTTATTAAATGGGAAATTTTATTATTTTTTAATATTTTTATCTTTAATAATACTTTATTTTTTACTTTTCTTTTAAAATATCTTGATTCAAGTATGTAATTCCTTTTCAACTTTTTAAAAATATCTTAACGTATGACGCACTCTTATACATGTGTAATTCATTTTCAACTTTTCTAATTTGTTTAAATTTTTATATGCATTTTTGTGGTATTTTTTTATAAAAGGTGGTATTTCACATAAATTTCAATGAAATATTTCATGTGTTAGGTTAACAAATATTTTAGTGAACAATTCAACCTAATTACTTGTTTGTTAATTTGTATGAGTGTTTGTTTGTAATTTCATGTCAAAAAAATATATATATCACTTTTTTATGTAACTAATTGTTTATTTAATGAAATATTTGGTGTGTTAGGTTAAGAAATATAGTGAATAACTCAACCTAATACTTGATGTGTAATATCCAGAAGTTAAAAAGTCATATCTTAAAACACTGACCATAATTTGAAAGTATGGTTCCTCCAATTCCAAAGTAATATATACGTGATTTGTTTGCACCAATTCAAAATTTACCACATACAAAAAAATGTGACCATTCAATTGAATAGGAGATTTGAAATTTTAGTTTTCATATGTGAGTTATAAAGAAATAATTTTCAAAAGATGCTATATGTGTAATAAAATTTCGACCATTTCTCATTTTAAATATACCTTAATTCATTGGTAAGTTTCTCTATAAAAAATTTTAACTCGAATTATTTAATCTAACTTCATAATCATACCTGTATTTTTAGTAAACCCAGCGATTGGTAACAATTGAATTTATGAACAAATAATAACAATGTTATGTATCCTTTATTCTAATTCATCTTATAGAAGTATAACTTTAGTAATCGGAATTCGACTAGAGACTCGGATTTCAGTTTTAATAACCGGTATGAATATTTGTGGTATAAACCAACGTTTTTGTAGTGGTGGCAATTACTGAACCACGATATCTTTTAGATTTTCTAGCTGCACACGTACTTATTTAATCATATGATAAACAAAAAACATAGATATACTTATTTAATCATATGATAAACAAAAAACATAAATATACTAGCAGAAATAGAATTGAACAGAAATTAGCACAAACAGCTAAACTTGAACAAGTGAATATCCTTCTCTATTCTCGATTCATCACCTTTATGCCTTGAGTTTATGCATTCACCTATGGAACATTACAGAAATATAATGCATCAATAATGGCATAACTATATAACCAAATATAATTAAGTGAACCAAACCCAAAACAAAGTATTTTCATTACTCTGCATCATCTCGTTGAGGTCAAAGACATCCTTGTCCTCCTAGGCTGTCACCATTTAGAATGGACTCGTCTTATGATAAGCTTGCATAGATTTTAATGATAGGCTTGAGATATTTCCAGGTCCTGTAGAATGATAAAATCACTCATTGCCCCATGAAACGAGTTTGATATTCAGAGGAGATATGAATGAGAGATGGAGAGATACTTTCAGCTGCGGATGCAGGAGTGGTCGGATGGTATCAACAAAGGACCACAATTCAGAAGTGTACCACTTATCATCTCCTTCAACTCCTTTACCATTTTGGTTTTCGTTCCCACCACATTCATCACCTGAGCATAGAGATGGACATCCTGATTTTATATAACCATCTAAAGAAGCAGCCGCTGAGGCATGATAACATCTGATCTTGATTTCATGTTACATCAGTGAGTCTCCTCTCCTATCCACTCTAGATTTGTGGTGGTAGGAGCAGAGAGTTTACAAACATAGAACAACACAAATTTGTTACAAAATGGAAAAGCATAAACAATTACAATTTTAGTTGCTAATATATGTGCTTGACTTGTTCAGAACATGAATGGAGTTGGAGAGAAAGTCGGAACCATCATTTGTACAGTATCTCGCCTGTCAATCCAAGAAACAAGGGTTTCAACATCAATCAACAACTATAAACTTTTCATATTCACTATCAACATCCTCACCTACCAAGCTTTCAATATATCAATACAACAGCAAATACTTTTTAGATTTCACACCAAGTCAATCAACAAGGACACAGTGTTGATTTTATAATTCTCTGTTGATACAAGGTTCTACCCATCCACATCCCACAGAGAAAGGAGTTGCAAATAACAAAGAAGATGCTCTTTTTTCAGCTTCTGCATACTCTGAATTGAAACAAAAAGCTATAGCAAGATCCATTCAAACCTATTGCAATCAGAAACATCTAAGCTGAAGCTTTTAGTGTCAACGAAGACAGACCTAACGGTCAAACTCACCTATTTGCATACTAAAATCGGAAGTAATCAGTTCTTGTTTGAATTTGGATATATTTGATGGTTTATGGATGAAGCATCCAGCGATTCAGTATAATCATTCATGTTCAACACCATTTATGCCGACAATTTACTTATCTGTTAGCATGATTTGTACGCAAGTTTCTACATATCATTATTACCATCACATGTATCCTTTTCTAGAAGAGGGAAAAGGAAAAATAAAACGTCAATGGAAGAAATTAGGGGAAAGCTCACCCGTAACCGTAGGTATCGGTGCGTCGGCGGGAATTCGAGCGAGGACTGGAGGAAGCGCAGCGTCTACCGCTCCTCCGAGACATCTGCTCCGCTGCCTTCTCTTTCGGCTTCACCGGAGCAATTACATTATCCTCGGAGATGGCGTGAAGCGAAGGCTTCCAATCGCCGGGGTTCAGCCTAGACAGCGATCGGCTCCTTCTTCGGAGCGCGCCGGCGACGGATTCCTCTGTAGAACTCGATTGTGACGTCCGGGAAGATCGGTAATCCAACGACGGCGAGGCCAACTTGGAAGAATCCTCGTGGGATGAGTCAGGTGATGCCGTGCCGTAGCAGTTGACGCATTCCAGCAGGAATTTCATAACGGACGAAGGCGAAGTTATTCTTGGCTCGACTCTGTTAAGGTTTTTGTCAATGGCGGAACTCGTGTCGTGGTGATGTATTTATAGGCGAGAATAGATGGAAGGATTCGATTTGAGTCTGTTTAATTGAGTGCTTTGGCTTCATCTCAACCGGATTTTGAGAAGACCTTGTCGTTATCCTTCTGCCTCTTACGGGCCCACTTTTGTAATTTACTATTGCATTTTTTTATATTTATTTTTCAGATTTAATTAAATGTTCAAGGTAACACAAGTAATTCGGGAAATTAACAGTACAAAGTACAAACCGTATTTCCGATTTGTTTGGCTGTAATAATTACACCCAAAAGGCCAAAATGATCAATTATTGGATTTTTTTTAATTTTTGTTTTGTCCCTATTTTTTTTGTAAAATTACAGATTTAAGCCAAAATTTTATATATTACACAAAGTTATTTAAACTGACCCAATTGATTTAATTTATGGACTTACGTGGTACTTGTTACCATAATCTACTAATTATATTATGAATAACAAATTTTATATGATCACGTGCCTACCATGCTCCGTAATTAAGAAATTAAAATGAGAGAGTTTTGACCGTTATCTGGACGTAATATCACCGGACCTCCGGTAAGCTTTCTAGGGGTTGGTAATCATCAACCAAGACTACCTTAACCCAAACACATTACATATTTGTTTCGTTTCCTACCTCACAGCATAGTCTCTCACTCAAATCTCTCTTTTATGAGGATGGAAGAAATGTAATTAATAAAATAGATTATTTAGAACATAACTTTCAATTAAGTAGCTTTTCCTAACATAAAAACAAACTTTTATTGAATTTGAAAGAGGATTACAAGCACTCAAGCACACTGGAAATTAAAGACTCGACTCACTTCAAACACTTTAAGGTAAAAAGATCCATCGAAGTGTTTTTGATCTTAGAGAGAGGAGGAACCACTTCTCTGTACGCTCAAAATCGTTTCTCTTTCTCTTTCTAGTTTTTGGTGTTTCTCACTCTTAAACTCTATGACTTTCGATGCCTTACAATGACTCACAAGGGGTCTATTTATCGAGCCGGAGAGGCATTGGATTCCTTTGCTCTATTGCCATTTTATCCCCGAAACACACTAGTGACTCTAACTCACTCATATGGCCAACAGTGCTAACGTTCAATAATTCAAAAAGAAAAGAAAAAGTTGAAAGAAAGTGTCAGACTTTGACACAACACTAACGAGATTCCTTGAAGCTTGTGATGATTATGTTTCTGACTAATCCATGTAATAATTTAAAACGATAAGAACCGTTAGTACAAACAATTTGAACTAAATTGAACAAAAATATGAACCATTAGAATAAACAATATGAACTAATATAAAAAGGGAAGGAAAAAAAACTAGAAGAAAAAAGTTTAAAATATTTTTATTATTATTAAAAAAATGTTTGAAGAAAAAATGTATAAAATTTTGAATAAAAAAAATGTTAAAAAAATAAGAACAAACTATTTGAACTAATTAAACATAAAATAATTAAAAATAGGCCGTTTGAATGAATTGAACTAAACTCGTGAAGTGAATAATAATTGTTAAAGTTTTTTCATGAAAATTACAAAATTGTCGATGTATCTCCCTCATAAAAAAAACAGATTTTGTTATGATTAAACAATTGTCATCATATTACCAAGTAATTCATTAAATAATGTGAACTAATATGGAATTTTGGATCAAGTGAATCTACTGTAGAAAACGCTATGTAACTCCGTATCTGAATATTTTCTCTGTCCTGAACCGGATCGTAATAGTTATTCATCGTAATTTATAAGTAAGATAAGATGCGACATCAACTTTAGTTTGATATATTTATTTCAAAACCAATATTTAAAGCATAATTTTTTTAATTTACTTATAAATGAAATTGTTCAAAATAAAAAAGAAAACTTTCAAAGGTCAAGTATCAGTATATCACTAAGATATCCTATAAAAGAATCGTTGCCTAAATTCAGTTAAGATATCCGATCACTGTAATTTTGTTTTATCTTAACAAAATATCTGATAGATATATACAAAGAGAAAGAAAATAAGTGAATTGGTTAGTTACTATCATAACTCATTCAACTATAAGATTATATTAATATATTTATTCGTTCACCTATAATATAAATTTGTAGATCTTTGATCCAAATATAGTTGCTTAACTTTTTTATTTTAATTTTTTTTATAAAGATACCGACCAAATTGTATATGTTCAAAAAAAAAAAAAAAACTATTATTTAGATAAGATAACGAAAAGGCTATATACATTGTCTTTGTTTTACTCCAATTTTTTTTAATTCCATGATAGTGTGTATAATATATATATATATATTGGTTCTAAAGATGAGGAGACTCCTTATAGAGAGGAGCGCAGAGAAATTTTAAATGCGTTCATTTTTGAAAAATTATAAAAAAAGAATGAACTCGGTAGTACAAAAAACTAAACTCAATAATAAAAAAAACGACCAAAATTTCCACCCCACTTCCTCTCCACAAGGAGCCTCCTCACCCAAACCAGCGCACAACCCCCCCCCCATATAGAGCGTCGGCGCTCGAAATCATATCATCGAAAATTTAGTGTTATGATATCATGATAGTGGTACATGATTGTGTACTAGTGATTTACGGTGTGTTTTAGTAATACAATAAGCATTTTCGTTTACAAAAATAGTCATAGATACGTGAAGTATGCTATTGAATTTTATTTTAAAAACAGATTTAATCAACCTATTAAAAATGATCATTCATTAAACTTTTGTAGTAAGCTTTGTTAACCTTTATCAATCTCTATGCGGAAGAAGATGAACCTTCTAAACTCTCTCTACTGAACGGATTCGAAGTCGTTTGCATTATTTTTGTACGGGAAAAAGAGAAATATATAAATTTTGGGAGTCAATTATTTGTTTTTTCGAGGCTTTACAATAACGACATTCAAAATAATTGCAAATCAACTCCAAGCACTAAGAGCCGACGCAAAAAAATCTTTGCAATTTCAACAAAATAATAATAAAAATATTGGGCGCCGGCTCCATCCACCAACACTCGATCTAGGCGTTGACGCCTTGCGACTAAAGTCGGCAACAAACAATCGTTTTTATTAACGACCAGACAATAGTTTTTATTTATTTATTAACGATTGTTTGTGGAGTGAGGTTTTTGCAATGGGTTTATGGTGGATGTGGAAGTGGCGTAACATGAAGCTTATTGAAGGAACTCACTCGGATGTTGATTGAGGCAAATTCTTCACAACAATAGTTATGGAGCATGCAAAATTTTGGTCAGATCATCATGGTTCTCAAGGACGTTCTTTTAGGGTCGCTGCAGCTTGGGAATCTCCTCCAATAGGTTTCATGAAGATCAACACGGATGGATCGACCTATTTCATGTAAGCTATTGTTTGTACAAATCTTTGGATTTGGCTCAGATGATTTTTCTATATAATTGATGGTATGGCTTAGATGAGGATATGGCTCTTCTTCTTATCTATCATCAATACGAGGATATGGCTTAGATGATTTTTCTATATAATTGATCCCGTGTTTGTACAAATCTTTGGATTTGGCTTCTTCAGTTATCAACATATTTCATGGTAGCTTGCCATCTCCTTCTTCATGTAAGCTTTTGATTCCATTTCAGTGTACAATTTGCGCCTTGAATTGCTTTATGTGATTGATCTCATGTTTGTACAGATCTTTAAATATGTATATTTCAAGTAAGCTTTAGATTCACATCAAATCGGTTTTCTTAAGACTAAATTCAACCCTAATTTCTATCTTATCTTCTCGTGTCGTGGTAAGTGATGTTTCTCTTTTTTGAACGTTTCAATGGAGGGTTTGTTGCTTATGCTATTCTCTTACTCTATCTTAGTTTAGGTGTAATCAACAATGTTTTGATTGTACATGTTTTGGACACGAGAGGAGAATCATAGAAACTCAAAACACACAAAATAATTGTGCGTTGAAGCTGAACTGAATTTCTTTTGTTTTGATGAATGTTTGGGAATTGCTGAACTTTTTCGGTTTCTTCTACGAGTTCGACAATCACCACCACCCAGGTCTCTGACATACTATTCGAAGTAGTTGGACGTAGAACCATTTTCGATCACGCTCTTCTTCAACTTTATATTGCTCGGAACCCTAGCTTTAGCTCAAGTACTTTCATATATTTTAATTTTTTGATTGATCTAGGGATCTGATACAATGTGTTTGATCTTCTTGATTTTACAACAACCATGATTTATGTTGCACTTACTTTGTAATTCTAATGTACTTGTAACTTTATTTCCTTAATTGTTTCTTTTGGTATTGTAGAAGATTCAAAGACAAGAAAGAAGAGCCAAAAGGTCACCTAAATAGAGATCAAAATTAGGAATATTTTGCATGTTATGTGTTAATTGAATTACTTTTTTATATTTAAAAAATACTCACATGTCTTCGTGCATGCTTATGTATTTTCCTTTGTTTCTAAAGCTTGTTAATTTATTTTATTGTAGTATCTTCTAACTCTTATTGGTCTTTAATTGACTTATAAAATATAGGCATGAATTATGATGAGGTTTTGGAGAGTTATCCTTTTAGTCCTTTTTATATATACTCTATCCAATGATCCTGTACATAGAGCTTGTGCTTTTAAACTTGCTACATTTTCATTCTTCCAATAATCCTATACATAGAGCTTGTGCTTTGACAACCTTCTTTACATTTTCATTCTTGTGCAACTTAAATGTCAATTCTATTATTGTTCATTTTGTTTTGTTGATTTACTGTAAAATGGTTCCTTTTCATCATTTGAAATATAACTCTAATTCGTGTGTGTTAATAAGATAGTGCAACCCTTATAATATGTTTCTCAACGAACGAACAAAGAATTAGACCCCTCGCCATATGGTATCTATTTTTGTTGTTGTATGTTTTTCCTCTATTTTGATTATTTTGTATGAGAAAATTGGTAAAATAGGGCTTTTTTGTATTTGAGATATAAAATAGGCCCTTCTTTTACTAATTAATTAACTAATTAAAATTTTAATTAATTGAATGATTACAAAAAATTGAGAAGCAAGTTTGGATTGGGGAGAACGACGAATGGAGAAGAATATCCAAAGAAAGGGTCTCCGCCGCCGCCGCCAAGAAAGGGTCTCTCCGCCGCCGTCAGGGAAGGTCTCATGCGCTCTCATGTGCCGCCATCCTATGCCGCCACTCCTACCTGGTTCCCGCGCTCCTCCCGTCCTCCCCTTCTTTGTTGTACCTCTACGACATATATCATCCAAAAAGATGTTGAAAATCGTCGTCTTTAATTGTAGAAAATAGGTTTCACTATATTGGGTAAATAGAACTTGTGTGTTATAACTTGAGTAACACTAGTTTGGTTAAATAGAACTTATGTATTATAATTTGGTTATTACTAGTTTGAGTGATTAGAAATTAAGTATAAATTTAAAAAAAGATTTAAAAAAAATACCGAAGTTCAATTAGTCCGGTCCAACTACTAATTAGGTGAGAGGATGAGCATGTTTTTCAGGGTTTGAAACCCACAAATAACCAAAATCTAGCTTGTATATACAAAAAAGGATCACTTACCCAACCACCCTTTTTATTAATGTGTGTACGCCTTAATTATATGTATATATTGGTGGTTCTTCTATTGTGTGTGTTGCTGACTTATATCTCCTATATACAATTAGCTCTCTTATTTTTGTATAAATGAATCTGCATAGGAGAAGTAAGTGATAGACCTTGATTGTTAGAAGATGAAGCGAGCCAATCTCAGTTCCATGGTCAACTTGAGGTGGCATTGTAAGTGTCATAAATGAAGTTGGCAATGAACCGCCAACCGGTTACTCAGATTTTGTGTTGCCTTTTACTTATTGATGTAATTTGATTTCTAGCTAACCAAATATTTTACAATGTAACCACCATTTGTCTTATTTGTGTAGATGAAGTGTTTTATTTTATTTTAGTGATGATATCAATTATTTTTCGAGTTGTTAACTCACAATTTTGTATAATTGTTATAATTTTAACATTATCAATAGTTTGTAAAGTGTATGGAACTATGGATACACAAAGAAGATGTGTTTATGAAAATGTTGTTCTAAGAATGGACAATTTCATGTCGGTAATACAACTGTTTATATATTAGACATATACCATTATTTCTTGTTGCGGGTGATGAGTTGAAGACCCATAACCAATAAATTCAATGCAAAATATTGCAACTACAAGCATGCTGCAAAGAAAGAAGTTACAGCTACAAGCAAAACAGTTGAACACAACACTTCAACCGAAGATTTATAGATGTGAAAGATTTATGAAAATTTTGTTCCAAGAATGGATAAAATCATCCTAAATTGTAAAGACCTAATCAAGAGTAAGAAATTACAATATGATAGATCTTGGTGTACAATGCATGCATTTCAGATTTCCCATTTACACAAACTAGTATTACCCAATTATTATAGTGGGTCAAATTCGGGGTCAAAATTTTCATTTACACAAATTTGGTTATTATCCAACCTAGTGTTACCCAATTTTAACACGACAAACTAGTGTTATTAATGTTTAATAATCCCCAATTTCTAATTACCTAAACTACAATTTAAACGAATTTGGTCATTATCCAAAGTATACGTTTCTCTCTCTTCCAGCTTTTGCAAAAGCGCCGGAAATAAAATGGCCAAAAGTTGGGTATTGCTTGATTAGGGTTTCGGGCGTCGCCGAAAAAACGCCGAAAAAACATAAGGAATTGAATGACCATAAAAAATTTGGTCGTTACCTAATATTTGTTGGATGATATGATGAAGTAGGACAAGAATTGAGAGGAATGAAAGTAACGTTCAATTTTAATACTCAATGTAATTATAATACTCAATATTAATACTCAATGTTAATATAATAATACCAACTTTAATACCAACAGGCTTCCTTCTCTGCCACCAATAACATCATCCACCGCCCGCAAGAAACATAATACCGTATGTGAGATACACACATTTACCCTAGTACCACGTATTGCGCACATTTACAAATGCAAACCCCATTTGCAAATTGTACTGCAACTTATATATCGTTGATGGCCACCGTACTACAACTTGTATAACATCATCTTCTTCACTTTCTATTAAGGTTGACCGGACACTCTTTAGTGTTTATCACCACTACCCTACCTATATGATAAAGTCTTGTAATCTAAAATTTGAGAACCATAATTTTAAACATATCCATCATCAAATTTAATCCCAAACCACAGAGTAGTCCAAAGTTATTTGTCTCCATGCCGACTATGTACGTGTAGAAACTTAAATTTCAAAGTTATTTGTTAGACTCTAACACTGAAAAAGAAGAATTCTTGTTGACATGGGTAGTAACCCATCCATATAAGCAAATCTCAAATCTCCATTCAAATGATGCGGGATGATAATTTTACGGGATGTTATAGTAACCGCAATTCTTTTGCCGCGACGGACGCTGGATTGGATGGCAATGTAGGTAGGTTTTGGTGGCCTGAATTTCTGCCCGAAGAAGTGCTCGATGGTCTATGTTGTGGATGTGGGATTAGAAGGATTGCAAACTCAAGGTGAAACGGACGGTAATTGAGTGTCGTCGTTACATTTCGAATAATATTTAGACATTAAGATTGAAAATTTTAAAATTTTATGAGGGGCATTGTTTGTATACATGATGCAAAAAGGTCTCATTATACCAATCTTCTCATTATTTTTTTTATTTTTTATTTAATTTTTCTTTAGTTGAGTCTTATTTGATCATAAAACACAATTTGTTTTGTGTGTGATGTTTATTATGCAAGTTTTCGATTTAGTTGAACTTGTTGATATGCCTTAAATTGAGCTTATTTTTGCTTGAGACTTTCTGTTTGAGCCTTTTTTTTGTTTGGCCCAATATTATATTTGGCGTCCAAGTATAAACTTAGAGTTTTATTCCTATATATGTTTTAGGGTTCCTTTTGTCTCCTATTATCAGTTAACCTATAAAATCTGGATAATCTAGTTATTATTTGTTTATCATCTCATCTATGTTATGAAACTCCTTAATAAAATCTCTCTAGGAAAGTGGACGTAGCCATTATTGGGTGAACGGCTATAAACATGTGTGTTGTTTTTCTTATTTATTGAATTCTTTTTTTATTTATTAGTAATTCAGTACAACAAAACTATTTATACAAATGAACACTACTTTTGATAATGTCTTAACAATAGCAACACACAACTTTAATCCAAACATTTTTGTGATGCCAAACAATATCTAGTTGTAGTCCTATGTATAGCAAAGCACATCAATCAAAACATGATTCTCATTTTCTTTTGAAATTCAATAATGAAGAAATATGGTATCTACAACTTCTTCCTAATCGATCTTTTTGAATATTGCTTCGGTTATGCAATATCTTCGATCAATTGTTGTTGAAATGTCTGTTGATTGAAAAAAAGATCTATTGAGGTTTTAAAATATAGAACGTTTTTGAAATTATAAAGGTGTTTTTTTTGGAAAATATGTTTCAATATGCATATTTTGTTCTTCATAATCGTCATTGACAGTTTTATTTAACACCAAATTAATTATTTATATAGTTATTAAAGTAGAGTGTGTCCATGTTGTTAATTCAACATTTCAAAATGAGGAGTTATAACAAAATCTTTTTAGAATAACCTATTATTTTCAATAATGATCATTTTTTAGACACGTGAGATTATGAATACTTATGTTTTCAATAATGATCATTTCAAAATGAGTCGGATATTGATAAAGCAACGGGTCTAGTGAGCTCTCCAATAGTGCACTGAAATGGGACCGATTGATATCAAGTATATGAACACAACATATTTTTATTTTGTTTAGATTTATTTAGAATTATGATTAATCATAATTTTAGAAAAAGAGATTTTAGCTATGTACTAACCGTAACAAATTTTTTTTAATTATTTTTATTGAAAATGACTTCTGATCCTACACAAAGTTGTTTGGAATTTGAAACTAAATCTTCTCATATCAATTATCAGGTAAGATATAACAGTTGGAAAACTTGTATGAATAAAAAGTTTAAAAGTTAGATAAATTATACATTTCTCGGTCTTTTTGGCTAAGATCAACTATAATATGTCTTCATATCTTATATGTGGTTCATTGTCCTATTGACATGGAATGTGGTCGTTGACCTATTGATATGTGCGACGTGGACCTACTAGTACGTATTTGTGTTGTTGATCTACTAATGCATTCGTACGATATTAACTTTAACCCATTTAACCCAACTTGCTTCAATTTTTAATCCAATATGCTCATATATTCAGGGAATCAGATGGACTTATTATAAATGTATAAGTTACTCACAAATTTAAAGATTATATGACATTATATGATTTGAGTGAATTCTTACCTAAGTCGAAATTTGTTGGTACTATTTGAAGAAAATAAATCAATTTTGAGAACAAATACAAAAACCTAAATAAAATATACAAAATGTGAAATGGAAAAAATATGAAGGTGTAAATATCATAGTTTTATATAAAAATAAATTTGTATCTCACATTATTTATCATGTAAAATTGATAGTGCTAGGTCTTTTAGCTAAGATCATAAAACTATTTATTTTTACTATATATTCTTATTAGTTTAATACTTTGTACGTGAGGTCTAGTAATTGGTTCACTTTAAATTTAAACAATTAATTTTAGTAGAATGTTAATGGCATGCACGAGCATTGCACTATTGCATATACTGTCTTTATGAACTTTACATTCGAAGGGACTTATGGAAAATATATATAAAGTTGTCTACTCATATTTTTAGAGATTATATTATATAACGATTATATTATATAACTAAATTATGACACATCTGTTATCAAGTAAATTTTAAACTAAGTTATCCCATATCGATTATTAAATAAGAGGAATAATTTAGAATTTTTTATAAAAAAAGGTTTGAAGGACAGACAAATCATACATTTTTTAACTTTTTAGTCAATATCATGTATAATATTAGTTCTTATCATTTTAATATATGAAATGTGGGGTCATTAGCGTACTATATTTGAGCATTACACTATTACTTAGACTTGTATTTACAAACTTTAATTCGAGGTG
Source organism: Fagopyrum tataricum (assembly GCA_002319775.1). Taxonomy (NCBI): domain Eukaryota; kingdom Viridiplantae; phylum Streptophyta; class Magnoliopsida; order Caryophyllales; family Polygonaceae; genus Fagopyrum; species Fagopyrum tataricum. Next base: position 30,298,802 of record CM008283.1, on the reverse strand, counting down.
ACTTATTCAAAGTATATAAATCCAACTACTCATATATTTTGAAAATCATATTGAAGAACTAAATAATTCGACTTTAAGTTGAATCTTTAATTAGATACTTAATCGTGTTTACTTTTGAAGAAAAAAAATCGATATTGATAACGTATATAAAATGATGAGTTGGTTAAGTAGGCTTTTTGTGTAATGATGAGCACATACGAATCTCATTTTTTTTATAGGTAACAAACTCGTCTCTCTTATTTATCTATAAAGATTAATTGAAAGGGTTAGTTGGTAATATTAATTACTTAAGCCTAATCTTAATTGTTTAATGAAGCCCAATTATTTTAATAAAGTCTAATTGTTTTAATGAAACCTAATTGTTTTTATAAAGCCTAATTCTTTTAATAAAACCCAATTGTTTAAAGTCCAATACACAAGTCTAGGTCCGGAAGCAATACACAAGCCTAGGTTCGGGCCCAATACACAAAACCTAGACCGGGCCCAATACACAAGCATAGACCTGGACCCAATACACAAGCCTAGGCCCGGGCTCACTACACAAGCCTAAACCCTCCCTCCTATTGTTAACTCGAGTTACATAAGCCCATGCCCAAATTGAGGTACAAAAGGTCCGAGGTACACAAGGTCCATGGACAATACAAATCTTGTGGTTTACTAAACTTGGTAATCTATTGTTATTTTTTTAAAAGTTATACTTAATGTCTACTTAGAAACTATTATTATACATAACTTTCGATTTTACAAAAAAAAATAAATTACCCAAGCCATCTTTTGATTTACACAAGCCGTCTCGAATTTTTACACAAAACCCTATCGATTTACACAAAAAAAAAAAAAAAAAAACCCTATCGATTTACACAAGCTGAACAATATATACATTTGATATAAAGACTTGTTAATACACAAGTTGAATAGTAGATACATTTACACAAATAAATATAAGAACATTGTGGTCTTTACATTCACTAGTTGTAACAACTACAACAACTTTAGTACATTTTTCTTCACTTTTGGTCCTTCTTCAAGTCAAACTATACTCATATAAAAACTCGTTAATATAGAAGTTGAATAGTAGATACATTTGATATCATATAATGTAGCTCTCATCAACAATATTATATCATTCAAGATGGTGGCAGTTGAAAAAGGTGCAGTTAAGTCCATGATATCTTTCCTTCTCGGTCTCTCTTAATGACATGGACCCATTTTTCTGCAATTCCATGGCTTCTTCTTAACGAGTAAAAGAAATTCCCAGACAAAACCCGGTACCATCTTTTGCAATCTAGTCTAAGCTTGCAGTGTTCTACTCTAGGCACCCGGATAAACTAGCAATGGCTATATAATTAGGGAGACCAGGAAGCAATGGAGCTTGGTTTCGGGCCTTTCGGCTCTTGTCACCACGAGTTGGCTTTTCCCAAGTGGGATGAATGGAAGGTTTGATGCTAGGTTGAAGGCAAAGCTTAGCCACAAGTACGTATTTCTTTGCTCTGTCTACTGTCTTCAGGCCACAATCTACTCTACAAAAACATGTTGTTCATCAGCCTGCAACATTGTCACTCTAGGATCATGCATTTGGAAAAGACAAATTGGCTATGAATAATTTCTACATTTGCTTCTTCCTTTTTTTTTTAATGAAAATTCCAATGTAAGGATGATGAAAATGAAAAGCTCTAAATCATATACTGAACCAGAAGATATATCAACTTCAAAGTTTGGAATCATTATAAACATGGACCATTCTCATTTGCCTGCAGTCCTTGCACAGTTGAACAATATAAGTCAATGTTCTTCATTAAGTGATTTAATCAAGCTTAATCTCAGAAAATCTCATCTCAAACTCAACTTTGTACTCCTCCCCTAACACCAGTCATAATGCTGTATTATCAATCATCAATAAAACTTCATTTCACTAGATTTCTAACAAAAACAACTCATTTAGGTTCACATAAATTCATGTCAAATATGTGGTAAGTAAACCCTATCATCTGAATTATGAATTATGAAGCTACAAAACATGCTGTAAATCATTTTCAGAATATTAAGACATCATATATCATATCAGAATAGAAGGAAAGTAAAGAAATCAGATCCATGTAGTAAAATGATTGGGGAGGCACAAAGAGAAATGCAATATATCAGTAATATCACCAATCAATCAACCAACACTAGCTTCATAATTAATGCAAAACAAAGATCTTGGGCAAAAAATCCAATCAGAGATAAACATACCAAAGGAGGTTGAAGCATTTTATCCATAGTTGAATCTTTATAGCAATATTACAACATTCTCAGGATAAAAACTTCATCTTCATTTATCAGATCCTGCACAAAAGCCATACATATCAAATACTGCACTTTGCCAAAAAAATTTAATCTTTAAAAGATCAGAGAATTGATTAGCAATTAGCCGAAACGAGATGATTTTCAGTCAGAATCGACTAGGGTTTAAAAACACGAAAAACCGAAGCGGGATCTGGGAGATAGTATAGTAGCGTGACGAATCGAAGGAAACGCGGATTTCAATACGAATTTGGTTTCGTTTTGACAGGCGGGTTCAAATGGAAGCAGGCCCAAGCGGCAGACGACTTCTTCGTCTTCGACGGAGGCGACCAAGGATGTCGGATGGAAGCCTTCTTCTCCAGTGTAGAACCGTCGTCTTCTTCGTCTCCGGTGGGATCCATATATGGGTAGTGAATTCCGGCTCAACAGTGGCTCGTTGTTTCCCAGCTTCCATCCTAGACGAACAGTCTAAAAATGCAGAAGACATGCTTTGTTGTTGCTAATGGAAGGAGAGGAAGAAAATTGGAGCGGTTAATTGGATTGAAAATAAAGGGTTAGTAATGTCGATTTACTACTATATCCTTCTCATTAAGTAATTTTACAGTTAAAAATTTATGAAAAATAAAAAAGCCTTCAATAGTCCAGTATCCTAATATAAAAACTTGTTATAATAAGACAATAAATCTAGGTATACTGATACAATGAGACAAGGAAAACATATTTTGGGTCCATGGATTAATGGATCCGGGGCGACATGGAGTGCGGAGGATTCTATCTATTTATAGATTTCTATCTTTTTATAGGACTATATTTATTTATAGAGGATTCTATCTATTTATGGTTATAAATAGATAGGTGTAGAGTTGTATTCATTATCCACCAAAGTATATTGAAAACCCTAGCTGCAAGGTTTGTGCAGCAAAACCACAAAACGTTTTGTCTTCTTCTCTCTATTTCTGAAGTAACTCGTTGAAAGATCACAACAACTGATATCAAGAGCAAGGTTGTCGATGAGTTCCGTTGCAAAATTTGAGGTTCCGCGATTCAACGGAACTGGCAACTTCGGTCTTTGGCAACGACGAGTTAAGGATCTGCTAACGCAGCAGGGGATGTTGAAGGCGTTGAAGGAGACAAAACCAGAGTCGTTGAAAGACGACGAATGGGAGGAGATGCAGGAGAAGGCAGCGTCGGTCATTCGGCTCTGTTTGGCAGACGAGGTAATATACCACGTTATTCATCTCAAATCTTGTCAAGAGATTTGAACCCAATTGGAGAAACGGTATGTCAAAATCTTTGTCTAGCAAATTGTATCTCAAACAAAGGTTGTATGGGTTGAAAATGGTGGAAGGTTTCGACTTGGTGAAACACGTGAATATTTTCAATCAAATTATTGGGGATTTGGCTCGGTTGGATGTAAAACTTGGAGATGAAGATAAAGCTATGATCTTGTTATGTTCTCTACCCTCTTCATATGAGAATCTGGTGATGACATTGACGAGTGGGAAAGACGAGATAAGTCTTGATACGGTGTCAACAGCGTTGCTTTCACAAGCCGAACGACGACAACATACCAGTGAGAATTCTCAAAGCGAAGGGTTGTATGTTAGAGGCAACCAGGATAGAGGGAGGACTAAAGAGAAGTAAGAAGGAAGCAACAAGCAATCCAGGTCTAAGTCCAAGGGTAAAAGGCCAATAACTTGTTACTTCTGCAAGGAGGAGGGTCATTTCAAACGTGATTGTCCTGCCAGGAAGAAGAAGTACGAAGATAAGAAGTCAGAGGAATCTTCAAGATCAGCAAACGTGGTGCAGAAAGATGAATCATATGGTGCAGATTCTGATATGCTCTCTGTGACGTCAGACAACTACTCAGATGTATGGATCATGGATACGGGATGTTCGTTTCACATGACTCCGAATAGAGATTGGTTTGAGACGTACAAGTCTGGAACTTTTGGCTCCGTCCGATTAGGAGACAACAAGGCTTGTGATGTTGTTGGCATTGGGCAGATAAAGGTGAGGATGCACGATGGTGTGATTCGAACATTGACTGACGTGCGTCACATTTCAGCTCTAAAGAAAAATCTGATTTCCTTGGGGTCTTTGCATGTGAAAGGGTTTTGTTTCAAAACAGAAAAGGAATGTGTAAAGGTGAGCAAGGGGGCAATGACAGTTATGAAGAGGCAGATTACATCGGGTAATATCTACCGGTTGGTAGGGAGTACCGTTGCAGGTGGAGTTGCAGTCGTGGCTTCTGAGACAGATTACACAACTCTGTGGCATATGCGTCTGGGTCACATTGGCGAAAGGGGGATGATTGAGCTTCACAAGCGACGTCTCCTGGATGGTGTGAAGAGTTGTAAGATCGACTTCTGCAAGTTTTGCGTGATGGGAAAACAATCCAAGGTGTCTTTTAAGACAGGTTAGCACAACACAGGTGGAATTCTTGATTATGTGCATTCTGATGTGTGGGGACCAACTCAGGTGTCGTCACTAGGAGGATCTAGGTATTACGTCACTTTCATTGATGATTATTCAAGGAAGGTCTGGGTGTATTTTCTAAAGTATAAATCTGAGGTCTTTAGCAAGTTCAAGCTATGGAAGGCGGAAGTGGAAAATCAGACAAGGAGGAAAGTGAAGTATATGAGATCTGATAATGGGACAAAGTACACGGATTCTCAGTTTCAGAGTTTTTGTGGTGAGCATGGCATTCAGAGACATTATACAGTGTGGAAGACACCACATCAGAATGGTGTTTCTGAGAGGATGAATCGGTCAATTGCAGAAAAAGCGCGGTGTCTTAGATTGAATGCAGGGTTTCCAAAGCAATTCTGGGCAGAGGCAGTGAGCATGGAGGTCTATTTGTTAAATAGATCACCCCGGACTTCTCTTGACGGGAAGGTTTCAGAGGAGGTATGGACTGGTTCTGATTTAGACTTATCAAATTTGAAGATTTTTGGCAGTCCAGCATATGTGTTGATTCCAGGTGATGAGCGAACAAAGCTGGATGCAAAGTCTAAGAAGTGCATTTTTTTGGGTTATGAGAAAGGTGTGAAGGGTTTCAAGTTTTGGGATCCTGTTGCAAAGAAACGGATGATCAGTCGAGATGCTGTATTTGATGAGCAGGCAATGCTTCTACATGCCAAGGAAGTTGAGAAACCTGCAGTTACAAAGACCGAATCCAGATCAGCAGTGGAGGTGGAGCTTTCAGATTCTAGAACACCTACACCAGCAGGTGGGGAGCATGGTGTAGATCAACAACAGGTTGAGAGTCTTGTTTTTGGCAGAAGCAGACGCATCACAAGGGCCCCTATAAGATATGGTTTTGAGGAGATGGTTAATTATGCTCTAGTCATTGGCACATATGATCCATCCAACTTTCGAGAGGCTATTCATAGTCAGGAGAAAGAAGGATGGGTAGGTGCTATGGCTGAGGAGATGAAATCTCTTCATAAGAACAAGACGTGGGAGCTGGTTCCTCTTCCAGCAGGTAAGAGGGCAATATGATGCAAATGGGTGTTCAAGAAGAAACAAGGCATCTAAGAGAAAGAAGGCATAAGGTACAAGGCACGGCTAGAAGCTTCTGGTGAGATCATCTTGGAGAAGGTGCACACTTCTCAGAATGCAGCTGATATGAAGACCAAATCAGTTACCGCAGACAAATTCAAGCATTGCTTGGATTTGGTTCATGTCACTCGTTGTTAGATGAGTGAGAAAGCCCCATGTCAAGAGAAACAAGGAGGATCTGGCGACAAGATCCTGGAGTTGTATATGTATTTCCAAATTTTGTATTAGATTATGTTGTCTAGGTGGAGATTGTTATAATAAGACAATAAATCTAGGTATACTGATACAATGGGTCAGGGAAAACATATTTTGGGCCCATGGATTAATGGGACCGGGGCGACAGGGGGTGCGGATGATTCTATCTATTTATAGAATTCTATCTTTTATAGGACTCTATCTATTTATAGAAGATTCTATCTATTTATGGTTATAAATAGATAGGTTTAGGGTTGTATTCATTATCCACCAAAGTATATTAAAAACCCTAGCTGCAAGGTTTGTGCAGCAAAACCACAAAACGTTTTGTCTTCTTCTTCTCTCTATTTCTGAAGTAACTCGTTGAAAGATCACAACAAAACCATACATAAATTTTTTTTACACGTAATAGAAAATTAAAAAAATTGAAGGATGGAAAAATGATATAATTTTACATCAAAGTTACTTTGTATCCTACGTCTCTTGTGAGGTCTAGTTGAGAGTTTAAAGTTTTATATAAATAGAAGACTTAAAAAGCTAGACAAGTCGTACATTTCTCTCGAATTTTTTGTTGAAATTAAGTATTATATATATATATATATATATATATATATATATATATATATATATATATATATATATATATATATATATATATATATATATATTTTAATCCTTCAAGGCTTCCATCTCCATATGTGAAATCCTACATCGTGACAATTTTATGAAACCTACTTATTTGCTTCCGCCATTTGTGCTTCTTGTCTCTAAAGCCCTATTTGACTTTTAGGTCATCTCACATTCGTGAATGTCTTCTTTCTCCTTACAATCTTGATCCTCCTTCTTTTTTTTAAAATCTTATTTTTCATTTACAAGCATCAAGATTTTTCTTTTTGGTTCTCATTGTGGAAAAACAACCTTTTAACCTACAAAGAAACAGTAAGCTTTTAAGAAGCGTACGTACACCAAAATGTCTCTTTTTCCTCAAACTTATATTAAAAACTAAATCCAAAATCCTAATGACTAAACAAAATATTATGAAACATTTCCTTGAAAAGATAGGTAATAAATAAATGGTATCTTCCAATATTATTAGATTTGAGTAGGTAGCAATAGATGAACACATAAGGGAAAGAAAACGAGAGGAAAAAAAGAGGGAAATAAGATTGAGATTCAGTGGTGATCGAGTATGAAAAAAAACTACAAAAACAAAGGAGATAAGATTCACATCGAACAGAAATCATCTACACCAGGCAACTCCTCCGACTCCCACTTGTAAGCATCTATCTCTCGAATGACATCAAGCTTCACCTTGCGATGGCAAATCTTATGCTTGAGATAAGAAACTACTAATTCTTCATCCGTGGGATGAAATCGAAATCCAAGGGCCATATCTTCCTCGAATTTGCCACTTTTGACATGAGAGAATGCGTAGAGATGAGGTGAAGATACAAAGTATTGGAGCGTATGCAAATTTGGGCTAATCCAATGCATACCCAAACTCCTAGTTTGCGGTGAAAGATGAAGAATTGCGGAGAAATATGAAGTATTGGAACGTCTCGAGAAAAGAGAGCTTTAGAAGAGACACGCTCATTTCTTATTTTGTATCTTTTTATTTTAGAAAAAATAAATAACAAATCCGAAAATTATTAACCGATAGTTAAAATTTCGAAACAATAAGAGTATGTGGTTAATTTTTAAATTATTTCTTCATTAAATTTTTTCCTCTCTCCGCCGCCTAGTTTTAATATCACTCCTCACTTTTGCTACGGTTTCTTAACCTATTTTTAATTTTTAATTTATTTATTTATTAACATCAATTTATTTATTCATTTTTTATATAATAATTATATATGTTCCAATAATTATAATTTATATAATGCAAAATATATTTTATTTTTATGTCTGATAATTTTTTTAATAATTTATTGCATGATAATAATTTTCATTTGTTACATATATTAATTCAAATACTCTATATTTCTTTCTAAAATTATTTAAAAAATCAAGTATATAAAATATATACAATACGGGTGTTTTTGGATAAATGTTTTTGAGAAGAATGAGTTATTAAGGCATATTTTGTATAAATGATACAAAATAGGCCCTACTAATTTTTAGGGTGAATTTTAATTCCAAAAACAATTTATATAAGGGGTAAAAAGGTAACATGTAAATCTAAATCTCTAGAATCCTCAACGTGGGCGACGCTTAGAAGGACATCGTTTACATCGCAATTCAATGAGGAAACGACAAGAGGAAGAAGAAGAGACCGATTGAATTCACCGGATCTCATCAAATGCACCACCGGATCTCAACTTTCGATGGAATTATCTGACATCGGCTCTTGATTTCAGAAAGTAGACTCATCCTTCTGAAGATAAAGAGCGAGACAAGGAGAGGGACAAGGATTATGGTACATCTTCTTCATTGGTTGCTCATGCCATTAGAGTTAATGCAGCCGCGCACTGTGATTTCTTCGCTTATGGATATGCATCTGGAGGATCTGATTCCGGTTTCATTCTTGATTTCTCTACCTTCTTCTTTCAATCAATACCAGTGAAGGAGAGATTAGGTTTTTTTGACGAATTGAGATCTGCTACCGCTTCAGCTATAGAGCTGACTTTACTCAAGACATTTAGGAAGCGAGAAAGGGATCTTGACATCACTAACATCATTATTACCATTTGAATCAGAACCTGTAGAATCAAAAGACGATGAATTTGAATAATCAAATTTGGGAGAGAGTGGAGCCGAATATTTTCAAGTTACAGAAGTTATATTTGACTGGCTTATTAAGTTTCTTTTTGAAAAAAAGGTATGTGAAGGATCAGAAGAGTTTCTTCCAAAGAGGTTTTCAACTGAATTTATTGTGCAGGAAACCAATTAATCCAAAGACAATGAGACATAAATGCCATTCAATTTTGTTTTATCCAATCGGCATACATGAGTCGAATTTAGGCACAAACTAGTTTCAGTACAAATAAAGTTAGGATGAAACTCAGGCACAAATTTTTTGACTTTTGATTTTTCATGTCTATGTGCATTTAGACAACTCAACTTTAATAGTAAAATGAATCAGTTATGTGGCTATACACTGTAGAAGTCAGAAGCAAAACACTAAGATCTTTTCAAATTGTTTGGTCATGAGAATTCAGACAGCTCGACTTAATAAGTGATCGTACTGAGTAACAAATTCAGTTGAAAACTTTTCACAGAGTAATGTATTCGGTATGCCTCAGTTGAAAACTTTTTACTAGACAAAAACTTAAATTATGCATCTGTTTAAAATTTCTAATATGAAAATAGCCTAAACATCCAATATTTCTTGAATATGTGTTTAGCACAAGGGATTACCTTACAAAAGTTTCAGCCCATTCTTGAGCAGAAAAGAGACCCTCTATCTACAAGCTCAATCGAGGTTGCAATGGCGTCTTTCATGTTGCATCACCATGTACCTTGGAAGATCTGATTGCATTATTCGAGTCCCGTATTGATCATCACAATACACTGGTAATGCCTCGTCTTCATAACTCTGCTGATGAAAGTGTTCCAAATTGTTTAAAATTAAGCTGAATTTTCATGAGCTATTAAGCATGTAATTTGGAGTCTGTCATAGAATACATTTTTGTAAAGACAACCCGGATAACATAGTGACCGGTAAAAACTAACAGCACACAAAATCTCAAGTAAACTACAAATACACATGTTGCTAGTGTTGATGAACCTCAAAAGGGGAGACCCATAGAATTATTAAATGCAGAAACCATCAAATTTATTTTTAAAAAACTTGTTTTCTTTACTTTGTTTTTCGGGATCTAGGAGTTTCCTTAGCCGGATTTTGATAATTGATCTTGCTATATTTCCTATTTATCTAGATTGCTCAGAACCTTTTTTTTAGGATGGGTGTGGGACTGCTATGCGTCATTATCTCATTGCTACAAGGACTTCATGTTTCTAACTGACAGTACGAGGCAACTCGATTGCGCTTGAACTTGTGTATCTCGATTGTGCTTGAACTTGTGTAACTCAAATGGGCTTGTGTAACTCGAATGGGCTTAGACTTGTGTAATTTGACCTTGTGTAAACGACGGAAGTGTGTATTTGAAACTTAGACTTGTGTAACCTGACCTTACAGAAGTGTGTATTTGAAGCTTAGACTTGTGTAACCGACCTTGTGTAAACGACATACTTTTGTAAACGATGGAAGTGTTTTCTATTTGAAATTGTGTATCAATATTGTGTATTAACATTCGGTTTTAAGTATAACATTACAAAAAACAATAATGGAATACACAAGTTCAACTAGTCCAATTGGTATAAGGGTGAGTCTCTCATCTAGAGTTCGAAACCCACCTACTACAAAATTTATTAATATTGTGTATTGGGCCCTGTCCGAAGCTTGTGTATTGGGCTTAGCCTTCATTAAAATAATTGAGTTTGAGCTTTTATTAAAACATTTGGGCCTTCATTAAAATAATTGAGTTTGGGCTTTTATTAAAACATTTGAGCCTTCATTAAAACAATTGGGCTTGAGCTTTTATTAAAACATTTGGACCTTCATTAAAACAATTGAGCTTGGGGTTTCATTAAACCAATTGGACTTGAGCTTAAGTAATTTCATATTCCTAATTTACCCTTTCATTTAATCTTTAAAGATAAGTAAATGGGACCTAATTTGTCCATTGATATGAAAAGGAGCCTACTTAGTGCTCATTACTACAAAAAGAGCCTAGTTTTCCATTTCACCCAATTTTTTTTTATTCATTTTGAAAAAATAAATAAATAAACTTTTATATATTTTATTGCTAAAAATTGGCCAAAATAATCATTTAATTTATCCAAATTCAGAAAAATCAACCACCGTTGATCGGATCTAATCAAACAGTTCTCATACTAATACCAAAAATAAATAAATAAACTTTTATATATTTTATTGCTAAAAAATTGGCCAAAATAATCATTTAATTTATCCAAATTCAGAAAAATCAACCACCGTTGATCGGATCTAATCAAACAATTCTCAAACAAATACCCTTCATGTGCCAGAAGCTTACACATGACATATGAAATGTTTGGTTTGATTCACAAAACGATGTCGTTTTGTACTTTATTTTGGTCAAAACAAAATTCAATCCAAACAACCCTTAGCTGGTGTGGAGCTCAAGTGGTTTTATAGGAGTTTTGCAATACACAAATCTGTCGTGGGTTTTTAACAATTTTCCTACTTTTTCTATAAAATTTAATATATAAAATTCTAAAAATAACTATTGCCTGTGCTCTAACAATCTATTGAAAAACACCCGCTTGAAAAATTAAATATAAGATTTGTTTTCAAAGAAATAAATTCGTTTCCTACAAACCTATGAATTAAGGGGACACAAAAGAACAAATGGACTAACATTTGGCTATGACAAATCAATGTAGTAAGATAAAATAAAGAAACATAAAGCATCAACAAGCCAGATTTTAAAGCTCCATAATCGATTAAGATTTTGAAACACCAAAATCAATAAAAGAGAATCGCAACACGAAACGTAATAATAGAGATGTACAGATAAACCATATCCATCGAAGAATGTGATCATGAAAAGCCTTAGGGACCACCGGTGAAAACCTCATATTTGAACTCTCTTTTGAACATTCTGATTTTGATCACTTGTAAATGTCCCCTCCAAACGAAAGAAGATCAACCCATCATCCAAGACGAAACTCAAACACCGAGACGTGCATCCACTCAAAACGATCATGAGAGAGAGAAACAAAACATCGGGTGATGTATGGGCTTGTCAACCGGCTCGTATTGTTATTTGTACACTTTTCAATGTTGTTGAATTGAAACGAATCTATAAATTTTTGATTACGTACATTTTGCAAAATATATTTTATTTTTGAAAGAAAAATGAAAGCAATTTGGTCAAAAGTGACAAAAACTCAAAGATTATTTACAGGTTGAAAAATAAATGAATAAGTTGTGCATGTATACAATACATGTATGCACTAGTGCTTCGAGGAATGCGAGAATAAGTCCTCTTCGCTGGTTTTGCACCATAAGAATCTGTGTCAAAAGTGACAGAAACTCAAAGGTTGACAAAACAAGAGAGGGATAGTTTTAAATTTATAACCTGTAAATAATTCCCCTAAAAAGCAACGAACCCACAGTGTATGGATCGTATGAAGTAGGACAAGTATTCCAGGGTCGAACACAAAGACTGAGAGGATTAATTTACAATGATGATTAAGGATAGGACATATCTAGACTAAGAAGGAGGTTGGAAAAAATAAGAAAAATAAATCAAATGTTTTTGGAGATTTTGGTTGTTTGCGATCGAATGTCACATTCGAAAGAAAACAGTTTTATAAAACAAAGCGAAATAAAAGATAATCAAATTAAAGGAAATAAAGATGGATTTCAAAGGTTCAAGATCATGATTTATGACACATGGACTCAAGATAACTCATAAGGCATCTATGGTTGAGAAACAACAAGGATGAACGTTTCTTCTTTGATGGTCTATTACCGGGTAAGTCTCAAGATCATCTAGTTCCAATCCTAATTACCTATTACCGGGTAAGTCTCAAGGTAAAGATGAGAGAATTATAACTCAAACCAGATTATCAAACTGAGGATCAAGTAACCCTTTACCGAGTAAGTATCAAGAATTACCTAACTCAAGAAGGAATCATGACACATTCTATCCAATAAAGGTTTCACCTTTATTATCTAAACTCAATCTATTTATGTATCTAAGAAGGGATATCACCGGGTAGGTCTCAATTCCAACTTATGTTGCTAGTTTAGAAGATTCTAATCTAGATTAAATTCAAACCAACCATTAGGGTTTCAAAGCAAATCAAACCAATTCTAAGCTCAAATTATTTCATCATCGTCCACGGTATAAACAAATCTCTATCTACCTTGGAACCACAAAGTTCTAGCCAATAACAATCATATCAAAATCTACAACTAAGAAAGAAAAATAAAACATGAAAGGGAAAGAAAGAACTCAACTTTGATGAATGAAATCTTGCAATTGAAATAAATCTCGAGTCCAACAATGTTTCCGAACAAATCTGAATGTGAAAATCTCCAAATTTAATCTAAACTAACCTAAACTCCGAAGAACAATGGTTGAAAGAGAACGACAAGGAAGGAGACAACTCCCTCCCTTCTAGGGTAACTTCTAGGCGACTCCCAGCCAAATCGAACACCCTCTGAAATGAATTCAGAGCTTCCTTTTATACACAAACCCTAGCTAAAAGACATTAGGCCAAAAAGAAAAAATTCCGTAAACGAAATATGACACTCAGGGAAGAATCTCAGTTGGAAACACAATGATCTCGGCCGAGATACACTGATCTCAGTCATGAGTTACATTGATCTCGGTCATGTGCCCTTTGATCTCGGCCAAGATTTGGTTGATCTCGGTCTGGACAAGCCTAATCTCGGTCTGGGCTACTTGATCTCGGCCGTGATTAGCTATGGTCGGGCCCGAAAGTTTGGATCTGACTTCAATTTCTTCAGCGTCTGGGAAATCTCGGTCTGTACTGTATGGATCTCGGCCGAGATGCCGACCGAGATTGCACAACAATAGCTTGGATCACGGGCCAAGATGATTCTATCTCGCCCAAGATTGTTCCTTAGTCGTTCTTCATGCCTTTAGCTTGATTCCTAGGCCTTTCCCGTGCACGTATGCTTGCTCTAATGCATCCACTTCGAGGCTTGATCCTCAAATACGTCGTTTTAGCTCCGAAATGTGCCAAATTACCTACAAAGCCACAAATAATGTGTGTAGACATCTATTCTTGCAAAGTAGAACTAAACAAGCATAAATGACACAAATTAAGGCTAAAATATGAATGCAAAAAAGGGAAAATCTACCTAAATGCATGAATAAACTAGGTTGATAAATCATGTTATCAAAAACTTTAGGTGTAAGTTCAAAGGTAGGATAGTAAATGCAATGACGGTAGTAAAGTTACCTAGACAAGGATACATTGGGTATTTGTGTCATATGGTGGAGGGAGAAACGAAAGGGGTAGATATAACAAGTATATATGTAGTGTAGGAGTTTTTAGATGTGTTTTCAGAGGAAATTACAAGAATGCCACCTAATGGGAGGTCAAATTAACCATCGATCTGGAACCAGGAATCTCTCCAATTTTTAAACCACCATATCGAATGGCACCTCGAGAGATGCAAGAATTGAAGAAGCAGTTGACAAAGCTTTTGGACAAGGGATACATTCGACCTAGTGTATCGTCATGGGGAGCACCTATGTTGTTTGTTAAGAAGAAGGATGGTTCATTACAACTTTGCATCGATTACCGAGAATTGAATAAGGTCACAAGACTCACAATCAAGAATAAATACCCGATCCCTCGAATTGATGATCTACTAGATCAACTTCAAGACATGAAGGTGTTCACTAAGATCGACCTTAGATTTGGTTATCATCAACTTCGATTTTTTAAAGGGACATTCCTAGATTATCTAGATAAATTCATAATCGTTTTCCTTGATGATATATTAGTTTACTCGCCAAGCCATGAAGCCCATGCTCAACATTTACGGACCACTTTGAGCTTGTTAAGGCAACATCAATTGTATGCCAAGCTTTCTAAATGCGGTTTTTGGATGGCTAAGGTCGCCTTTCTCGGGCATATGATATCGGAAGAAGGAGTTATGGTGGATCCCCAAAAGGTAGAAGTTGTTGAAGATTGGCCACAACCTCACACTATCAAAGGTATTCACAATTTTCTAGGGCTTGTTGGGTACTACATGCAATTCATAGAAGGATTTTCCAAGTTATCAAGACCTCTTACTTGTCTTCTACACAAGTCACACAAATTCTAGTGGAGTCAACAATGTGAAACAATTTTTCAAGAGCTAAAGAGACGGTTAACTAGCGCCCGGTCCTAACCCTACCCAAAGGAGAAGAGGAATATGTGATATACAATGACGCCTCAAACCAAGGCTTGGGATGTGTATTGATGCAACTTGATAAGGTCATTGCATATGCATCCTTGCAATTGAAATCATATAAGAAAAATTACCCAACACATACCTTGGAGCTAACTACGGTAATTTTTTCTCTTAAGATATTGCGCCATTATCTTTATGGGGTGTATTGTCAACTCTTCACTGATCATAAGAGCTTAAAATATGTATTCACTCAGAAGGATTTGAACATGAGACAAAGAAGGTGGTTGGATCTTTTAAAGGACTATGACCTTGAGATTAAGTATCACCCTGAAAAAGCCAACGTAGTAACCGATGCTCTAAGTCAAAAGAAGATTCAAGAAGGACACATGGGTGCCTAACAAATGAGATTCAGTCGTTCCAAGATTCAACAGAGGTAAAAATTTTGTATCCGCAACAATGACAATTAAGTATGATGGAATTCAAGGTAACCTTGGTAGAAGAGATCAAGCAGAAACAAATTGATGACCTTTATTTGATAAGGATTTGTGGTGGTGCAAGTTCTGATAAATCTCTTGGTTTTACAATACATGATGATGGGTCGTTATGGTACCAAGATCACATATGTGTGCTAACCGATGAAAAACTTAAGGAGATAATTCTTCGAGAAGCACACAACTTTGTGTACTATGTGCACCCAAGCTCCCGTAAGATGTAAAAAGATTTTAGAAGGAGTTTTTGGTGGGCCAACATGAACAATGAGATCACGGAATATGTGGCTAAGGGTTTAACTTGTCAACAAGTTAAAATTAAGCATAGAAAACCCGGAGGAGAACTACAACCTCTTCCTATACCGGAATAGAAGTTGGAATATATCGTCATGTATTTTGTGATGGGTTTACCCAAAACCGTCGGAGGAAAAGATTATGTATGGGTTATAGTCGATCGGTTGACAGAAACAACTCACTTCCTAACCATCCGATTGATACGGGGACCAACGGAGTTGGCAGATATTCACTTGCAAGATATAGTCTATCTCCATGGGATTCCACGATCAATAGTTTTGGATCGTGATGGTCACTTCATGTCCATATATTGTTATAGATTTACCCAAAATCTGCAGTTTAGTATGGCTTATCACCCCCAAACAAATGGACAATCAAACGAACCATCCAGACGCTGGAAGATCTATTAAGGGCTTGTGAACTAGATAGACATCAAGGATGACTTCAATGCCTACCTCTCATAGAATTTACCTACAACAACAACTCCATTTGAAGAAATTTATGGAAGACAATGTAGATCCCCAATATGTTGGAACTATTGAGTTGATGCAGTATTAATAGGGCCAAAATTACTAGCAGAGACAACCCAACAAGTAGTTGTGATCAGAAAACGACTACTTGCAGCACAAAGTCGACAGTCTTATGCAAATCCCAAGCGCCGTGAAGTAAATTTCAAAGTATGAGACAAGGTCTTTGTGAAAGTTTCACCTTGGAAGAGGGTGTTTAGGTTTTGACAATGGAAAAAGCTTAAGCCCATATACTTTGAAAATATATTCTCGTTCCATCTCATGTGATAAACTTTGTTGATATTGAAATTCAAGTGGAAGCCACAAGTTCCGAGGAACCCGTTTGAGAGTTGGAACATCGGAAAAAGTATTTGCGGGATAAGGTCATTCCATTAGCGAAAGTTCTTTGGTCAAAACAAGGAACCCAGGTGATGACGAGGGAAACCAAAGACGATATAAAAGGTTGATATCCCCACATCTTTGAAATATGATATTTAAGGGACGAAGTATAGTTTTTAGAAGGAAAAGATCGAGCACTTTGTTAAATAAGGTGTACAAATAGTAATGTACAATGAGTTATTATGAAATTTTAGAATTTGATGTAATATGAAGTATGTTATTTTAGTAGCATATACAAAATAACTTTAAGGTACCTTAATCAAACAAGGTAAACTATGACAATTTAAACATGTATAAAATAATTAGAAGATTACTTATACTTTATACATTATCGTGGGTATAGAAATGTAGTTAAGGAATAAAGAAAAGGATATATATATATATATATATATATATATATATATATATATATATATATATATATATATATATATATATATATATATATATATATATAATGGAAGTGAAATCAGATAAAATAAGGTGTAGTTTGCAATTAAGGGTTCCTTTCACAATTAACCTAATTGTGAAGTACCTAGATTAATTTGGGTAGTAAAAACAAATAAGTATATAGGAGTGTTGATATGTAATTAGGGGTTTGAGTGGAACGTTTAGATGTTTTCAGACATGTACACTCAAGGATTGAATGGCACATACTGGGATAAAATAGATAGTACATTCATACAAGTTACCTTCACAAGCATTTCATGTGGTTGTATGAATGAGGGTTTGAAGCTTGAGTTTAAAAGCACAACAAGTTGAGATTAAAGAAAAAACATCAAGTTGAAATATGAAAAAACAACGTTAGTGTAGTTAATTTGGACCACAAGGCTGAGTAAGGAAGGGAAGAACTAAATGAAGAGCTTTTTATATGTTGAACTAGAGTAAGATCATAGCAGACAAGTGGATTATAGTTATTTTAAATAACTATCGTACTTATTTGATCGATAATATATATATATATATATATATATATATATATATATATATATATATATATATATATATATATATATATATATATATATATATAAATAAAGGGAATAAATCAAGATAAATATAGTTAAATATTTATATATAATTTTGTATTGGACTAACATGTATGTTATTGATTTTAGCGGTAACTTGGTCGATAACATGATAGTGTATGAATCGATGGAAATGTGAAATGTGTGCTATTGATATGTACGTATATTATGGGTAAATAATAATGACGGCTGACAGCATTATTAGAAATGTCCGTCAGGCCTTAAGGGACCCCGGGAATTAGGTCGTCTAATTCCATACTCGTTACCGGTAGGCCAATTCAAGGAGTCATGGATTTACCTAGAGGTTCTCTCATACTTGCGCTTTGGTCAATTAATGGTTAAAATCAGATCTGGTATCCACGGTAAAATTTATAGCGTAACGCTATCGCATATAAGTGTGTTTTTAAACGGTTAAACAGTGATTATCTAGTACGGTGACATTATGAGGATTATATGTTATGTGATTCTAAACTAATATGTATATTTTGAGATTAGGATAATCCAACTTGTAGTATGTTAGATAGAATGACCCATTTTATTTTTGTGTTTGTTTTGGTTGGTTATCAACGTATTAACAAGTTAAGGTGAGTAGCAAATGACGTTTTGGAAGCATACCGGGGTTACATATATATGATCACCTCCCACCCTATCTCGGAAGTTTAAGTAACTTTAAATTTTAAATCAGTGTTTTAATGTCTGTAAATTATGGTGCTTTGTCCTAATCAATGCATGTGATATTGAACACGTTTTTTGTATATGTATACAATCGTGGAGTCTCGTTAAATAGCATGAGACGGTTTTTAGTAGTAGTAAGGAAACCATTAACGTTGTAACAAACCTAGTGAGAATTTAAACTTGGGTGTTACAAGGTGGTGGTTGTGAAACCGGAGCACCACGTTGTATGGCCGGGATTAGCCATGTGTTTGTGTTTTGGGAGTTTTCTTCCCCTTCCATTTGTTTTTTATTATTTTTATTTTTATTGTTCACTTGTTTTATTTTGAGATATTAATTTTGATTAACAAAAAATGGAGGTTTTTCTATTAATTTTTTTAGAGGTATTTCATTTTTATTTTTCACCCTTTAACCAAAATTTCTCAAATCTTACACACCTTGTGATTCTTCAAAGTCAAAGAAAAAAGGTGGTGGTTGTGAAACCATTAACGTTGTATCAAATCATGGAGTCTCGTTAAATAGCATGAGGCGGTTTTTAGTAGTAGTAAGGAAACCATTAACGTTGTAACAAACCTAGTGAGAAGTTAAACTGGGGTGTTACAAGGTGGTGGTTGTGAAATCGGAGCACCACGTTGTATGGCGGGGATTAGCCATGTGTTTGTGTTTTGGGAGTTTTTTTCCCCTTCCATTTGTTTTTTGTATTTTTGTTTTTATTGTTCACTTGTTTCATTTTGAGATATTAATTTTGTTTAACAAAAAATGAAGGTTTTCCTATTAATTTTTTTAGAGGTATTTCATTTTTGTTTTTCACCCTTTAACCAAAATTTCTCAAATCTTACACACCTTGTGATTCTTCAAAGTCAAAGAAAAAAGGAGATCCGTCTTTGAGATTTAAAAACCAAGGAGGCATGATGATCAAGTAGCGGAAGTATAGGGGAGAGAGGAGTCGTGATAACCTCTAAATCATCTAGCTATGTTAAACGGAGGCAACAAACAAGGAGTGATGTTGTTGGTGAGAAGTCACGAAACCTCTAAATCCTCGACGATGTTATGGAGACAACAAACAAGGAGTGGTGATGTTGGTGGTTTTTGGAGGGGCATAATCCATTAGAGGCAGATAAGGAGATGGGTCAAGGGCTTACAAATGGAGGAAGAGGGTTTGTGGAATTGGAGAGCTCCTCATTATTTTGTTTTCTTCTCGTTTAAGCTCGTGTGTTTATTATTATTATTATTATTTTGATATTATAAGATAGGCAGTTAGGGAAAAATATCTCCTCGAGACTCTCTTCCTTATAGCATCCTTTCGGATGAGATCGTCAACTAGCGTAGTGGACGAACAGGATGGACGAAGGCAATCATGTCCCAACACTGCAAGCATGTCAGCAACACCATTTACTTTCCTTAACGCGTGCCGGATCTTCACCTGACAGAAGCCCAAAAGAATAGATGAAATATCAGACAGGATGGGTGAAGGCAATCGTGTGTTTATTATTGAGTGGTAGTATTGTTGAGTGTTGGGTGGGATTTACCCTTTCTTTTATCTTTTTCTCTCTCTTCTTGGAAGAGAGAGGAGAGAGTTTTTATCATGCTTATAAAATGATTAGAAAACTTTAATAAAATTATACCCCAATAGAGTTATTAGGTACATCGACAAGTAATTACAAAATGAATAGCGTAGTTTCTGACGATAGAAAAACTAACTAGATGTAGTAAGTTAGTATTTAAGTTAAAGAATATATTTTTTTGAGGAAAAATTCCGTTTAGTGCCCTTAAGATTTTGTTTTATGCCGCTATGTGCCCATTCTTATCTAAATGTTTTTTTTCCCTAATTTCGGTTACTTTGTAATTAAAAATAGGAAAGAAGCCTCTTCGATTTATTCAATCCCATCACCTTAACCGGAGAATCTAGTCTCCCCTCTTGCATCGATTTGCTTGGATAATATTGTGAGACCCCTACTCTTCCGGACCGAGATCGGACCATGGCCGAGATTGGCTTTGGCCGAGTTTAGACTTTTCCGCACCCGCGGGCATTTTGGCCGCCCCTGCGGCTCATGGGACCGCCCCTGCGGTTTCCGGTGGCTGCAGCCGGTTTTGTTGACTCTTTTGACCGTGCTTTACCTTTCACCTTACCTCTTCGTTTTACCTTGCTGAGCAAGGGTTCCCTTTCATTCATGTTACAGCTTCCCTCACGTCCTTCTTGCTTCTCCTTCACCTTCCTTTGTCCTTGTCTTGGTTTCCTTTGGTTTGGAAGAGTTTTGTTGTGGCTTGGTGGTTGATGATGATGCTAGTGTGTGTGTTGCTGAGCTTTGAAGTCAGCTTTGGTGTGTGTTGATCCTCCCTGCAGCCTAGGATCTTCAGTAGTGGTGATTGCTTGTTCTTCTCCTTCTCTTCTTCTTTGATTCAATCTTTCTAGCTTAGGATTAGATGTATGCTAAGGGTGTTGATGGTTGGTATGTGTTTGTGCATGTGGTGTGTGTGGTTTTGGAATGGTAAGGACGTGATTTGATCATGTGAAGAGCCGAGGAAGATTCACGAAATCTTGTTCTGCACTGTCGCCGCCCCGCGGCCAAAAGTCACCGCCCCTGCGGAAGACGTGCCGCAGCGCCCGCGCCAGCGCCAGCGCCTTGCCTGCGTTACCTGCATCCCGTGTCACCGCCCCCGCGGCTGAGTGTCGCCGCGCCCGCGGTTGCCTGCGTTCCGCCCCCGCGTCCTTAGTTCACGCAGGTGCGTCTTGTCTCGGGACTACCTATAGTTAGGTAGTTCCTTTCCTTTCTAGTATGAGGGAACTAGTACCATGCTAGGTATCGGTTTATGATGAGTAATCTTATAGATATGCCGGTTACGGCTTTGAGGTTACAAGTTGGATATGATTCCTTATGGATCCCTTGGGTCTAGGTGTGACCCCTTTGTGTGATAGGATTGTGATATATATGTATGTGTGCCTTGTATAGGCTGTGTTGTCCTCCAGTTTGGAGTGAACCAGTTGGAGAGTTGATCGTACTTGAGTTACTTCTGAGATCGAAGTAAGTCCATAGGACTTAGTTAGCTACTATCCTTATATTGGATGCATGCTTGAGTGGTGTGTGTTATGTGTTTTATAGCATGTGTTATTATGGTCACCGACCTATGTTATATTGACCACCCATTGTAGTGGCTGTGACAACTTACCTTTCATCCCGTAGTGGAGTCTGGGAAGTTCTCTGTAAGCTAGTTAGTTCTGGTATACGGGAAGGCACCTACCACTCCATATGGTACGGGAAAGTGCGCTGATACCACTCCAGCTAGCTATTGCACGCAGAGCCGAGGGTTATATATACATTCCTCGTGTCACGTATATTCATATACATTTATTATACGATCGAGTGTTGGACTTATTAAAGATAATAAACCGGGTAAATGTGTGATATCATGATGATGTGTTAATATTATTGACGTGTGTTTGTGCTCTAGCATCTTCTTATATATGTGTATAGTTAGCTAACGGTTTTATACCGTGTTGTAGATCCTTTGCAGGTTAGGAGAGCTGTAGAGTGATCCGGAGGGGTGATCTGCTGAGGGTTCCGTACACGGGGATGATATCGTGGTTGGGATATTTATATTGTACGGGTTTATGTTTTGACTTTTGTACTCAGCAGTACCTTGTATCACTTTTGATCGGTATATATATACATCAGTTTCATGTTTTGTTTTCATCTATTAGTGTCTTGTTGTAAGATTCAGTGAAGTTGTTGTCACGCTAGGGTCAGGATCCATTGTGAGATCCTAGCCCAGTAGCACTCCGAGTCCTACGGATTTGGGGTGTTACAAATATGGTTTTCGCCGTCACCGTTGCCCTCCCCCTCGATTCCCTTTGTCGTTGCCCTCGTTGTAGCTGTCACCCCCCCTCCCCGATTCTTTGTGTCATTGCCTTTTCCTCGATTATGTGTCGTTCCCCTCGCCATTTTTCTCCCCCTCGATTCTCTGCGTTGTCGACCTATGGTATGATATTATACCGATCAATATTAGTTATGTTATGCATGAACACTCGTATTCATGAAATTAAATAACTATCACTCGTTGACATGTCCCTGACTAATATAATTGAATGCTTGTGTGCATTGAAGGCTCTTTTTTATTAAATTTTAACTCAAAAGTGTTATAGTCAATTAAAAATACACAAAAAATTGATGTATATAAGTTTGTTTGAAATCTTTAATATCTTAATAATATAAGAGACAGGGATTTATTGGGCTGCCAATGTAGATGCTTGGTACTCTGCGAGATAAGCAATGGAAATGATCCAAAAACGAAAAGTAGGAGTATGTGAAGATAAATCATGGGTATAAGAGATCAACACCATGCCCAAAGTCAAATATTTACTATGGAAGATGGCTATGAATGGTATACCAACAAAAGAAAATCTTGATAAGCAAAAAATCCCAATGGTGATGCATTGTGAATTTTGTAACCATCATACCGAAAGCGCCAAACATCTCTTCTTCTCGTGTCCATGCACCCATCTAACTATTGATAATGAAAATTTTGATCAATACTGAACAACCAAGTTGTTGTCAATCAAAGCATTATGGAGACCCTATTACTACTAAAACAAAACATCACTCCAATAGAATTGAGACAATTGGTGGTGATATGGTGGAACATTTGGTTGGCTAGGAATCAAATCATCTTTAACAAAAAGAAGGCACCTACTAATACGAAAATGAACGCCCTAAACCAAACTAACGGCTGAGACATGGCTAACTCAAAGGTAGCAAGCCAATACACTAAGCAACCCAAAATAAGAAGGAAAACCAAAAACATCAAATTGCAAAGACCTAAAGAAGGTTTTGACAAACTTAACTTTGATACCTCCATGAACCCGCATAATCAATATGCTTATGGATTCATTATCCGAAACAATTTGGCTATTCCTTTAGCTACAGGGAATGGGAGATGCAACGCTGACTCCGTACTAGAGACAAAAGTTTTTGCTCTCTGAGAGGGCCTCAAAAAGATCATAAGCTTAGGTGTTACATTCATTGAGATAGAAGGAGATAACTTAATGCTCATCAACTCGATCAACTAGATATGGAAACCCCCATGGGAGACGGATATGATCATCTCGTCCTACATCTTAAGATTCACGCATCTCAGCGTCCATCACATTTTCAGGGAAATCAACACCGTCGCCGATAGACTCGCAAGGCTAGGACATAACTCAGACATAGATGGCGAGACCCTATGTCAGAGCCTTAGTCTTTAGAGCCGAGTTTGGGCTTAGCCGCTCCTGCGGCCAAGGCCGTGATCCGCCCCTGCGGCCAAGGAACCCGCCCCTGCGGTTTCCTGCGGCTGCAGCCGACTTTGTTGACTTTTGACTCATGCTTTACCCTTTTTCTTCTTCCTCCTTAAGATTCTTCTTTGGCATCGTGATCAAGGGTTTTCATCTCCTTTCCCAGCTAAACCTACGTGCTTCTTCTTTCTCCTTTCCTTCCTTTAATCTTGTTCTTGTTTCTCCTTGGTTTAGAAGAGGTTTGTGTGGCCTTGTTGAGGTTGATGTTGTGTGATGTTGTTGCTGAGCTTAGGATCTAGCTGTTGAGGTTGTGTGATCATTTCCTTGCCCAAACCATTGTATTGGGTAAGCTTCTTTCTTCTTCTTTCTTTCTTCTTCTTTGATTCCTCTTCCTTAGCTTATGATTAGATGTGATTGGATGTGTTTTGATAGTGGAATGTGTATATATATGTATGTGTGTGGCTTTGGAATGATGAAGACGTGAAATCGTCAAGTGGGGAGCCGAAGAGGAATCGCGGGATCACACTCTGCACTGTCGCCGCCCCCGCGTTCCAGTGCCGCTGCCCCGCGGGACTTTGTCACCGCACCCGCGCCCGGAAGCCGCCGCCCCTGCTGCCACGGTCACAGCGCCCGCGCCAGCGTGCCTTCGCGCCTACGCCTGCTGCCTTTCCGCCCCTGCGTCTTTCCGTTCCGCAGGTGCGTCTTGTACAATATCTGCTTAGAGTAGTATTGATCCTTTCCTTTCCAAGTATGAGCGGGTTAGTAGCATGCTAGGTACGTATATGAGGATAGAATGACGAGGAGTATGATATCGATATATGCCGGTTATGGCTTTGAGGTTTAGTTGTTTATCGAGGTTATAAGTTGGATATGATCCTTATGGATCCCTTGGGTCTAGGTGTGACCCCTTTGATTGATAGGAGATTGATATCTCTGTATGCCTTGTTATTAGGCAGTGTTGTCCTCCAGATTGGAGTGGATCGTGTTTGAGAGTACTAGTGGTTGAGATTATTCCGAGATAGGTAAGTCCGTAGGACTTACTTAGCTACCATCCTTATATTGGATGTATGCATGAGTGGTGTTTGTTATATGCTTTATAGCATGCGATATTGATTATTACCGACCTATGGTTTAGTGACCGCCCATTGTAGTGGCTGTGACAACTCGCCTTTCATCCCGTAGTGGAGTATGGGAAGTTCTCTTTAGTCAGGCTAGATCTGGTATACGGGAAGGGCACTTACCACTCCTTATGGTATACGGGAAGGTGCGCTTATACCACTCCAGCTAGCTATAGCACTCAGAGGCGAGGATTATATATATTCCTCGTGTCACATATATTCATATGCCAGATATATATATATATATATATATATATATATATATACGGTTTGAGTGTTGGACTTTATAAAGATAATTAACTGGGTAAATGTGTGCCAGCATGTTATATGTTATAATTCTGAAGTGTGTTTGTGCTCTTGCATCTTCTATATATATGTGTATGGTTAGCTAACGGTTTTATACCGTGTTGTAGATCCTTTGCAGGTTAGGAGAGTTTGCAGAGTGATGGATATCAGTACGGGAGAAACTGCGGGACTTTGCTAGGTCCAGTTGCACCTCCTGGTGGAGATTAGTACGGGTCAGGTTACCAGCTATGATCAGATGGGGACCATGATTAGAGAGCGTTTCTGCCCTGCCTCATTGAGGAGGGAGAAACTGCGGGACTTTGTGGAGGCTTGGCTTTGAGGATGTACCAGTCTCAGAGGCTATCCGGAGATTTCCGGAGGAGTTGACATTGCTAGGTCCAGTTGCACCTCCTGCAGATCAGCATGTGTACCTTTTCCTCCGACGAATGAGGGAAAATACCCGGACCTACATGGCAGGATTTCATTGTGAGTCCTTGATGGACTACCAGGACATAGCCTCTAACTATGAGAGGGAGCGGGCTGGACAGAGGAGAGCTTCTCAGGCCGGAGGGTCTGAGAAGAGACAGCGTACCAGGCATACCAATGGTACGGGTGGAGCTGCTAGTGTTGGGCGAGGCCAGAGACGCCATAGTTACCCTTTATCTGCACCGGTTGTAGATATGGGACGACAGTGTTATAACTGTGGTGATCTTGGACATATGAGGTCAGAGTGCACGAGGCCGTTAGTGACTTGCTACACCTGTGGTAAACCAGGTCTGTGAGAGCCCTTTTCTTTCGGACCGAGATCGGACCATAGCCGAGATTGGCTTTGGCTGAGATTGGCCTTGCCGCACCCGCGGGCACGTATGCCGCCCCTGCGGCCCTGTGACCCGCCCCTACGGTTTACGGCGGCTGCAGCCGGTTTTGTTGACTCCTTTGACCCGTGCTTTACCTTCTTACCTTTACCTTCTCTTACCTTGCTGAGCAAGGGTTTCACTTCTTTACTTCACTTCTCCAGCTCCCTACGTCCTTCTTGCTTCTCCTTTATTTCCTTTGATCTTGTTCTTGGTTCTTCCCTAAGTTTACTTGAGTTGGTGTGGGTGGTTGATGTTGGTTGATGATATGCTTTGATGCTGAGCTTGAAGCCAGCCTGTTAGACCTTGGTTATGTCCTTTCCTTGTTGAGCCACACTTGTGGTATGTCTTCCTTGCTTCTTCATTCTTTCTTATTCCTTGTTCTCCCTTCTTTAACTTAGGATTAGTTGTATGGATCATAGGGTTAATGTTGGTATGTGTATGTACATGTTTATGCCTGGTTTCGGCTGAGTGAAGACGTGATTTGATCACGTGAAGAGCTAAAGAGAAGTCGCGAAGTGTTATTCTGCACTGTCGCCACCCCCGCGGCCAAGAGCCACCGCCCCCGCGGCTACCGTGCCACAGCGCCTGCGTCGTGCCAGCGGCGTACCTGCGCTTGCCAGCGACCTTGTCACCGCCCCTGCGGCTACGTTCCTCCGCGCCTGCGGTTGTTTGCGTTCCGCCCCTGCGTCCTCAGATCACGCATGCGCGTCTTGTCCCGGGACTACTTATAGTTAGGTAGTTTCTTTCCTTTCTAGTATGAGGGAACTAGTATCATGCTAGGTATCGGTTTATAACGAGTATGATATAGATATGCTGGTTACGGCCTTGAGGTTACGAGTTTGAATTGATCCCTTATGGATCCCTTGGGTCTAGGTGTGACCCTTTGTGTGTGATAGGACTGTGATATATATATGTGTGCCTTGTATAGGCTGTGTTGTCCTCCAGTTGGAGTGGACGTTTCTGGGATTTGTTCGTAGTGAGATACTTCTGAGATTGAGGTAAGTCCATAGGACTTACTTAGCTACCGTCCTTATATTGGATGTGTGCTTGAGTGGTGCGTGTGATGTGCTTATTAGCATGCGATATGATTCATTACCGATCTATGTTATATTGACCGCCCATTGTAATGGCTGTGACAACTTACCCTTTCATCCCGTAGTGGAGTCTGGGAAGTTCTCTGTACGCTAGTTAGACTTGGTATACGGGAAAGGTACTGATACCACTCCTTACGGTATACGGGAAGGTGCGCTGATACCACTCCAGCTAGCTATTGCACGCAGAGGCGAGGATTATATTCCTCGTGTCACCTATTTTCATATACTGATTTATATACTCTTGCGTGCTTAACGTTATAAAGATAATAAACCGGGTAAATGTGTGATATCATGTTGATGTGTTATCGTTTATATGATGTGTGGTTGTGCTCTTGCCTATCTTATATTTGTGTATGGTTAGCAAACGGTTTTATACCGTGTTGTAGATCCTTTGCAGGTTAGGAGAACTGCAGAGTGATCCGGAGGGGTGATCTGCTGAGGGTTCCGTACACAGGGACGATATCGGGGTTTCGGGTTATTTATGTTGTACGGAGTTGTGTTTTGACTTTTGTACTCAGCAGTACTATGTATTACCTTTTGATCAGTATAAATATATACATCATTTTTATGTTTTGTTTTAATCTATTGGTGCCTTGTTGTAAGATTCAGTGAAGTTGTTGTCAGGCTAGGGTCAGGATCCATTGTGAGATCCTAGCCCAGTAGCACTCCGAGTCCTACGGATTTGGGGTGTTACAAGGTCACATAGCTGTTTTTTGCCGACAGGGCGGAGCTTCATCTCAGCAGGGTTCTTCTCCTGCTAGTGTAGTGGGAGGTGGGCAGAGGCCACCTCAGCAGCAGCAGACTCAGGGACAACAGAGAGTCCCAAATCGTCCTACCACTCAGGGATCTGCTCCTGGGCCGAGTAGAGGCAGAGGTCGTGGTGGGAGTACCACGGACACTAGAGGACCACAAGGTAGAGTTTTTGAGCTGAGGAGTGCAGAGGAGCTAGCTGCACCGACTGCTACAGGTACCATTCTGATTCATGGTTTACCTGTTACAGTCTTATTTGATACGGGTGCTACGCATTCTTTTATTTCTGATGCATGTGTTCAGCGTCTGAGTCTAGATACGACTGAGGGGATACCTTTTAGTATAGGGTTACGCGATCGTAGTAGGTCATAGGTACCCGTGAGATCCGTGACTGTCCCATTTCTGTAGGGACCCGTGTATTACTTGTTGACTTATTTGTCATGCCATTAGAGCATGAAGAAGTTATTCTAGGTATGGATTGGATGGATAGACACCAAGCAGTATTAGATGTAGGTAGGAGGATTGTGACCCTTTGTACCGAGTTAGGCCAGATAGAGGTTTTCCAAGGTTGGGACCTTGGAAAGTCAGGCATGGTTATCAGTGCGATACGGGCAGCGAGACTTATTGCACAGGGTTGTGAGGCCTTCTGGTGTTATGCCATGTAGGAGGAGGAGAGCCCAACATTAGAGGATATTCCGGTTGTTTGTGAGTTTGCAGATGTATTTGCGGAACCGTCCAGTTTGCCGCCTCAGAGGAGTGTGGATTTTGGCATTGAGTTAGATCCCGGTACGAGACCGATCTCGAAGGCCCCATACCGGATGACGCCTGTCGAGATGCTGGAGCCGAAGAAGCAACTTGAGGAGTTGGCTGAGAAGGGTTTTATCCGCCCTAGCGTATCTCCATGGGGAGCACCTGTCCTCTTCGTACGGAAGAAGGACGGATCGTTGAGATTGTGTATTGATTACAGAGAGCTGAACAAGGTGACCATCAAGAACAAGTATCCATTGTCTCGTATTGATGACTTGTTATATCAGCTTCAGGGAGCGACAATATTCCCAGGATTGACCTGCGTTCAGGGTATCATCAGTTGAGGGTGAGAGAGCAGGATGTGCACAGGACAGTCTTTCGGACCAGAAATGGACAGTACGAGTTTGTAGTGATGTCATTTGGGCTTACGAATGCCCCAACAGTCTTTATGGAGTTGATGAACAATATATTCATCGACTTCCTGGATCAGTTTGTGGTAGTCTTCATAGATGACATTTTGGTCTACTCTCGCAGCAAAGAGGAGCATGCAGGGCAGCTGAGGACTGCAGTACAGGTTCTACGAGATAGAGAACCTTATGCTAAGTTCTCTAAGTGCGAGTTCTGGATGCCAGAGGTCGCATTCCTAGGTCATATTGTTTCCGCCGAGGGGATCAAGGTTGATCCGGAGAAGATCGAGTCAGTAGCAGCCTGGACGACACCGACGACGTCAAGGAAGTACGTAGCTTTCTTGGCCTATCCGGTTAT
Source organism: Fagopyrum tataricum (assembly GCA_002319775.1). NCBI lineage: Eukaryota > Viridiplantae > Streptophyta > Magnoliopsida > Caryophyllales > Polygonaceae > Fagopyrum > Fagopyrum tataricum. The sequence continues at coordinate 30,269,562 of CM008283.1, read as the reverse complement.
TACCGAGGCTTTGTTGAGGGATTTTCTGTGATTGCCCGTCCACTGACGAGTCTGTTGAGGAAGACTACCAAATTTGTATGGTCTGATCAGTGTATGCAAAGTTTTGAGGAGTTGAAGAGACGTCTTACTTCCGCTCCTATTTTGGCACAACGAGAGGGTACAACTGATTTTGTGGTTTACAATGATGCATCCAAGCTAGGCTTGGGATGTGTGTTGATGCAACGAGGCCGAGTGATTGCATATGCGTCTAGACAGCTAAAGACGTATGAGGAGAACTACCCGACTCATGATCTGGAGTTGGCATCAATAGTTCATGCACTGAAGATCTGGAGACATTACCTGTATGGTGCTACATGTCAAATCTTCACAGACCATAAGAGTCTGAAGTATATTTTTACGCAACGGGAATTGAATAACCGCCAACGTAGATGATGTTCGCTGTTTTTACACTCCTATAAACCTTTATCAATAATGATAAAGACCTATAAGATAGTAAAACAAGGAAGGGATAATTTTAAATTTATAACCTGAAAATAATTCCCTAAATAGCAACGAACCCACAATGTATGGGTCAATCATAGTAAAGGTAAGTATTCCAGGGTCGAACTCATGGACTGGGAGAATTAATATGCAATAATTATTATAAATATAATAGATCTCAATTAAAGACAAGAAGTTGGAAAAGATAAGGGAAATAAATCTAAAAGGTTTTTAAAAGGTATTAAAGGACTCGCAATCAATTGTCAATATTGATTGAAAGTCAGAACAAACAAAAGGAGAAAACAAAGATAATCAAGTTAAATGAAAGAAGATGGATTCCAAGGGTTCAAGATCATTGTTTATACATATAGATTAAGGAAGACTCATAAAGATATATGGTAAAAAAGCCACAGGGATGAACGTTTCTAGGCTGACAGTCTATTACCGGGTAAGTCTCAAGACTATCTAGTTTCAAACCAACTACCTATTACCGGGTAAGTCTCAAGGTAGAGAGGTAGGAAATTCTAAACAAACCAGACTACAAACTAAGGGAAAGGTAAACCATTACCGGATAAGTCTCAGGTATTACCCTACTTAGCAAGGAATCGAAGCACATTCAACCAATAAAGGATAAACTTTTATTACCTATGATCAGTCTCTCATGTATCTATGAAGGAATATCACCGGGTAAGTCTCAATTCCAACTTAGGTTACTAGCTAGAAGGATTCTAACTAGGTTCAAAAACAAGCCAACCATTAGGATTTCAAGCAATTCAAACCCAAAACAAAGCACAATCTAATCCATCATAATCCAATGCATACACAAATCCCTGTCAACCTTGGAACCACAAGGTTCTAGCCAATAACAATCATATCAAAGAAAGACAAATAAATAAATAACAAAAAGGGAGAGAAAGAACTACTCAACTTCAATAACTGGAAACCTTCAATTGTATTAAATCTTCAATCAACAATGTCTTCCAAACAAAACTCAATGTGAAAGTCTGAAACTTTAATGTAAACTAATGAAGAACAATGGTGGAGAAGAAGGGAAGGGAAGGGAGGCGGCTCCCCCCTATGGGGTAACCTAACCCTAAAAGAAACGGACTAATTCGGACCCTTAGAAATAACCTAGAGCTTCCCTTTTATAGGCAACAACCTTACAAAGGACGGGTTGGGCCAAAACCGATCCAAAAATAAGATAAAATCGCCGAACAGGAAATCTCGGGCAAAAATCTCGGCCGAGATCGGGCCAGTCGGGACCGAGATTTGGCAACAGAAAGTTCAGCGCGTCAGCACATCGGGAATCTCGGCCGAGATCAAGAAATCTCGGCCGAGCTCGGACCATCTCGGCTGAGCCAAGGCAATCTCGGCCGAGCCAAGGCTATCTCGGCCGAGCCAAGGCTATCTCGGCCGAGCCAGGATGAATCTCGGCCGAGCCAAGATGAATCTCAGCCGAGCCATGTGAAATCTCGGCCGAGATTTGGACCATCTCGGTCTGGTCGGACCGAGATCGGTCCATCTCGGTCCGAGACGCGGTCTTCTTCGTTCCTTCGCGCCTTTAGCTCGATTCCTCGCGTCTTTAGCTCGATTCCTCGCCTTTCCCGTGCACGTAGCTCGCTCCAATGCGTCCACTTCGAGGCTTGATCCTCAAATACGTCGTTTTAGCTCCAAAATGTGCCAAAACACCTACAAAGCCACAAATAACGTGTATAGACATCTATTCTTGCAAAGTAGAACTAAACAAGCATAAATTGCACAAACTAAGGCCAAAACATGAATGCGGAAAGGGGAAATCTAACTAAATGCATGAGTGAAACAGGTCGATAAATCATGTTATCAGATGGCTTGAGTTGATCAATGATTTTGATCTGGAGATTTTGTACCATCCGGGAAAGGCGAACGTTGTCGCCAACGCCCTGAGCAGGAAGACGCATCGAGAGCAAGCGATTGCGAGGTCGACAGTTCAACATCAGTTGCAGAGAGACCTGATTTGGCTGGAGTTGGACGTCCAGTTTCCTGATAAGGACGCCCAACTGAGTACTTTAGAGGTTCTTTATGATCTGTTGGGTGAGATCCAACAGAAGCAGGTGACCTGCCCGACACTGATGAGGATCCAATAGAGGATGTCTTGGGATGAGGCACCACAGTTCCTTCTAGGAGAAGATGGAGTGTTGAGACGCCGCGGTCGCATCTGTGTACCCGCTGATGCGGATCTACGCCAGAGGATATTACAGGAGGCTCACTGTACGCCTTATTTAGTGCACCCAGGTGCGAGTAAGATGTACTAGGACTTGAGACGTTTATATTGGTGGGAAAGGCTAAAGCCCGATGTAGCCAGATTTGTGGCATAGTGTGCGACCTGTCAGCAGGTCAAGATCGAGCATTTTAGACCTGGAGGTGAGCTCCATCCACTACCTGTTCCATAGAGGAAGTGGGAGGACGTCACCATGGATTTTGTGACTAGGCTGAGACCGAGCAGGAGCTTTGATGCCATCTGGGTTATAGTAGACAGACTGACGAAGACGGCAAGTTTTATCCCTATCCGGGAAACGTGGCCAGTGAGCAGATTAGCTGAGGAGTACACTAGACAGATAGTGAGACTTCATGGTGTACCGAGGACGATCGTCTTAGACAAAGATGGACGATTTACCTCGAGGTTCTGGCAGCAAATTCAGACTGCCCCGGGGAAGAGTTTACACTTCACTACTGCGTTCCATCCTCAGACAGATGGTCAGTCAGAGAGGACCATTCAGACACTGGAGGATATGCTGCGAGCTTGTGTGTTGGATTGGGGACAAGTGTGGACGGATCATCTCCCACTAGTTGAGTTCTCATATAACAACAGCTGGCATGCATCGATTTGGATGGCCCCATATGAGGCACTGTATGGAAAGAGATGTCTTACCCCGTTATGTTGGGATAAGCCGAGCAGTGTTAGTGGTTTGACACCTGATCGGATTCAGGATGATGTGGCTCGTGTAACACTGATTAGAGAGACGATGTTGCGCAGAGCCGTCAAAAGTCTTATGCAGATAGGAGGCGTAGACTCCTAGAGTTCAGAGTAGGAGCCCATGTGTGGCTGAGAGTGTCTCCGACACGAGGTGTTAGACGATTTGACATTAAGGGGAAGTTGAGCCCCCGATATGTCGGACCGTTCGAGATTCTGGATCAGGTTGGGAGCGCAGCATACAGATTAGCCTTGCCCACGAGATTAGAGGGTGTTCACCTTGTGTTTCATGTGTCTCAGCTGATGGAGTATATACCAGATCCGAGACATATTGTGAGTTATGATGACTTGGTGGTTGAGCCGGACCACACTTTTGTTGAGCATCCGATTGCATTCCTAGAACGAGGTATGAGACGCCTGCGTTCGAAGGACATTCCTATGCTGAGGATACAGTGGTCGAGACGAGGACCTGATGAGGCTACATGGGAGATTGAGGATAGTATCCAGAGGAACTATCCAGAGTTCTATGCCGAGATAGATGTACCTGTAGGATTGACGAGTAGATCTTAGTACTATCTTGGTGAGTGTTATGTGTTTATATGCTATGATGTGTTTATTTTCGTACTAGCTATGATATGATGTGTGATCTTATTAGATCTAGTTGTGCTAATACGATTATTGTTTATAGTTGGAGATGGCTCTTTCCTCCATGCTATTGTGATATGATTAGGGTTCAGCTGTAGATGGTTATTCCTCCATGCTATTTTGATGGACATAGTATTGCTGGAGATGTTTTTCGTCCATGCCCTTCTGTTATGAGTATGATATGGCTAGATATGTTTTTCCTCTATTCCCTGGTGATGTGATTATAGTATTGGCTAGAGATGGATTTCCTCTACGCCTTAAACAGTATAGTGATCTTATGGCTGGAGATGATGATTTCCTCCATGCCTATGTTTGAGGTTATAGAGTGATATAGGTTGATACCATACATGTGGAGATGTGATGCCTCTGATAGAGAGAGTTGTACCTCGGCTTCTGAGTCCGAGTGGTTTTAGGATTTTACAAGTTTCGGAACGAAACTTGTTTTTAGGGGAATGAGATGTAAGAGCCTTAGTCTTTAGAGCCGAGTTTGGGCTTAGCCGCCCCTGCGGCTAAGGTCGTGATCCGCCCCTGCGGCCAAGGAACCCGCCCCTGCAGTTTCATGCGGCTGCAGCCGACTTTGTTGACTTTTGACCCGTGCTTTACCCTTTTGTTTCTTCCTCCTTAAGCTCGTGATCAAGGGTTTTCATCTCCTTTCCAAGCTAAACCTACGTGCTTCTTATTTCTCATTTCCTTCCTTTGATCTTGTTCTTGTTTCTCCTTGGTTTAGAAGGGGTTTGTGTGGCCTTGTTGAGGTTGATGTTGTGTGATGTTGTTGCTGAGCTTGGGAGCTAGCTGTTGAGGTTGTGTGATCATTTCCTTGCCCAGACCATTGCAGTGTTGGACTTTATAAAGATAATTAACCGGGTAAATATGTGCCAGCATGTTATATGTTATAATTCCTGAAGTGTGTTTGTGCTCTTGCATCTTCTATATATATGTGTATGGTTAGCTAACGGTTTTATACCGTGTTGTAGATCCTTTGCAGGTTAGGAGAGTTGCAGAGTGATCCAGAGTGGGTGATCCGCTGAGGGCGCCGTACACTAGGTTGCTATCGTGGGATATGGGATCTTTTGTTATGTACAGTTATATGTTTTGATTGTACTCAGCGGTACCTTGTATAAACCTTTTGGTTTATATATTACAGTTTTATGTTTTAGTTTTAATCTACTTGTGCCTTGTTGTAAGATCCAGTGAACTTATTGTCAAGTTAGGGTCAGGATCCATTGTGAGATCCTAGCCAAGTAGTGCCTCGAGTCCTATGGATTCGGGGTGTTACACCCTACCAACTGATATTGAAGAACTCATCCGTAAAGATGTCGTAGGCTGGTCTGTTTCTGACCCGACTATTTCCTCTTACCTTGTATCAAAAAAATATATCTTATTGTTCATAAAACTCATACTTAATATCGTTAAAAAAGCTATAATTTGTTTCATGATGGTTTTATGTGGCACGCAAACATATATCGCCGCACATATTTATTTTTAAAATATACTTTTTTCTAATCGGAAAAAAAAAGAGAATAAAACTCAATTTTTTACTGAATGAAAAGAAAACAAGTTAGAAAAATAGGAAAATTGAAAGGAAAAAAAACAAAAAGGAGAAAAAAGGAGAAAAAATCCAAATGTCAAGAAAACAAAACCTCCAAATAAAAGGAAAAGACAACAAAAGTCTCTACTTTTTCTCCATTTGAGGAGCGGCAAAGACAAGCATAATGTGCGTTCCACCATTTGTTAGGGGAATTTGTGGTCTCCGTTGATTTTGGTCTTTTGCTCGATGAACAACAGGTCAATCATTTTTTAACCTATTTACCTTAAACTCTAACTAATTCATCCTAAACCTACCTTAACGCTTCGAAGAAAAAGTTGTGTGGCTTCTTCTACAATATCATGTTTTGAGTTCCAACGGCTTTTTTGCTCAATCATTCTCCTTTTGGCGCTACTTTCGTAGATGTGAGTTTTTGTTTCTTGTTTTGATTATGATTGAGTCGCAATAATATAGTAATTTTGGGTTAATTTCATAAATTTGGATTTCGGAGAATGAAATTATGTTGTAGGTTTAACCTAATCCCTTGATCATCAATGAATCTTTGAATTTGGTTCATATTTTCATATATAGAGGAATCCTATCATTATGTTTTGTCTGATTCAAAAAGAAGATGGAAACGTTAGAATTCTTAGTGATTTATAATGTTGAATGTGATTCGCAGAGAAGAGCTATTCTGCCAACTCAATAGTTTTCTGAGTTCAAAGCCATGGAATTCACTGAGAATCTTGATTCCCAGTCTACCTCCTTTCACCAAATTTCTTCCCCTTGTTCTCGAGAATCGACAAGATCTCAAAACATAAATGCTAGAAATGGAGTAGCAAATGGAATTTCCATCAACAATGATCAATATTTGTTTGTTAGAAACGGTCATCATAAACAAGGTATCACATATCTATCATCTCTCAAGTATATTTCATATTAGAAAAATGATCATTTTTGTAAGTATTTGATTTCTAGTTACTAGCACTGTCCTCTCATCTAATAAATCTTTTATTCTTATTTGCAGGAGACCCGGTTTGTAAAGAGTTATCAATTTCGAATGGCGTTAATGAGGTCCTTAATATTCAACATCATCTTTTACATTGTTTTCAGTGGCTAGTGTAAACACACAAGTGATATAACTTTACATGTTCTAATTTAGAAGTTGTTATTTATGTCTCTTAGGAATTGCTTGTAGTAGGATGGTAACATAAAACTACTAATGCAGGAAAATAACTTTGTTAATCAAAAAGAAGACGATGCAGCATTTGTGGAATACAGAAAGAAAGTTACAATTATTGTTGAGGAGTACTTTGTCAATGATGACATCTCATTTACAGCAGCTGAGTTAACTGATCTTGGCATGCCTAACTACCGTTACTACTTTGTCAAAAAATTGGTTTCTGTTGCAATGGATAGACGTGATAAAGAAAAAGAAATGGCTGCTGTCTTATTATCTTCAATTTACGCTCAAGCAATTGCTCCTTCACAAGTTTATCAAGGTTTCTGCAACTTAGTTGAATCTACTGATGACTTGGTTGTGGATATCCCAGATGCAGTTGAAGTGCTTGCTATATTCATAGCTCGTGCAGTGGTTGATGATATTCTTCCTCCTGCATTTTTATTGAAACAAATGGATTTCTTACAAGAAGATTCAAAAGGAAGAGAAGTTCTTAGAAGAGCTGAGAAATGCTATCTATCAACCCCTTACCGGGGTGAAATAATTGAGCGAAAATGGGGACATGCCAAGAGCAAAACTGTTGAAAATGTGAGAAAAAAGATTAGCAACTTATTAAACGAGTACGTAATTAGTGGTGACAAAAAAGAAGCTTTTAGATGTATCAAGGATCTCCATGTTCCATTCTTTCATCATGAAATAGTTAATCAAGCACTTATTTTGGCTATGGAGAAGCGGAAATTTGAAGGGCGAGTTTTGGATTTGCTAAAGATGACTGAAGAAGAAGGCATGATCAATTCAAGTCAAATGTCAAAAGGATTTGGTAGATTAATTGAAAATATTGATGATTTATCTCTAGATATCCCAGATGCAAAAGGTATACTACAATCACTTATTTCGAAAGCTGCATCAGGAGGGTGGTTACATGCCTCTTCGTTAAAGTCGCTTACAAATGAGTCAAATAAGACATATTTAGGAGATACAACAGTAAAGTCCTTGAAGATGATGGCTCAAGGTATTGTTCAAGAGTACTTTATGTCTGGTGATGTATCTGAAGTTTGTAGCTCACTTGAAGCAGAGGAGTTAGCAACTTCTGAACTTAATTCCATATTCGTTAAGCGGCTGATAAATCTAGCCATGGATCGTAAAAAGAGAGAGAAGGAAATGGCTTCTGTTTTATTATCATCTTTATGTTTACCAGCAGATGACGTTATAAACGGATTTGTAATGCTAATTGAGTCAGCAGATGACACTGCATTAGATAACCCAATTGTTGTTGAGGATCTTGTCATGTTTCTTGCAAGAGCTATTATAGATGAAGTGCTAGCTCCATCTCACTTGGAGGAAATAGAGAATTACTGTTTAGGGTCAAAATCAATTGGAAATAAAGTAATTCCAATGGTGAATTCTCTCTTAAACGCACGTTTTGCTGCAGAACGTGTTCTTAGGTGTTGGGGAGGTGGAGGTAACGGAAGCATAGGATGGGAAGTCGAGGATGTCAAGGACAAAATCAGGAGAATTGTAGAAGAGTACGAGTGTGGAGGCGGGTTTAGAGAAGCGTATCATTGTATAAAGGAGTTAGGAATGCCTTTTTTTCATCATGAGATTGTTAAGAAAGTTTTGGTGGCGGAGATTGAGAAGAGAAACGAGCGATTATGGGGGTTTCTTGATGAGTGTTTTAAGTCGGGTTTGATTACCATGAATCAGATGACAAAGGGGTTTGCAAGAGTTGTTGAGTCTTTAGATGACTTGGTGTTGGATGTGCCTGATGCTAAGAGGAAGTTTTTAGATTATGTTGAAAAGGCTAAGGCTGTTGGATGGCTTGATCCATCGTTTTCACCTCCAAAACCTGGACATAGTATCGAAAATGGATCATCTTTATAAGAATCAGGTTTGCATTATCACTTCTTTCTCATGCATTGCATTTCAATGTGAATCATACTTCATATATGTAACAATGACCGCTCAAAGTATACATTTGCTCTACGAGTTTGGGGTGGGCTAGTGCAAACCCTAACCCACCTCTAGATCCGTTTAGTAACTCGAATCTCGTTTACTCAGGTTTACTCAATCAAGGAATCGAGTTAAGTTTCAGAGACAAAGATGCATGGATACATTCACACAACTATCAAAGATACGTGACGAGGAGCTTACGAAACAGTAGTACGAATCGGGCTTTAGGCATAGCATTTGAAGCGTAAGAGAGTAACAAACGATGAGTATAGGGTGTTGGTTTGTTTGTATTTCATCTACTCTTTTTTTTCTTTTTGGCTAGAAATAAAAAAACGACAAAGCCAAGGTCATATCTCATTTCAACCTTGTCCTAATGTCTTGTTGTAATTAGGCAATTTGATCGTATGTGTAAGAATAATGCTAAGATACTCAAGTTCAATGAGTAAAAATTCTCTTCCATCACCCTTGCAGAATTGTGCATCGATTGCACTACAACCTAATCAAAATCATGTATACATTGTGCCTAATTCATCTCTATCGTTCATTATATAAATATACTAGTTTAGTACCCATTATATAGATTATCAAGTAAAGTTGTTATTGAAATTGAATAATTTATTAGGAGAGTTGGTAAAGTGAGCGAACATAAATATATAAGTTATTCACGTGTAAAGATTGGTTGAACCCGATAATGGATTGATTTATAATTTTGTATATGAGCTGTTGAATTGAAATTAACAAAGTTTGTTTAACCCTACTGACCTTATCCGATTTTGACCTTAACCATAAGAAAAGTTCGATCCTTTAGTTTTCATGCGTTGATAAGCATTGATTGTCTTGGAAATATGAATATTGGCTCACCCTGATGACCTTACCCGATAGTGACATTAAAAATAGGAAACGTTCAATCCTTTTGTTTTCATGGGTTGAGAAGCGGTGTTTGCCTTGAAATTAGGAATAAATATGTTCTTTTACCAAAGCGTGTTGATTCTATTTGACTAACTAGGATTGGACTTGATTGGGGGAGTAACGACTACTTTTATCCCAATGGTTCCTATATATCATATATTTACCTTTTTTACACATTTTTGGCTTTATAGCGAGAGTGGTCAGTTTTTTTTAAATATGTTTTCTAAGTACCTAAAGGGTTTGACTTATATCTTCTACAACACCGAGATCATCTTTAGAAGATTGAGTTGAACACGATCTTTGTGTACCGAGAGGTGATAAAGACTACTTTTGACTATTACCTACAATTGATGTTGAATGACGTTCTTAATGCTCATATATATTGTTATTTGTTAATTTATTATCGTGTGATATCTACTCCTTAAATTTCATTTCATATTTCTCAATTAAAATTGCTTGTTACTACAACATAACTCAAAACACAAGATTTTCTCCGTTTTCCCACTTTTAACTAAGTTGAATTGCTACAATTGTTTCCGTCAAACTTGTGGAGTAGGTTTTAGCCTATCACAAATATGTAATTATTTATATTTTTATATTCGACGTTTTAGGATCTAAGATCTTTTGTGATATAAATAATTGGAATAGCTCATTCATAATACGTAGGGTTTGATTTAAGTCTGAAAAAAAATATGAGACAAGCTACTTGGGCTCGGCTCGCGCTCGCACCTGGCTCATCAAAAGCGGCTCAAGATCGTTCATTTTCTAAACGAGCCGGATATGAACAAATTTTAAATCTTGTGTAAAATTTAGGATTGGGCTCGAGTCGTTTATAAAAGAGCCGAGCTTGAGCATGTCAGTGATTGACTAATTCTGGTAAAGTTTGGCTCGTTCGGCTAAAATAACACCATACGAGCATTATTTTAGCCGAGCTACTCGGGTTCGGATCGTCAAAATCTTGGCTCGAGCTCGTTCTTTCTAAACGAGCCGAATATGAACACATTTTAAAGCTCGTATAAAAATTAGGTTTGGGTCGGGCTCATTGTTGATATTCTTGAATTGAGCTTATCTTTTGTTTGTGCTTTTTATGTTTGACCATTCTTATACTTGGTGCTCAAGTATAAATCCTAGGGTTTCGTTACTCTATATATTGTAGCGTCACCTTTGCCACAAAAATAAACTTGATAACTTGTATAATCAGGATAACCTAGTTATCATCTGTTCATTTGTATTCTGAAACTCCTCAATATATAACATCTCTTTGAAAAGTGGAAGTAGTCATTATTGGGTGAACCACTATAATTATGTGTGTGTTATCTTTCTTATGTGTTGAATTCTTTTATTTCTCAATAGTTTTGCACAACAAATTGGTATTAGAACTTTGAGTTCTTTAGTTTTCTGTTAACTAGGAGAAAAATGTATTTTTTCAACAAGAAGATCGACAAGAACATGGAGGAATAGTTTCAGTTTGTGGCATATCAAGATGCAAGCTTTGCTGGAACAATAGGACTTATAGGAGCCGTTGTCAAGGAAGGAATCCGAGAAGGAAAAGGGTGGTGCTACTGAGATGGCAACTAAAGAGGATAAGACACATTCGACCATCATGTTGTGTCCCGCAAATGATGTCTTATGTGAGGTTTCGGATTAGGTGGATGAAAGTGGTGTAAGTAAGGGCAATCAGTCATTTGGCTTGTTTACAAGTGGAGGCAAGAGACAAGAAAAATCAGGGAAGAAGAAGAAGGACAAGAAGTCGTCTTCTTTAAAAGGTCCTAAGCTTAATGATGTATGCAACTGTTGTAATGCGAAAGAGCATTGGAAGAACAAATGTCCTAAGAAAAAGAAACCGCAGGACTCCGGGTCTGTAATTGTAGTAGAAGGTCATTTTAAATCAAACGAGGATATAGCTGTGATTGCTAATGGACACACTTATCAGGTTGATGTGTGGGTTCTTGATTCTAGAGCTTCTTATCACATATGTCCTAACAAAGAGTGATTGAAGTTAGATTTTGTACATTGAACGAGGTCACATTATATTTCTTGTAGTGTTCTACTATTTGGGTCTATTTTTGTTGCATCTTCAAAGGTTTATAAGGATGATATGACTAAGTTATGTCATATGAGACTTGGTCATATCAATGAAAGAGGGATGCAGATTCTAGAAAAGGAAGATCTTCTTGGTGGTAACAAGATCACGAGCCTTGACTTTTGTGAGCATTATGTCCTTGGGAAGCTACACCGCATCAAGTTTCCAAAGGGTATACATAGGACAAAAGGCACACTTGATTACATCGATTCGGATTATTAGGGTCCGGCGAGCGTTGAGTCTTTAGGAGGTCAGAGGTATTTCTTGACTATAATTGATGATTATTCAAGAATGACTTGACGATTTGTCATAAAACACAAATGAGAACCTTTCAAGAACTTCAAAGAGTGAAAAAAAATTAGTGGAGAATCAAACAGGGGAGAAGATCAAAAGGATGTGAACTGATAATGGTCTAGAGTTTTGCTCGTTTGAGTTTGATTAGTGTTGCAATGATGTTAGAATTGCTTGTCATCATACATTTAGGCATAGCCAACATTAGAACAGTGTAGCTGAGAGGATGAATCAGACTCTACTAGAGAGAGCGATGTGCATGCTCTCTAATGCAAAACTAGATAGGAGGTTTTGGGCAACAAAGTGACTACAACATGTTACTTTTTAAACCTCAGACCTCACAATGGCATAAACTGCAAAACACCTTATGAGGTGTGATTTGGTAAGTCTGTTGACTATTATGATCTTAGGGTTTTTTGTTGTACAATTTACTATCATGCCAGTGAGGGTAAACTAGAGTCTCAAGCAAAGAATGATTGTTTGTAGGTTATGTAGATGGTGTCAAGGGATATAGAGTTTGGTCTCCATCTGATAAAAGATTTATTTTGAGTAGAAGTGTCGTCTTTGATGATAGTTTTATGCTTAACTCATTAGTGAAACTTGTGAAATCGGGGGAGAGTAGAAGTGTTGATAAGCAGGTGGATATTCAATTTCTTCCTCGGGGAGAAGAAGAACATCCATAGTCAAATGCTAAGCTACCTAAATTTGTAGCATCAATAAACCAACCACCAGAATCTATTCACTAGAGCTTAGCTGAGAGTCGCTCAAGAAGAGTTGGAGTAAGACCTCCACAAATGTATGATTTTGAGGATATGGTTGGTTATGCACTACAAGTTGCTAAAGAGGTGGATACTCATGAACCATTCACCTATAAAAAAAAGTTGTGTCTAGATCTAAAGTTGCACAATGGTTTGCAGCAATGGGAGATGAGATGGAGTTACTTCATTTGAATCAAACTTGGGAGTTAGTCATACCGCCTAGAGAGAGAATGGTTATTACTTGTAAATGAGTTCTCAAGAATAAGGAAGGGATGTCGTCTGTTGAAGGGTTCGAGTATAAGACTCAAGTTGTTGCAAGAGGTTTTCATCATAGAGAGGGAGTGAATTACAATGAGATTTTATCGCCGGTAGTCAAATATACCTCCATTAGAGTGTTACTAGCAATAGTAGAACATCAGGATCTAGAGCTCGAACAACTTGATGTAAAGACAACTTTTATACATGGAGAGTTAGAAGAAAAAATATACACGACACATCCGGATGGTTTCCAAGTTCTAGGGAAGGAAAACTATTTCTACAAGTTGAAGTCTATATATCGACTTAATTAGTCTCCGAGGCAGTGGTACAACATATTTGACAACTATATGATAGAGATTGGTCACAACATGAATGCCTATGATTGTTGTTTGTACTAGCTACAACAAGTTGAAGGATGATTCTCTCATGTATCTTGTCCTGTATGTAGATGATATGCTAATAGCTACATTAATAAGTATGACATTCGGAAACTGAAGGGTCTCCTAAGTGTTGAGTTTGAGATGAAGGATTTGGGAGCAACTCGGAAAATTCTAGGAATGGAGATTCTTAGAGAAAGGGTCATATGAAGATTTTCTTATCACATATTTACTACATAGAAAAGGTGTTGTCAAGGTTCGGAATGTCATTGGTCAAACCTATTGATACACCTAGTGCTGCTAACTATCATCTTATCACTATGTTTTCACCTCAGTCGGATGAGGAGAAGGAGTATATGTCGTGAGTCCCTTATGCTAGTGCAGTAGGGAGTTTGATGTATGTCATTGTCTACACAAGATCAGATTTGGCAAAAGATGTTAGTTAGCAAGTTCATGAGGCAACTAGGAAAAGAACACTAGCAAGTTGTCAAGAGGATAATTCGGTACCTTAGAGGTACATTTGACATTGGGCTCATTTTAGGAATGATACAAATGTTTGGTTACAAGATACTCTGATTTTGATTATGTAGGAGATGTTGATACTACATGACTACGACCGGTTATGTTTTCACTCTTGGGGGTTATGTTGTGAGTTGGAAGGCAACCTTATAACCCACGGTTACTTTGTCTACAACAAAGGTAGAGTTCATGGCATTGACTGAAGAAGTTAAAGAGGGAATTTGGTTGAAGGGATTGGTTAGTGATCTAGGTATACATCACGGGTCAGGATATTGAATATTGGGACAGTTTGAGTGCAATTTGTTTGGCCAATGATCAAGTTTATCATGAAAGGACTAAGCATATTGATGTCATATATCATTTTTTGAGAAGTGAGAAAAGGATAAGGGTAAAGAAAGTAGTGTTTGTTGAAAATCCTGCTGATATGTTCACAAAGCTTGTACCTCACAACAAATTCCAACATTGTTTGGACTTGTTAAATGTCAAAAGTTGTTAAAAGCCCAAGGAGAACATCTGGATAGAGAGAAGAGTTGGTATGGACATTGACTAATGTATTTGGTATGTATGTGAGGGTACAAGTCAAGGTGGAGATTTGTTGATATGTCTTGAATTGAGCTTATCTTTTAAATGAGCAGCTTTTGTTTGGCCCTGTCTTTTACTTGGCGCCCAAGTGTAAATCCTAGGGTTACATTACTCTATATATTGGAGTGCCCCCTCTGCCTCCAAAATAACCTTGATAACTCGTATAATCTGGATAACCTAGTAATCATCTATTCATATGTATTATGAAACTGCTCAATAAAATTTATCACGTGAACGTAGCCATTATTAAGTGAACTACTATAATTATGTGTGTGTTGTCGTTCTTGTTTGTTGAATTCTGTTTTTTCTAAGTAATTCTGCACAACACTCATATTACACCTCTAGTTTGATATAGCATTTTTTTTTGAGAAAACATAATGTATTCATCGGGATCATCGTCAGCAATAATAGAACTAAGTTCGAAAGGGAAAGAAAGACTAGAAACAAAATGTAAAGGAATCAATGGACATCGATTTGCAAGCCAATGAGCCGCCTTGTTACCCGATCGACGAACAAAATTCCAACGACAAACCTCGAAGCTCCGCGCCAACCGACCAATAGCAGTAACCAAATCACCCACCGGTCAACGAATCATACTAGCATTGTTAAGCTTCGAGATTATACTAGCCGAATCTGAATCACAAACAATCCAGGTCCAACCTTTCTCCGCTGTCATTTGCAAAGCCCATAAGACCGCAGCACCCTCCGCAAAATCCACACTTCCCACTCCCTGCATGCTCTTCGCTGAAGCGATCAAAACTTCCCTCCGAGCATTCCGTGCAATAACTCCCAGTCCAGCTCTCCCACCCCTCGAGACCGAAGCGTCACAGTTCAGCTTCACTTCATCCACACTTGGACGATCCCATTTTACCTCCGTACAAAACCCGACAGCTTGACTCTGAATACCACTCCCTATGTTCATATTAAGCTCATTCACAATTTGCCCCACCTGATCAGAAATGACGCCAGCATCCCATCTCTGTCCCTCAAACAGTTCTTTATTCCATGCACCCCAGAGACTCCATATTGCAGCCATCCATATTTGCAGATCCAATCTCGACCGAGAAGCTGAAACCAATTCAAACCATTGAAGAATCGAAGAGGCCCGTTTCCCGCAACATTTAATCCCAGGAAATCTCGTCCAGAACATTCTCACCTTGTGACACATAAGAAGTGCATGAATAGGGGTCTCCATCGCACCACACCCATGGCACCATGGGTTAACATTAATACGTCTCCTGCACAGAGAAACTTTGCAAGGAAGAACCTCAGCGCACGCTCTCCACACCAGATTTTTAATTCTCGGGACCATTTTCACCGCCCAAAGACGAGTCCAAACACTGTCCCTGTTAGGATCGTTCGTCAACACCGTCGTTGAGCAAGACATTGATCCCATACTCATAAAAAGATGATACGCAGAATTCACTTTGAAGCACCCATTATTCAAGAAATACCAATAGGGAGAGTCATCGATCTCATTACTGACCAAAGGTATTGAAGTAACAAGTTGTTCTTCCTCCTCCCCTAGCACCTCGCAAATCAACTCCCCTCTCCATTTACCCGAATCCCAGTCAATAAGATCACTGACCCGCAAATCAGAATTAGTATTATCCATCCCACGAAAAGGTTTGAAACCATACGGACGTGGGATCCATTGATCCTTCTAGACCGAAAGTGAATTTCCGTTCCCAACCGACCAGCAAAGTCCCTTAAGCAGCAACTCCCTCCTTTTCAAAATACTCTTCCACGTAAAGCTAGGTCTACTCCCTTCTTTAGCATGTACAAAGGAATCCCTCAGGAAATATCTAGCTTTCAATAACTTTGCAATTAAAGAATCAGGTTCCGTTAAGAGGCGCCAACCTTGTTTAGCCAACATAGCGAGATTAAAACCTTGCATATTGCGGAAACCAAAACCCCCAGCATCCTTGGATCGGCACATACAATCCCAAACCATCCAATGTATCTTCATATTTCCCTCTGTACTTCCCCACCAAAATTGGATAATCATTCTTTCAATGTCGTAACAAACTCCAACCGGCATTTCAAAGCAGGACATTGTATATGTCGGGATGGCCTGCACTACCGACTTAATTAGCACTTCCTTTCCCGCTCTACTCAACATAATCTCCTTCCAACCTTTAAGCTTTTTCCAAATTATTTCCCTAACATTCTCGAAAATAACTTTCTTAGATCTTCCCACCATAGTAGGTAAACCAAGATATTTCTCATGTCGGTCCACCTCCCGAATCCCCACCACAAGCCCAATATCCATACGTTTTTCGACAACCACATTCCGACTAAAAGACAGTTCGGATTTTGCAAAATTTACTTGTTGACGTGAAACTTCTCCATAGTATAGGAGCATGTTAACAACTTCCCTGCTCTGTTGACAAGTTGCCTTTGCAAAAATAATACTATTATCAGCCAAAAACAAATGCGAAATCCGAGGAGCCGCTTGAGCGATCCTAATCCCTTGTAACTTTCCTTCCCTCTCGCTTTCCCGAAGAAGAGCCGAGAAACCTTCTGCACAAATAAAAAAGAGAAAAGGCGAAAGAGGATCTCCCTGCCGCAACCCTCGGACAGGTATAAAAGAAGGAGTAGGAATCCCCTCAATGAGAACCGAAAAAGGCACAGAGGAAACACTAGACATGACCAAGCCAATCCATCTGTCATCAAAACCCATTTCAGCCATACAATTTCTCAAAAAATTCCACTCGACTCTATCATAGGCTTTCGGCATATCCAGTTTAAGAGCCATATATCCATGACTACCTTATTTTATTTTCATATAGTGGAAAATTTCAAAAGCCGCAAGCACATTATCCGTAATAAGACACCCCGGGACAAACGCACTTTGGTTTCGTGAGATAACCTTATCTAAACATCTCTTCAACCTATTAGCAAGGCACTTAACATAGATCTTATATAGAACATTACACAAGCTGATAGGTCACAAATCAGACATTATGCAGGGATTTTTAATTTTCTAGATAAGGGAAATAAAGGTATGATTTAAAGAAGGAGGGAAAGGATTACCATTGAACAACTCAATAGTGAACTTCTTGACATCATCTCCCACAATATGCCAATGATGTTGAAAGAAGAGAGCCGGTAAACCATCCGGACCCGGAGATTTTGTAGGATGCATCTCGAAGAGTGCCATACGTACCTCATCAGCCGTGCATGGACTCAAAAGAACATCATTATCATCCTGGTTAAGACGAGAGTAACCACCAATTCCTGTCGAATTGCGTGGTTCCGCAGAGGAGGTAAAGATGTTATGAAAAATACTCCATAGCAACCCGGACCTTCCCCTCGCTATACCGTCATACCCTTCCCTCATCATCAATCAGTTTGGAAAGCTTATTCCGTTTATATCTACCCGATGCCTTTCTATGAAAATAAGATGAATTACGATCCCCCCATTTAAACTCGTTTGCTTTTGCTCGTTGAAACCACATCATCTCCTCCTTCCTCATAAGTTCTTGTTCTTTCTTCTCAAGCTCCCTTCTCAGAAATGTGACATCCATACTATCCTCCTGCTTCCAAGAAAACGAAGTTCCTTTCTAATTCTTCTCAACTCAGCAGTAACGTTACCAAAAGAGGATGTGCTCCAATCCTTCAAATCTTCATTACAACGCTTAATTTTACCGATAATCCCGCCCACAGCACCTTGTGATCCAGGATTAGCCCAAGCATTATTAATAACCGGCCCACAGCCCTCGTCTGACGTCCACATAACTTCGAAGCGGAACGGACGTGCCCCATGAAAACGAGTAATCCTATTATCATCTCCGTTCGAAAACAGCATAATAGGATTATGATCTGACATACACCGAGGCAACTGGAGGACAACGGAATTCGGATTGGCACTCACCCACTCCTCAGAGGCAAAAGCCATGTCCAACCTCTCTTGAATCAGATTAGACCCACCTTGACCATTATCCCACGTAAAACGCTCTCCGTTAAAAGGAATATCCCATAAACCACAAAAGTTAATAGTAGCGCGAAACATGCTTAACAGACGAAACTCCTCTTGTAGTCCCCCCCCCCCCTACCCCCCCCCCTACCCCCCCCCCCCCCCCCCATTTTATCCGTTGAAGAAATAATTTGATTAAAATCTCCTACGATAATTCAGGGTTCGTTGACATCTTCTTTAATTCTCCTTATAAGATCAAAAGTGTTCTTCTTCTCATGAATTCTTGACCAACCATAAATTCCCGTCACTCTAGTTCCTTCTGCAACAACATCAATATGATGTTGTGTATACGACTGAACCATGAGAGCAATGTCTTCCTTCCACGTCATACAAATTCCCCCCGCTGTCCGAATACAATGAATAGCGAAACATCCTTCATAATTTAGCCTCCTTCTTACAGTCTCCATGCGTAGCTTAGTGCTCTTAGTCTCACAAAGAAAAAGCACTTCGGGCTCCCTCTCTCGAACTAGCTGAGCTAGTTTAGTAATTATCGGGCCTTTGCCCAATCCCCGGCAATTAAAACTTAGGATATTCATTGGTCCCGGAAAGAGAGACTCTCCGTCTCTCCTGCCGATCCCACAGATGAAAGAGCAATCTTCTGGCGCATATGAGTCCCCATAATTTTCTCAGTTGAACCACTCAAGGCATCTTCAAAAAATACGTTTTCCTCTATTATTACCCATTTCAGATATTTGACTATTCTGACCTGGTACCCTTGCCATACGTTTCCACGTCCTCCTATCACTATCGGTACCCTTTCCCTCAACATCTTCACCAACTGTCTCTATTTGACTCATTTTGCTGCTATCGTTTTTTTTCTTACCTCCTCCACTGGAATATCCACTCTTCCACCAATAGCAACATTACCTATTACTTTGGAAATATCAGCCTCCTCTTCCCCATCCAAAGTAATCACGTCAGGCCCACTCTCCTGAAGCACATCTTGAAGCCCTCTGACCATTTTGTCTTTCTCTAGTCCTCTTTTGTTTACCAATTCCCTCTCCTTATCAACAAACTCCTTATCCAAAGCTCTTGTCTCTTCCACCTTAAAACCCTCAGACTTGTCTCTTTGGACTTTCAGCATGGGAGCCCGAAGATCATCAATGTATTCATTGCTAAATTCCTTCGCCTCCTCATCCTCACACTCTCCTTCAACATGCCCCAACCTCCCACACAAATAACAAAAGTTTGGCAACCTCTCATACTGAATAGGTGCCCAAATTCTGTTGCCATCAAAAGTCAGTAAGAAGCCTCGTCTAAGAGGTTTCTTCACGTCCACTGCAACCCTTAGACGAAGAAACGTGCTAGTAAGAATAAAACTTTCATCATCAATTTCCAAACAACCACCCATCAAATTTCCCAACTCCTTTGCAAAATCCATTGTTATCACACCAATGGGAAGATCAAGGACACGGATCCAAAAAGGCGCAGTAAAAAACTAGACATTGGACGGTTGAGTCACTCCTGATCCTGAAGCATCAGTAAAGACTTGTCAAAAGCCCACGGACCCGCCGACAGAACCTTCTCCTTCTCCGACTGACTTGCAAAATGGAAGATAAACAAATTTTTTTGTAACTCCCGAAAGTTGAAGCCTCTCTTTAATCTCCATGCTCCTTTCATGGTCGCTCTTAAAGCATACGAGTTAAAGGGCCTAGTCGTAAGAACTTTTCCTATCAACACCGATGAATTATCGTTCGATTTCTCCTCAACATTCCCTTTCAGAACAACACACTCTTCCTCCGTGAGATGAATCTGCAATTTCCCTTTCTCTCTGGTCTCATTCTCAAAGACCAACAACCAACCACACTAAGGTGGAGAAGATACCTAGCCCTCACGAAGAAACGGAGAGGAGACTACGGTTATGGTGGTTACACAGAGTAATCGCCAAATCGCCGCTTAGCGTCTAGGGTTTTGCGTGACTAAACATATGACTACAACTATAGTTTGATATAACATTGAAACGAAGGATTCTTACAATATAGTATAAAATTTATATGAATTATGATATATATAAACATATTATACTATTGTTCAAAACAAAAGGAAATTGTTCGGAAACTATCGTCTTTTATAATTCATTTGTTATACCACTTTTAAATTGTTTTCCGGTTTTCCGACAGTTGAAACTTGAACTAAAACTTCCTTATAAGAATTATTTTGTCAAGTTGAACCATTAATATTGTTTCAATTCATTTTTTGGTGATATATTTCATCATTTTGATCGAAATATTCTTATTGAACTAATTATTTATTTAATAATTTTGTAAAAAATTATTTTTATTACAAAAATATTAAGTAGATACTTCAATTGATTAAAGGGTAAATTATTATATAAAAACAATCATGATTTGGTACATGTTACGACCGGTTAAGGTCTTATTGTTGAAAGTTTGGCTGTATTTTCAAACTAACTTACGTGAATTTTGAAATTGAGAATCTAATCTCTAATTTTTTTACCTTTTGGTTTTTAACCTAATTATTAGAGGGGAAAAAGAAAGAATAGCATGATTTTTTAAAAATATTTTGTTTTGTAAAACCAATGAAATTTTGAAGTAGATTATCCTATCCAATCTTTTAACGAAAATTTATCGTTTACGATCCATTCAAGATTCGGATCACCCTCATCGTGGGCTTTTTAGGTTTGAACCCGGCCCAACAACCTATATATTCAATTGCCGCAGTTCTGTATCTTAGTTCCCACTTCCCAGATATTGGCCAAAGTTGCACCCTTTTTCTGTGCTTCGTCTCTCCCTTGTGTTCCAAAGAGCAAGAGAATGCATCGGCGGTTGTCACCCTCTCTTTTCAGATACCTTCTCCGATCCCCTCCCCTTCAACAGCTTTCATCCCCCATTCTCTCCCCATCACTTCTAGCAATATCATCTCCAACTCGCTATTTCCAACCTGCTCAGAGCTTACAATACTCTTCTCCGAGGAATTTCAGCGCTGGATCATCCGGCCAGCAGATCGACGTCAATAAAGAGGTCGACGAGATTAACCTCAAGTTCGCCGAGGCTAGGGAGGAGATTGAGTCGGCAATGGAGTCCAAGGAGACGGTTTACTTCAACGAAGAGGCCGACTGCGCTAGGGTTGCGGTTAATGAAGTTCTCGATTTGTTCAAGGGTTTGTTGAATAAGGTGGAGGAGAAGGAAAGGCTATCGCTGCAGAGATCCATGGGGTTGAAGATGGAGCAGTTGAAAGCTGAACTTCAGCAGCTCGATGAATGAGAGGTTACGTCTCGGTAATTTATCCTTTTCTCTTCCCCTTTTTCTTAGGGTTTTAGTCATGACTGCTATCAATTTCTCCTCATTGGAACTCTCTGATTCTGAGTTCGAGGAACTTGTTCTACTTTGTGACTTCATATTCCAATTTACGGCGTTATAGACGGATTAATAAGGAGCTCATGTTTTTCACTTCAATTGCTTGTTTTACATATCATAATATATTCTTCCCGTTCTTGATATTTCTGCCATTGATCAGAAATATGGACGATTGTTGTTTATACTCAGACATTAAGGTTTGAGTTCTTATAGAAGGTTGTGTGTGAATAAACAAGGTAGTATATGT
Source organism: Fagopyrum tataricum (assembly GCA_002319775.1). NCBI lineage: Eukaryota > Viridiplantae > Streptophyta > Magnoliopsida > Caryophyllales > Polygonaceae > Fagopyrum > Fagopyrum tataricum. Next base: position 30,247,512 of record CM008283.1, on the reverse strand, counting down.
TCACTATTGACACTATGGAGCTTTAGTTTTCTAGCAAAGTTACTTGATTTGAGTTGTGAGAATTACTTGCTGTGCTTAGAACTGTAACAACTGTTGACTATTGTGCGGGCTGCAATTCAAGCTCTTACATGAACTATTGTGGCATTTTGCAAGATATACTTGTTGTTGCTGCTGCTGCTATCTATAGGTTTGGATCCTAAAATAAACCTGATACAGTTAGGCGGTGTTGCTCTTCAATGCTTTGTTGGATTTCCATGTTCATAATCAAATTAAAATATATTCTTGCACACTCATCTTGCTGCTAGTTTGTAATCCGTATTTCAAGATTACGTCTTGATCAATTTGGATGGATGCTGCATTGATTGATGATCAGTAAGTAAGTCCTGTGTTGAAGACAGTTTTATGGAAATAAAGGAGCCAAACACCAATTTCGTCTACCAATTTCGTGTTTTACTAGCCAAATTCTGCACCCATTTGAGACCACTGAAAGTGATGGATAAGGTTTCCTGATTGATAGGATTTTAGTAAGGCTCCTCCTCTGTTGGCATTCAATATCAATTCTATCCAACTCTATGTTAGTTCTTTCCTTGCTCATTCAGCTTAGTGTTCAAGCACCGACAACAATTCTTTGATCAGATTGAGCAGGCTGTTCACATTGGCAGTAGCGACTAGGGTTTTTAGAATCTTCATTTCCCCTCTCCCACCCTCCTATTTCTCCAATAAATCGTTTGCATCATCTTTGGACCATCTATTGTCGTTTGGATCTCTGACACTCCTATTTCTAGGGCAGTTTATTGGAGGCGTTGTTGGTAGGAGCAATCGATGTTGAGAAATTGGGGAGATTTTGTCAAATTCATTCCAAAATACTCTCCTTTCGGTTTGATCTTTGTGCAAACTAATTAATTGTTCAATTTAAGATGCAGGGTAGTTTCTTTTTGATTTTCCCAATCTTCTATCAGATTGTTTTTCTGATGAGCCTATAAAAGGAGTTTAACCTCTAATTACTGAGTGTACGACTGTACGGTACTTTGGATGATGGAATGGACCCTGAAGTGGATTTTACTTGGATGATATACATCTCTAATTATACATTGACTTATGTTAAGGTGTAATTACTTTAGTTAAGATACGATTCTACGGCTTCATAACTGGATCCCGTTTTAATCTTCGGGGTTGTTATTTTCAACAATCACTGCAAGATCGAACCCACTTACAAATATTACATCTCTAAATGTTTGAAGGAAATGGGGGAAACTCAATTCTTGGGCATAGGTCAAGTGGGTTAGCCTTTAGAAGTGTCTTCTAAAACAAAAATTCTAGTCTTGTTATATATCTAAATATAAAAACCAACATGTACACCCAAATCAACAAGGATAAAGTCACTCATGTCAGTGCCCAAAACCAAAACCAATAGTAGTTGACATCACTAATGCGAATATGAATCTTAAAAATAAATGCAACTACTGTTTTTCAAAGGAAATGTGAAGCATAATAACTCAAAACAATTTCAAAAATCATCATCAAGGCACTCATGTTAGTGCCCAAAACCAATAGTAGTTGTAGGTCTCTTAAAGCCTCTTGTATGTGAAAGGTATAATTAGATCTTATGCAGAGTAATGCATCGGGCATGACAACTAAAAAGGATGTTAAATACACAACGGCAAGATTAATAAATGCAACAATCATACTCACTACAACTGCGCATTAGAAAAAAAATCTATTGCATACGGTGACTGCGCGTCAACGTCATCCGTTTATTCTAAGAAAATTTTGTCATCGACTCCTGAACTCCTGAAGGCTTTATTGCAAGTCCAAATATGAGTTGTCCACAATTGTTTCTCATGCTTCCTACATGTGTACTTTATTCAAGACGAACTTTGTGCTACCCACTTGTGTTGGACTAGATAATCCTACTTTTCCTCGAAGGTTCTTTTGTAGACTTTGTAGTCAGGATTTTATGATGTATTTTTATGTGTTTCTTTTTTCTTTTAATGTTATTTTCCTTGACGGTTAGTTCGTCTGTCGATCTTTTTCGTCATTTTCTGCTTTTCTTTTTCAAAAAAAATCCGATATTTTGTTGGATTTTTGGAAGTCGAACATGAGATTTGAAACACAGAAGCAGTTGTATGTCGGTTGAGCACACATAGTTGTTCAAATGTCATACAACTTTTGGCTTTTGGGGTCTACTTCAAGTTGAAAAGCCACAAAAGTAGGAGGTTCATTTGAATTAGACACATTTACTATGCAACCATGAAAAAGTATAAAATGTTCAACATTGAATAGTTATGCCACGCAGTTTTCTATTTTTATTAGTTTCTAATTTCTAAGTATTGTTACAACGAAATACACCCAAACATAGTATACTTCACAGTCAATTATGTTATAGACGAATATTTGACAAAAGATTATCGCTTTACACAGGAATATCGGTTTTACTGTGCATGAGACATGTGCCCATTTACTTATGAATATCATTATAAATCATATGTTTAATTTTAACTGCTTTTTTTTTATTTACTATATTATTATTAATGAAAATACGAGTCAAGCGTATTATTTTTATTTATTATATTTATACTTATTTCATTATTTCTTTGTTAAAATTCAAAACCTTTTTCTTTTATTTCTAAAAATAATTCCGAAAATTTATTAGTTTTTAAATTTTTAAAGATTTTTTTAAAGAAATTTTAAAATTTTTAATACATGAATGAAATATAGGTGATATGTGTAATTTAGGACCCATTCGGCTATATTATGATAAGTGATAAATTGTCCCATAAATCACCATAAACCAAATAAATAAAATAAGGTACCACTATATGGTTGAAGAAAAGTGGTAAATTTCAACTGCTTCAACTAGTATCAACTGAACGCACCTTTAGTTTGATACATGAGTGTAGGTGATATGTACGTTAACTTGTATTGAACTTGTGCAGTGTATATAATTTCTACACTAAACATTAAAGATTATTTGTAGTATAATGTAGATTATATGTGCATTAACTTGTACTTAACATTATAGTGTAGCTTAACATATGAGTGCAACATAGTGTAGGTAATATGCACTCATTAGTGGAGATCATAAACAATCTAGTTTGATACATAAATTAATGTATTGTAATGCTGGTGATATGTACACTCATTAGTACATATCATGTTTAGTGTAGGTCTTATAAATGAATATACTGCAGTTAATATGCGCACACAAGGACACACTTGTGCACACGCACACATGTGCACACATACATGCACAAGTCCGCGTATTAACGCAAACACATGCATGGCCCCCAATCGAACAAGGCTTAATGCTCCTTCGACCATATATGGTTGTTGTATATCAAGCACACCAGGAATGAGCTTATGTTGAATATGTCTTGAATTGAGCTTATATTTGTTTGAGCCTTTTCTATTTGGCTCAGTCTTATAATTGACGCCCAAGTATAAACCTATCAAATATAAATATTCTAAGTATAAACCTGTCAAGTTTAAAACCAGCAAAGTATAAACCTTTCATAAACCTAGGGTTTTGTTCCTATATATATTGTATGGCTCCCTTTAGTCTTCAATCATCTGATCATATGATTACCTAATCATCTGATCATTTGATTATCTAATCATTTGATCATCTGATGATCTAGAAAATATGTAGGATAATCTAGTTATCATCTATTTATCATCTCATCTGTAATTTAAAACCTGTCAAGTATAAACCGGTCATAAACCTAGGGTTTTCTTGTTTGTTGAATTCTGTTATTTTTCAGTGATTCCGCACAACAAATTGGTATCAAAGCTTAGAGTTCTTTTGTTTTTTGTAATCTTGGAGATATATCTCTTGTTTCAACTTGACAGTCGACAAGTTCACAAGGGGGAAACAATTTCAGTCTATGGCAAATCAAGATGGGAGCGTTGTTGAAACAACATGGCTTATTGGGCCTCAAGGAAGGAATCCGATAAGGAAAAGGGTGGTGTTGTTGAGATGACCACTAAAGAGGATAAGGCGCATTCAACCATCATATTGTGTCTCGCAAATGATGTCTTATGTGAGGTTTCAAATCAGAATATTGTAGTCAAATTGTGGTTGAAGCTAAAGAGTCTTTACATGACGAAGTCTCTCACCAACAAGTTGCTTCTAAAGCAATGTTTGTTCAGCCTGCGAATGTAGGAAAGTATGCAACATTTTCAGTCATTTGTTGTGGGAAATGATACTATTACTCTATAAGACATCAGATCAGCCCTTCATACAAGATAACTACACCATAAGGTAAAGGAAAGTGGTGTAGGTACGCAGGGATGACCAAACATATGGTCTATATAAAAGCGGAGGTAAGGGACAAGGAGAATCAAGGAAGAAGTACAATAAGCCGTCTTCTTCAAAAGGTCCTAAGCCTGATGACATCTGCAACTACTATAAGGAGAAAGGGCATTGGAAGAACGAATGTCCTAAGAAGAAGAAACCGCAGGATTCTGGTTCTGCAACTATTGTAGAAGATGATTTTAAATCAGATGAGGATATTGTTTTGGTTGTTGGTGGACATACATATCAGGCTGATATGTTGGTTCTTGATTCCGGACCTTCCTATCACATATGTCCTAACAGAGAGTGGTTCGAAACTTACAAGTAGGTAGATGGTCGCAATATTTCCATAGCAATAGTTATGTCTACAAGGCGGTTAGAATTGGCTCGATTAAAATCAGGACACGTGAAGGAAGATTATGTACATTGAACGAGGTAAGACATGTTCCACTTATTACTAAGAATTTGATATCCCTGATTATGTTGGATCGTAAGAGGTTTTACTTCAAAGGTGAAGGTGGAGTTCTGAATGTCTGTAAGAGTTTTAATGTTATTTTGAGTGGTGTAAAATAGGCACTTTATAATTCCTGCAGGGTTCTACTATTTCTAGGTATGTTTTTGTTACATATTCAGAGGTTCACAAGGGTGATATGACTAAGGTATGGCATATGAGACTTGTTCATATCGGTGAATAAGGGATGCAAACTCTGGAAAAAGAAGATCAACAATCAAGAGTTATTCATCAGAGCTTAGTTGACGGACGCTCAAGAAGAGTTGGAGTAAGACCTCAACAATGGTATGACTTTGAGGATATGGTTGGTTATGCCTACAAGTTGCTGAAGAGGTAGGTAGATACTCATGAACCATCCACCTATAGAGAAGTTTTATATGTGTCTGAATTTGTACAATGGTTTGCAGTAACGGGAGATGAGATGCAGGATCTAGGAGTAGCTCTGAAAACTCTATTAATGGAGATTATTAGAGACGGGGATCATAATAAGTTTTTCTTATCACAGAAAGGTTACACTGAAAAGTTGTTGTCAAGGTTCAGAATGTCATCGGTCAAGCCTATTGATCGATACACATAGTGTTGCTAACCTCCATCTTACCACTCTGTTTTTACCTCGGTCGGATGAGGAGAAGGAATATATGTCGCGATCCCCTTATGCTAGTGCAATAGGGAGTTTGATATATGACATGTTCTGCACAAGACCAGCTCCGACACAAGCTGTTAGTTTCGTCAGCAGTTTCAAGGGGAAACCAAGAAAAGAACATTGGCAAGCTATGAAGAGGAATAGGGTGAAGAAAGTAGGGACTGTTCATAATCTTGTTGATATGTTCACCAAGTTGGTATCTCGCAGCAAGTTCCAACATTGTCTGGACTTGCTAAATGTCAGAAACTGTTGAGTGCCCAAAGGGCACATCTAGATAGAGAGAGTATCTGGTTTGGGAATTGATTGATGCATTTGGTTTGGGCATTGATTATTGCATTTTTTCTAGGCATTGACTAATGCATCGAGTATGTCTGTGAAGAGGGAAATTGGTTCGGGCATTGACTAAGGCAATCTAGTATATATGTGAGAATTTAAGTGAAGCTGGAGATTTGTTGAATATGCCTTGAATTGAGCTTATTTATGTTTGAGCATTTTCTATTTGGATTAGTCTTATACTTGGCGCTCAAGTATAAACCTGTCAAATATAAACCTTCCAAGTATAGATCTGCCAATTATTAAACCTGTCTTTAGTCTCCAATCATCTGATCATATGTTCATTTGATAATCTGGAAAATCTGAGATAATCTAGTTATCATCTGTTTATCCTCTCATTTGTAATATAAAACTGCTCAATAAAATCTATCTGGAAAGTGGAGGTAGTCTTTATTGGGTGAACCAGTATAAATTTTTGTGTTATCTTCCTTGTTTGTTGAATTATGTTCTTTCTCGGTAATTCCACAAAACAACCTACATCTCCCCCTTCTAATTTTCTCATTTGCCTTCTCCATTTCTATTTTTGTCGTACATAGCAACAACAAGGTCCTCCAATTAACTCAAGTCTTCTCCGTTTATATTTATGAACTCCGACTCATCTCAGCTTCTTTTTTTTAAATCTAAAAATTGTGGAACAATAAGCAATCTCTCATTCGATCGACGAAACTCCAACAACCTTCGTCTTTCATGAAAGTTGTTACATATCCCTCCCATGGTGAGCTTCTTGCCTCCTTCTATATCAGTTTTAGTAGTTTAATCCATAAACATGAATATAAGGGAATGACCTTTTTTTTCCCCCTTCCCATGACTGTTGTAGGTGAATGTAATTTCAACTACTCGGAGACAAAATTTAGATAACATTATAGTTCTCATTTGTAGTTGTATTTTTGTTATCTTATATTTCATACATCATACTTTAGTATACAACAAGAATGAGAAAATTCAACGGCGGATTGAAAGATATATATATATATATATATATATATATATATATATATATATATATATATATATATATATATATATATATATATATATATATATATATATATATATGATTATGTAGTCGAGGGAGAAAATTATGAAATTTTGGATGATGTTAGATGGTTGATTGATGGTCCTGTTTTGGTTGGGCTAAATTCTTTTTGCACGGTTCAACTAATAGTATGCGAGAGGGTATGTTATAATTTAGTTAAGAGTGATAATCATAGAGTTGGATTGTGATGAAAGATTATTGACAATTCAAGATTGAACCATTATTTTGGGTAATTTTTATAAATTTTAAAAAAGTTAGGGTTATATCTATAATTTATCAAAAAATTGGACAAGGCTTGAAAATAAATTTCCACTAGTCTATTGTCAACCTAGAAGTCCTATTAGCATCTTTAGGAATTTAAAAACATATTTGTAATCATTTTAACTAGGGTTTATTTACGTGTAGTTTATTTGTGTTTTATTTAGTTTATAAATCCTGAATTTATTTTTTGTGGGTGTTTATTTGGGGATTGATTTATTTCTCTATATTTTTATTTGGGTTTATAAATCCCTCTAAAATATAGTTCTCAAACCAAGATTTTTTTTGCTTCAATGAGTTTATTTTTATTTAAAATATGTTTTGACCTTATCCTTTTTCATCCCGATATTTTTTGTTCAATCCTACATATTCAACATTATTCTTCAATTCTTTAGGGACATAAGTTTCTTTTGGAGTAAAGCAAACCCCAAAAATAAACTCCAAGTAAAAAACCTTATATGATTCAATTATATAAACCCCTTGAAAAATAAACTCAAAAATAAACTATAAACCCATATAAACTCATTCAGTCTATAAACATTAAAGAAAAAATATATAATTTCCAAGCAAACAAGCCCCAAATAAACAACATTGACCTTCCATATCACGCATAAAATGAACTAAGATGCATAACTTTATGAATATAATTATAAGATTTTGTTGTATAAATATGCTTATGTATATAATTATTCATTGTCGTATGATTTGTGCTACCCTTCGTACATAACAACGAGACTTTGAATTGTTACCTAGAGAGAGAATGAAAAGGAGAGATTTTGACGATAATTGAATAAACTAGTTACAAAAATTGTTCACATAAGGGAGATAAGTTTACATAAAAATGGTTTATTAAGATATAGAATATTTAACATTATGATACATTTTTGTATATAAGATCGGGCGACTTTGCATATAAAATAAACATTTTTGTTTATAAATAAATATAAATTGCTTACCACAAATCTTTAAGCTTAGGTATAGGTAGAAATTAGAGTTAGGTTTGGGTCTTTATTTATGTATATATACAGGGACGGACCCGTTTAGGCGGGCTAAGCCCGGCTGGCGGGCTTAAAATATCTGCCGTATTCGATTCGGTCGGGTTGTTGGGCGGACCTCTGGGTACCCGTTTTTATTTTTATATTTTTAAAAATAATTTTAAAAAATAATTTAAATATAAATTTTATTTACAAATAAAATATATTTAATATTATATGTAATATACATTAAATTTATAATAATTATACTTAATATATATATATTATACGGGCCGGACTTTTAGGCCCGGCCGGACCTATAGAGGTGTTCGTACCCGGCCCAACGGGCTTGGCGGGCCGGGCTTTTCGGCCCGGTCAGGCTTTCCCTATGTTCATACCCGTCCGTTTTTCCGGGCCGGACGGGCTGTCCGGATATGATCAGATCTACTTGTGACCAAGTGTACTTCTCTTATCATTTACATAGCTTATTATCACTATGCCAATAGGATTTCATATATATATTTTCATACTTTATATATATATTTTCATACTTTATTTGTTAAAACATGGGATAGGTTGTAGCAAACCTTAGCCTACCCCTAGATCCGTGCCTATATATATATATATGAAATATTATGTATTGTATATTCATGTATGATATATGTATATGCATAGGTATATGTATGTGAAATATTGGGATGTTTCCTTGCGAATGTCAATTGCTTACCACAAATCTTTAGGCTTAGGTATAGGTAGGAACTAGAGTTAGGTTTGGGTCTTTATTTGATTGGTTCTGTTAAATGGATTCAATGGATGTGGTCACACATATTCTCTATCCGTCCTACTTGTCCTTGCTTTGTGGACAAATACCCATTTTTTCCCTTAGGGTGACAACTATATTCAATATACTTACTTGGTTTGGTGTTTCCCTTTGAAGTTTGATTACAAGAGTCAATTAGTTAAACCTTACAACTTTAGTTTATTATTCTTGCACAAAATTTGTGTATACAATGAACTTAATCTCATTTACACGTTAAGTTAGGATTTTGTTCAATCAATGATTGATAAATTTCGGGTTTATCAGGCGTACAAAATCATATGCCTATTACGCTCGACCCAATATATAAATTCAATGGCTTTCATCCATAAAATTAACTGGTGATAAGTATAGTAGTCCGTCGATCTCATATACTAAGCTAATTATTTATTTGTAATTGATGCGAGAACACTCCCTCCTTTAGAGTGTTGGTATTACTTCAATAACAACCCGAACTAGTTTTGTATCTCTTGTGGTTTATTAAGTTAATTGATATGTATATAGAATATATATGTGCGTGATTTTTCATATAAAAATAATAATAAATGACGCATTATATTCGAGTAAATCTCGAAGAAATTTATTGAGCTTTAAGGATGTGCGTCGGAATGGGTTTCATATGTAATTCATAAATGAAAATGGGAGAGAATATTTATGCAGCACAACATATGAATGTGATAAGAAAAGGATCTTTGAAAAAATACAAGGACAAACCTCCGGATTATATGACACATATATTCATCCGGTTGAGGCTAATGTGATTTCTAACAAATGGTTGGATGACCGAGTTGAATTTACACTATGGCTTGACCGATTGGGTCACATGGGATCAATGATGATGCACAAAAATATAAAGGGTTCAATTGGACACTCACTAAAGAACATGAAAGTTATGTCGTCAAGTCATATTAATTGTGCGTCTTGCTCACTCGAAAAGCTTATAATTAGATCTTCTAAAAGTAAGGTTACGAGTGAGACTCCTGCATTTTTGGAAAGGATACAAGGAGATATATGTGGACCAATTGCTCCACCGTGTGGTCCATTTCCATACTTTATGGTATTAATTGACACATCTACAAGATGGTCACATGTAAGTCTATTATCGACTAGAAATGCAGCATTTGCTAAACTCCTTGCTCAAATAATCCGTTTGAGAGCTCAATTTCCGGATTATACAATAAAGAAAATTCGGCTTGAAAATGCAGGAGAATTCACATCCCAAACATTCAATGATTTTTGCATGTCAATTGGGATTGATGTGGAGCATCCGGTAGCTCATGTTCACACACAAAATGATCTTGTTGAATCATTAATAAAGAGATTACAATTAATCGCTAGACCATTATTGATGAAATCAAAATTACCACCATCTGCTTGGGGGCATGCGATATTGCATGAGAAAGACAAAGAAAATGAGGATGAGAACATTTCAATGAAGATAATATCCCTGATGATGAAAGAATCGACAATTATGAAATTGCTATAAATTACGTCGACACAGGGATACAATGGAATATAAAGGACATCATTATTGATGATATATTTGCCTACTCTATGGCTAAGGACATCACAACTGAAGATGACGACATTGAGCCAAAAACAGTTGATGAATGTCGTCGTAGAAAAGATTGGTCAAAATGTAAAGATGCAATTCAAACAGAAATAAAATCACTTGAAAAACGTAAGGTTTTTAGGCTTGTAATTTGATAACATGAATTATCGACCTAGTTTAGTAGAGCATATAGTTAGTTTTCCCTTTTCCCGCATGCATGTTTTAGCCTTAAGTTGTGTTATTTATACTTGTTTAATACAACTTTGCGAGTATAGATGTCTACACACACTTTTGGTGTCTTTGTAGGTATTTTGGCGTGTTTCGGAGCTAAAACGATGCATTTGAGGATCAAGCCTCGGGATGGACACTTAGGAGCGATCACGTAGGCACGGGAAAGGAGGAAAAAACGAGCCAAGACGAAACGCACGAGATCCGAGAAATCTCGGCCGAGATCCGAGCCAGCTCGACCGAGATCCCATATCAGAAGTTTCTGTTGAAGAATCTCGGTCCCCATCTCGGTCCCGATCTCGGCCGAGATTTGTTCCATCTCAGCCGATATTTTTCACATTTGACCGAGATTTCTGACCGAGATTTCGTCAACGCTGGATCACGAAGCAAATCTCGGCCCCGACTTTCAAAAATCTCGGTCACCGACCGAGATTCCTGTTCGCCGATTTATTTCGTTAATTTTCGGATTTGTTTTAGGGCAGCCCGTTGCGGGATATAAAAGGAAAGCCCTAAATGATTTCCGGGGGTTCCCGTTTCATTCGAATTTTGAGCTCCTTTGGAGAGAGCTTTTTCCCCTTTTCTTCTCCCTTTGCCCTACACCATTGTTGGCCATTGTTGAACTTGTTGGAGCTTGGAGGAACTTCGCGAATATTGGAGAATTTGACGTTTTGCTAATCCTCTATCAATAAAGCTGAGTTTCTTCTTTAATCTCTACTTTAGATTCTTGTTTATGCATTCTCTCTTCAATTGATTGAATTTATTGGATTGATAATTACTTCTTCCATTGAATTGCTTGGATTGATGATTGTTTCTTCCATTGAATTGAGTGGATTGATGATTGCGTTTGAAATGTCGATTGTTGGCTAAACCTCTTGTGGATCCAAGGTGAATTGGGATTTGTTATTACCCGGACTATGATGGAATTGTGCTTACTGCTTGGTTTGAATAGCTTTGAAATCCTTTGGTTGGCTTGTTCTTGAACCTAGTTATAATTCATCTAGCTAGTAACCTAAACCGGAATTGAGACCTACCCGGTAATGTTCCGCTTAGATACTTGAGTGTTTGATCATAGGTAATAGAGGTGAAAACCTCTATTGGGTTGAGTGTGCCTAGATTATGTCCCAAGTAGGGTAATACCTGAGACTTACCCGGTAATGGTTTACCTTTCCCTTAGTTCGGAATTTGGTTTGTTTAGAATTTCCTACCTCTCTACCTTGAAACTTACCCGGTAATAGGTAGTTGGTTTGGAACTAGATAGTCTTGAAACTTACCCGGTAATAGACTATCAGTTTAGAAACGTTCTTCCCTGAAGTTTGTAACCATAGATCCTTTGAGAGATTTTCTGAGTCTGTGCGTATAAACAATGACCTTGAATCCTTGGAATCCGCATTTTCTTTGTTGATATACTTCCGTTTGTCTGTTTTACTTGGTTTTCGATCAAATCTGTTACTTGATTGCGAACTCTACAGAAAACCCTTCAAAACTCCTTTGATCTTTCTTCCTTTCTTTTCCAACCTCGTTCTTTTATTTTGATTTACGCTATATGTGATCACATTTGCATTCCAAACATTTAGTCCTTGAGTTCGACCTTGGAATACTTACCCTAACTGTAATTGACTCATACACTGTGGGTTCGCTACAAATTGGGTGTTTATTTCTTGTTTATAAATTTAAAACATACCGTATTTTTACTAACCTGTGAGCTTTTATCATTATTGATAAAAGTTTATAGGGGCGTGAAAATAGCGAACAAAGTTTTTGGCGCCGTTGCCGGGGACTAAGTCATTTGTTTTGTTTTGTGATTTCTTTTAGTGTAAGTCTTTCTTTTGCTTTTGATCTCGTTTCTGGTTTTGTTTTTGGAATTTTCAGGACTTTAGGTATCCTTCACAGTGTATGCAAAGAACTCGGGGTTTGAAAGAACTAGTTCCGTACGATCCCGAACCTGAAAGGACATTGAGAGAGAGACTAAGAGCCCGGAAAGCTTCTAAAATGGCTGAAATAAGTGATTATGAAGCTGAACTCAGAGATGCTTTAGAGCAACTAGAAGCTGAGAGACGGATTGCTAGAGAAAGAGAGCAAACTACAGAAAGGAAAATGGCTGCAATGAGAGCTCAAATGGAAGAGATAGCCAGAGCCATGAACCAGAGGCCAACTGCAGCTCCAGCTCCAGTGCAACAAGTAATTCCAGCACCACAATTAGCTCCAATTCCTCCTCGAGTTGAAGCTCCTCCACAAGCTCCACCTCCCGCTCCTCTCAGACCTGTCATTCAGCAGCCTTTTGTGGAAGTTCCACAAACACTTGGACAGAGGATGGATCCTACCCAAAGAGTTAACCGTCCTGGAGTTAACTTTGGAGATCCCGCGAATCATGAGCATGAGCTGCGACCGCAGGTGATACAGATGATTCGCCAGAATCAGTTTGGTGGGACAGAGACAAAATCTCCTCACCAACACATGAACAACTACGAGACTCTTATGGATGCGGTAAGTCCAGCTCGTATGGAAGGTAACAATCATAAGATTTAAGAGGTTTTTCTTTCTCTCTTAAGGATAAAGCTTTAGCTTAGTATCAAACTATTCCATATGGGCGGATTAACACACGGGAGGAGATGGTGTCTGAATTCCTCACTAAGTTTTTCCCACCCTATAAGACTACTGAACTTAGAGGGAAGATAAATGTTTTTGTGATGAAAGATAAGGAGAGTTTGAATAAGTCTTGGGAGAGATTCATTGACCTTACGTTGGAATGTCCTCATCATGGGATCTCTAAGATTGAATTGCTAGAGATTCTTGGGAGAGGTTCATTGACCTTACGTTGGAATGTCCTCATCATGGGATCTCTAAGATTGAATTGCTAGAGATTTATTACAAGGGACTTGATGAAGATACTCAATTTAAATTGCAATCACTTTCTGGAGGTACTTTTATGGAAAAAACTGTGGATGAAGCTTGGGAATTCATTACGAAGCAAGCCAAGACTATTGAAAAGTATTCTCACAGGAAAGTTGAAGAGAGAAAGACTAGACCCGGAGTCTATGAGGTAAACCAAAACACTCTTAATGATTCAAGGTTAGATGCTTTGCAAGTTGAACTTAAATCTTTGAAAGAATTAATTGCATCTAACTTGAAAGCTCAGCAAGCCGAAGTGCAGGTAGCATCCAAGGAAGAGGATGCGAATTACATGGGTAAAGGTAACTACCAAGGAGGTTATCAAAACCAAAGAGGTCATAACAACAATTATAATAGGAATAATCAGGGAAATAACTACAAGCCTAATCATAATCATCCTGGTTTTTCTTATTCTAATCCTGAGGGTGCTTTTGAACCCTCAAGCTTCTTCTAGCAATGCAGGCAAGCCGTCCAAGCCAGCTGAACCCGCTCAACCAAAGGATAGAGTTGAAGCAATGTTTGAGCAATTGATGGCTAGGATGGGAAATCTAGAGAGTACAGTCACTAGTGTAACCAAAGCCCAAAAGGTTTTGGAAACTCAAGTGTTCAAGAAGGCCGAAGACGCTCAAAGAGATCCAGGAAGACTTCCTGAAAAACTGAAAATAATCCAAGGGGCAAGTCATGGCAATCACTACAAGAAGTGGATTGAGACAAATGATCCACAACCAAAGGTTTTGGATAAAGGAAAGCAACCAATGGAAGAGGAGCCTAAGGAAAAAGAGAAATGTCTACATCCCTCCTCCTCCATACAAGCCACCACACTTCCTTTTCCTAAATCCCGTGCTAGAGCTCAATTGGACAAGCACTTTGGTAAGTTCCTTGACCTTTTAAATAAATTGCATATTAACATCCCTTTTGTTGATGCTATTTTAGGGATGCCTGCCTATGGAAAGTTCTTGAAGGAAATCCTCTCAAAAGAGGAAGCTAGAGGAATATGGAGAAGTCAGAATGACCCGGAGACTGACCTCATCCAGAACTGGAAGAAAGAAAGATGCCACCAAAATTGAGTGATCCCGGATCTTTCTGTGTCCCAATCAAAGTTGGAGATGGAACGTACAAAGCACTTTGCGATCTTGGAGCTAGTGTAAGTATTATCCCACTCGTTTTATGCAGGAAGGTTGGACTTGGAGAACCAAAGCCAGTAAAGATGACTCTTTGAATGAAGACAGAACCACCACACGTCTTGTTGTTTTGGATATTCCTGGACTGTCCTGTTCCTATCATTTTAGGGAGACCTTTTCTTGCTACCTCTGGATGTTTAGTTGATTGTAGGGGTGCTACCCTTACATTTAGAATTGATGAGGAAGTTGTGCAATTTAAACTCCTCCTTTGATTAAGGGACCCTTGTTTGAAGAGGATATGTACAACATCCTAGAGGATGATGAAGATGATTGGGAGATTATAAATTCAATTCTATGTTCTGACCCTCTTGAGCAGGTTTTGACGAGCAAGATGAACTGTTTGAAGAAGTCCGATCTTTGAGTCTTCTTCCATCAAGAGGAATCAAGATTCGAAAGAATGACAGAAGAGATGATCTCGCCGAGATCCAAGAAATCTCGGCCGAGATTTGGCAACAAAAGTTTCAGTTCAGAAGATCAGGGCATCTCGGCCGAGACCGAAAAAATCTCGGCCGAGATTTACCCTATCTCGGCCGAGATTCACTCAGCTCGGCCGAGATCCTTCATCTCCACCGGAAGAGTTGGCCGAGATTTCTGAAGAAGAACCGGAGCCTCCTAAGGTCGAGATGAAGCCTCTTCCGACACACTAAGGTACGCCTTTCTTGGTTCTAACTCATCTTATCCGTCATTGTTAGTGCTAGCTTGAATGAACTTGAACTCGAGAAGTTATTGAAAGAGCTTAAGATGCATAGAAAAGCTTTGGGCTACACTATAGATGACCTCATAGGGATTAATCCTTCTATGTGCATGCATAGGATCTTGTTAGATGATGGACATAGGCCTTCTAGAGAACCTCAAAGGAGATTGAATCCTAACATGAAAGAGGTAGTTAAGAAGGAGATCCTTAAGTTGCTTGATGCGGGAATTATATTCCCATCTCGGATAGTAAGTGGGTTAGTCCGGTACATGTTGTACCTAAGAAAGGTGGGATGACTGTCATAACTAATGAAAAGAATGAGTTGATCCCGACTAGGACTGTGACAGGATGGAGGATGTGCATTGATTATAGGAAGTTGAATCATGCTACTAGGAAAGATCACTTTCCTTTACCCTTCATTGACCAAATGTTAGAAAGGGCTAGCCCAACACTCTTACTTTTGCTACCTAGATGGGTATAGTGGTTTTTTTCCAGATCCCCATCCATCCGGATGACCAAGAGAAAACCACTTTTACTTGTCCTTGGGTACCTTTGCTTATAGGAGAATGCCTTTCGGTTTATGTAATGCTCCTGCTACTTTCCAAAGATGCATGATGTCTATTTTTCTGAATATATTGAAAACATCATGGAAAGTCTTTATGGATGATTTTTCTGTTTATGGATCCTCTTTTGATGAATGTTTGGCTAACTGTCTTTGGTCTTACAAAGATGTGAGGATTGTAATCTTGTTCTCAATTGGGAAATGCATTTCATGGTTAGGGAAGGTATTGTGTTAGGTCACTTGATATCTAACCGTGGAATTGAGGTTGATAAGGCCAAGATTGAGACTATTGAGAAGCTACCTCCACCATCATCAGTCAAAGGGGTAAGAAGTTTTCTAGGACATGCGGTTTTTACCGGAGATTTATAAAAGATTTCTCTAAAATTGCTAAACCTTTGACTAACCTACTAATCAAGGATGTTCAGTTTGTTTTCTCGAAGGAATGCCTTGATGCTTTTTACAGGTTGAAGGAAGCTCTCATCACTGCTCCAATCATGCAACCTCCCGATTGGTCTCTTCCATTCGAGGTGATGTGTGATGCAAGCAACTTCGCAGTGGAGCGGTGCTAGGACAGAAGAAGGAAGGACTTACTCATGCTATTTACTATGCTAGCAAGACGCTTGATGGAGCTCAGCTGAATTATGCAACTACTGAAAAGGAGCTCCTAGCCGTCGTCTACGCATTTGAGAAGTTCCGTTCCTATCTTGTAGGAGCTAAGGTGATTGTGTACACGGATCATGCTGCGATTCGGTACCTTCTCACCAAGAAGGATGCAAAGCCACGTCTTATCCGGTGGATTCTTCTCCTTCAAGAATTTGATCTAGAGATTAGAGATAAGAAGGGGTCCGAAAACTCTGTAGCTGATCATCTTAGCAGATTACCTCCAGAACTTATGGAGGGGATGACATCCCTATTGACGATGCATTTCCGGATGAGCATCTCCACATGATGGAGAAATATATCCTCCAAATTTCAGGTGAAAAGGAACCTTGGTTTGCTGACATTGTTAATTATTTAGTTTGTGGTGAAATTCCTCCAGGTTTATCTCATTCCAACGGAAGAAATTCTACAAGGATGTGAGACATTACTATTGGAATGAACCACTACTATTCAAGAGAGGACCCGAGGGAATCCTTAGGAGATGCGTCCCAGACGACGAGATTGAGAGTGTCATCCGACATTGTCATTCATTGCCCTGTGGAGGACATGCTAGTGCTCACAAGACTAGTGCCAAGGTATTGCAATCTGGATTCTTTTGGCCTAATCTTTTCAGAGATGTGCAGATATTCGTCACTGCTTGTGATTCATGCCAAAGGACGGGCAACATATCTAGGAGGAATGAGATGCCTTTGAACAACATCCAAGAAGTTGAGATTTTTGATGTATGGGGTGTTGACTTCATGGGACCTTTCCATCCTCATGCGGGAACCTTTACATTCTTTTAGCGGTTGATTATGTATCTAGATGGGTTGAAGCTATAGCCTCACCCACAAATGACGCTAAAGTTGTGATTAAATTTTTTCAACCGAACTATCTTCCCTAGATTTGGCACACCACGTGTCATTATTAGTGATGGAGGGAAGCATTTCACAGCCAGAAACTTTGAGTCACTTTTGTCCAAGTATGGGGTAACTCACAAGGTTGCAACCCCATATCATCCCCAAAAGTGGCCAAGTGGAAATTCGAATAGAGAAATCAAGGGGATCCTAGAGAAGACAGTGTCTCGCTCAAGGAAAGATTGGGCAATGAAGCTTGATGATGCACTCTGGGCTTATAGGACAGCATACAAGACTCCCATAGGTACTACTCCTTATCAACTTGTTTATGGGAAATCATGTCATTTGCCTGTAGAGTTGGAGCATAGAGCATATTGGGCCGTGAAATGGCTAAACTTTGATATAAAAGAAGCCGGAGAAAAGAGGTTGTTGGACATCAACGAGCTGGAGGAGATCCGGATGAATGCATATGAGAATGCACGGATCTACAAGGAAAGAACAAAGAAGTGGCATGACAAGCACATATTGCCAAAGAACTTCAAAGAAGGTGATCTTGTTCTTCTCTTTAATTCTAGGCTCCGACTTTTTCCAGGAAAGTTAAGGTCACGATGGACGGGACCTTATGTTGTGAAGAAGATTTTCCCCACGGAGCTGTCGAAGTATGGGGTGAAAACTCCGGTATTTTTAAAGTGAATGGACATAGGTTGAAGAGGTATACACCGGAACTTCCGGTGGAAAAACTTTCACCTATCCATCTCACTTGATGCTTTAAAGGAGTTAGGTCCGGCTAGAGACCTTAAACCAAGCGCTTCTCGGAGGCAACCCGAGGTAAGAGTCTTTTCGTCTTTTTATTTTTATTTTTTGCTTTTGCGTTTTTGCGCGTTCTTGTTGGTCTTTGCAGGACCTAGGTGTCGTGGTAAAAAAAGATACGGGAAGAGCACTCAGACGAGCTTAAGGCGAGGAAATTGCTATGAAAGACGAGAAACGAAGTAAGTCGAGGAGGAAACACGCCGGATGCCTTCTTCATTCTTACATTGTGAGTATTGTTTTTACTTCATATTTATTATTCACATTAGGGACAATGTGAGATTTAAGTATGGGGTAGGATGCTTGCAATACCTTTTAGCATGTTTCTTTTATTTGTACTGCATTTTATATGAAAATCCAAAAAAATCAGAAAATTTCAAAAAATTTTGTGCTTCTAGGATTGATGTGACCTTAATGAGGAAATTGTGTATGTTTATTTGGCTATCGATGTTTATTTTGAGCTTTAATTGAATTAATGGCAATTATGGGATTTGAATGCCTTGTTTGTAATCTATATGATTTATTTGGATTACCTTGTTTAATCGGATTGATCTTGAAAAGTTGAAGCTATATGATGAGTTCTTTTACATTGCACAAAAATGACTTAGGCAATTCGAATTCTTCTTCTTCTCTTCTTTACCATTTTCAGCACCTCAAACATTGAATTTATTTGCCCCTTATGACCCATCCGGGAATTAGGAAAGTGAAGTTTGAAGGTGTATGCTTAATTGTGAAAAGTGAATTATGTGCAATATGTGAAGAAGTTGTTTGATTTGTGATATGTGAATTGAAAGCAAAAGCTTTCTATGGGTTTTGTTGGCTATGAAGATGAGTAACTCGGCACCATTCACATAATCGGGTGTTTGTGTCTTGCCAAAGTCGGATTAGTTTTAAAAACATTACCTAGAGTTGATTTGGTATGTGCACTTTGGTGTAAGGTACGTGAAGGAAACTGAACACCAAGGTTTCGGCTATTGTGCACCTATGCCTTCACTCAAAAGAAAAAAGAAAAAAAATATGCAGAAAAAGAAAGGATGTATGTCGAGAAAGAAGAAAGAAAAGAAAAATGTTGTGTTGTCCTCTTTCCCGGATTTCCACCACATTACCTATACACATCCTACCTTTATCACGTTTCTTGGCCTTTATTTGTTAAGTCCTATTGATCTTTGCATACATGTAATTGACTTCATGGCCTAAACTTGGATTTTTCATGAATTTTAAACATTGGTAGTTTAAATGATGATTTTGGATTCCTGCAAGGTGTGATTATCCTATATCTTGCCTATCTTACTTGACCTTAATCGAAATATGTCTTTAGCCTTGTGACTACACTCTGAAAGTGATCATGAATAGAAGCACTACCAAAAAGAGTTTTTGTTTTTGTTTAGCATAGATGATTCATGCTATCTTGCCTTGAATTTATTATTTGCTTGGGGACAAGCAAAGATAAGTATGGGGTATTTTGATAACATGAATTATCGACCTAGTTTAGTAGAGCATATAGTTAGTTTTCCTTTCCCGCATGCATGTTTTAGCCTTAAGTTGTGTTCTTTATACTTGTTTAATGCAACTTTGCGAGTATAGATGTCTACACACACTTTTGGTGTCTTTGTAGGTATTTTGGCGTGTTTCGGAGCTAAAACGATGCATTTGAGGATCAGGCCTCGGGATGGACGCTTAGGAGCGATCACGCAGGCACGGGAAAGGAGGAAAAGACGAGCCAAGACGAAACGCACGAGATTGGAGCAATCTCGGTCGAGATCCACATGATCTCGAGATCCACATGATCTCGGCCGAGATCCGAGAAATCTCGGCCGAGATCCGAGAAATCTCGGCCGAGATCCGAGCCAGCTCGACCGAGATCCCATATCAGAAGTTTCTGTCGAAGAATCTCGGTCCCCATCTCGGTCCCGATCTCGGCCGAGATTTGTTCCATCTCAACCGAGATTTTTCACATTTGACCGAGATTTCGTCAACGCTGGATCACGAAGCAAATCTCGGCCCTGACTTTCAAAAATCTCGGTCACCGACCGAGATTTCCGACCGAGATTCCTGTTCGCCGATTTATTTCGTTAATTTTCGGATTTGTTTTAGGGCAGCCCGTTGCGGGATATAAAAGGAAAGCCCTAAATGATTTCCGGGGGTTCCCGTTTCATTCGAACTTCGAGCTCCTTTGGAGAGAGCTTTTTCCCCTTTTCTTCTCCCTTTCCCCTACACCATTGTTGGCCATTGTTGAACTTGTTGGAGCTTGGAGGAACTTCGCGAATATTGGAGAATTTGACGTTTTGCTAATCCTCTATCAATAAAGCTGAGTTTCTTCTTTAATCTCTACTTTAGATTCTTGTTTATGCATTCTCTCTTCAATTGATTGAATTGATTGGATTGATTGGATTGATTGCTTCTTCCATTGAATTGCTTGGATTGATGATTGTTTCTTCCATTTAATTGAGTGGATTGATGATTGCGTTTGAAATGTCGATTGTTGGCTAAAACTCGTGTGGATCCAAGGTGAATTGGGATTTGTTATTACCCTGACTATGATGGAATTGTGCTTATTGCTTGGTTTGAATAGCTTTGAAATCCTTTGGTTGGCTTGTTCTTGAACCTAGTTAGAATTCATCTAGCTAGTAACCTAAACCGGAATTAAGACCTACCCGGTAATGTTCCGCTTAGATACTTGAGTGTTTGATCATAGGTAATAGAGGTGAAAACCTCTATTGGGTTGAGTGTGCCTAGAGTATGTCCTAAGTAGGGTAATACCTGAGACTTACCCGGTAATGGTTTACCTTTCCCTTAGTTTGGAATTTGGTTGGTTTAGAATTTCCTACCTCTCTACCTTGAGACTTACCCGGTAATAGGGAGTTGGTTTGGAACTAGATAGTCTTGAAACTTACCCGGTAATAGACTATCAGTTTAGAAACGTTCTTCCCTGAAGTTTGTAACCATAGATCTTTTGAGAGATTTCCTGAGTCCGTACGTATAAACAATGACCTTGAATCCTTGGAATCCGCATTTTCTTTATTGATATACTTCCGTTTGTCTGTTTTACTTGGTTTTCGATCAAATCTGTTATTTGATTGCGAACTCTACAAAAAACCCTTCAAAACTCCTTTGATCTTTCTTCCCTTCTTTTCCAACCTCGTTCTTTTATTTTGATTTACGCTATCTGTGATCACATTTGCATTCCAAACATTTTGTCCCTGAGTTCGACCTTGGAATACTTACCCTAACTGTAATTGACCCATACACTGTGGGTTCGCTACAAATTGGGTGTTTATTTCTTGTTTATAAATTTAAAACATACCGTGTTTTTACTAACCTGTGAGCTTTTATCATTATTGATAAAAGTTTATAGGCGCGTGAAAATAGCGAACATAATTCATACTCCAAAGGGTGTAAAACTAGTCGTCTATAAATGGGTTTTTGTGAGAAAACAATATGAGAAAAACGAAATTATGAAATATATGGCAAGGCTTGTAGCCCAAGGTTTTTCTCAAATTCCAAGAATCGATTATGATGAAATACACTCTCCAGTAATTGATGCAACTACATTTAGTTTCCTAAATGGGATTGACTGTGTTTGAAAAACTACAAATGCACCTTAGTGAATATCTTCTCAAGGAGGGATATAAGAACAACATTATCTGTCCATGTGTTTTCATCAAGCGATCTCAATGTGGATTTTCTATAATCGCAATATATGTTGACGATTTGAATATCGTTTGAACTTTTAACGAGCTTGAAGAAACTGCAACGTATATGATGAAAGAATTCGAGATGAAAGATCTCGGAAAGACCAAGTTTTGTCTTGGCCTACAAATTGAGCATTTAAGGGATGTAATCTTTATTCATCAATCTAATTACACGAAAAAAATACTCAAGAGATTCTACATGGACAAAGCACACTCTTTAAGCTCACCCATGGTTGTTCGATCCCTTAATGTGGAAACTAATGAGTTCCATCCTCGCGAAGAGGATGAAGAAATCCTTGGCCCAAAAGTGTCATATTTAAGTGCAATTGGTGCCTTAATGTATTTGACTAACAATACAAGACCAAATATGCTTTTGTTGTAAATTTGTTGTCCAGGTACAGTTGTGCACTCACAAGAAGACATTAGAATGACATAAAACACATATTCCGTTACCTTCGAGGTTTGTTTTATCAAAACAAAATAGATGTCATTTTGGTTAGATATGCAGATGCAGGATATTTATCTGACCCACACAAGGCGAAATCCCAAAACGGATATGTGTTCACATATGGAGGCACGGCAATTTCATGGAGGTCAACAAAACAAACAATTACCTCCACTTCTTCAAATCATGCAAAATTGATCGCTCTATAAGAGGCTGGAAGAGAATGTGTGTCCCTACGATCAATGATCAAGTTCATACAAAAGGAGTGCGGGATAAAACCCATCACTGAAAATCCTACCATCTTGTACGAAGACAATTTAGCATGCATTGCTCAGATGAAGAAAGGACATATCAAGGGAGATCGTACAAAGCACATACTACCAAAGTTCTTCTCCACTCGTGAGCTAGAGGAACCGGGGAAGCTGATATTCAATAAATCCGTTCCACTGACAATTTTGTTGACTTGTTCACAAAATCATTGAACCCAAAGAAGTTTGAAGAGCTTGTGCACAAGATTGGATTGTACAGACTCCGAGACATATGTTGAAATCAGGGGGAGCATTATATGCGCTACACTCTTTTTCCCTTCGATTAGGTTTTTATCCCACTGGGTTTTTCCTGACAAAGTTTGTAATGAGGCAGCATCACCCAAGCGTATAACAACTTTGGATACATCAACAAACACTCGAGTTTGATAATAGAAGAAGGTGAATATTCAAGGGGGAGTGTTATGGAATTGGTCAAAAAATGAAATAAACTGTACAAGGTAAATTATTCACCTTCTAACATCCTAATTTAATTTATTAGTAACTCCTCTTATAGTAACTCCTCCTATAGTAACTCCTTTTGTTAATAATTCCTCCTAGTTTTGACCTATAAATAGAGGTCATTCTCATTGTAACAAGTTGCACCAAGAGCAAGTTAGAAATCTACTCTTCTTGTTCTCTCCTCTCTTATAGCTTCATTCTAAGTGTTCTTGAACACATTTCACAAAGTTTAAGTAAAGAAAGAAATTCAAAACAATTTTTTTATAACATTAAGAAAATTATCAAACAATCTTAATTTTATAAAGTTTTTCTTTTACCACTTATTAAATGTTCACCGCCCTTTTAGACCATTGACTGAACATTTTATTGTAAAAATATTTAATAAATATAATTTTTAAAAACTATTCTCACAACTCTCTCTCTTAATTAATAACCTTGAATACATAATATGACACTTAAACTTGATCAAAATTTAGATACTAAATAGTCGTTTATTTGTGATCGGAGGATATATAAAAAAAATCCCTAAGTATAGAAAGACCTAATTATAGAGGTTTATGGATTTTATGTGTAAAACCTAAATATAGAAATTTTGATTTTTAAAAAAAAATTATTAATGAAGCTTAATTTTACACGAGGATCAAAAATTGTAATAACTAATTGCATTAATTATGAAACTTACAGAAAAAAAGAATAAACTAAGAAGTGGGTGGTAGGGTGTCAATGAGTCAGATTTGCGATGGTAACACCTTATTTATCCCGTTGGTTAGGTATAGAGCACTTTTCAAGCAAAAATAAGGTTTAAGCGTTAATTACCTAATTTAATTAAATTGTAAAATGTTATTAATTTTTTTTAGATTATGAATAGGTTTAAACATTATATTTTATTCAATAAATCTGAAACAAACTACACTTAAAACAACTCAAATAAAATCTAAAATATTAGATAAATTCAAATATTATATTTTTTATTCAATAGATCTTAACAAATTACATATCACTATAATATATAAATTATATACATTATATTTATAATTTTTGTTTGTAAGTTAACATTTTTTTGTCTAATAGAAAATACAATGATATATAATTTAAAATATAGAATATAGACATGATAGTTTTATATATTTTTATATCAAGAGGGAAATTTGAATAAAATAATATAAATGATATAAGATAGAATTCCCGACCAAAAATTAACTTGAAATATATCTACCGGTAGATTTGAATCATTTGATAACCCACTAGGTCGGAAAATCGGTTCTCTTCTTTTTTCGGCCTCTAAAACAGAAAGTATCTTTTTTTGACATCTCTTCTCATGAATTGATCCTTTTTCTTCATCCAATCTCTCTATTATCTGTCTAACAGTTATCATTCATTGTCGAATGATTAATCATATCTAGGGTTTTTTTTTCACCCTCAATTATGGTTCACGATCGGTACCGACAAAAGGAAAAAAAAAAGAAAAAGAAAATAATTTATGGTGCTTGGAGATGGTGTAATTTGAGTTGATCGTGTATACAGATTGTTAAATTTTCCAATTGATTTTAGCCAGCGATCAATCAGGGTACGAGTAATAGCATTACGAGTGAATAATCGATGTGGGATAGTGTTAATGTATACTGCTATATTAGAGTATATAGATTCAAACACTCCCTCTATTTATACAAATTTTTAAACTATCATACTTACTGAATAATCGATGTGGGATAGCAAAATCTTCTTAGAATATTTAACGTTTCAAGAAGATCTTCTACAATCGTTGGAAATAAAAAATTCAAATCGGTTGGGAGAAAAAAAATAGTTAACGGATTTAAAATTTTTGTATTGGCGTTAATTGTGAGAGCTCCATTCCAAAATATTGTTCCTATAGCGCGTCACGTCAGCGTTAATGTATATTGTTTTAGTAGAGTCTAGAGTTTTGTTTATTTATGTATTTCAATGGGGTCCTCGTTGGGTTCTCCAACGGGATCCTCATCGGGACGAATACCCCTATTTTCATCCTCATCCTCGTCCCCAAGCGGGAAATTAAAATTTCCCCCATCCTAATCCCATAACGGGTAATATCTGTGAATTTCGGGGAATCCCCGTCC
This sequence comes from Fagopyrum tataricum, assembly GCA_002319775.1. Classification (NCBI taxonomy): domain Eukaryota; kingdom Viridiplantae; phylum Streptophyta; class Magnoliopsida; order Caryophyllales; family Polygonaceae; genus Fagopyrum; species Fagopyrum tataricum. Next base: position 30,222,240 of record CM008283.1, on the reverse strand, counting down.
CATTTACACCCCTAAGTGGGTGTTTAGGAACACGAGCTTACGGAACAATTGGTAGCTTATATTCTTTTCATTTCATAAGGCATTAAGGAAGCTTACGTCGATTACGATAAATTATTGAATAATATATTTCAAATATAAACCTATGCAAAATTATATTTAAATAAAAAGTAAACTATTTTTATTTAATATTATTAATAAAAAAATTGGTTCAATCAACTACGCATTCAACTAACCAATAAGCTTCAATTTTATCTACCATAGTCTTCGGTTTCAATAAAATTTGTGTTTACAAACGGAACCATGATGATTACACAAAATATTATTTCAATAAATATAATGTGATATATTAGAGTAGGCATATATTATCAAAAATAATTATAATATGAGTAAATATGAGTAAATATAACTATACTATAATAATAAATTACAGTATGTAAATAATAAATTATGTTTTGATGTAATTTTTGTAGGTAATAATTATTACGTTTGATAAAATTAATCAACTAAACAGAAATGGATAATTATAAAAAGGTTTTTCTATTTTAAATTCGGTAGAGGTATTTAACTCCGTTAAAAAAGTAGAAATGGAAAGATTAGAGTGAAAAGTGATATTCTGTTTAGCTCTACATTCGATGATGATAAGGTTACTCCTTTGTGTAAACGTCAAAACTCTGGACCCAACTACAACTTAGAGCCGCGAGCCGCAATTGCTTTTATTTTGTCCTCTTCTCGTGCGGTTGATATCTCCTGCGCTAACATGATTGGCTGTCACTAATTATATAGGATTAAAATTTTACTGCTTTACAATAAAAATAATAAACAATATAAATTCAACCAATTACGTAATAGGATACAAGGATACACAAGAGAAGGGATAAGAAAATCTTGACCGCTTCTAAACGCCGCCTTTGCTATTTGAATTATGGGTTTTATCGCACTTATCGAGAATGAAAATTATGAAATTTTCAACCTTATACATAATTTATTACAAGACTGTTCGACTTCATTAATGTAACATTGTATTCAGTATACTTCGACTTCATTAATAATATTGTTCTCTATAGTAAAATAAAAATAAAATAAAGTCATGTAACGCTCGATTTTAAAACCCTCTAGAATTGCACGATTTCAGGAGGAAGAGGACGGCGGGAATTGAGTGGAAGGAGACCAGGACGACGTCGTACTGATACCCGACAGCTCCTCTTGACTCGGACTTTGTACCACTGGAAGTCCCCACGGTTGATCTCCTCCAGGTGGATTGTATTCCCACATCGGAAGCATTCCATGCGGTAAACGCGTATCTGGTGCGCTGTTCTGCAGCAGTTGAGAGTATCCCCAGTAATCTCTCATGTCCACCTGTAACTGTTGCTGCTGATGTGGCATCTGAGGTGGCGCCGGGACCACTACCTGGGTAGACGAAGAAGAAGAAGAAGGTCTCATTATAGGCCCATGTTGTTGACGTGGAAACACCATTGCCTCCTCAGGGAAATTCAGCTTCGCTCGACTACCTCTGAACCGGAGCGCCGCCTCATCGTACGCCCTGGCCGCCGCTTCCGCTGTGTCGAACGTTCCCAGCCACACCCTCGCCGCTTTGTGTGGGTCCCGGATCTCGGCAGCCCATTTCCCCCACGGTCGTTGCCGGACTCCTCTATACCGACGCTTTCTCTCTCCTTCCGACGATTCCGCTCCAACGTCGAGACGTGGCACTTGAATGGTTGCGCCAATTGTGCTTTGCTCCTCTCTTCCTAATACCGACGCTTAAATTGATTAATTAATTACTTAGTGTCGTGACACATCACACATGCAATTCTAATTTTACACGTAAAAAGTCATGGGAACATCTTTTTATATATATATATATATATATATATATATATATATATATATATATATATATATATATATATATGCATGTTTGACACGAAATAATAATTTGAAGTCAATATTATAATAGCTTCACATCATTCTATCTACTCGTAAATGATAATTGATAAGAACAGTAGACTTCTGTCGACACAATACAATATTTATATCGTCGACTTTGAATTCGTCATGCTTTGGGACCCATTCATATCGATCAACTTGATCACGGTACAGAATTCGAGAAGATATATACTAACCGGAAGATGATGAACCGGAGTAAACTCCGAACCGGCCAGTAACGGGTTGACTCAACCCCGGTTCATGTTGTTGTTGTTGGATTAAAACTTGATCACGGCTTCTCTTTATGCCAACCGACGAGCTTGGACTGGAGACTTCATAACCGACTGTTGCACCGGCAACGCCGCCGCCTAGATGAACTGGTGGCGGGGCTTCTGACCAACCGCCGCTACCCTGACCGGAAACCACCTGGGTTAAGGCTGTTACAAACGCAGACATCTCCAGATTCGACGAGCCACCTAGGTAACCACCGGCCGGCAGGTCTTCGGGTCTCAATGGTTCGTCACCGTCAGCATCTCCGGCGGAGGTCGGAAACTTGACGTCGTGATCCCCGGAGTTAGCCATGCCACCTTTTGTTTGTAGTAGAAGATGGCACATGTGCAATCGAGATTTGGAGGGTTATTGATTGGATTGATATGGGGTGGGGGTTGAATAATGAGTTGAGTTGGGCAACCGATGGAACAATTGTTAGTTCACAGAACCTAGACTTGTACCAGCTTTATAAATTCGGTAATCCCTCCAAAATAAAAAAATATAATTCACTCTTTTTAAAAACAAAATCAAGCAAGGAAACACGTGGAAAATACGCTTTTTTTGATGTGTATCCAAATATCCTTTAATCTCAAAGTAACCTCGCCTGTATATCTTTTCCTTTCATCAGAAAACCAAAAAAAAAAAATCTCCTTTAATCTTTTCGGTTATATATATATTATATAGTACTAGTAGCATGTTTCATGTCATGTATGGCACATAAAATTATATGCGATTGCAAAATAAATTTACATATAAATATTATATATATATATATATATATATATATATATATATATATATATATATATATATATATATATATGTGAATGTAAATAATTATGTAAATATCTAAAAATCAACTAAGTTTCTCCGAATATAAAATTTTCAAATATAATACAACAAAATATTATCATAATAAATAAATGATAAATCTTATTGTGTAATATAATTAATGTATACATCTCATAAACATAATAATAATAATTCTAACATTACATAAAAAAAAAATCAAATATGATACAACAACAATGATAAAACTATTTGATAATACTAACAGGAAGGCGAAAACGGCACTGAGGCGATAACGGCTTTTGTTTATCTCCGTCACCCGTTGCTTTCCCTCCGGCGACGCTGTGTGGGCTAGGGTTTCTCCTTCAAACCGTGTCTGTCGACGATAGCAAGATATCAAGATACTGTGACGATTCCATGGACAAAGGCAAGTTACAAATTCACTTAACAGAGGAAGAATGTATCGAGTTGAACCAAAGCCAGACTGGTAATACCACTACGGAAACGGTGTCTACTGTTCTAATTGGCAAAGTTCTAACCACGAGGCCATTCAACATGTTTGCACTACAGGCTACTTTGAAAGGGGCATGGAGGTTGAAGCGTGGTTTTAACTTCCGTGAAATCGAGAAGAATTTATTTTCGTTCCAGTTTGCTTCGGTTGAGGACAAAGAATATGTAATTGAAGCGGGTCCTTGGTCTTTTGATAAAGCCCTGGTGTTGTTGAAGGAACCAGGGTCTACCCAGCCGTCAAAGATCATGTTTACGGCAGTGCCTTTCTGGACCAGGGTTAACGATCTGCCTTTAGGATGTGCAACGATGATGATGGCTAAGGAATTGGGTGATTTGATGGGAGGTTTTATTGGGGTGGATGAAGATACTTTGAGCGTGACGAGTTGTACGATGCGCATCAGAGCGATGATTTCGGTCATACAACCTCTCAGACGTGGTATTCTCGCAAAGATTCATGACAGACGTGTTTGGCTTCCAATGCAGTACGAACGGCTCTCCAACTTCTGCTATGGTTGTGGATTGTTGGGCCATGTGGAGACGGAATGTGACGATGAGGAAGCGAAACAGTTTAAACGTGAATATGGGGATGACCTTCGTGCTCCAGTGTATAGAAAGGTACGATTCAAAAAAGAATTACTGGATGATACACAAGTGGATGTGGGTAGTATGGTTAAGGATGTGGACGTGGGTCTAAACTCATCAGAGGGATATAAGTGTAGGAAAGGTGGTAAGGCTCTACTTGATATCCTTGGTAATCAGGAGAACGACGAGATTGTCTTACCCAAGGAAGCGGAGACTACTATCATGGGTGTTGTGGGGGCTCTTTCACTGGCCTCTGATAGTAGTGATCAGCGTACAGGTGAAGTTACCAGGAAGAAAGGCAGTATGGTGACATCTACAGGAAATGTGGATAATGTTAGTGATGATGGCCAGAGTGATCTGAAGAGGAAATGGAAAAGAGTAGCCAGAGATCCAATGCAAAATAGTGAGGGTCCAATAACGGTAGGATATGAGAGAAAGAAGAGGGATCGCCAGGAAGAGGGTAGTGAAGAGAAAGGGATGATGGCTTGCACTATCAAAAGTGCAAGAACGGAGGTTTCAACGATGGGATCGGCAGGGGAGACAAAGGTCCTCCCTTGCCGGGACCAATGAATGCGATTGCTTGGAATTGCCGGGGATTGGGCAAAGGCCCGGCTATGTCCAAACTAGTTCAACTAGTTAAAGAGAAGGAGCCCGATCTTTTGTTCTTAAGTGAAACTAAGAGCAATAGAAGGAAAATGGAGGGTCTTCAACGTCGACTTCAGTTTGATGGTTGTTTCACAGTGGAGAGCATCAGAGCTGCAGGTGGTTTATGCTTACTGTGGAAAGATAAAATTGGTGGGTGAGTGTAGATTCACGGGGGTTTATGGATGGTCAAGGTCAAATGAGAAAAAACACACTTTGGATCTTGTTAAAAGAATCTGCGATGATGTGAATGAACCATGGGTTCTGATGGGTGATTTTAACATGGTTATTTCTTCGGAAGACAAGAGGGGAGGGGGTATCCCTGATTTTAACATGATGAATGATTTCAGATGTCTTATTGAACAGTGCAATCTTGCAGAAGTGAATTATGAGGGTCCAAGATTTACGTGGGATAATGGTCAGGTTGGGACTGGTTTCATCCAAGAAAGAATTGACATTGCTTTTGCTTCTGAGGTTTGGTTTGCTCGTTTTCCTCATGCCAAGATTGTCCATCTGCCTCGGTCGATGTCTGATCATGTACCTCTTTTGTTAGTTTCAAATGGTTTGGATGATGTGGTACATGGTACCGGTGGTCGAAAATCATTCAGATTTGAGGCTCTGTGGCTTGAGAATGAGGATTGTTCTACTATTATTGCGAATGCATGGAATAATCCAGGTAGTCATTCCGCTGAGCCAGGTATTACTGGGAAGTTAGGTAGGTGTAGCATGGACTTGTTGGATTGGAGTAAACTCACTTTTGGTCATATAGGGAGACAACTTGGTGAAGTAAGGCGGGAATTGAAGGCATTGCACTTACAGGGAATCACGAGTGGGTCTATCTCTAGAAGGAGGGCATTGGAAACTAAGGAAGAAGAGTTAATGAAATATGAAGAAATAATGTGGTTCCAAAGGGCGAAAGCTAATGAGTTTCGGTGTGGGGATCGGAATAATGCCTTTTTCCATCAAAAGGCAAGTGGAAGACATACACGTAATCGTATTAGTAAGCTTATCGATGAGGCGGGTCTGGTATGGCGTTCGACGGACGGAAAGTCCAAGGTTGCTCGTGAGTATTTTTGTAATCTTTTCGCTCCAGATCTGGATTGGGTTCCTCATGCTGATATGGCTGTGGAAAATCGCCTTACTGACACTGATAATCAAGATCTTCTCAAACCATGCTTTGATGAAGAAATTAAGGAGGCTTTGTTTGGTATGCATCCGCACAAGTCCCCGGGTCCGGATGGTTTTTCTGCTCTCTTTTATCAACGTCATTGGGAGATTGTGGGTAAAGATATTATTTTGCTTATAAATGACCTTTTTAATGGGGCCTCTTTCCCTCCTTCTTTGAATCATACCTACATTTCTTTGATCCCAAAGGTTAAGAACCCGACTTATATGCGGGATCTGAGACCCATAAGTTTATGTAATGTAGTTTATAAAATTTTTGCAAAGCTGCTTGCCAACAGGCTTAAGAGGTGTCTGGACAAGGTTATCTCGCCCTCCCAGAGTGCTTTTGTCCCTAGCAGACTCATTACTGATAATGTTATTGCAGCCTTTGAGAATTTTCATTATATGAAGACTAGGAAAGGGAAGAAGGGTTTCATGGCGTTGAAGTTGGATATGGCTAAGGCCTATGACAGGGTTGACTGGTCCTATTTGGAGTTGTGTATGACAGCCATGGGCTTTGCAGATCGCTGGATTGAAATTATCTTAAGGTGTGTTAAATCTGTCTCTTTTGCGGTACTGGTTGATGGAAAGCCGATCCCTTCTTTTATTCCGGGTAGAGGGTTGAGCCAAGGGGATCCTCTTTCCCGTTTTTGTTCCTTATCTGTGCGGAAGGTCTTTCTAGAATGGTGGCTGCTAGTGAAGCAAGGGGAAGCCTTCAGGGAATCAGAATTGCTCCCACGGCGCCAAGGATCTCACACTTATTTTTTGCTGATGATAGTGTTATTTTCGCTAAGGCATCTTGTCAACAGTGCAATGTAATTGTTAATATCCTCCATGATTATGGAGCAGTTTCAGGTCAACAAGTAAACCTTGCAAAATCGGAAGTATCATTCAGCAATAATGTGAGTGGGGAGACCAGGACAGAAATTCAGTCCTTGTTGGGTATCCGGGAGGTTAATAGACATGATAAGTATCTTGGACTTCCTACTATGGTTGGCCGGTCGAAAAAAGCTATTTTTGCAAACATCAGGGAACGGGTTTGGAAGAAGCTAAAGGGTTGGAAGAACATGGTTCTTAGTAGAGCAGGGAAGGAAGTACTGCTGAAGGCGGTAGTGCAGGCGATTCCGTCTTACACTATGTCGTGTTTTGAGTTGCCTAATAGCGTTTGTGAGGATATTGAGAGATTAATGAACTATTTTTGGTGGGGATCAAAGGATGGTGAACGTAAGATTCACTAGGTGAGTTGGAAAAAGATGTGTTTGGCTAAGGAGGTAGGTGGAATGGGCTTTAGGAACATGAAGATGTTCAACATGGCGATTCTTGCTAAACAAGGTTGGCGTATTCTTTCTAGTCCTGAATCTTTGTGTGCTCGGCTTCTTAAGGCCAGATATTTTCCTCATCATTCTTTCTTAGAGGCTTATTTGGGTCATAGACCGAGCTATACGTGGAGGAGTATTCACAATGGATGAGAAGGTCTACTTAAAGGACTTTGCTGGAATGTAGGTAATGGTGCATCATTACGAGTTTGGGAGGATCAATGGTTACCACGGCCTTCCCGGTTTAAACCTATTGTTCGTCCAATACATGCCCCCATGGATCTTCGGGTTATCGATCTTATTGACTGGAATGTGGGTTCATGGAGAGAGGAAGTGGTACGTGATTTTATGTGTGAAGCTGATTGGGAAGTGATTTTTAATATTCCTCTTCTTAATCATGTTGTTAGGGATGAACTGTTTGGGTTTTATTCTACCAATGGTTTCAATGTAAGATCTGCTTACCACTTGCTATGTTTGGAGGAGGATCAGGGATTGGCTACCCCGTCGTCACATGGAGGGAATAGTGGAAATGGTTTTTCGAAGGCTCTTTGGAAAGTTCGGATGATCCCAAAAATCAAGGATTTTGCATGGAGGGCTTGTATGGATGCAATCCCATTCAAGTTTAATCTGCTCCAACGACGTATGAAGATTGATCCATGGTGCAATCAATGTGGTCAACTGGAAACCTCTCTTCACGTCTTGGCTACATGTCCTGTCACTAGATCAATTTGGAATAATTTCCCACGGTTATTGGGTTGTACTGGTAAGTTGTCTTCAATCAAGCAGTGGTTTTCTGCAATTCTGGATAATGCAGGGTATGATCGACAATTGTGGATGACTTTGGTCTGGGCCATATGGAAGGCGAGGAACAAGCGAGTCTTTGAGGGGGTTGGAACGAAGGCGGAAATGATCATTAACGAGGCTGTGTCGACTGTGAAGGAACTCGCTGCTATGAAGTTTCTTCCGATTTCGGTTCCATCCTCGATAACGCCTTCTAATAATCGATGGAAGAAGCCGGATACTGGTACTATTAAGTTGAACTGTGATGCTTCTTTGTTGAAGGATGGTAGAACCAGTCTTGGTTTTGTGGCACGTAACTGCCTTGAAATAATTTTATTGATGAAGGCCAAAAGAGTTAGGGGTTCTCGTTTGGTTCGGGAGGCGGAAGGGGAAGCTATGTTGTGGGCTCTTGAAGAGGCTGAGGGGATGGGATGGAGGAAGGTGGAGTGCGAGACCGATTCGGCGGAAGTGTTCAATATGCTCCAGGCTGGAACTCAATCACGAGGTTTCATGGGCTCTATTGTGCAAGCTTTGACGAGAAAAAGAAGCTCTTTTCAACACTGTTCTTGGACATTCACCAGGCGAGAAGGAAATGGCGTTGCCCACTGTCTTGCAAGATCTTGTCCAGTTACTGAATCTATTTTCAGTTTTAATTCTTCTATACCAGTTGGTTTGTACAATGCAATTGTGAACGATGATATTGATGAATGATCAGCAGTTTTTATCAAAAAAAAAAAAAAACTATTTGATAATACCATATGAAAAATACGAAAACTAAATTACATATATATTGATAATATAAATAATAATAGAAAATAACTCTAATATTACGCCAGTAAATTTTGGGAGAATTTTGTTAGTATGCATTTTTTTAATAATGTGTATAAAGTATGCACCTTCTTTCTATAGTTTGTACAAAATATGCATCTTTTGTAGACAAGTTGTTTTTTAAATAATACTAGAAAAAAGAAAACATAAATGAGAAAATAATTAGTTTAGTTAAATGATATTTTTTAATAATCTTATAAGGAAAAAAATATATAGTTTGTTAACCAATAACTTAATACTCAAGTGTGATACTCAATATTTTTATACCCAACGTAATATTCAATATTTTAATATTTAACGTAATATCTAAGTCTGATACAAAATATGTAAATACTCAACGTATCATAACACCCAAATATGATACCCGATATGTCGTCAATATTCAACCGCAATAATATTTAATATGTTAGTACCCATATATTAAACTCAATATGTTAATACTCAACGTCTATGTTGCACGGAAACGAAAACGGACACGATCCGGCCCGTATATAGTTATATATATAATTTATTTATATATTTTGACGAGTTATACTCGTTTTGAGTGCACATATTCAGTAAATATAATTTATTTATATATGCATATATGGTATATACATATAATTTATTTATATATTTGTATACAATTGTACTAGTTTTCATGTATTTGAATTTATTACATGTTGATTGTCGTTGAACTCGTTGGTATTACACTATGTCGGTATAATTAGGTTGGAAAATTTGTGATAATACATTATATTAAATGATAAATCTAGGGGAACGCACAATCAAGTACACATGGCCATCCGGGCCGGGCCGCACATATGGGTAGTGTTTTCAGTAATGGCCCGGTTAGCATTGGTTAGTTAAATAGGAAAAAAAATTTGAAAAATATATCTATCTTTCGTTCATAATATAAAATAAAAAATGTAATTTTTTATTGTTTATTCGCAATATTGTGATCAATATTTACCGAATGTCCATTTCACTTATCCTAATATAAGAGTTAGTTGATGCAGCGCTGCTAAATATACAGTTGTTTAAGGTTGGTAAGACACAAAAATGTAGTTCATGAGGTTTTAATGTCATTTGGGCTTTTAAGGCCCCAATGCATCATCTCAGACCGAAGTGGATGGTGGGCCCTTTCACCAACCCTTCTAGGGGACTGCACTTATCTTTTACGGATATCCATTTCTACATGTTTTTTTTGTTTTGTTTTGTAACACAATATTATTATTATCTTGGCAAAAGTAATATAATAGGTAGGAGTGTAACAGGGGGCGGGTGATGGGTGGTTGTATAACTTTGATTATCCAATTATTCATCCGATGATTCCTTCATTCTATACCATAATCGTAGTTGATCGGGGTCTTTTCGGATTCATACTAAAGATTAAGCGACTTTCAAAACAAAAAACTAAACACAACATAATACGATAATTTGATAATTCGATTATCCAAACTACAAACTGAAAATTCATTACAAGTCTCCTTAAAATCCAAAACAACATTAGCTTCAAATTAAGTTTGTAAATCAGAAATCAAATTGTTTTATACAAGATCTTCAACTTGATCACATTCAGCTTCGTATGACTTGAAAAAATATTCAAGCTTGTGATATTTAAAATGTGAAGGAATATGATTGGCTGAATTAAATAAGTGTGATTTTTTTTTATTAGGTTAACAAAGTGTGTAGGTTATTTTTTTTATGTGACACTAAGTATGCACCCTCTTATTTGAAAGTCTTCCTTTAAATATTAATACCCAACTTTTAATATCCAACCTCCATCGTGTACCCAATACCAATATTAGTTACCCGATTTTAATATTCAACGTTACATATCCAACTTTACTTCGGTCACCCAACTTCGTTGTTACCAGATTTTAATACCCAACATTTCATATCCAACTTCACTTTGTTTACCCAACTTCGTAGTAACCCGATTTTAATATTCAACGTTACATATCCAACTTCACTTCGGTTACCCAACTTCGTTGTTACCCAATTTTAATACCCAAACGCCAACTTCGTTGTTACCCGATTTTAGTACCCAACATTACATATCCAACTTCACTTCGATTACCCAACTTCGTTGTTACCCGATTTTAATTCCCAACATTACATTTTCAACTTCACTTCAGTTACTCAACTTCGGTAACTCAATATCAGTTACCCGATTTTAATACCCAACGTTACAAAAACCGATTTTTATAAGCCAATATGTAATGTTAGGTATTTTTTATAAGAAAGTGTATTTTTATAAGAAAGTGTACGAATATGAAGAGAGACCAAACAATTTATGAATGATATTGCATAGCACACACATGTGAAAATCTCATAACGTTACTGCAATTTTACCACCGTCAAATAAACTATTACTCATTTTGAGTTCAAACAATTTATGAACAAGATCACAAGTAAAAAGTTGCGTGAAAAATTTTTAAGCTTGGGCGATGATTGAACAGTTTTAAGCCCAGATAAAAAGTAAAGCACCTAGCAAAAACAAAAAAAAAGTGTAAATTGTTTGTCAGTGGAAACTCATTAAATTCTCTTTTTTTGAGGTTGAAAACTATATTTGATAACATTAGTAATAAAATATATAAATAATTTGTTTTGTATACTTAAAAAGTATTTAGTGTCAACGTCGTGGTCAAATAATCTCATACGTGGAGATCTTAGCTAACATCTCATTGTCATCAATAATGTGATATAGCCAACTATTTAGTATTACCTTTTAATTAACTTGTTCATACTATTTTGGAAAATAATATATATATATATATATATATATATATATATATATATATATATATATATATATAAATTTATGTGTTAACTATTGAATAACTAACGTGCCGGACCGGTCCATTTTATCTAATATTTTGTTCGTTCCTTTTTCTTGGGGTTCAGGTTTAAATTTTGGTAGACCTATTTGAATTTGTTAATAATTATTTTCAAAAACGGAAAAATATTGAATTAACAAAAATAACGTTTTTTAGCAACTTAAATAGAATGACAAAAATAATTTAACACATGTGGAAAGAAATTTAATCATTTTTATTTCATTTTCTCATATTTATAGTGACTCGTCCAATGGGATCCTCATTTTTTTTCCTCAAATATTTTGAATTTTTTTATTAGGCTCCCATTGGATCAATTTAGATTAAAGTTTTGGTTTTTTGCAAATAAATCTCTTTGGCTTAGGCTCCCGTGGGTTCAAAACAAATCCGAACACATTTGGATATACCCTAGCCCTAAACATTGGTATCAATCTTTAATGCAACATAAGGTCCGTCTGGTAACATAAGATTTAGGGGTGTTATACTAGCCGAACGAGCCAAGCAGTGCCATGCTCAAGCTCGGCTTGTTCATAAACGAGCCGAGCTCGAACCGAGATTTTGGCGAGTCGAGCCCGAGTAGCTCGTCTAAAATAATGCTCATATAGTGTTATTTTTGCCGAACGAGTCGAGCTTTAACCGAACGAGCCGAGCCCGAACCGAGCTTTTAACGAGCCGAGCCCGAGTAGCTCGTCTCATGTAACAGCCCTAATAAGATTACGTAGATGAAGCTAAAGAAAATTATTTAGATGAAGAATTAACAAAAAAAAATTGTTTAAGGACATCACATGAAATAAACGTTCGTAAAATTACTACAAATATCTGTTAAATCTTTTTGTTGAAGTAAGATATAAAAAAAAAAAAGAGGGGTAATCATGGAATTTTAAATAATTCTTATGATCGCAAGTTATTATGATTACACAATTTCCATAATTTAATTCTTATCATCTTCTCTTCTTCATTATTAAGAGAATTATTTTCCCTCTTCGTTCCTTTACTCTTAATCCCTTTACTCTTAATCGCCTTCATTTATGGCCCTACCAAACACAACCTATAATTTGGATCGGTACGCACAAGGACGTGGCAGCTCAATAGACAGTTGAATAATGATAATAGAGATTATACAGACAGATACAATCTTCACTTTACTACTACATTTTCACTGCATACTACAATCCTTTGTAGCCACCAATAAAATCAAAGTTACAAACTATCAGTACATTGGAGATGAAAGTCCGACTATGTTGATAAACAAAGTTGGATTTTAAATTGCTTGGGACTGAGAAAATGAAATGCGAATGACAGACCCGGATAAGGAGCTAGCGTGCTTGCACACGAGAGCCTCGGTTGCCTGCTCCTCGTTTTCGAACAATACAAGGGCTTGCTTCTTTGCGTTGGTCTCGAACAGCTTAGTACCCATGATGGTTCCGTGTTCCTCGAGGTGGTTAACGATATCTTCCTCTGTGACGTCCTGAGGAAGAGTAGAGAGGTGAATCATTTTTGTAGGGGAGCAGCAGTAACGGTAATTCTTTGCAGCGTTACGGTTGAAACGATTTAGGTTCGAGTTTGAGTACTCGTGGGTTTCTGCTCCGGCTGTTATGCTTGGGTACTTTGAATAGTTGACGTCCAGTTGCTTTCCGAAGAGCACCGCGCCCTACAAAATATTACCCGATCAATAAAAATCATGTGGTCTTTTAACACATGAAAGTAATGTAACTATTTCACCTTGACCGTTTTTATTTCACATCTCTAACCAAACGGGCACTTAGATGCAATAGAGCAATGCCAATAAAGTAGAAGCGTAATAATAGACAAGTGGCATTAGTTCTCATGGTATTATGTCTGATGTATCATAAAAATTAAAGATTTTTATTTCTTTTCTTTTACTGAAAGGTCTGATTTCAGTATAAATTATAGAATGCAAAAGCTTACATAAATCATATATTAGAATTCATGTCACAAAGAAAGAGGTCAGAGGTGTGTTTGTGTCTGCTGAATAAATTATGGGAATTTCCGGATGGTGCCGGTGGTTTGGGTATTCCGGATTTTGCCTAAAGTTTTTTTTAGTTCGGATGGTACCTTGTTGTATAAGAAAAAGAGAGAGAGAGAGGAGTAAAGCAAGTGATGGATAAAATAACCTTCAAAAAGTGGACAGCCAATTCAGCTTGAAATCCATCACTCATCTGCACAAGTGCGTGATCAGGCTTGTTGCGGAGGAGTTTGATTCTTACTATGTTGCCGAATAAAGAGAACAAATTGAACAGTTTATCCTCATCAATTCTCTGCACAGTTACAAAAAGGAGGGATAAGAAGCATCAGACAAAGGCAACATAACCAACACTGATAGATTAACAAGTCAGCTATCAAAAGTAGGGCTTACATCAGAGTCCAGATTAGATGCAAGGATTGTGCACCTCTCATTCATTCCACTTATTCCAGGAGGTAATACCCCTCCGAACGCAGTTGTAATAGCAGTGTGATGTGCCATCTAAAGGAAAAGGTTCACAAGAGACTATTTTGTTAACACAAAATATTAAAGAAACTGAATTAACCATGTGGAATGATTAAGTGTGTTTTTACAAGCTTTTTGGTAATTTTTAGGTTTTTATAGTAATGCATAATATATATATATAGTTATCTTTCCATGTATTCAACTATAAACTAGTTGAATGATCCAAACACTGCTTATAGTTTTTGCTTCAATTTCAGCTAGTTTTCCGATTATTTTTCCAACTCCAACTAGCCATTAACTCCAGCTAGTTTTCTTCAGGATCTAAAATATACACCCTAACAAGATGCTGAGAGATAACTATACCATAATTTCACCATGATTGATCATAAATGCTAACAAATACATATGATATGTATAAACGTAGTAAAAACAATATATGAGCATCACCAACACAGAAGAAATAATAGCTCATCAAGCTTCGTAACACAACCCACAATATATCACCTGTGAGAATGCATCTGAAAAGAGATCAAAACAAGGGAAAGAGATTGGTATCAGTTGGTGAAACATTTCATAACTTGGCACTAGATACAATCTTAAACCACATTGCACCTGCAGAAGCACCACCAGCTTGCAGTGCATACATATTTCCAGCATCCGCATATCCTGACTGTGCACCAACAAAAAATATTACATCCAATAACTAAAAGTAGGTGAAACTTGTCCTTGTACCGATTCAGTTGAATATGAGATGAAGAAATACCTGAGAAGACCTGCCTTTAGCTTCTGCTGGAAGAGATGGATTAGTAAAATCCCTGAGCATACAAAATTGAGGTAACAACTGATCAAAAACTGGCAGGAACTAAATCAACATGACTTTGGACAAACAGAATAGGTCTGGATCAACTTACCTTGTCCGGTCATTGTTATAATTTACTTGCAACTCATCCAGACTACATAGACAAAAAATAAAATCCATAAAGGAAAGAATGGTAATTTTTTGCAAAAAGTTCACATAACACAAAACAGCACCAAAAAAAAAGATAACAGAACGAGATATGATAAACTCGAGTTTGGAGCATACGTTGAGAACTGAATATCGAGCTGACAGCAGCCATCATAGATATTCCGCCCCTGAAAACAGTCATATAATCAGCTTTTTTTTCAAGCTGTATATACAGACATACAATAAAAATCATATACATAAAAAAAATAAAAACCTGAAGCAAATTCCTTGCAGTAATAGCACTATGTTGTGAATTGTACTGGATTAAGGCTTGGAAACCTGCAAGGTATTTATGTTAGGTTAAGTACAGTCCATCAAAGTTCATCTGATTAACACAAAAACACTCATTTTTGCTAATAAAATGATAATACAAATCACTCCTTTCGTCCAAATGAAGGACAGAAATCATGTTCAAACAATGCAATACCCAACAAGATGAACTGACAAGAACAAAAATCAATTTGAGGGATACAGTCTCATTTGAGTATTATAATACGGATATATATTTTAACAAATATTTGGCCATTTTATGATCCTAAATTAAAAAATTCAAGAAAAAGTTCCAGATGGGAGAAAAAAGTGATAGACAAGAACTTGAAGAAGCTGACCCGCTAACTTCTGAAAAGTGACGATCTTCTCCACCATTCCATGAGGAGAAAAAACTTGGTGCAGCACATCCACGTCTATTCGATATTGCATATGGTGTATTGTAGCTAAGAGAATTCGATTAGGCTGTGTATCCAGAGTGTTCAGGAGCAGACCAGCATAGAGAGACAGGAAAGAAGTGAAGAGAGGTATAGGAAAGAGAATAAACAGAGAAGAAAATATAGAGTGAAGAAGAAAAAGCAGATGATAGAAAAAAGTTGCAGCATAAAACCATTTAACATGTGCGTAAAATGCATGCAAATATCCAGAAGAAAATGAAGACCAACATAAGAAAAACTTCAGCCAACTGAAAAGCATTAATAATTCTGTGATTCAGTCAAAAAAACAATTCATTCTGCAGTTTACAATTTTTATACAAGAAATGTTTCCTCCAGCCGCAAAGATGTAGCAAGACAAGAAGATTCGACATTCTCAGGAATGAATTCAAAAGAAGCACATCTTAACAAAGGGAAATTTACACCAATAGTTTCAGAGAAAAATCATGAGTACCTACGAAAAGTAAGAAGTACAGTAGACTGTGAACAGAATAATGCAAAACAGAAATCAACCTTCCATGCCAAAATAGATGCAGAAACTGACGGAAAACAATTGATGAGATATATTTTAACTACAATTGGAATTTTCTTGTCTCTAGATACTACAAATAATTATCATAAAATTTCTTGTTGAACATCATTACTTTGAGTAGATTGCTGATAAATTTTCATCTGCTTTTCTATCTTCTAATTACTTCTGTACATAGGTAAAAGCTATTCATAAACTGAAGTAATCCTTATAGGAATATGTTAATATTTCCTACGAGACCGAAGAAATGGAACAGCTATTCGAAATAATGTCCATGCATGTCAAGGGAAATGAATTCCACAATGAAGGAGATGAGAGAATGAACCACTTCCTAGAAACTAACTACACTAGAGTTTTGTGGAAAGATGGGATCTCCATCACAGCATCACCTAATTAAACTAGAGTCAATATAAGGATAGTATTCCTATTAAAGGGGGAGGTTTTGTGAAGGAGCCATCTAAAAGACTTAGTTGTGTTTAGGCCAAAGAGTGGGACCAACAATTTTACTTTGGATGTGCACGTTGTCCACTGGAACAGTTGGCCTGTCTTATTTTTGTTTTAAAAAAGATTATATTTTGGTTAACTGCTTTATTTTTATGTTGGTTTTAATTTGTATTTTGAAATAAATGATTTTTAAGGATATCACTAAATTCGTATATATAATTGGTTAAAACTGGCCTGGACAAACCCATACCTGAAAAGATAACTTTTTAGGACAGTCCACGAATATACAAAAATGACTACACACCCCATATGCTTCTCGAAGAGTAACTGGATGGGCAGCCAAAACAAGGTCCAAAAACTGCAAATAGTACTGAGCTATTGTTCTGAAGAAGATGCCTGCTAACAATACTTGATTAAAACCTCAAAGATCATCAAAAACCCGTACACCCAAACTTCTTGGGCAACATAGGACATCCTAAAGAGACAAATGATATTTGAGTGTTGCTCAATAGAACCCAATGTAAAACATGCAACCATACTAGGTATATCACCGATCAAGCCATCCGGCAACCGGAAGATGCTCATCAGTCATCAGATAGGTGGGGACTGAATCATGGATCCTTAAAGGTTGTCTACACTACATGCCTGAACTCCCAGTTGGGGGGACACCTCAGTGTTTTGGTTAGCAACTTGATTAGGTGCATGCTTCTCGCCAGCAGATGTTCAGCAAATTCTTAGCATCCAACTTAGCTATCGACGGCCTGTAGGCATTCATGTTTGATTCCTCAACAAAACAGATGTTTTTACCGTCAAATTAACTTATTGGTTAGGGCGCCTCATACTCAGACCCTTTCAGCCTTGCAAACTTGTGACCATGTCACATGGTCTCTCCTTTGACGTCTGGACCTGCTACCTAAGGTTGTCCAATTTGCTTGGAGGCTTTGTTCCAATTTAATACGTGTTTAATCTTCTCATATGGCATATTATTTATTCTTCTATTCGTGATATTTGCTCGTTGGCTGAGTGTGTTACTGTTAACCATTCTATCTTTGATGGTTCCACTTTTCAAGTGCTTGAGAGGGGTTCTACTGTCTGTGACACTAGATGGTCGCCTGTTAATTTTAGACGTGGTTGACCACATTCATAAGGTTGCTGATTTTAACGGAGTACAAAATATCTTCCAAAATGTATAGATTTCTTAGACTAATTCATGATATGCTGTTCAACAATGAGCATTTCAATGCTGAGATTTAACAAGTTTAACTCCACCTTGTGAAGTGTATAGACTGCAAACGGATGCTTCATTAACTGATGGCCGCATTGGCCACGGAGCAGTCCTGCGAGACCCTAACATCACAATTAAGTTTTTGGCCTGCAAAGTATTATATGCCCACTGGGATGCACAAGCTGCTGAGGTTGCTGCTATGCTCTTTAGGATCCAATCTTTTGTCAGGCTGGAGCAATTATGTTTGATCATTGAATGGGCTTTTATATTTTTATGTTTCAAAGCTCAACAACATCCTTAGATTATGTTAAACTTGATTGTTATGATGTTTTATCGCATTGTCCGTTGTTTTACTTAGATTTTGATACGGATGAATTTAGGAAAGTATACATTTCAATATTCCATAATTAGATTTTGATACAGATGGATTAAGGAAAGAAGTTATTCCAATGTTACATATATTACATTTATTAGATTTAGGATCATTTATATTTTCAAGTTTATAGCTTTAAGATATTTTAGGATTATCAATTATATATTATCTTTATTGTCAATTAGGATATCAATTATATATTTCCTTTTTTAATTTTAATTAGCAGCCTATATATGGCCTGTAGGGATGAAATAAAGGTTAAGCATAATTTTAAAACAAGAGTCTACTTTCACTTATCCATCTATTCACTTTCATCTATCCTCTTATCCACAAATCACTCGTTCGATCCTACTTCTGGGACCGTAACAGATTTCCCTCATGTAAGTACATCCAGCGATAGCGTTACGCACTTGGCTGCTAGCTGGTGCCAGATGACAGAGAATCTAGTATTTGGTTTGATCACTTTCCGTCAGATATATTTCCCCTCAAAAAAAACAATGAATATTATCGATCAAATATCTTAATCATTTCTAAAAGCATAAGGAAACAAAATGATCAGGTGAAGCAGATATAAGATATCGGAATTGGTATATGATCTAAAAATCTCATAGTTACAATTACTGTATTTCAATGGTTTTAGGAGTCTTCTAGTCTATACAATTATGACGTAACTTGTAAGATGTTGGGTATACATGATGGATTTAGTTTTACTACCAAAAAGGGAATTAGGCAATGTCTTGTTTTGTCTTTATAATACTAGGACAAAGAATAAGAAACCAATCAAATGACCTGTGCACAAAACATAGGATCTAGATTCCACACAAAGTTACAAGAAACAACCAAACACTTCCAATATCATCAGAAGAAAAGAAATATACAAACCTCTTCTCCACGAGCATGTGTGTTTTGATCCATGGTTGTTAACTCTTGATGTGATGAGAACTGAACATAAACATTCCGTCCCCTACAACAATGAAAATAATTTCACCAACCACACGCTAACAAGTGCGTTTGCACAAAATTTCTTGTGCCGAAGCAAAATATTGAAAGCACCATATAAGCAACAACAACAACAACAACAACAAAAAAATCCCCTTGGCGTCTTTCAGTGCGTATTTTTATGCTATAAAGTGATCATTGGTTAAAAAACAACACAAATTAAGTCGGCCAAATCAAATCATTCATTTCAAAGGTGAAGAATTAAGGTTCAGCCGAGACACAACAGAAAATTATAACGGTTGCGAGTATCCATCAAAACAAGTTCCCACAAACTCAAACCAAACACCAGTCAAACATTGAGAAGATCAATCAATTGGAAAAGGGGGTCCAGCAAAAAAAACTCCAATTTCTAATGTTGCATTTGATAAGGAGAAAAAAAAAAAAACTGTTACATAATAAACTTTAGTCATACTGTATTCCCTTATTCATGAGTTCAAATATTAATATACCTTATGCTTGGCTGTACATTTGAGTAGAATTGCAATACACTGACAGCTTGAGGGATTTCTTGCATTTGAACTAGAGCCTGAAAATTTGCAGAAAAGAAAAAAGAAGTAAAATAAAACATCCTAACATTGTGGTTGAAGAAGCAAAATATTCATTTTCCAATCGCACAAGGAGCAGAGTAATACCTGATTCTTTGCACGCAGCATAACAAGTTTAGTAATAACTCCAAATGGCTGGAATAGCTGAAGCAAATCATTCTACAGAAAAAAGCAGTAAAGTTCAATGTTTTAATTCATAAATTCATTGTTAAAGTAAAAAGGAATGATCATCTGACAGAAGAGGAGCTGATAGTTCTACCTCAGATATTTCTTGTCCCACATTACGTACATGAATAACCTTAGATGGCTCCGACATTTTTGAAAGAACCCTAAATCAACAGATACATAAAGTTAATAATTTAATTCCTCCATTGATCCCACTTTGAACATACTCAAAGAATTCACATAAATATAGAATTTCAGAAGACCCGAGAAACAGGAAATACGTTATCGCTGAAAAACGAAGAACAAATCTGATCGAGACTATCACGGCGATTGGGCAAGCAACAAATTTATGTATGAAGAGAGTAAAATTTCTTCTGTAAATGCGAATTGGAGTGCGATTTGAAGAGAACTTACGGAGAAGCTTCGAAGCGCGGGGAAGTAGTAGTAGGAGGGAGAAGAGAGAGATTAAAATGAAAATGAGAGAGGAGAAATGAAGATAATAACCTAGACAACAGGTTGCTACTTTTGGTCCAAAACCCATTTCCTCGCATATGCCCTTCATTACATACTTGTTCCGATAATAAGACGTCACTTGACGTCATCATGTACTTTCTTCGGTCTTAATTCAGACCCTAATTTAATCAAGTTCGACTCACTGGGTCTTTGGGAATACCGGCTAAATGGAAACTACATCCCTGAACTGAAACGATATCCGAAATCTATAAATCGTCTAATGTTTTACTGATTTCGGATCTCGGTCGATCGATTTTATTTGTCAATCTGACTTGAAATGTTTAGCCTTCTTATATAGTATATTTGGAATATTATTCATTTTGTCTATTGGGTCGGTTGATAGTTTTTAATATCTTCATATGAAACCGCAACGGAACCATTACTCTGATTCCAGCCTCATTTTATCGTATTTTTAACCTTTCGATATGATTCGATTATCGGATATTCATCGGTTATATATATATGAAAATGAAAAAAATGACTATCTAAGATTGTTCAGAAGAAAGTTAATATGAGACGATTTCAGAATTGATTATATTTGAAATGTTGACCTATGGATAAGACTGAGGAAATTAAGGTAGGCAACTCACCTTGTAAATCATCCCATTTGTCCACTTGTAGTAAGTAGATAAACAACCAACTCATGCGTTACTATTTTTAGATATTACATTAAAGAAAGTATAAATTGTTTGACGGTGGAGACTCATTAAATTCTTCTTTTTTTTAGGCTCATACGAAAATGATAGGTGTCCTAGTGTGAAACTATATTTGATAAATTAGTAATAAAAAATATATAAATGATTTGTTTTATATACTTAAAAAAGTATTTAGTGTCAACGTCGTGGTCAAATAATCTCATACGTGGAGATCATAGCTAAGATCTCATTGTCATCATCACTTTGTAATGTGATCTAGCCAACTATTTAGTTTTACCATTTAACCTGTTCATACTATTTTGGAAAATAATATATACATGTATATATAAATTTACGTTTTAACTATTGAATAACTAACCTGTCGGACCGGTCCATTTTAGCTAATATTTTGTTCGCTCCTTTTTCTTGGGGTTCAGGTTTAGATTTTGGTTGACCAGGTTGAATTTGTTAATAATTATTTTTGGAAACGAAAAAATATTGAATCAACAAAAATAACGTTTTTTTAGCAACTTTAATAGAATGTCAAAGATCATTTAATACGCGAAAAGGACATAATCATTTTCATTTCATTTTCTCTATCTTAACCGTTTCGTTTCATTATTCTAAAAAAAAAACCTAAGTTTCTTTATTTACATAAACGAATGATCCATGAGGTCTCATTTTTTTCCAATGAAAAAAAGATAGAAAATCGAAACATATATATATATATATATATATATATATATATATATATATATATATATATATATAACTATTACATTGTATTCGATACGAGAAGAAATAAATATAAATTAGAAAATAAACGATACATATTTATAGTAACTCATCCAATGGGATCCTCATTTTGTCCCCAAAGATTTTGAATTTTTGGATTAGGCTCCCATTGGATCAATTCAGATTAAAGTTTTTTTTTTTTGCAAATAAATCTTTTCGGTTTAGGCTCTCATGGGTTCAAAACAAATCCGAACACATTTGGACATACCCTAGCCCTAAACATTGGTATCAATCTTCAATGCAATATAGGGTTTGTTTGGTAACATAAGATTATGTTGATGAAGCTGAAGAAAATTATTTAGATGAAGAATTAATGAAAAAAAAATATTTAAATACATCATATAAAAATAAGTGAAATGAGTGTTTGTAAAATTGAATATGATTGTAGATAAAATTACTACAAATATCTGTTAAATCTTTTTGTTGAAGAAAAAAGGAGTAATAATGAAGTTTTAACCTCAATAAAGAAATATATGAAAAAAAAGAAAGGAGTAATAATGAAGTTTTAACCTCAATAAAGAAATATATGAAAAAAAGAGAAAGGAGTAATAATGAAATTTTAACCTCAATAATCAGTAATCCTTATGTCATAGTTCAATAGGATTATACAATTTTCATAATCTAATTTTTCATGATCTTCAACGTTATTAATAAGAGAATTATTTTCCCTCTTCATTCCAATACTCTTAATTGCCTTCATTTATAACCCAACCAAACACAGCCTATAATTTGGATCGGTACGCACAAGGACGTGGCAGCTCAATAGACAGTTAAATAATGACAATAGAGATTATACAGACAGATACAATTTTCACTTTACTACTACATTTTCACTGCATACTACAATCCTTTGTAGCCACCAATAAAATCAAAGTTACAAACTATCAGTACATTGGAGATGAAAGTCCGACTATGTTGATAAACAAAGTTGGATCTTAAATTGCTTGGGACTGAGAAAACGAAATGCGAATGACAGACCCGGATAAGGAGCTAGCGTGCTTGCACACGAGAGCCTCAGTTGCCTGCTCCTCGTTTTCGAACAATACAAGGGCTTGCTTCTTTGCGTTGGTCTCGAACAGCTTAGTACCCATGATGGTTCCGTGTTCCTCGAGGTGGTTAACGATATCTTCCTCTGTGACGTCCTGAGGAAGAGTAGAGAGGTGAATCATTTTTGTAGGGGAGCAGCAGTAACGGTAATTCTTTGCAGCGTTACGGTTGAAACGGTTTAGGTTCGAGTTTGAGTACTCGTGGGTTTCCGCTCCGGCTGTTATGCTTGGGTACTTTGAATAGTTGACGTCCAGTTGCTTTCCGAAGAGCACCGCTCCCTACAGAATATTACCCAATCAATAAAAAATTATGTTGTCTTTTAACACATGAAAGTAATGTAACTATTTCCCCTTGACTGTTTTTATTTCACCTCTCTAACCAAACGGGCACTTAGATGCAACACAACAATGCCAATAATGTACACACGTAATAATAGACAAGTAAATAGAGCAGTGGCAATTAGTTCTCATGTATTATGTTATGATGTATCATAAGAAAATAAAGATTTTTATTTCTTTTCTTTTACTGAAAGGTCTGATTTCAGTATAAATTATAGAATGCAAAAGCTTACATAGAGAAAACAAAGAGACAAATATTCACAGTCCACAATTTGCTTAGATCATAGATTAGAATTCATGTCACAAGGAAAGGGGTCAGAGTTGTGTTTGTGTCTGCTGAATAAATTATTCCAGATGGTGTCCCTACTCCCTATGTTTGGGTTTTCCGGATTTTACCCAGATGTTTTTTTAGTTCGGATGGTACCTTGTGTTTTAATATTTTCCGGAAAATGCCCAATTCCCGTTAAATTGTAAAGGAATGTCAACTAAAAAAAAATTTAATGAGAAAAACTTCTTTAAAAAAAGATAGAAGAGGCTAAACAATTTGCACATAGGTTTTTCTTACAAAATTGTTTTAAGGTTGACATCCCTTTACAATTTAAACGGAGTTGGGCATTTTCCGGAAAATATTAAAACACAAGAGCACCATCCAAACTAAAAACACCTCTGGGAAAAACCCGGAAAATCCCAAACCACAGGGGCACCATCCAGAATTTTCCATGAATTTTTAATGTTGAACATCAACAACAATTGCAGATTCTGTCTTTCCACATGTGATCTATTTCCATGCAATTCAAGCAATTATTCTCATCATCTCCAAAAAGTTTAGTCCATCCGAATTAAGTTTAGTCCATTTTTTGTTGTTGTATAAGAAAAAGAGAGAGAGAAGTAAAGCAAGTGATGGATAAAATAACCTTCAAAAAGTGGACAGCCAATTCGGCTTGGAATCCGTCACTCATCTGCACAAGTGCGTGATCAGGCTTGTTGCGGAGGAGTTTGATTCTTACTATGTTGCCGTATAAAGAGAACAAATTGAACAGTTTATCCTCATCAATTCTCTGCACAATTACAAAAAGGAGGGATAAGAAGCATCAGATAACAGCAACATAACCAACACTGATAGATTAACATGTCAACTGTCAAAAGTAGGGCTTACATCAGAGTCCAGATTAGATGCAAGGATTGTGCACCTCTCATTCATTCCACTTATTCCAGGAGGTAATACCCCTCCGAACGCAGCTGTAATAGCAGCGTGATGTGCCTTCTAAAGGAAAAGGTTCACAAGAGACTATTTTGTTAACACAAAATATTAAAGAAACTGAATTAACTATGTGGAATGATTAAGTGTGTTTTTACAAGCTTTTTGGTAGTTTTTAGGTTTTTTTAGTAATGCTGTAATATATATATATATATATATATAGTTATAGTTATCTTTCCATGTATTCAACTATAAGCTAGTTGAATGATCCAAACACTGCTTATAGTTTTTGCTTCACTTTCAGCTAGTTTTCCAATTAATTTTCCAACTCCAACTAGCTATTAACTCCAGCTAGTTTTCTCCAGGATCTAAAATATACACCCTAACAAGATGCTGAGAGATAACTATACCATAATTTCACCATGATTGATCATAAATGCTAACAAATACATATGATATGTATAAACGTAGTAAAAACAATATATGAGCATCACCAACACAGAAGTAATAATAGCTCATCAAGCTTCATAACACAACCCACGATATATCACCTGTGAGAATGCATCTGAAAAGAGATCAAAACAAGGGAAAGAGATTGGTATCAATTGGTGAAACATTTCATAATTTGGCACTAGATACAATCTTAAACCACAGTGCACCTGCAGAAGTGCCACCAGCTTGCAGTGCATACATATTTCCAGAATCCACATATCCTGACTGCTGCACCAAAAAAAATAATTACAAGAACATCACCCAATAACTAAAAGCAGTGAAACTTGTCCTTGTACCGAATCAGTTGAATATGAGATGAAGAAATACCTGAGAAGACCTGCCTTTAGCCTCTGCTGGAAGAGATGGATTAGTAAAATCCCTGAGATAACAAACTAATCAAAAATTGGCAGGAACTAAATCAACATGACTTTGGACAAACAGAATATATCTGGATCAACTTACCTTGTCCGGTCAGTGTTATAATTTACTTGCAACTCATCCAGACTACATAGATAACAAAATAAAATCCATAAGGGAAAGAAAGGTAATTTATCGCAAAAAGAGACAAAGAAAAAAGTTCACATAACACAAAACAGCACCAAAAAAGATAACAGAACGAAATATGATAAACTCAAGTTTGGAGCATACGTTGAGAACTGAATATCGAGCTGACAGCAGCCATCATAGATATTTCGCCCCTGAAAATATTCATATAATCAGCTTTTTTTCCAAGCTATATATACAGATATACAATAAAAATCATTTGCATAAAATAAATAAAACCTGAAGCAAATTCCTTGCAGTAATAGCACTATGTTGTGAATTGTACTGGATTAAGGCTTGGAAACCTGCAAGGTATTGATGTTAGGTTAAGTACAGTCCATCAAAGCTCATCTGATTAACACAAAAACACTCCTTTTTGCTAATAAAATGATAATACAAATCAATCCTTCGTCCAAATGAAGGACAGAAATCATGTTCAAACAATGCAAGACCCAACAAGATGAACTGACAAGAACAAAAATCAATTTGAGGATACAATCTCATTCGAATATTATAACACGGAGATCCTAAATTAAAAAATGCAAGAAAAAGTTCCAGATGGGAGAAAAAAGTGATATACAAGAACTTGTAGAAGCTGACCCGCTAACTTCTGAAAAGTGACGATCTTCTCCACCATTCCATGAGGAGAAAAAACTTGGTGCAGCACATCCACGTCTATTCGATATTGCATATGGTGTATTGTAGCTAAGAGAATTCGATTAGGCTGTGTATCCAGAGTGTTCAGGAGCAGACCAGCATAGAGAGACAGGAAAGAAGTGAAGAGAGGTATAGGAAAGAGAATAAACAGAGAAGAAAATATAGAGTGAAGAAGAAAAAGCAGATGATAGAAAAAAGTTGCAGCATAAAACCATTTAACATGTGCGTAAAATGCATGCAAATATCCAGAAGAAAATGAAGACCAACATAAGAAAAACTTCAGCCAACTGAAAAGCATTAATAATTCTGTGATTCAGTCAAAAAAACAATTCATTCTGCAGTTTACAATTTTTATACAAGAAATGTTTCCTCCAGCCGCAAAGATGTAGCAAGACAAGAAGATTCGACATTCTCAGGAATGAATTCAAAAGAAGCACATCTTAACAAAGGGAAATTTACACCAATAGTTTCAGAGAAAAATCATGAGTACCTATATAGAGAACATTTATTTAACGAAAAGTAAGAAGTACAGTAGACTGTGAACAGAATAATGCAAAACAGAAATCAACCTTCCATGCCAAAATAGATGCAGAAACTGACGGAAAACAATTGATGAGATATATTTTAACTACAATTGGAATTTTCTTGTCTCTAGATACTACAAATAATTATCATAAAATTTCTTGTTGAACATCATTACTTTGAGTAGATTGCTGATAAATTTTCATCTGCTTTTCTATCTTCTAATTACTTCTGTACATAGGTAAAAGCTATTCATAAACTGAAGTAATCCTTATAGGAATATGTTAATATTTCCTACGAGACCGAAGAAATGGAACAGCTATTCGAAATAATGTCCATGCATGTCAAGGGAAATGAATTCCACAATGAAGGAGATGAGAGAATGAACCACTTCCTAGAAACTAACTACACTAGAGTTTTGTGGAAAGATGGGATCTCCATCACAGCATCACCTAATTAAACTAGAGTCAATATAAGGATAGTATTCCTATTAAAGGGGGAGGTTTTGTGAAGGAGCCATCTAAAAGACTTAGTTGTGTTTAGGCCAAAGAGTGGGACCAACAATTTTACTTTGGATGTGCACGTTGTCCACTGGAACAGTTGGCCTGTCTTTTTTTAAAAAAAAAAAGATTATATTTTGGTTAACTGCTTTATTTTTATGTTGGTTTTAATTTATATATTGAAATAAATGATTTTTAAGGATATCACTAAATTAGTATATATAATTGGTTAAAACTGGCCTGGTCAAACCCATACCTGAAGAGATAACTTTTTAGGACAGTCCACGAATATACAAAAATGACTACACACCCCATATGCTTCTCGAAGAGTAACTGGATGGGCAGCCAAAACAAGGTCCAAAAACTGCAAATAGTACTGAGCTATTGTTCTGAAGAAGATGCCTGCTAACAATACTTGATTAAAACCTCAAAGATCATCAAAAACCCGTACACCCAAACTTCTTGGGCAACATAGGACATCCTAAAGAGACAAATGATATTTGAGTGTTGCTCAATAGAACCCAATGTAAAACATGCAACCATACTAGGTATATCACCGATCAAGCCATCCGGCAACCGGAAGATGCTCATCAGTCATCAGATAGGTGGGGACTGAATCATGGATCCTTAAAGGTTGTCTACACTACATGCCTGAACTCCCAGTTGGGGGGACACCTCAGTGTTTTGGTTAGCAACTTGATTAGGTGCATGCTTCTCGCCAGCAGATGTTCAGCAAATTCTTAGCATCCAACTTAGCTATCGACGGCCTGTAGGCATTCATGTTTGATTCCTCAACAAAACAGATGTTTTTACCGTCAAATTAACTTATTGGTTAGGGCGCCTCATACTCAGACCCTTTCAGCCTTGCAAACTTGTGACCATGTCACATGGTCTCTCCTTTGACGTCTGGACCTGCTACCTAAGGTTGTCCAATTTGCTTGGAGGCTTTGTTCCAATTTAATACGTGTTTAATCTTCTCATATGGCATATTATTTATTCTTCTATTCGTGATATTTGCTCGTTGGCTGAGTGTGTTACTGTTAACCATTCTATCTTTGATGGTTCCACTTTTCAAGTGCTTGAGAGGGGTTCTACTGTCTGTGACACTAGATGGTCGCCTGTTAATGTTAGACGTGGTAGACCACATCCATAAGGTTGCTGATTTTAACAGAGTATGAAATATCTTCCAAAATGTATAGATTTCTTAGACTAATTCATGATATGCTGTTCAACAATGAGCATTTTAATGCTGAGATTTAACAAGATGGCTTCCATCATCTTGTATGTGAGCATGCCCAGCTGGGACAGCTGTTTAACTCCACCTTGTGAAGTGTATAGACTGCAAACGGATGCTTCATTAACTGATGGCCGCATTGGCCACGGAGCAGTCCTGCGAGACCCTAACATCACAATTAAGTTTTTGGCCTGCAAAGTATTATATACCCACTGGGATGCAGAAGCTGCTGAGGTTGCTGCTATGCTCTTTAGGATCCAATCTTTTGTCAGGATGGAGCAATTATGTTTGATCATTGAATGGGCTTTTATATTTTTAGGTTTCAAAGCTCAACAACATCCTTAGATTATGTTAAACTTGATTGTTATGATGTTTTATTGCATTGTCCGTTGTTTTACTTAGATTTTGATACGGCTGAATTTAGGAAAGTATAATTCCAATATTCCATAATTAGATTTTGATAAGCCTGGATTTAGGAAAGAAGTTATTCCAATGTTACATATATTACATTTATTAGATTTAGGATCAATTATATTTTCTAGTTTATAGCTTTAAGATATTTTAGGATTATCAATTATATATTATCTTTATTGTCAATTAGGATATCAATTATATATTTCCTTTTTTAATTTTAATTAGCAGCCTATATATGGCCTTTAGGGATGAAATAAAGGTTAAGCATAATTTTAAAACAAGAGTCTACTTTCAATTATCCATCTATTCACTTTCATCTATCCTCTTATCCACAAATCACTCGTTCGATCCTACTTCTGGGACCGTAACAGATTTCTCTCATGTAAGTACATCCAGCGATAGCGTTACGCACTTGGCTGCTAGCTGGTGCCAAATGACGGAGAATCTAGTATTTGGTTTGATCACTTTCCATCAGATATATTTCCCCTCAAAAAAAAATGATGAATGATATTGATCACATATCTTAATCATTTCTAAAAGCATAAGGAAACAAAATGATCAGGTGAAGCAGATATAAGATATCGGAATTGGTATATGATCTAAAAATCTCATAGTTACAATTACTGTATTTCAATGGTTTTAGGAGTCTTCTAGTCTATACAATTATGACGTAACTTGTAAGATGTTGGGTATACATGATGGATTTAGTTTTACTACCAAAAAGGGAATTAGGCAATGTCTTGTTTTGTCTTTATAATATTAGGACAAAGAATAAGAAACCAATCAAATGACCTGTGTCACAAAACATAGGATCTAGATTCTAGACAAAGTTACAAAAAAACAACCAACACTTTCAATATCATCAGAAGAAAAGAAATATACAAACCTCTTCTCCACGAGCATGTGTGTTTTGATCCATGGTTGTTAACTCTTGATGTGACGAGAACTGAACATAAACATTCCGTCCCCTACAACAATAATAATAATTTCACCAACCACACGCTAACAAGTGCGTTTGCACAAAATTTCTTGTGCCGAAGCAAAATATTGAAAGCACCATATAAGCAACAACAACAACAAAAAAATCCCCTTGGCATCTTTCAGTGCGTATTTTTATGCTATAAAGTGATCATTGGTTAAAAAACAACACAAATTAAGTCGGCCAAATCAAATAATTCATTTCAAAGGTGAAGAATTAAGGTTCAGCCGAGACACAACAGAAAATTATAACAACGGTTGCGAGTATCCATCAAAACAAGTTCCCACAAACTCAAACCAAACACCAGTCAAATATTGAGAAGATCAATCAATTGGAAAAGGGGTCCAGCAAAAAAACTCCAATTTCTAATGTTGCATTTGATAAGGAGAAAAAAAAACTGTTACACAATAAAATTTAGGCATACTGCTTTCCCTTATTCATGAGTTCAAATATTAATATACCTTATGCTTGGCTGTACAGTTGAGTAGAATTGCAATACACTGACAGCTTGAGGGATTTCTTGCATTTGAACTAGAGCCTGAAAATTTGCAGAAAAGAAAAAAGAAGTAAAATAAAACATCCTAACATTGTGGTTGAAGAAGTAAAATATTCATTTGCCAATCGCACAAGGAGCAGAGTAATACCTGATTCTTTGCACGCAGCATAACAAGTTTAGTAATAACTCCAAATGGCTGGAATAGCTGAAGCAAATCATTCTAGAAAAAAGCAGTAAAGTTCAATGTTTTAATTCATAAATTCATTGTTAAAGTAAAAAGGAATGATCATCTGACAGAAGAGGAGCTGATAGTTCTACCTCAGATATTTCTTGTCCCACATTACGTACATGAATAACCTTAGATGGCTCCGACATTTTTGAAAGAACCCTAAATCAACAGATACATAAAGTTAATAATTTAATTCCTCCATTGATCCCACTTTGAACATACTCAAGGAATTCACATAAATATAGAATTTCAGAAGACCCGAGAAACAGGAAATACGTTATCGCTGAAAAACGAAGAACAAATTTGATCGAGACTATCACGGCGATTGGGCAAGCAACAAATTTATGTATGAAGAGAGTAAAATTTCTTCTGTAAATGCGAATTGGAGCGCGATTTGAAGAGAACTTACGGAGAAGCTTCGAAGCGCGGGGAAGTAGTAGTAGTAGTTGGGAGAAGAGAGAGATTAAAATGAAAATGAGAGGGGAGAAATGAAGATAATAACCTAGACGTCACTTGACGTCATCATGTACTTTCTTCTGTCTTAATTCAGACCCGAATTTAATCAAGTTCGACTCATTAGGTCTTGAAAATTCCGGCTAAATCGAAACTACATCCCTAGACTGAACCAATATCCGGAATCTGTAAACTATCCAATGCTTTACCGATTTCGATTTTTCGGTCGGTCGGTTTTATTTGTCAATCCGGCTATAAACATTTAGCCTTCTTATATAGTATATTTGGAATATTACTCATTTTGTCTATTGAGCGCTTGTCTTGTTTGCATGTCAGCATCACCTCTTTTGTAGGGTTGTTATATGAGAAGAACTTAAATTGTTCACCATTATAAATTAGCCGAATACGATCGCATTTTAAACTCATTTAATTAATAAATATAAGTTCGACTCGTTCTGATAAAATAACACTATAGGCTTGGTATATTGACCGAGTTACTCGGGCTCGGCTCGATCAAATCATATAATAGCTCTACTCTCCCACAACTCTTGCAAGTCGCACCTAGTGTCACGGGCTGAGTTTTCTCTAACTCTAAACCGTGCGGCTCTTAGCTTGTCTCGACCCTTTGTCGTGCTAAGATCAGCCTATCCCCGATGTTGCCAACGAAAGAACTTAAGATTGATGGCTAAGAGAGCTTTGAAGGCTTTGTGTGTGGGAAAGAAAGCTTTGTATTAAGAGAGCTTTACAATGCTTTGGATGAGAGCTTGGAACTTGGATGAATCTTTGGATGACTCGTCATTGTCCCGTCTTGGTGGCCTTCCCCGTCCTTGGTCTCCCCCACTTTTTCCTTTGTCACGGGAGGAGTTACTTCGGTCTTGGCTTTTGAATTCAATGAGGGAGTCCGCCTCTGTCATGGCCTCGGTAAGGGTTTGAACCTTCTGTCGGTGAAGCTCTTGTCTTACCCAAGGCTTAAGCCCGTCCATGAATTGGAAGAAGGCTTCCTTCTCGTTCATGTTTGAGATCTGCAACATTAACTCCGAGAACTCCTTCACGTACTCTCGGGCGGTCCCTCTTTGAGTGAGCCTGCGAAGCTTAGCCCGGGCTTCATCGTCGACATAGATGGGGTAGAATTGTTTCTTGAGCTCTGCCAAGAACTCGGCCCAGGTGGTGATTGGGGTCCCTCCGGTCCTCTCGCAGGTCCTTCTACGCCACCATAATAAAGATATATCACCGAGATATAGGGAAGCGGTACTTACCTTCTTTTCCTCGTCCGCGATCCCCGTGACGCGGAAGTATTGTTCCATGCCCCACAAGAAGTTCTCTACGTCTTTGGCGGAACGACTTCCCTTGAACGTCCTTGGTTTGGGTGCGTCCACTTTCTGCAGTGGGGCAACTCCGACAAGGCTAGCCCCCATAGCTGTCTTGCATGCCGCCAACTCCCTTATGACCGTCTCCAGCTTGTTGGTCAGCGCCTCAAACTTGGCCTTGAGAACTTCTTGTTCTACGGCAAGGGTCTTGTGGGACACGTTCATGGCCCCTTGGAACTCCCCCTTGAGTTCCTCAATAGAGGATTCCATCGTGGATTCGACGTCATCAACCCGCTTGTTGGCGTCGAAGATGGAGTCCCGCATCTCGTCCATGGCCAACTCGACTTTCTCTAGCCTAGCCTCCGTGTTTGACACCACATCCCTTGATGCATACCTTGCGGCCTTCTTGCCTTTCTTGCTCACGTCAATGACTTCCGACACGCCTCCTTGGCTAGCCATCGAAACCTCCCTTTGGAACGTTGTTGGATCTGATACTACTTGTCACGGGCTGAGTTTTCTCTAACTCTAAACCGTGCGGCTCTTAGCTTGTCTCGACCCCTTGTCGTGCTAAGATCAGCCTATCCCCACAAATTCCACCAAAAGCTCTCTTGTAAAGCTCTCATTTGTAAAACTCTTTTGAGTAATATAAAGGCAAGGTTTGCCGACAATTCTCCGAGTTTGCCTAGCCATCTAGACGAAGCGCTCGTAGTCAAGGAGCGTCGAGGAGTAAGGCTGATCTTAGCTTGTCGGGGGCGACATTATAGCTAAGAGCCGCGCGGTCTGAGTTGGAGAAGAACTCGGCCCGTGACACTAGTATGCTCGAAGTCTAAGGCTCAAAGCAGCTCTTTTTTCAACATTTGTTGCGCTTCTATTTATTCACCATACTTGAGGAGTCAAGGCCGGAGTGTTTTTATTTTGTTGGCCTTTACTATGTTGTACCTCATAGGCTCAAAGCAGCTCTCTTATGTTGACCTCGCCTCTCACGTCTCGTAAATCGAAAGCTCGAACATATGCAAATCAACATGTATGGGCTATGGATGATTAATGCAAACTGAATTTAACTAATTGACCTTAGCGAGAGTGGAACTATAAAATTTATACGTGTGTGCCAAATTTAAAAGCTCGTTTATTTGATGAAAATTAATATTATTTCATGACATTATCTTGTTAGGTCTCTTTGAGGCTATAAATATCATTATAAATGTGTCTTCTTTCTTTCATGAGTGATTTCCACTATGTAACTTATTCTCTAGAACTTACCATTGACTCTCTTTTGAGGTTGCATGTTTACTCTTGCTTACATGAGATATGCATGACTAAGACATGTCTTGTTAAGCCTAGTATTTATCTTTCTACTTATTGTGAGTATCCATCTCATTAGCCCCTTCTTGCATAATCAACCCTTTATTTGAAGCTTCGCAAAAGCATCATTTCCATGTATAGCCTCATTATACCCTATCCATGGATTATAAGTAGAAATTATGCGGATGGAGAAGAGAGTGAAATTCAAGTTCTTTGGTTGCTTTAATTTCCGTTTCTTGTGTTTTCTTCACTATTTATGTTGTAAATTCTTGTTTTCATAAAGGGGTATGAAGGATTGATCACATCAATTTTAACGTTTTTTTCACCCTCATTCTTACCCATCTCTTGAGCATTTAGGGTAGATTTGTATGGTTTTATAGTAGATTTCCTTTATTTTTCCATTTTGAAGACCTACTGTTACTTTTATGTAAATTAATCAACCCAATTTTAAGTTCAAGTTTCATGGTGTTTGTCTCAAGTAGTCAACCTTATCGTTTCAGGTAGGACATTATGGACTTTGACAATATTAACAAAGTCGGAGAATCCTTCCATATGCCTCATTTGTTGCACTCGAGAAAACATGAGAAGATAGCATAATAATCAACCCAACTTTTAAGTTCGAAAGTGTAGGGAATCAATTGCTAGAGTAACAACACCGTTGACTAGTACAATTTGTGTGGAAAGTATATAAGCTCCCAAGGTAGTGGGTGTGTTCCTTTCTATAGCCAATTTGGCCATTTCAGCCTCAACACGGGCAACCTTTGCATCCTTTGTTGCCCGTTGAGCAATTCTCTCTCTATTTGGGACGTCTTCAACTCTGACGCATCACACTTAACTATTGAGGGTAGCAACACCATCAACAAGAACAATACCAATTGGATCAAACATCTCCGTTGCTTGGGTGGGTGGGTTTGGTTGTGTTTGAGTAAATAAATATCCCTAATGGTGAAGAGAGTCCACATATCTTGTTTGTCTAGCACGTAATATTCTTTCAAGTTCAGATTTTGTAGATGTTAGGGTTTTACTGCACTTCTACCTCTACATATTTAAAAGAAAAGGAAAACATGAGAGTCCACGGATCTTGTTTGTCTAGAGCATAATAAATATCTCTAATGACGCTGATTGATGAGGATTGAAGTGTGAGTCTCAAATCTCGCAAATACTTATAAGGCCCACTATAGTATAGGAAGTCAGGATCGAACACAGGGAATGTGATGTCTTGCTTTGACGAATTAATTAAGAGACTAAAATAAATAAATAATAAAGTAAATATGTACATAAGGTAAAAAAAAGGCAACGGAAACCAGAAACCGAATGTGGAGCAAGGTAATCCACCGGGTTAAAACATGAATTCGAACCAAAAATAAAGAGATAAATTAACTAGAGATGAATTCGGGGAAGAAGGCGTGAAGTCCCTCAGTCTGATCGAATGACCTTATTAAGGAGTTATGCTCGACTAACTAGTAAAACAATTTAAAAAATAAGGAATATAAAAGGTAAAAGTTTGGATCTTTATAGAACTCGAAACCAGATAGTTGACAGGAGAAACCAAAGAATAAGTATCAATAGATAAAGCAATTCCAGAATTCAGATCACCACAACGTGCATATGATAGATCTCAATTGATAGTTCCATAATATTGAATGTAAGTCATAGTTATGCGGAGACAATATTGTCATATTGTTACGTGGTCAGGACGTTGCTCGACATATATCATGTTTTCACTCATTGATTGTCACATTCCCAAGACGGCGCCTAATTAATTGAAGAAGAAGAAGAAGATTTATATCTTAATGGTTGAAACATCTTATTAATAGGGTCGGAATATAGCCTAAAACCATATATCTATCTTCTAATAAGATAAGACATTATCTAACTATATAATCTTATCTTCTAACAAGATAAGATCGATATAAAAGACAAAAACGCCCGAGTGGACGGGCCAGAACTCCAACCCAATTAAAAGTGATAAATGATAGAATAAAAGACGTCAAAGCGGGATAGTCGAGTGATCAAATGGGACAAATTATTGGGTCTGGTCCATCATTTGTTTCCTGACTTCATTGCTTCAACAACAGGTCATTTCGAGGTCACGTGTAGAATAAGGGAGAGGTGGTCGAGCGACCTGATGCATGATCAATCACTTATGCACGTTTCTCGATGTTCTTCTCTTCACTCTCGGACCTCAATTATTTCCATCTTGACCTTGATTTCTTGGACCACATGTAGATCCTTAGTGTATGAGGCAATTCCACTACATGTATATCATTGGTACTCCGCAAATGCTTAGAATGGCTACAATTACATAAAATAACCAGTAGATCTCCAAAACACGAATGTGATGGTGATAAAAGACGCTAAATAAAGTGATACCAATAGTTCAAGAAGGTATGCATGTTTATATCTTGTAAATTATTTTTGAAAATTAATTATTTTTTTTGTGCGAACTGAAACAAAAACTAAACTCTTTCTGATTAATGATTTCAATGTATGCTTTCCTAACTTTATCTTGATTGTTTGTTATCCATGTATTGGGTACTCGATGTGAATGTTTTGTTTTGATTAAATGATTCTTGTAGTTTCCCACTTCTTAAAGGTAAGGGGTTTTCTCACTTAATTAGGTATACAACAATAGGATTAAGTGAGAATTATTTACGGTAAGGAATAAACACTTCTAATAAACGTTCATTCTAAAATAAACAATGTTCTTGATTTGATCATTTGTTTTTGAGTGGGTTATAGGTACACGACTGCACATTCGCACACCTTATATTTGTTAAAAGTTGCACGATTGTGCATGCTTATACAAGGGGTGCACAACTGTGATGATTGTGCACCTTGTAATCGTGCACCCTTAGTTGTTCTTGCCATAAATATAAGGTGTCCGATCGTGCTGCCCTACTTGTTCATGCACATTACTTTGATCTTCATTCGTTTAGATGAACAATCAAACAATACAACGTCAACAAGTGATCAACAATATAACAAATCATCTTGGATTATTTATTTTTTTTGATGAATAATAAGCAAAGAGATGGTCTTTCAACCAGAATTCAAAACTCTAGAGTTATATAGCGATTTATTTTTTTGGCATATATATTTAAGATGCACAACCATGGGGCAAGACTATTCAATATGAATGACATGCACAATCATATTGTTCATTAATGCACGGTCATGTTGTTTATGAAGAAAAAAAACAAAGTCATGATCATGTATTCATATGTGAAGGACACACGTTTGTGCACACGCGAACAAAGTTGTCAAATTAAGAGTGATAATTCATTTAGACTGAATGCCAACTAGAATGTATTCATATGTTAAGGACACACGTTTGTGCACACGCAAACAAGTGGTCAAATTAAGAGTGATAATTCATTTAGACTAAATGCCAACTATAAGCACAAATCTACCAAAAAAAAAACTATAAGCACAAAATACCGCATGTGACCACGATGGAAACATAAAGTTTGGACTCTACAAGGAGCCACATACTTCAATAACACATTCACTACATGCTTCAGTAACACATTCACTGCCCCTCGGGCAGACAAACTCGATTCTAAGCAGACAAACTCGATTCATTGTGACTACACAGGAAGTGCAACACAAGAGAACGAAAAGAAAATGAACATGAAAAACGTCCTCTATATTTTGGGTTTTAATCAAGGTCTCTTGCACATTCAAACTCAGCAGATAAATGTGTTTTCAGTGTTGTTCAAACATGAAACCACTGTAAAAAAAACATTTTTTTTATTTATTTTGCCGCCTTTTAACTTACTTTTTCCTTGGGTGTCCCATTTCTTTCTTTTAGTACCTGATGATTAGAAGGATGTGTTCATGCTACACATGTATAGTTATGCGATTTATAATGTTTTTAGTACGATCATGAAGCTCTGACAAGTCTTGAGAATACAAAAAGTGACCATCTAACTTCATTTCTGAAAGACAAGAAGCTGGGCAAATTTACCAGGTGCTCATCTCATCAAAACTGAATCCAGCTGCAGGCTTGAACTCCTATGAACCTTATGCAGACCACAAACCATACAAAATTCATCACTTGACTTCCACTGTCATATTTGGATCATCTGATGGCTGATCAACTGACTTGCCATATTAACTTATTAAGCTGTTGCATATAAACTACTTATTGGGCATTTCATGTACATAACTAAATGTCAATAGGGGGTGAAATAAATACAAAACTATATGAACCAAATTTGTACATTATTTCTCACTAAACTCTGTCAAGTTGTCCTGCAGAACAAAGTGACCATCTATCTTTTTCTGAAAAGCAAGCAGGGGAGACAGATTTAACAGCGAGTTCATTTCATCGAAACTCGATCCAGCTGCGGGCTTGAACTCATATGGACCTTCTTTTACTCCCCACACCTGTTGCAAACAGCGAAATTTCTCCATTTCAAGCTAATCTAAACACTAACCAAATTGCCCTTTCGTTTCTCTCTTGGAAACTTCACAGAAGCCATAATAAAAATGAGTGACTTACTTGATTTCCATCATCATCATATCCCTTTTCCCAGGCATGTATCACATTATTCTTCAAGA
Source organism: Fagopyrum tataricum (assembly GCA_002319775.1). NCBI lineage: Eukaryota > Viridiplantae > Streptophyta > Magnoliopsida > Caryophyllales > Polygonaceae > Fagopyrum > Fagopyrum tataricum. The sequence continues at coordinate 30,183,961 of CM008283.1, read as the reverse complement.
TAGCCATCGCAGATGTATAATGTGTTGCACCGTTCTGTCACATATGAGATGTAATCCTAGGGTCAGAACAAGATGGGAAGACGGTTCTAGTTTCAGAAGCAAATGCTGGTAAAAGATTCATACCCATGAATTGGGGAATCCTCCAGGGGGAGTTGAGCCCTCGTACAGGCATCTTTTTCCACGATCACAACGTCTAAGGCGAATAGTCGCCAGATGCTCTGCGATGTCCTGTACACTTTATAATCAAATGAGGATACTATTGCCATGCAGATGCACTTCAAGACCTTTATGGGATGCAAAATATATGCCTCTTTTACAGTAATCAAATTTCTCATTGTATATGTGGCAGAATGTCATCTCATTACAAAAATATCTACAATATCCACCACATTGATCCGTAAAAGCAAGTTTTGTTTGAAATAATCTTCATAAATGACACAATTAGGTCATAGAAATTATCTTGAAGTATAGAAACAGCAAACCCCAAAAATAAAGAATAGGATAAAGCATGATTTGGAATTGATAATATGAACTCTATGCGAAGAGGAGATGTACATCATTAAAGTTTGCATGAAATGAATTGCATTTAATATGTATAAATTGAAAATGAGAAATTGTGTTGTGCACAAGCGAGTATCACAACCATTATATTTAAAAAACTTATAGCTTTATTCTATTATAGAGTTTTTTATATGGCTTGATTCTAAGAATTTTAGATGTACATTTTTTCCTAAAACGTAGAAATACTGTTCAGAAAAACTAAATAGAAGTATGGTTTTAGTCTTTTAGGTATAAATCTATTTCGAACATAATATATAAAGTCAAGTTATAATGCAGATGACATATCATCTTTTCACATTTTAAAATTTGATTTTTTGATATATATATATTTACCAAAAAGAGTCGATAAGATATAGATATGAAAATCTAACTTGAATGAGGATTTTGGTTTACAAAGGGCTGACAATGTACACAGATTTACTACACCTTAGTATTTTATGTATGTATATGATAAATAGATTCAATAAAAAAAAATACAGTTAGAAAGATATAAGCTTAGTTTCAAGTCACTTGTATCTACGAAAAGGATGTTGTCATTTACTTTAAGGTGGCAACTGGATGTGTTAAGGTTTGCTCATCTGCTGGTCCTGTTCCTTGTTGAATATAGCATATCCCGGTCAAGTTCAGTGTTAACACGCTTCTGAAGATGTTATCGAGATACATGTCAACTTGGACTTGGACTATTTGGCTTCCGGTTGATTTGAATTTCAATATCTCGGATTCTAGTTTAAGGTTAGGTCATCTTCAGGTCCTGTTCCTTGTTGACTATAATAGCATATTCCGGTCAAGTTGGGGTTACACACACTTCTGTTATCGAGATATGTGTCAACTCAGACTCTCTTGGCTTTTGGTTGATTTGAATTTCAATATCTAAGATTTTTCTCACGACGATAAAAGAAATAGTAAAGTAGTAAGTGAATAGTAATTATTTTATACTATCGATTTATATAATCCATAAATGAATCATATAAGAGTAAGTTCATACTAACACAAGATATAAGGACACAGGCAGACTCACCCCAATTACTTCATCGGGAGGAGGGCGTTGATCTTTTGGGCGATCACAGAAGTTCCTATACTCCTCCATGTCTCTGATGGCATATGTACTAAGCTGCAAGAAAATGTATAGCATAAGCTAGGTGAGCAATTTTCAATCCCTAAAACAAGTGAGACTGAGACACAAGTTCACCAAACAAAAGAACAATGTTTCAACTCTCGAGTGTTGTTGAAACTTCAACAAAGTTAGATTCAGGACTATTTACTACCTTTCCTGAAATTCAACTTTTGATGGTGAACTCGAAATGTTTTGGCATTTTAAACTAAAATAGTTTCAAAAAAGGCCGTCGAGATTTTAGGATGAGAGTGAATGCATCAAATGACAGATTAAATAAGTTTTGAGAAGTATTCCATGATCTGTCTCACTAATAACATATTTTAACCAGGATGTTGATCGCAAATAATATACTAAGAGAATAGCTCAAGTGCAGGGAAGACAACAAAACTACAAAAATGTTAACAGTGATTGATTAAAAATAAAAGGGGTGACTGGTAGTAAAGAAAGAATAATTCAAAGTAGATCTAATCAAGAACAACCAAGAAGCTCAATAACGCTCACCTCCACATCACAATTCATCTCCTTTGGGCAAGGTTTCACCATAAAGAATCTCTGCAATATTAAAGCAGTTGTATGAAAACCGTAATAAAGATAATCATGGAAGTGTGGATGAAAACACATACAAATGAGAAACCTGTCCGTGATCATGTCAAACTTTATATGCAAGCAGCTCTTTTATAAAAAAGGATACAGCCACAAGCAGATGACTAAGATAGTAAGACCTGGTTCTTTCATATTTACATACCTGTTTAAAGGGTTTCTGAGGTGTTCTCCAAAATGCCTAACAAGAAACAAGAATTTGATTTGACCTATGTGAGTTTAAATTGAGAAACAAAAAACAACCATATTGGAAGTTGCACATACTTGTTCATAGTAAAGCACTTTAGAGCCATCAACCATCTCTGCTGCAGGGCATGTAATCATTCTGCAATAAAGAGGATTCTTTTAATGAGCAAACCAAAGGAACAAGAGAAACTCTACATCGTGTTGGAAAGGAAATTGTCAACGTGTCATCAAAATCTAAAGACTCCAGTTCCTTAAGAAGGATACTGCTTAGACATTGAATTTGCAACGACATCGGGGAAAAAAGAGGATATTTTATATCAACCTTTGACAGCACAAATCATGTTAGACTTATAATTTTCAGGTGTGACAGTCCAAAGGCAGGATATGATTACCACATATAACTAAAAAGATTCCATAACCATTAACATGGAGCGAATAATACAGAGTGTAAGAAAGCACCCCAGATTTCCAACAAATCCAGATGGACGAAATGAGCGTTCATATATGAAGATACAAATATTACATATCTGTTAAAAGGGTGAGTATAATCTACAAAGTTCGATGGAGAAATGAAAGACATATATGAAGAAACACTGGCCAGAATTCATCAATGGGGTAGGAAGAGGAATGGAAACAATATGATACTTCAAACTTATGAAAGAAGTGACCCCTTAAACGGCAATATATTTGATGAAGCTATCAAACTTTTAAAATAGATTGAAGGTATGGGTCACTTAACATCTGAGGAACTGAAAAGAAATGGAATGCAGCAATACCTGAGGTTAAAGTAATTGCTAGGGTCTTTAGCTGCCTGCTCTCTACAATTCTACACTCAGAAAGACAATTCACAATGTCATTAAAGCAATTAACAACAAAAAAGACCGAAGCTGGCACAAGAAAAAAACATCAAACAGCCATCACCTTCTCGCCAGCAAGGGATTGAGCCACGAGACGTGCATGATCCCATCTGGTGGTGGACTTGGTAAGTCTCTTGAGGAGAAGAGCTCCCCCAACTAAGAGTATAGTCTTGATTACCACCCCTCTTGGACTGATCCATCCATCCGACTCGGAATCAGATTCTTTTGCCATTTTTAACAAACAGGAATACTTGTTCGGTTGCTAGATTCCCCCCTAATAAGTTCTCATTGTTGCCGACCCCGAAATCATCTCAGAAAAGGACTTGACACCCCCACACGAAGCCCTAACCCTAGATTCCGAAATTGGATTGTGTGATGACTGTCCAACAGAATTTCGGTCCTCTTGGTTCTTTTTTCTTAGAAAAATATAATCAGCTAAACGTTATCAACGAAATATTAGCTAAGAAAAGGATCGAAACACAGATAAATCAGGTGAAAATCGTAGGGCGATCAGGAGAGAGCAAACTAAACAGGATGAATACACCAAAATAACATAAATATTAATCAATAGTGCAGAAGATTTAGCAAGTCGATAACTAGACGAGTTTTTGTGCTCCAGATTATGAAGCTCCGTGGTGGTGACGATGAGGAGAAGGAGAAGGAGGAGAAGAGCAGCCGATGAGTGCCGCCCCACAGAAGGTTTGTGGTGCAGAGGATAGGGAAAACCGATAGGCTTAAACGATTCGTTTTTTGGTTTACTATTTAGAGCAAGTTCCTCAAGTGGATCAAAATGATAAAAGTTGATAAGTTTAAATATCATTGGTATAATATTATTCATTAATATTATATATGATTTTACCCTTCATGGGTTTTTTAAAAAAAATAAAAATATGGGTGGTTTAGAAAAATTTAAAAACAATGTGCTTTTATTTATTTATTTATTTATTTATATTTAGTCATATATTTATTTATTTATATTGTAAAAAAATAAAATGAGGTGTTTATACAAATAAAATTTAAAATAATTATTTACTGAAATAAAATATAAACATAAAAATATTCTTAAAATAATGACAAAAGTATTCCTTTTAAATTGATTAATTAGGAATATTTTGATCAAATAATTTAACATTTCACTGAAAAAATGTATTTCATAATCTGCTATCTATTATCTATTATAAATATTAAAGCCGAAGTAAGCTATGACATGCGTCAATCCAGAATTAAGTTATGTGTGACCTGTCAAGTTCACAATTAATATCATTTTATAATTATTTATTTTTATTATTTATAATGTATTTATAGAGCTAAGGATAAAATTTTATATTACTTTGTTTCAAGATTCTTTGATTAAATATATTTAAATCACATATTTACAAATATATTTTTGATAATAACATGGTAAAAAATTATAATATTATTATTTTATCGTCGTAGTTTTATAGACAAATCGCACAAAGGTGAGGGTAATAAATACAATGTTTTTTCAAATTTTATTGTTTTTTGGTGGTTTAATTTCAAAAAAGATAACTTATCCACCTAAAATCTAGTCGTCAACTAGTTACAAATGTCAATTTTTTAGCCTTTGAAATTTTAAAGTTATGAAAATCTTAAATAAAATCCAGTTAAAACTAAAGGAGATCATTTTTTAACAATGAATACTGATAAAACAATGTGGCAACCGGTTAATACGCAAAGACTAAACTTGCTCTTAGAGAATATCCGATCAAAAAGGTGATTGTTATTTACGCAAAGAACTTTTTTCATTTCCGACCCGATTTGATTTTGCCTCTCACTCGCATCACAAATCCATCTCCCGTGCACATTGCACATGCTCTCCTAGTGAAATGAGATTGCGGGTCCATTACCAGTTCTCGCCAAAATTCAAAAGTTGAAAATTAAAAATGTTAACATACGAAGATTGAGATGATGTTAAATCCGACAATGAAAATGTAATCCTTCGTTTGACAAAACAAATATAGTGATTCGGATGAACTTTTAACGCTTCTCCAAGTAAGTGATCAATATAATTTGATTATAATTATTTTATGATTAAGTACATAAAAATTGTGTAAATATTGTTTTTATTATAAATATTAAAACAAACTGTTACTAATACTAGATTAGTTATTGAAATTGTAAAATTATTGTTTTACTCATGTTATATTAGAATCCGACGGAATTCTCACGTGATTTTAGTACAAATTATTCTTTTGTGATCGAGTTGCACGAACACTTTCACGATCGAGACAACTTAGTGGGTTGGGATCATTTTGAGGTGAATACAATGAATGCGATGTTGATCACAACAGATCATAATTATATAGAAGTGGGTTCCGTTTCTTTTGTCATGCGATATATATGAAGAACCTAGAAATAAGAAAGATGTCGATAATGGTCAATTTTATTACAAAAATCGCCTATAACTTTTTAAAATCACACAAAAATCACCCCTACATTATATATTATTTAAAAAACGACCTATATTATTTTTGTATACCTAATGAATTGTGTTATAAAGGTTAGTAATCAATTTATTCTTTAATACTTTTAAGCAATTTATGTAAAATATAACTATAAGAATGATTGAGAAGTTTACATTTTTTAAAATAAAATTTTGGTTAAAAGACCCATACTTGGTGACATTCCCACGAATTTTAGAATGAAATGATATTTATTTTTAAAAATTTTAAAATTTAAAACATGAAATGATCTTTTTCCACTAATTTATGTTAAATTATTAGTTTTAAAATTTTAAATCAATATATATACTACTACTAAAGTAAAGAACATCTAAAGCTGACGTGACTCGCTGTGAATCCAGTATTTTGAAATGGAGCTCCCACAATTTTTCGCCACAAAATCTTTTTAAAAAAAATCCGTATATTTTAGAAAAACCAATTCTTAATTCTTAATTCTTAATTCTTAATTATATATATATTTATATATTGATTAGCCACAAAATCTTTATTTTTTAAATCCGTATTTTTTTAAAAAACCAATTCTTAATTCTTAAGAATTAATTGTTATTTATTTCACAACCTATTGTTTTCAATTATTTTGAATCTACTTAATTGTTATTTATTTTTATTAGTCAGTTAATCTTCATTATCTAGAGTTCAACTTTTACCATAAAAAATTATTATTTATTTTTCAATTATTTTGAATATATATTAAGAAAGTTTATAATGAAGAAACAAATTACGATGACGGTACCAATTAAAAACTTAAAAACTTGTAGATACAAGAGGAAAAGTTCAAACTTCAAGATCCCGAGAGGAAAAATCATTTAAAAATATACATACATTTTATATCCTTTATATTACATTAGTTTATTACAATACCTTTAAAAAGATATACTAAAAAATAATGAAGAAATAATTTCCAATATTGCACAATACTATATAAGATAAACTAATAAGAATTTTAAATTAGTATAACATTTATCATATTAATCATTTTGTCTAATCATTTAATATATTTAAATTAAATTCCTCAACCTTATCAAATAAATATATGATTATTATGTACATTACAATTTACAAACAAAATATATTATTTTAATAAAATATACGTGCGGGGACTAAACTAGTTCCATAAAAATTCCAATAAATTATATATCCTTTCAGTAAATTTTACCCACAAACATGAACCCCTTAAACTACCCATAAAGTATAAAATAATAATGACACCCAACATGGGTCTATAACCTATTAACCAAAATTGTATTTTAAAAACTTCTTATTTTTTAGTGAATAAACTACGTAAATATTTAAGAATAAAATAATGACTAAAATTTATTACATAATTTGTTAAGTATTAAAAATAACATGGGTGATTTTTGAAAGAAAATAAAATATAGGGGGTATTTTGTGTGATTTAACAGTTTTTATAATAAAATTTGACCACAATTTTACATCGTATCAAAACTGGATTAATGTGAAATCATTTATATACCAAATAGTAATTTCTAAAATTGTATTATTTTTTATTCATATATCATATTTGATATTATTTTTGATCATTTTTCTTTAAAATAAACTCTCTTCATTACCTTTTTTTTTTGAGAACAAGGTAAGTGACTCGATCACCCGTTAAAAACGGTGAAACGAGAGGCCGCCGAAAAGACGGCAGACGGAAACAACCGTCAAGAGGACAAAGCATTCAACAACAAAAAAACAGCAAGAAACAAAACAAGAGAAGGAAAAGAGCCGGAGGAGAAGAACAACGGATCACCCATGGATGTGAAGGAAGAACTCCATGAAGACGAAGCAGGTGAAACAACGAGCCAAGCACTGCCGAAGTAGCACCGTCGGAGGCAGGTACAAATGGAAACGAACTCCTGGGAAAGTGAAGACGAGACTCCAAGGAAGCATGTTCCATCAAAAAGGAGTTGTCGGAAGCACACGACCACGACCGCGATCCAAACACGACTCAAAACACTCATTACGAACAACAGAAGAACAAAGAACATAACCACGGTTTCTAGAATGATCAAAAAGAGATCTTGCCAAGCTCATGATCAATTCCAAAAGTTAGACTTAGAAAGGTAGTTCTTGGAATAGGGTGTTTAGGAATAAAAACTCGTTTTTTTTGCATATCCAAGGAGAAATGTTCTGTAACACCCCAAATCCGTAGGACTCGAGGTGCTACTGGGCTAGGATCTCACAATGGATCCTGACCCTAGCCTGACAACAAGTTCACTGAATCTTACAACAAGGCACCGATAGATTAAATACAAAACATAAAACTGATATATAAATCTCAAAAGGTAGTACATAAGTACCGCTAAGTACAAAAGAAACATATATCCGTACATCAAATATCCCATATCCCACGATAATAATCCCCAGTGTACTGAGCCCTCAGCGGATCACCCTCTAGATCACTCTGCAGCTCTCCTAACCTGCAAAGGATCTACAACACGGTATAAAAACCGTCAGCTAACCATAAACATATATATAGAGATGCAAGAGCACAAACACACATAAGTAATCATAACACATCATCATGCTTTCATACATTTACCCAGTTCATTATCTTTAATAAGTCTAGTCACTCAATCGTATAAATAAATCTGAATATGAATATATGTGACACGAGGAATATAACCCTCGCCTCTCGGTGCTACTGCCAGCTGGAGGTGGTCAACGGGACTACTCCTCCGTGTACCTAAGGGAGTGGAGACAGTGCCCGTTCCGTGTACAGATCTGGACGTTCCGCAGAGAACCTCCCAGTCTCCCAGTGGGATGACGAGGCTAGGTTGTCACGGCCCTATAGTGGGCGCGTACTAAACCATAGGTAGGTAATAACCACAACACATGCTATCAAGCATATAACACATACACCACTCATGCATACATCCAATATAAGGATGACAGTAAGTAAGTCATATGGACTTACCTCAACCTCGAAGTCTCAATCCAAACAGCTCCAACTCTGGAGATCAACACTGCCTAAACAAGGCATCACAACATATATCAAACTCATATCCATAATAGGGGTCACACCTAGACCCAAGGGATCCATAAGGATCGTATCCTAACTCATAAACCTCAAAAGCCATAACTAGCATACAGATTTATCACATCCTCATCAATCTATCCTCCTACACGTACCTAGCATGCTACTAACCCGCTCATACTAGGAAAGGAAAGGATCTACCTAACTCTAGGTAGAATCGGAACAAGACGCACCTGCGTGACACAAGGGACGCAGGGGCGGAGCAGGCAACCGCAGGCGCGACGGAACTCAGCCGCGGCGCGGTGACAAAGGACGCAGGCAACGCATGCAAGGCGCGGGGCGCTGGTGCGGGTGTTGCGGCACGGCTTCCGCAGGGGCGGCGGCTTCTGGCCGCGAGTGCGGCGACAAGGTACCCGCAAGGGCGCTTTGTTGGACCGCGGGGGCGGCGACAGTGCAGAAGATGATCCCCGGTTCTTCTTCTTTCACTCTTCACGTGATCAATTCACGTCTTCTCTCATCCAAAGTTACACATATACATATACATACATAAACCAACATCATCTATATCTCAATCATCTAATCCTAAGCTAAGGAAGGTGGAAACAAGGAAGGAAGAAGAGAAGAGAAACAAGATCACTTACCACACTTGTGGTCCTAGGCTGCCAGGAAGATCAACACACGGCTGGCTTCCAAGCTCAACAACAACAACATCCATCATCAACATCATCAAACTCACATCAAAACTCTTCCAAACTCCAAGAGAAAACAACACAAGACCAAGGAGGGAGAAGGAGAAGCAAGAAGGGCGTAGGAAGGCTGAAGAAGAGGAATAAGAACCCTTGATCACGAGCCAAGGAAAGAATAAGAAGAAAAGAGTAAACAAGTCAAGGGTCAACAAAGCCGGCTGAGCCGCCGGAAACCGCAGGGCGCGGGTTTCCTGGCCCGCAGGGGCGGATCATGGCTCAGCCGCAGGGGCGGCTCTACTCACATGCAGGGCGGCTAAGGCCAAAAGTGCTCCAAAAGATCAAGGCTCTTACACCTCACCCCCTAAAAACAAGTTTCATCCAAAACTTGAAAATCCTCAAACCACTCGGACTCACAAACCGAGGTACAACTCTCTCTATAACCTCAAACATAAGCATGGAGGAAACCGTCAACTCAAGCAACAAAACACTATACAGGGCATAGAGGAAAACCATCTCTATCCAAACCATAAACACATCACAAGGCCTTGAGAAATCACATCTCTAGCCGTATCGTACTCATAACAGAAAGGCATGGAGGGAAAACATCTCCAGCAACACTATGTCCACCAAAGTAGCATGGAGGAAAGAACCATCTCTAGCTAAACCTATCGCATATCACAATAGCATGGAGGAAAGAGCCATCTCCAGCTATAAATATCAGTCGTACTAGCACAACAAGATCTACTAAGATCACATATCACATCACAGCTAGTACGAAAATAAACACATTATGGCATATAAGCACATAAGCATAACATCACCAAGATAGTGCTAAGATCTACTCGTCGATCCTACTACATCTATCTCGCACAAAACTCTGGATAGTTCCTCTGGATACTATCCTCAGTCTCCCATGTAGCCTCATCAGGTCCACGTCTCGACCACTGTATCCTCAACATAGAAATGTCCTTCGAACGCAGGCGTCTCATACCTCGTTCTAGGACTGCAATCGGATGCTCAACAAAGGTGTGGTCCGGCTCAACCACCCAAATCATCATAACTCACAATATGTCTCGGATCTGGTATATACACCAAATCATCATAACTCGTCTCCAGGGCAGTCTGAATCTGCTGCCAGAACCTCGAGGTAAATCGTTCACCTCGGTCTGAGACGATCGTCCTCGGTACACCATGGAGTCTTACTACCTGCCTAGTGTACTCCTCAACTAATCTGCTCACCGGCCACGTCTCCCGAAAAGGAATGAAACATGCCGTCTTCGTCAATCTGTCCACAATAACCCAGATAACATCAAAACTTCGGCTCGGTCCAGTCACAAAATCCATATTGACGTCCTCCCACTTCTTCTATAGAACAGGAAGTGGATGAAGCTCACCCCCCAAGTCTGCTATACTCTATCGCACACTGTGCCACAAATCTGGCCACATCGGGCTTCAGCCCTCCCCACCAACATAGACATCTCAAATTCTGATACATCTTACTCGTACCTGGATATACAGAGTAAGGTGTATAGTGAACCTCCTGTAAAATCCTCTGTCTCGCTGCATCAACACACATCTCAAGCCTAGCTTGGATGCATCACTGTAAACCACAAAATCAGATGTACCCTCTAGCTGTGCCAAAATAGGAGCAGAAGTTAGACGTCTCTTCAGCTCCTCAAAACGTTGTATACACTGATCAGACCATATAAATCTGGTAGTCTTCCTCAACAAACTCGTCAGTGGACGGGCAATCACAGAAAATCCCTCCACAAAGCGTCTGTAATAACCGGCTAGGCCAAGGAAGCTACGTACTTCCTTGACGTTCGTCGGTGTAGTCCAAGCTGCTAATGCCTCTATCTTCGCCGGATCAACCTTGATCCCCTCAGCTGAAACCACATGACCCAGGATGATGCGCCCTTGACCACCATGACCCGGATGAAGAGGACGATGCTTTGCGGGTTCGCTGCGATGGACCGCTCACTCGTTCCCGAGCCAAAGCCATCGCCCAAGCTACCGGCTCAATCATCCGACGCACCGTCACATCACTTGGACCCGTTAGTGGCATGCCATGTCACCACTCCACCATTCATCAAGCTAGCATCATAGGCTTACGTCATCAAGCTAGCAAATATTATTATTATATATTTTTGCATTTTAAATAATAATAGACTTTAATTTTCGGAACATTAATTCCGGAACTTAATTCCGTGAGTTAATTTCCGGCATTGATAGTCTAGACCTTTGGTTTCGGGAGTTGCCCCCGACTTTATTTCCCCTTTATTTCCGTCATTCAATTTCCGACTTTTGGTGTAGCCTTCACCCACTATATAAGGGATGCTTGGCTTCACTTGTAAATCATGTCTAATTTTAATCAAGTATTTTGAAGGAAAATCCTCATTCTTGATCTAGGCATCACTTCCTCTTCAATCCCCTCAAAGTTCTTCCTTGGATCAAGTCTTAGATCCAAGAACTCACATTCGAGGATTCTTCTAAAAGAATCAAACTATCAAATCCACTACAACGTTTGCTCGATCTCTCTAGATCGAATCAAACCTACGCTTCCGCATCCATATCAATCGCTTCCGCCCTACCAAACTTCTATCAAAGTTCTCATTTGCACATCAACAACGAGTAGTCGAAACTCTAGCTTGGTCTAGATCCGGCGTTCGTCCTTCAACGATTCCAAGGACGCATCAAATTGGCATCAGAGCAAAGGGATCGAAGCTAAGTTCTCTTTACTCTTGTTTTTGTGCGTTATATTTTTATCCTTCTTTGCCTTTGTTGTTCTTCCCTTCTTGAAGATCTTCAACTTGTTCTTCGTGTTCTTCGAAGTTTTCTTGAATTTTTTTTTTTTTTCTCACCAAACAAATTTAGGAGATAGTTGGTTTGCCATCAAACCATCTATCAAAAACAATTTGTTCTTCAACCGACCCAATCCGACAAGTTTGTTAATCGATTTTACCAAATTTCTTGGGATTTTTTTTGTTAACAAATTCGATATCTTGCATTTTGATATTCAAACAAAAACAAAAATCAAAACTCTTCAACAAAGCGGATTTGTTTCCAAAGTGTTTCATCTCTTGCATCAAAAAAGTTGCAAAGTTCAAAAAAAAAAAAAAACAAAGTGAAAAGACGTCCGGCAAACCGGTCCATCCGAAAAATCGGATTTTACAAAACGGTCAAAGACCGAAAGCAAGCAAAGCTTGCCGAGTGAACAATCCGTCCATCTTCTGTCTCTCCATTTTCTTACATACGTGCAAAATATCACTTGTTTATTTTTGTGTGAATTGGTTCAAATTTTGTTGGATTTGCCTACCTTGCTTAACCGCCAAACGGCCTTCCCAAAAGTAGAACCTTAACGCACTTGAACTTGGGTAACGTTGACTTAATTCGTCACCTTGCTCATTTGATTGCTTGCATTTGTTTGTATTCATTTGGAATCATGACTAACGTGGATATAGAAAACTCACAGGATGCTCGTGAACGAGAAAATGCCTCCTTATCCGAGGAAGTTGTTAGTCTAAAGCAACAAATGGAGGAGATGAGGGCACAACTTTTGGCCCTTACGACCACTCCACGCCCCGCCCCAAATCCAAATGACACCATGGTCGAGACTTCCACGTCCGATCGCTCGTCGGAAGGGCAAAGGTCTTTTAACCGACCCATCTCAAGGTCTTAGGCTTGCCTCAGTCATCGAAAGCCAAACTCAACAAGACGGCAGGCACCACCTCAATGAGACCGAGAACAATAATGGCCCGACTCCGGATGATCTACTTTATGTAGATACAATGATCGGAACAAGCGCTTCGAGCGCAATCGTAAACGGTACGGATCGCCCCCACCTTTATCTAATGCACATAATACTAACCGTCCCATACAGGAAGAATATCGGCACACCAATCAACAAGATCGTCATCCTCGACGTTCCGGTAATGATCGATATGAGCAACGCCACCAACGACGTAGCCGGCGTTCATCATACCGCGACTATGATGAGTATGACGAGGGGGACGATTTTGATGAGTTTTCCGACGATGAAGCCAACTTGGAACGGGTGGCTCATGTCCGTCCATGGCACCCACCCGTCCGAGATCCATTTGAGAACCAAGACCGAGGGAGAAGAATGGTTGCCTCCTCCTAACCCCACCAAGGCATGCACATCAACGAGCCCATCGTGATGATATGCCACCACCCCGCCGGATCCCTACAAAGCTCGTAGGGAAGGTAAAGTTAAAATTTCCAATATTTTATGGGGAATATGATCCTTGTGTGTTTCTTGATTGGGCACAGGACATGAAAAGGGCTTTGAAGCATTGCCACTATGAGGAGTACGAGAAGATCGAAGCGGCAACCTTGTACTTTGAAGGCGATGCAAAATCTTGGTGGAACCGGTATGAACACGTCCGTGAAACCGAGGATGGGGAACCGGTTGCGACATTTGATCAACTGATCTACGTCATGACAAAGAAGTATGTCCCCGACGACTTCAAAAATGATATGCGGATGCAAATTGCCGAGCTCCAACAAGGCAAACTCACTCCGGTGGCCTACTTGGCCAAGCTCGAGGACATGCATATGAAGGCCGGCATCTCGGCCTCGCCTCCGCCTTACGCACCAAGTTCATGAGTGGCCTCAATCCATCAATCCGACGACCCCTTGAGATCGTTCCATATAGGGACTTGGGAGCTTTGTGTCATGCGGCCATGAAGCTTCACAAGCAACAACAAGAGACTCCAAAATACTCAAGGGTATAACTCCTCTCCAAATCAATACGCTTATTCTACTAACACCCGTGCTCGAGATGTATCTAGTTATCAAGAGTCCGGCGCCACCAAAGGAACCCAACGGATGGTCCAATCCACCCGACAAGCGGATACCGAGAGGGCACCACAACGTGGTCCCCAATGTCCCGGCACAAGTGCCTCCCGCCCGCACCCCTCAAGGACCTCCACCGGCGGCACGGCCAAGGGAGCCCGTGTGTTATAAATGTAGCGGATTCGATCACGTCCAACGTGATTGCCCGAACACAAAGCGTGTGTTGTTTGCCAATCCCTCATATGAAGATGAGGAAGATGAAGAAGACGGCGATATCATCATAGAGGATGACCAAGACGCTGACCCCTACTACGGCATGGAACCATGCGACGAACAAATGGCTTGCGGCCCGGCACAACCCGGTAAGTTCGCCCTTGTATCTCATAGAATTTTAGCCGTTAAGGAATTTGTCCCTATTGACCAACGCGAGAATCTCTTTCACTCTCGTTGTTTGGTCAATAACACTAGTCTCTCTCTCATAGTTGATGGGGGTTCTTGTTGTAATATTATCAACGAAAAAGTGGTAAAACACTTTAAGTTGCCTACAACCCCCCACCCAACACCTTATGGAATCCAATGGATTTCCGATAAGGCGTGTGACACCGTCACACGACAAGCTTGGGTGACGTTTTCCATAGGCGGCTATGTTGATAAGATCCTTTGTGATGTTATCAAGATGGATGCCACACATGTATTATTAGGACGACCATGGAAATTCGATCGCCGTACATTCCATGATGGTTATCTTAATAGATACATGTTCCAATATAATGGAAAACGGGTCACATTGTTGCCTCTGACTCCACATGAAATATTAATTGATTATGCGGAACGGAAGAGGCAACAAACCATTGATGAGACCACTACGCCGGCAACATCGGACCCTCCTAGGAGTCCTTCCGATGTTGTGGGTGCTAGTACTTCCGGATCCCGGAACACCGCCTCTAGTAACCGTGCTATTGAGTCTAGAGGTAGTAAAGGAAGCATCGTCCCAACGAATGCAACTTTACCATCTCCGGAACCAATAATCAAAGGTCGGTGTGAGCCGAGGGTACTTTTCGCCCGGAAACATGATGTGACACCGGTCAAGGATGGCAAGTTGCCATGCTTCTTACTTGTTCCTTTTTGCTTATCTACTTCCAATGACCTTAGTAATATGCCGCACGAGGTGTCTACTTTGTTGTCTGATTTTCAGGACGTCTTGACCAATGAACTACCACCCGGCTTGCCACCGATCCGTGGAATTGAGCACCAAAATCGATTTGGTGGCCCGGCGCGTCTTTACCCAACCGTGCCGCTTACCGTGCAAGTCCGGAAGAAACTAAGGAACTACAACTTCAAGTCCAAGAGCTCCTAGACCGGGGATATGTTCGTGAGTCACTTTCACCATGTGCCGTGCCGGTCATTTTGGTGGCCCAAGAAGGACGGGTCTTGGAGGATGTGTGTCGATTGCCGAGCCATCAACCAAATAACCGTCAAGTACCGGAATCCGATCCCGCGCCTCGACGACATGTTGGATGAACTACACGGCGCCACCGTGTTCTCAAAGATTGATCTCCGGAGCGGGTATCACTAAATCCGGATGGCCGAGGGTGACGAGTGGAAAACGGCTTTCAAGACAAAGTACGGATTATATGAGTGGCTTGTCATGCCGTTCGGACTCTCCAACGCCCCATCAACGTTCATGCGCCTCATGAACCATGTCCTTCGCCGGTTTTTGGGTAATTTCGTAGTTGTTTATTTTGACGATATTTTAATTTTTAGTAAGTCTTTGGATGAACACATCGGGCACCTTCGCCAAGTGCTCGAGTGCCTTAGACAAGAACAATTATTCGTCAATATTGAAAAATGTGTCTTTTGTTCCGACACAACTATATTTCTTGGCTATGTCGTGTCTAAGGACGGACTCCGAGTAGACGAATCCAAAGTTCGCGCTATTCGGGAGTGGCCTACACCTAGTACGGTCACCATGGTTCCAGCCTTTCTCGGCTTAGCGGGCTTCTACCGACGCTTTGTCAAAGACTTTAGCTCGGTAGCGGGCGCCGCTTCATGAGCTCACTACTAAGGGTGTCACGTTTGAGTGGCGTGATACCCATGCTCGAGCGTTTTGATGCGCTCAAAGACCGACTTTGCAATGCACCACTACTCCAACTCCCAAATTTCTCGAAAACCTTCGAGGTGGAGTGTGATGCATCTAATGTTGGCATTGGGGGGGTTCTTCTCCAAGAGAATCGGCCCATTGCTTACTTTAGCGAAAAGCTTTCCGGTCCACCACTCAACTATCCAACCTATGACAAGGAACTATATGCTTTAGTTCGTTGTCTAAAGACATGGCAACACTACTTGTGGCCGAAGGAGTTCGTGATTCATTCGGATCATGCGGCTCTTTCGTATCTCAAGAGTCAAACTAATTTGAGTCGGCGCCATGCAAGTTGGGTAGAATTTTTAGAAACCTTTCCTTATGTCATTCGGCATAAGAAAGGAAAAGAGAATGTGGTAGCCGATGCCCTTTCTCGGCGATATATCCTCTTGGTGCATATGGACGCCAAGATCCATGACTTTGCTCTTATCAAAGAGTTATATGCCACGGATCTTGACTTCAAGGATATATTTGCCAAATGCCTTGACCTCCGAGAGCATGAGACCTTCTTTATTAATGATGGCTATTTGTTCCGCGCGGGAAAACTTTGTATTCCGCGTTCGTCCATACGCCACTTGTTGATAAAGGAAGCCCATGAGGGTCGTGGTCACTTCGGTGCTACCAAGACTCTCGCCGCTCTCCAAGAGCACTTCTTTTGGCCGAAAATGCGCAAGCATGTGACACGGTTTTGCACAAGTTGCATAACATGTCATCATGCCAAATCGCGTCAAGGTCCGGACGGATTGTATTCTCCTTTGCCTATACCAATGGGACCTTGGGAGGATCTTTCTATGGACTTTGTAGTTGGCCTACCTATGTCCAAACGAGGCAAGACTCCATTTTTGTGGTAGTCGACCGTTTTTCCAAAATGGCTCATTTTATCGCGTGTAAGAGCACCCAAAATGCTAGCGATGTTGCCACATTATTCTTTAACAATGTGGTGCGCTTACACGGGATACCACGTTCCATCCTTAGTGATAGGGACGTGAAATTTGTGAGTCACTTCTGGAGAACGTTGTGGGGAAAACTTTGAATCAACTTGTTGTTTTCAAGTAGTTATCACCCCCAAACCGATGGTCAAACGGAGGTGACCAATCGGACTCTCGGTGCTCTACTTAGAGCAACGCTTAGGAACAACCCACGAAAGTGGGAGGACTTAATTTCGGTTGTGGAGTTTTTATATAACAGGTCTAGGCACTCTTCAACTAAACTCTCACCATTTAAAGTTGTCTACGGCCTTAATCCACACACGCCATTGGACTTCACACCACGTCCACTCAAGGACGGTGAACACATCACCGCCGCAAGTCGAGCCGCCTCAATCATTGAACTTCATGAGCGGACAAGAGCGCAACTCCAACGTCGTGCCGCCCAACTTGCCGAACAACGCAATAAGGTCCGTCGCGACATATCTTTCGAGCCCGGCGATCTTGTTTGGCTCCACTTAAGGAAGGAGCGTTTCCCATCTCGACGCAAGGGCAAGCTATCGGATCGAGGTGATGGCCCTTTTCGGATCCTATCACGACATGGTCCAAATGCCTACAAGTTGGAACTTCCGGATTCCTACGGCATGCACCCAACGTTCAATGTCAAGGATCTAGCCCCTTATGTTGAGCCCTTATTTGACGACGGTGAAACGGGGACGTTTCACATCCAAGATGGGGGGACTGATGCGCCCTTGACCACCATGACCGCGGATGAAGAGGACGATGCTTTGCGGGTTCGCTCCGATGGACCGCTCACTCGTTCCCGGAGCCAAAGCCATCGCCCAAGCTACCGACTCAATCATCCGACACACCGTCACATCACTTGGACCCGTTAGTGGCATGCCATGTCACCACTCCACCATGGCATAGGCTTCCGGCGCCACGTCATCAAGCTAGCAAATATTATTATTATTATATTTTTCATTTTAAATAATAATAGACTTTTATTTTCGGAACATTAATTCCGGAACTTAATTCCGTGAGTTAATTTCCGGCATTGATAGTCTAGACCTTTGGTTTCGGGAGTTGCCCCGACTTTATTTTCCGCCTTTATTTCCGTCATTCAATTTCCGACTTTTGGTGTAGCCTTCACCCACTATATAAGGGATGCTTGGCTTCACTTGTAAATCATGTCTAATTTTAATCAAGTATTTTGAAGGAAAATCCTCATTCTCGATCTAGGCATCACTTCCTCTTCAATCCCCTCAAAGTTCTTCCTTGGATCAAGTCTTAGATCCAAGAACTCACATTCGAGGATTCTTCTAAAGAATCAAACTATCAAATCCACTACAACGTTTGCTCGATCTCTCTAGATCGAATCAAACCTACGCTTCCGCATCCATATCAATCGCTTCCGCCCTACCAAACTTCTATCAAAGTTCTCATTTGCACATCAACAACGAGTAGTCGAAACTCTAGCTTGGTCTAGATCCGGCGTTCGTCCTTCAACGATTTCAAGGACGCATCACAGGAATGCTACCTCTGGCATCCAAAACTCGCACTTAGAAAACTTAGCATAAAGTTCTCTATCCCGTCAAACCTGCAATACAGTCCTCAACTGTCCTGCATGCTCCTCTCTACTACGAGAGTACACCAGAATATCGTCTATGAAGACCACCACAAACAAATCCAGAAAGTCGATGAAGATACTGTTCATCACTCCATAAAGACGGTTGGGGCATTCGTAAGCCCAATGACATCACTACAAACTCGTAGTGGCTATATCTGGTCCGGAATGCTGTCTTGTGCACATCCTGCTCTCTCACCCTCAGCTGGTGATATCCTGAGCGCAGGTCCATCCTGGAAAATATTGTCGCTCCCTGAAGCTGATCCAACAAGTCATCCATACACGGCAATGGATACTTGTCCTTAATGGTCACCTTGTTCAGCTCTTTGTAATCTATACCCAAACTCAACGATCCGTCCTTCTTCCGTACGAAGAGAACAGGTGCTCCCCATGGAGATACACTAGGGTGAATGAAACCCTTCTCAGTCAACTCCTCGAGTTGCTTCTTCAGCTCCAACATTTCAACAGGCGCCATCCGATATGGGGCCTTCGAGATCGGTCTCGTACCAGGCTCTAACTCGATACCAAGGTCCACACTCCTCTGAGGCGGCAAACTAGACGGCTCAGCAAACACATCTGCAAACTCACAAACCACTGGATATCCTCTAATGCTGGACTCTCCCCCTTTTTCATGACATAACACCAGAAGACCTCACAACCCTGTGCAAACAGTCTAGCTGCTCGTATCGCACTGATAACCATGCTAGATTTTCCAAGGTCTCAACCTCGGAAAACCTCTATCTGTCCTAACTCGGTAGAGAGGGTAACAATCCTCCTACCTACATCTAAGACCGTAGAAAGTCTATCCATCCAATCCATACCTATTATGACTTCCTCATGCTCTAACGGCATGACAAAGAAGTCAACTAGTAACACACGGGTCCCTACAGAAATGGGACAGTCACGAATCTCATGGGTACCTCTGACCCTACTACCATCGGGTAACCTTATACTAAAGGGTATCCCCTTTATCATATCTAAACTCAAACACCCAGTACAAGCATCAGTTATAAAAGAAGACATAGCTCCAGTATTAAACAACTCTAACAGGTAAATCATGGATCAGAATGGTACCTGTAACAGTCGGTGCAGCTGGCTCCTCTGCACTCCTCAGCTCAAAAACTCGGCCCTGTGGCCCTCTGGTGTCAATGGTGCTCCCACCACGACCTCTGCCTCTACCCAACCCAGGAGCAGATCCCTGAGTGGTAGGACAATCTGGGACCCTCTGTTGTCCCTGTGTCTGCTGCTGCTGAGGTGGCCTCTGCTCACCTCCCGCTACGCTGGCAGGAGAAGAACCCTGCTGAAATGAAGCTCCGCCCTGTCGGCAAAAAACAGCCCTATGACCTGGCCGGCCACAAGTGTAGCACATCACTGTCTGTCTCGTGCACTCTGGCCGCATATGTCCATACCTACCACAGTTGTAACACTGTACTCCCTTATCTGCAACTGATGTAGAAGAGGAATGACTCTGGCGACTCTGACCTCGCCCTGCACTAACAGCCCCACCAGCACCACTGGTCTGCGCAGTACGCTGTCTCTTCTCAGACCCTCCGGTCTGAGAAGCTCTCCTCTAACTAGCCCGCTCCCTTTCATAGTCGGAAGCTTTGTCCTGGTAGTCCATCAGAGACTCACAGTGGAAACCCGCCATATAGGTCCGGGTAGTATCCCCTCAGTCGTCGGGAAAACAAATACACATGCTGATCCACAGAAGGTGCAGCTGGTCCCAGCAATGCCAGCTCCTCCTGGAATCTCCTGATAGCCTTTGAGACTGGTACATCCTCGAATCCAGCCTCAACAAAATCTCGCAGTTTCTCCCTCCTCAGTGAGGCAGGGCAGAAACGCTCTCTGATCACGGTCCGCATCTGATTATAACTGTCAACCTGTGCTCGTACAGACCTCCACCAGTGTGTGCTAAATCTCTGAATAGAGTCTGCACCAACTCTATCTGCCTGTCTGCTGGACATCTAATGGACTCCAGAGTTGAGTCTACGTGTCCTATCAAGAGCTCCACCTCCAACCCCACCTTTCCGGAGAAAGGGGGTACTCCCATCTGATGAAATGCCTTCAACCAACTGTCTGGTCGAGGCCCTCGATGCTCCTCTATAACTCTAGCAATCTCAGCAGCAAGTGCCGGTACAGCTGGAACCTGTGTAACCCCATGGGATCTCTCAGATGATCCCTCATGTGCTGGCAGATCTGGGATAGGTCTACCTGCTCTGGCAGCCTCCTCCACTCGCCGGATATAGTCACGAAACTCTGGTCCTCCCATGGAGACATAATCCGAGTCATCTGACTGGACTCGTTGTGGACCTTGTCTCCCAGCTACGCCGTTCCCAGTCTCAGGAATGACACTCTCAGCAGCGTCCTCGTGAACCTCTTCCGCTGCACGTGGATCAACAACGGAAGTCCTACCCCGTCCTCTACCTATAGGGGGTCTACCTCTACCTCGTCCAACTGCAGGTAAGGCTCTAGTCTGAACCATCTGCAGAGGACGTAAACCTAACTCAGAAGACTATATATATGCCGTATGTATATATCAAATCAATCACAACAGAATATCTATATATATACTGTCGATATCTTCAGAGGGGCGATGACTCACGTACACGATATCCCAAAACATTTTGTACTCATTTCAAAACCAAAACCTTTTCAAAAGTCAGACCCCTTTTCGGGTTCTGTTTATTTATCTATTCGAACTTTATCGCAGATTACTAGTGCCATTGTTGTCAACCTGGGCTCTGATACCAACTTTGTAACACCCCAAATCCGTAGGACTCGAGTTGCTACTGGGCTAGGATCTCACAATGGATCTTGACCCTAGCCTGACAACAAGTTCACTGAATCTTACAACAAGGCACCGATAGATTAAATACAAAACATAAAACTGATATATAAATCTCAAAAGGTAGTACATAAGTACCGCTGAGTACAAAAGAAACATATATCCGTACATCAAATATCCCATATCCCACGATAATAATCCCAATGTACTGAGCCCTCAGCGGATCACCCCTCTAGATCACTCTGCAGCTCTCCTAACCTACAAAGGATCTACAACACGGTATAAAACCGTTAGCTAACCATACACATATATATATAGAGATACAAGAGCACAAACACACATAAGGAATCATAACACATCATCATGCTTTCATACATTTACCCCGTTCATTATCTTTAATAAGTCTAGTCACTCAATCGTATAAATAAATCTGAATATGAATATATGTGACACGAGGAATATAACCCTCGCCTCTCGGTGCTACTGCCAGCTGGAGTGGTCAACCGGGACTACTCCTCCGTGTACCCTAAGGGAGTGGAGACAGTGCCCGTTCCGTGTACCAGATCTGGACGTTCCGCAGAGAACCTCCCAGTCTCCCAGTGGGATGACGGGGCTAGGTTGTCACGGCCCTACAGTGGGCGTGTACTAAACAATAGGTAGGTAATAACCACAACACATGCTATCAAGCATATAACACAAACACCACTCATGCATACATCCAATATAAGGATGACAGCTAAGTAAGTCCTATGGACTTACCTCAACATCGAAGTCTCAAATCCAAACAGCTCCAACTCTGGAGATCAACACTGCCTAAACAAGACATCATAAACATATATCAAACTCATATCCATCATAGGGGTCACACCTAGACCCAAGGGATCCATAAGGATCGTATTCTAACTCATAAACCTCAAAGCCATAACCGGCATACAGATATATCACATCCTCATCAATCTATCCTCCAACACGTACCTAGCATGCTACTAACCCGCTCATACTAAGAAAGGAAAGGATCTACCTAACTCTAGGTAGACCCGGAACAAGACGCACCTTCGTGACACAAGGGACGCATGGACGGAGCAGGCAACCCGCAGGCGCGGCGGAACTCGGCCGCGGGCGCGGTGACAAAGGACGCAGGCAACGCATGCAAGGCGCGGGGGCGGCGACAGTGCAGAATATGATCCCGCGATTCTTCTTTCACTCTTCACGTGATCAATTCACGTCTTCTCTCATCCAAAGTTACACATATACATATACATACATAAACCAACATCAATCTATGTTCAATCATCTAATCCTAAGCTAAGGAAGGTGGAAAGAAGGAAGGAATAAGAGAAGATAAGCAAGATCACTTACCACACTTGTGGTCCTAGGCTGCCAGGAAGATCAACACACACACAACTGGCTTCCAAGCTCAGCAACAACAACATCCATCATCAACATCATCAAACTCACATCAAAACTCTTCCAAACTCCAAGAGAAAACAACACAAGACCAAGGAGGGAGAAGGGAGAAGCAAGAAGGACACAAGAAGGCTGAAGAAGAGGAATAAGAACCCTTGATCACGAGCCAAGGAAAGAATAAGAAGGAAAAAGAGTAAAGCACAAGTCAAGGGTCAACAAAGCCGGCTGCAGCTGCCGGAAACCGCAGGGGCGGATCATGGCTCAGCCGCAGGGGCGGCTCTACTCACACGCAGGGGCGGCTAAGGCCAAAAGTGGCTCTAAAAGATCAAGGCTCTTACATGTTCATAGCCCTCGAGACTGAAAAACAAGGTCCTTGTTTTTGATGCTAGAGGTAGACAAACCTCTTAATTGATGAAGTAGTTCGAGATGCAAACCAACAAGAATGACAGAGGAGCTAACCCCAATCTTCAAAGAGTTCCAAATGGGAAGATATGACGAATTTGGTTTTGATTCAATGATTTGTTTTTCTTATAGAATTTTGAGTTCACACAATGGAAGTAATAGTTTGCAATCATAAGACTTTATTTGTTCAAAATATAAGAGCAGAGGCTCTCGTTGTTCATGAAAGAAATGACCACTCAATTTTTGGTTTTTTTCCTCTTTCATTTTATTTCTTCCTTATTTAAATCTTTCTTTTTTGTGTAATATTGCAATCAACAATTCTTTCTATTTTGTGTAATATTGCAATCAACACTTCCTCAAGGGTGCATAAACGACTTTGAGAAAAAAACTGTGATTTTACATTTATAAATGTATGAACCAGTATAAACACTGTGCAATTTGTCGAGGTTTCAAAAACTTGTTGTTCGTCCTCCGTAAAGGAGAATAGTTTTTGTAGCTGAGTTGTTTATATTAATTGACACAAAAGCCATGGTGTTCAGTTAAAGAGAGATTCCAACTTATATTCAACAGGGAAGCCCCCTCGAGGCTTGGACATTTGTCTAGTTTCGTTTCAACACTAAGTTGTTGATCGGTTTTTTCATTCTTCCTTCTGTTCATGGGGTATTTGTTCTTCTTCACAGAGTGGTAGTTGATTGTCATTTCTAACAACCCGCTGCTACTTGTTTTGTTATCCCCTCTGTCCGATTTCTTCTTGGGAGAGCTGGATCTGCACAAGAGATTCCACAATACATGTTTCCAATTAGTTTTAACCAATGATAAAACAACATTATCATGGCAATTTGGTATGCAGTAAGAGGGTAAAAGCAATATGGAATTAATATATTGGTTTCTATATATTATGATACTCGTTGGGTCATTGATTATGATACACTTGGGCTTGCAAGTGCAGAACAACAACTAGCTGCTGCTTGTTATGTCATCCCCGTGATCATCTTGCTTCTTGGGAGAGTTGGTTTTGCACAACATAAAACCAAAGAAGCACCACAATACATGTTTCAAGTTGGTTTTAACCAATTTTATAACAATATTATCAAAGCAGTTTAATATGCCATAAGAGATTGAAATTATTTTGAAAGCATTAAATTGATACCCAGTAGTAATATTGTTCTTAGCTTGTTGGAGTTGTTCGGTTTCCTGAGAGAGCTCGATGTTCTTTTCTATAGAGTTGGATTGTTCACCATTTTGGTCTGAGCACGCTGCTTTCTTAAGGAAAAACTTTTGTTCAACAATTTGGTAGCAGTATTGTTTTAGAATAGAGGGAGAGTGGTAAGTGTTTTGTGAGTTTGAGCTTTGCATTTGAATATGACTCAGTATATATATAAACCGGATAGTAGTATTTCTAATCCACAAATTATCATGAATTAATTTAATTCTGGTGGTACCTATGGTGAGGTTAAACCAATTGATATTGCTATCAACCAGATTCACATCAGCGTAGACTACACTATGTACAGAGACATTTATAATTTGGGACGGAGTTGTACCTTTTAGAGGATAAACCTCTTGCAGATCCGGAACTCTCTTCCCAGAGTTGTTCCTCTTACAGATCGTTGACTGAGAAAGATGACATACTATATCTTTTTGTTTCCTCCTCCGGCGTTGCTTGAACATGACTGGTCTCCAAAGATACTTGTATGCCTCTCCTTCTAGTTTCAACCGACGTTTTCTCCCCAACCTTTTTTTGGGAAGCTTTGTCATCTTTGTTGTTGCTTGAGAGCAACTTTTCATGAACGGTTTCATCTTCGCTCTCCTTTTCCTCCATTTTTGCCTAGGTTTCCAGATTAGGATCTCATTTTGTGTCTTTTTTAGCTTTGTCGACAAATCTACGCTCTTTTCGTCGAGACGATGACTAGTGCTTCTCCATCTAGGCCAAAATATAGGTTTATCTTTGGGGTGGAATGCCTTCTTACCTAAATACACAGTTGTCTGATATCTTAATAAATTACTTTCAAGGCAAATTTTTTTTATTTTTTATTTGTCTACCCTAAAGGTTTAAAGTTGTAAATATCTAGAATTATTATTATTTTTCAGCCATTTCACGTGGAGATGGGGTTTTATAAGTTGCAAGCACATATCGGCCCTTCGCCCACCGCCTTTTTTGCCCTCCTCAAAACCTACGGGCTTCCGGACAAAAGGTTCACGATTCCTTCTTCCATGGCGCTTCGGACGGCGGCGGCAAGGGCTGTAGCAATGAGAGCGGCATCTACTGAGATGGCTCAGGCCCCTAATGTACCTCGCGGGCTTATGCAGTTGTTCTCTACTTCTACCTTTATCCCACCGCCGACACCGCAGCCGACTTCCTCTGTTCCCAAGGCTGATCCCTCTCCAAACCTATTTGTTTCAGGCATCCTCCTTCTCTTTCGTCTCTTTTTGTTGACGCTTCTTGATTTGTGTGTTCCATGTCTCATTTCGTTATTTTCGTCACAAATTGCTAAGGAGGGATATGAATATTTCACAAGTTAGGGCCAGTTTTACTTCTAAAACACAGTTTATATTGTTTTGATATACCTTGATACCCATATCTTGATATCTAGATATGAATACCAAGCAGGCCCTTAGTGGAGATGATAAGTTGTCGAACATATTAGATGGTTGAGTTTTGTTCCCCCCCCCCCCCCCCCCCCCCCCCGATTTTTTGTGATGATCGATTAATGCGAATGCGGATCGTTTGAAGTAATGCTGTGTTGTGAAATTGGTCATTGTGATTTTCATTGTTTAGTTTTTCAGCTTAGTTTTAGATACTCTCTTAGAATTTAAAACTTGAAAACAATGTTTTCAAACAGTTTGAGTTTTCTAGATGACCATAAACCGGATACCATTAGAAAAACGCCCGAATTTAGTTTCAAAGAGCTTATATATTGATATAGGATCTGGTTGATCAGTCAGGTATTTCAATTTCAATTTGGTGGCAATAAGTTTCCGTTTTGTCATACTAAGCATTGTATGAGACTATTAGTATCCGTAGGTGGTCATTCTTGCTCTTATGGTCACTGGATCAGCTTGGGTTTTGATTTTTTGGTTCTTTCCATCTTAGTGTTATTAATCTTAGTTTAACTAGTCTCTTTTATGGCCAAGTTTTGCATACATATTTAAGTAATGATAATGTAATTATATTGATTGAAGTACTGTCTGCGACTCTGTGAGCTCAATGAAGCCCATATTCATTTGAACTATGAAGTAGGGTTTTAAAGCACTTCTTATGTAATCCTTGGGTAGGTAGAATTTGTTCATGCTACTAGGCCTTTGTATATATATAAAGTAGGGTGTGGGGGATAATAGGTTAATAGGATGAACGAAAGAACAGATAGCTTTAGTTGAGCACAGTTTTCTAAAAGGCCCTAGGCGCACCTCTTTGAAGATTTTTTAGTTAAGCACCTAAATTCCTATTAAATCTAAAACAAAGTTCAATTGTTCAACAAATAACATGGTAGGTTTAAAAAAACAAAAACAAGCAAGAAATATGAACTAGGAAGTAGAAAAAATATAGTTCTTCTAGAAAATGCAGATTCTGCAAAAGGTACAGCTGAAGAGTTTATCATTTAAGATGGGAGGGGAAATGGGAGGGTTGGATGGAAAGGGAGATGGATGTGCAAGAGTAAATTATTTAAGGAAAAGGAGAAAATAGAACAAAGATTAATAAAAAGAAGCCATGATGCAGAAATTTATGACAATATGTGATTGTATGAATGATTTTATATTTAAGAACTTCCATTAACATCTATTTGTAAAATATGTATTTCTTTAATCAGTAATGTAAATATTTTTTAAGATAGGAAGACAGTGTTTTAGGAATTTTTTTTATTTTTTATACTGATTTTGTACCAAAAAAGAAGGGATGTACCAACAGGCGTACCTTCCTGCGCCTGTGTGTATGAAGGCGCAGGACCCTTTGCGCGTGGCGTTTAGCGCCTAAAGCGTGCCTTTTAGAACCCTGGTTGATCAGGGTGGAACGGTGCCGTGGAAGAAAGAAACTTCCTTTTTTTAATCTTGGATTGAAATATTTTCGTTTGACTCTCTAGGATGATGGGTATCTACTATCTTTTTTCAAATGCATTGGTGGGAGTGGGGATACTACTGTAAGACTTGTTTCATTTTTTTTTTTTTTTTTTTTTGCATATAACAATCTGCTGATTATGACAAGTTTCTAAATTTAGGGATTATGTATGTCTAGAAAACCTAGTGAGTAGCCTTTTGTGGGCATCTCACGTTCCAGGTGTGTTAGATAGTGGTATTGTGCAAGGAGTTATATCTAAGCTGAAGCCTATCATCTATGTGGTACATTAACTGAAAATGGATTTAATAAGGCGAGTTTAGTGAGGTCACAGGCCCAGATCATTCTGTATGACTGTATGAGTTTGAACAGAGGGAAATGAAAATTTGCAAAAGCAATGCCAAACACTAGTAAACGATGGTGTATATTATGTGTTATTTTTTAACATTTATGTTAGAGGAGTGGATAAATATCATTGAAAGATTAAAATACACGGAAATTTTGAGTTTAAAGTCACAGCAATGATAAATCCATATTGTTTCTGTATTTGCTTTTGATTTTACTGTAACATAGATTGCCAACTTTTTCTTTTAATTGTGTTTGATTTGGAATATCAGAAAAGATACTTGTGAAAATTGAGTCATGTATTGTCTGTAATGTCGCAAGCAGTCATTAATCCGATTTTAACATTTGTAGTTCGGTTGCTATTTTTATGAGAGATGGAAGCTTGTTGGTTCTATGTGGCTTTGGAAAAACAGCAAGTGGTATTATTCATTTATACAATATGTTAAGGTCATTCTTATATTGTCAGGACTTAGCAAGCGTACAACCACAGAGGGAATGCGTGAAGCTTTTGCAAAGTTTGGTGAAGTAGTGCAGGGTAAATGCCTCAACATAAACATTTTGCCTGAATATTTTTATATGAGAGATTGGTTGATATGCTATTTATTTGCAGCAAAAGTGGTGACTGATCGCATATCAGGGTACTCAAAAGGTTTTGGTTTTGTTACGTATTCAACCGTGGAAGGTGCAACTGCAGGCATTGCGGGCATGGATGGGAAAGTGAGTTAACAATTTATCCAATGGTTAGGATATTAGTTTATCTGTTTCTCTATAAATTCACGCTTACAATTCACACTAGTCAATGAAATTGTTGCCCATAGACTTAGGGGTGTAATACGAGCCGAGCATTGACATGCTCAAGCTCGGCTTGTTGACAAACGAGCCCGAGGCGAGCCTAAATTTATACGAGGTTTAAATGTGTTCATATTCAGCTCGTTTAGAAAGTGAATGAGCTCGAGCCGAGCTTTTGACGAGTCAAGTCCAAGTAGCTCAGCTAAAATAATACTCATATGGCCATATAGTGTTATTTTAGCCGAACGAGCCGAGTTTTACCTGAACAAGTCGAGTGTTACCCGAACAAGCTGAGCATCGACATGCTCAAACTCGGCTTGTTTATGAACGAGTAGAGCCTAAATTTTGTATGAGCTTTAAAAAGTGTTCATAATTGGCTCATATAAAAAATGAACAAGCTCAAGGCGATCTTTTGACGAGCCGAAAACGAGTCGTGCCCGAGTAGCTTGTCTCATATTACAGTTCTACATACATAGGCTAGCATGAATGAAGTGCATGCTAATATTATGATTAATGGACGATTCTTCAATTTCATTATATGCTTTTGAGATGCCACTAGTCTTTTCATGCTGATTTAGGTAGGAATATTTGACCATATCTACTGAGAGTGTCGAGATGATTATGTTTCTCACAACGTTTGTGTCTCATTATGTGCAGTTTCTAGACGGTTGGGTAATATTTGCAGAATACGCAAGGCCAAGACCACCACCTGGGACAAGACAGACCTACGGAAATCCATCATTTGGCGGGAACTTTTCTTATGGTGGCCAACAGTGAGTCTTTTGATTATGAATGCAAGGCAATTCATAGTGTTCCTGTTACAAAAGGAACTTAAATTATTGGTGTATTAGTTACTCTTCCATTGTTATGCTTGATTAGTTGAACCTGGAAATCATGTAGACATTGTTGATCAAATATAAAACACAATGAATTTTGTCTGAATTGTGAGGATTTCTCACAGTTAACAGTTGTATCTGTTGAATCACTGTAATATGATCCTCTGTGATGTCAACAGCAAACACATAGCGGGATAAAAACCGCTATGTTCCTGGTGTTTGCTTAGTAGTTGAATTTGAGGTCGGCCGTCTGAGTATGTTTGACAGGTCTATGTTTTGCTGACATCTTAATCGATGCAAATGAAATGGTTAGTATCGGATAAAGAGTGGTCAGAGAAACGGGTGGACCCAAGCGGGTTGCCGTAGGTAACAAGGAAAAACTTATATAGACATGAGAAAGAAATAGGCAAGTGAGTGAGTGTGACTGTTTTGCCATACAACTCTTTGAGGCTTACTTTCACCAGAAAACTGTCTGGACAGCAAAGCAGAAACTTCACTTTCTTGTCATAAATGCAAAGGGTGAAGACTGAAAGATTCAACAATTTGTGTGTGAATGACAGAAGATGCCATTTCCAGGGCCCAAACAGAGTTATTGTAGATGTCTCTTTCTGTAATCAACCCCTTTCTATAGGGTTCTTCTCTAGGCACTCACTTACCATGTGGCAGCACTTTCAGCACCCTATACATTTACTCTACCGTATAACAATGCACGTATACGTGCTGCATTTACAAAACAAGGTCTCCCTCTAGATGCTTCTATTCTTTGCCCTGACAAATGTACTGCGTTTGGTTAATCCAAAAATCAAGGAGATGAAGATTGTGGGTATGAAAATGTAGAATAATTCTCTTAATTTTATTTGGTAAGGGAATGAAGGAGATGAAAGATGTTCAACAATGAAGATTATGGCTCTGTTTGGTAAGTAGTAAAATTAAGGAGATGAAGATTATGGATTAAGAGGGGTGAATTCCTATTCACATGGCATCTCATATTATTTTAATCCGCAAATGTACTATGATTTTTTATATTTATATGATTACTATATAATACTATAACATAAGTGAATAAGGTCACTTGTTGTCGAGAATTTTGTCACGTGTCATTATAACATTCAACCGCATATTTGGTAGTTTTGATTATGGAAGATTGTTTCCAATTTTAACTTGTTTGTTTTTCATATTCAATCAAATCTTAATTTTATACAACGACTAAATAAACTATTGACCTAAATTTTAGATATATTAAAAATACATATTTTGTTAATTATAGTGTATAATATATTCAATTATATATTTTTTTAATATTTCACATTTTTAGTTGTAATGATTAATATTTATTTTCAACTCTTTGCTGATGATGTAATTTAATTATTGTTCTTTTTATAATATAGTTTTGTTATTGGTTTAATCTAAATTCAGTTTTTAGATATATTTATTCTCTCACATTACATATTATTTAAAAGTATATTTTTTTTGTATTGATACCGACACATCATTTACAATTAAAAAAGTTATGTTCAAATTTTACAAATTTTATATAAGGCACGGATACTTAACTAGTTATCTATAACGATGATTTAGGCTTTTTAGGCTAATTGTATTTTAGATGAATGACACAATTTTTTTCATTGCATGTAAAAAGTGGCATCTCACTATGAGACATGCAACACATGATATTTAAAATTACCCCTTATTGATTTTAAGATTGAAGACACAAATAAAAAGAAAATTCTTTAAAAAATAGTGGGAGATTCAAGGGTTGCATCTAATATTTATGGTGTCATTATCAATATGCGATTTGCACTTATAGCTGTATGTTGATCCTCTCGGTTCTTCGCTCTCAATTGAACAATTTGACGAGGGTTGATGACATTCTATGAAGACGTGACACTCGTCAATGTGCACTTTACCTCCAATGTATTTGGCCCGACACTAGCAGACTTATGGTCCCTAAAAGCCACACTAAGATGAGCCCGAGCCAATCATTCGTGTCGTGTATGTATGAGACGAGATGGGGTCATGTAGCTTCTTTAGCTTTCCAATTGTTGGAAGGTATCATAACATGTGATGTTCACCTTGGTTCTCGAATTCACCAAAATTCTCCTAACTTGTACTTCGCATATTATTGTTGTTATCTATAATATCTTGTCGGTGGGTATGATGTATTCCCTCGTATCTTTCTTGGAGAAGCTTGTGATTTTTGTCTCATAGACACTCGGTTTGTTTTAGTCGACCCTTCCGTCTTTGGCCTCTCCACCACACAACACCTTTTTAGAGAAGTATTGCAATTGGTTTCTCGTGAGGCAGCCCTACACGAGGTGAATTTTTATGTAACACCCCATACTTGTGATTGTTTGATAAGGGTACGAGTTGTTACCCATGCAAATCAGTTTTCTTTTGTCATAGAAGTTAAGTGATAACACTTAACTCTAAAGTTAAGTGCGTTTGGATATGACCAATACAAAGATAGGCGACTTATTGGAAATTATTATACGAGCACGGTTGTCATGAGTTCAACGCCTCAATAGTTTTAGGCAGTATAAGAACTATCCTTGAGTACAAGTGTCCTTGCCTATATAAACGATCATTGTGTTGACAAGGATGTTAGAAGTTAAAGCTGGGGATTTGTAACACACCGGATTTGTTATTGATTTATAATGGTTTAGTTTAATACCAATGCCAACACTAATTTTTCCAAATGCTCATTGAGATTGCGAATTCTAGAGTAAAGTGTGCTTGTATATAATATAATAGGAGACTTCCTAGTAAGCTCTCGTTGTTTCATTCTCTATATTTCGCTTCCTTTATACGACGAAACTTTTCTCTCTCTCTTTTGCAATCTTGCTTCCAAGCAAGAAATATTCCTTCGAGGAACTCCTTGACAATGTCAAGTAATCATAATATTTCTATTAGTCCACCAAACTAGTTTTTATTGAAAGTGTTACTTAGAGCATCTACAATGAAGATATTTGAGTGTATTTTCTATTAAAAAAATATAAAAGTAATACCAATATAATTTAGATAATATCAAACTTTTTATGATACAAATTTTCTATTTTACGAAATATCCTTATAGTATATTATACAATCCGACAATAAAAGTAGACAATTTATAAAAGGGGAATTACACTAAGATTTTTTTTTTTGACTCTCGTTGTGAGAAACACTAAAGATAAAACAATCGTTGAGAAGAGGAGTACAATTGATAAGAATAAGACATTGGTGTTGTTTCGTGATTAAGAATATATATTATACGTAATTTTAGCAAAAATGTCGAGAGAAATGTATGATTTGTCTAGCTTTCAACTCTTCTATTTATATAAGTTTTTAAACTCTCAACTTGACCTCACAAGAGATGTGGGATACTAAGTAATTTTGATGTAAAAATAAAATTATACCATTTTTCCTTATAATTTTTAATTTTCTATTACGTGTAATTTTTTTTTTATGTATGGTTTTTATATCTGTTATCAATATTGATTTTATTTTTCTTTAAAAGTAAACACACTAAGTATCTAATTAAAGATTCAAATTAAGTCGAATTATTAAGTTCTTCAGTATGATCTTTAAAATATATGAGTAGTTGAATATATATACTTTTAATAAGTCACCTCGAATCAAAGTTTGTAAAGACAAGTCTAAGTAATAGTGCAATGCTCAAATATAACATGTCAACGACCCCCGATCAATGACCCATATTTCAGATATTAAAATGATAAGAACTAATAGTATACATGATATCAACTAAAAAGTCGAAAAATGTATGATTTGTCTACCTTCAGATCCATTTTTTCATAAATGTTCTAAAACCATTCATCTTACTTGATAATCGATATGAGATAACTTAATGTAAAATTTACTTGATATCGGATGTGTCATAACTTAGTTGCATTAAGTATATCAACAACCCAAATACCAGTAGGTCCACGATGCACGTATCAATAGGTCAACGAACCACATAACATTTCAGTAGGTCAACGACCCAGATGTCAATAAGACAATGACCCACATATTATTGTTGATCTTAGCTAAAAAGACCGAAAATGTATGATTTATCTAATTTTTAAACTTTCTATTCATACAAGTTCTCAAACTGTTAGTCTTACTTGATAACTGATATGTGAAAATTTAGTTTAAAAATCCAAACAAATTTGTATTGGATCAGGAGTCATTTTCAATAAAAAAAAACTCGTTACGCTTAGTACGTAGCTAAAATCTCTTTTTTCTAAAATCATGATTAATTATAATTCTAAATAAATCTAAAGAAAATAAAAAGAAGATTGTGTTCAAATACTTGATATCAATCGGCCCCATTTCGGTGCACTATTGGAGAGCTCACTAGGTCCGTTGCTTTCTCAATCTCTAACTCGATAAAAAGTAGTTTTCCTCTCTTATGCTTATTAATTAGTAGTATATGAATGATACATAAGAATTCATAATCTCATGTGTCTAAAAAATTATAATTATTGGTAAGATTGAATTACAGAACACGTTTAATCAAAAAAGATTGAGAACATATGCAGATCTTAAGTTTTATGTGAAAGAAAAACAAAATGACATACTAATACATAATTGATGAAAAAGATAAGATGATAATCAAATTAAACTAAAATTACTAATTGGTTTTAACAAAAAAAAAAACTATTGTTGAAAATAATGGATTATTTTAAAAATGTCATAAAATTAGTGCTTTGGACTCTTGATTATGTGGAATGTGTTCAAGAACACTTAGAATGAAGTTGGAAGAGAGGAGAGAACTAGAAGAGTAGATTTCTAACTTGCTCTTGGTGCATCTTGTTACAATGAGGATGACCTCTATTTATAGGCCAAAACTTGGAGGAGTTACTAATAAAATAAAGTAGGATGTAAGAAGGTGAATAATTCACCTTGTACAATTTACTTCACTTCTTGGCTAATCTTCACTAGAAGACATGCATGTGATATATGTGTACAAAACATCATGTACAAATGCCTTGTACATATTTTTCCATAACACTCCCCATTGAATATTCACCTTCTTCTATTATCAAACTTGAGCGTTTGTTGATGACTCCAAAGTTGTTATACGCTCGGGTGATGTTGCCTCATTAAAAACCTTGTCAGGAAAAACCCAGTGGGATAAAAACCTGATCGAAGGGGAAAAGAGTGCAATGCGTATAATGCTCCCCCTGATTTCAACATATGTCTCGGAGTCTATACATTCCAATCTTGCGCACAAGGTCTTCAAACTTCTAGGGGTTCAATGATTTTGTGAACAAGTCAGCAAGATTATCACTGGAACGAATTTGTTGAGTATCAGTTTTCCCGGTTTCCCCTAACTCACGGGTGGAGAAGAACTTTGGCAATATGTGCTTTGTACGATCTCTCTTGATATGCCCTTTCTTCATTTGAGCAATGCATGTTGAATTGTCTTCGTACAAGATGGTAGGATTTTCAGTGATGGGTTTCATCCCGCACTTCTTTTGTATGAAGTTGATCATTTTTCGTAGGGACACACATTCTCTTCCAGCCTCATATAGAGCGATCAACTCTGCATGATTTGAGGAAGTGACTGTAATTGTTTGTTTTGTTGACCTCCATGAAATTGCCGTGCCTCCATATGTGAACACATATCCGTTTTGGGATTTCGCCTTGTGTGGGTCAGATAAATATCCTGCATCTGCATATCCAACCAAAATGGCATCTACTTTGTTTTGATAAAACAAACCAAGGTCATGTGTACCTCGAAGGTAACGGAATATGTGTTTGATGCTATTCCAATGTCTTCTTGTGGGTGCACAACTGTACATGGATAACAAATTTACAGCAAAAGCAATATATGGTCTTGTATTGTTAGTCAAATACATTAAGGCACCAATTGCACTTAAATATGGCACTTATGGGCCAAGGATTTCTTCACCCTCTTCGTGAGGACGGAACTCATCATTTTCCACATTAAGGGATCAAACAACCATGGGTGAGCTTAAAGGGTGTGCTTTGTCCATGTAGAATCTCTTTAGTATTTTTTTCCTGTGTAATTAGATTGATGAATAAAGATTTCATCCCTTAAATGCTCAATTTGTAGGCTAAGAAAAAAGCTTGGTCTTTCCGAGATCTTTCATCTCGAATTCTTTCATCAAATACTTTGCAGTTTCTTCAAGCTCGTTAGAAGTTCCAACGATATTCAAATCGTCGACATATACTGCGATTATAGAAAATCCACTTTGAGATCGCTTGATGAAAACACATGGACATATAATGTTGTTCTTATATCCCTCTTTGAGAAGATATTCACTAAAGCGGTTGTACCACATTCGTCCTGATTGTTTTAATCCATACAAGGATCTTCTCAATTTTATGGAAAACATTTCTCGTGGCTTTGAGGAATTGGCCTATGACAATATTAGTCCTTGTGGGACTTTCATGTAGATGTCGGTATCAAGTGACCCGTATAAGTATGCAGTCACGACATCCATAAGGCGCATCTGTAGTTTTTCAAAGACAGTAAGGCCAATTAGGAATCTAAATGTAGTTGCATCAATTACTGGAGAATATATGTTTCATCATAATTGATTCTTGGAATTTGGGAAAAACCTTGGGCTACAAGCCTTGCCTTATATCTCACAATTTCGTTTTTCTCATTTCGTTTTCTCACAAAAACCCATTTATAGTCGACTGGTTTTACACCCTTTGTAGTATGAACTACATGTCCAAACACTTCACGTTTTTTCAAGTGATTTTAATTTTGTCTGAATTGTCTCTTTCCATTTTGGCCAATCTTTTCTACGACGACATTCATCAACTGTTTTTGGCTCAATGTCGTCATCTTCAGTTGTGATGTCATTAGCCACAGAGTATGCAAATATATCATCAATAATGATATCCTTTCTATTCCATTGTATCCCTGTGTCGACATAATTTATAGAAATTTTAGAATTGTCGATTCTTTCATCATCAAGGATATTATCTTCTTTTGGGATGTTCTCATCCTCATTTTCTTTGTCTTTCTCATGTTCCTCATTTGATTCGGTCACTATAGCATCTCCTGCTATATCCTTTTGATTCCTTGTTTTTCTCGGTTTCAAGTCTTTTGAACCGAGTGGTCTGTCATGTTTTCGACGAGTCATAAACTCATTTGGCAGTGGACACATTTGGTTGTCTAATTGGTACATCAATTTCTTACAGGGGCAATTGCTGCAGGAATGTGACTTTACCACCTTCTTAGTGTTTGTAAATGCATCTGGTAATTGGTTTGCAACACTTTGTAAGTGAATGATTTGTTGAACTTCTTGTTCACACATTTTTGTTCTTGGATCAATGTGTGATAATAGTGTTGCATTCCATGTAATTTCTTTCGTACTTGGGTCCACTTTCTTCTTTTCTCCCCCTAAGTTTAAGAATGTATTTTCATCAAAATGAAAATAAGCAATCTTGCTGTAAATAAATCACCCGTTGTTGGCTCAAGATATTCTAATGATCGAGGGGGATTCAAAACCAACATATATTTCTCAATCTTCTTTGTGGACCCCATCTTTGTATGTTGTGGTGGAGCAATAGGAACATAAACTGCACATCCAAATATTTTTAGATGTGATATATTAGGCTCCTTTCCAAACACTAATTGCAATGGAGATTCTTCATGATTTGCACTTGGTTCTTAACCAAATCAAGGCTGCATCATGCAATATCGCATGTCCCCAAGCAGATGGTGGTAATTTTTGATTTCATCAATAATGGTCTAGCGATTAATTGTAATCTCTTTATTAATGATTCAGCAAGACCATTTTGTGTGTGAACATGAGCTACTGGGTGCTCCACATCAATCCCAATTGACATGCAAAAGTCATTGAATGTTTGGGATGTGAATTCTCCTGCATTGTCAAGACGAATTTTCTTTATTGTATAATCCAGGAATTGAGCTCTCAAACGGATTATTTGTGCAAGGAGGTTAGCAAATGCCGCATTTCTAGTCGATAATAGACTTACATGTAACCATCTTGTAGATGCGTCAATTAATACTATAAAATATCGAAACGGACCACCACGGTGGAAAAATTGGTCCACATATGTCTCCTTGTATCCTTTCCAAAAATGCAAGAGTCTCACTCGTAACCTTACTTTTAGAAGGTCTACTTATGAGCTTTCCGAGTGAGCAAGACACACAATTAATATGAATTGGGGCATAACCTTCATGTTCTTTAGGGGGTGTCCAATTGAACCCTTTATAATTTTGTGCATCATCATTGATCCCGGGTGACCCAATCGGTCATGCCATAGTGTGAATTCAACTCGGTCATCCGACCGTTTGTTAGAAATCACATTAGCCTCAACCGGATGAATATATGTTTCATATAATCCGGAGGCTTGTCCTTGCATTTTTTCAAGGATCCTTTTCTTATCACATTCATGTGTTGTGATGCACAAATATTTCTCTCCCATTTTCATTCATGGTTTCCATATGAAACCCGTTTTGACGCACATCCTTAAAGCTCAATAAATTTCTTCGAGATTTACTCGAATATAATGCGTCATTTATTATTATTTTTGTTCCCTTGGGAGTAGAACAAGAGCTCTTCCCGAGCCTTCGATGAGTCTAGCCACACCAGATATTGTATTCACATTGCCCTTAAAGGGTTTCAAATGCGTGAAATACTCTTTATTTCTCAAGATGGTATGTGTGGTGGCACTGTCTACAAGACATTGCTCCTTCTCATCGAGTCTTTCCTTAGAAGATTCCATGTTTTCTCTATAAAGAAAGTAGCACAAATAAGTTAAGCCATTAATAATAAAAACTTCATATTTTACATTAGGATAACCATATTTTTACATAGTCCTACTAGATCTTGAAAAAAGACATTACAATACATTACATCATATTATACATTATTATACAATAAGGATAATATCACAAGTTCATAAACCGAATGCTTTAGTCCAAGGCACATGCATCGTCATTCTCAAAGTTGAGAAAGTGAGAGACATCCAGGTTGGTCATGGGTGAACTACCAACACCTTCATTTTCACGAAGTTGGTTTCACTAGCCTTTTCTTTGTTTCTTTCGGCCTGATAAAGCATCCACCAAATGTGAAGCTGTACGGCATATTTTTGCCCAATGACCAGCTATGCCACATCTGTAGCAAACATTCTTGGCTTGTGAGAGGGTCCCTTTTGACCCGTCTGGACCTTTGGCTTATCATTCCCCTTGTAACCATAGTTACCACCTCGATTGTAATGGCGGCCATCATTATAGCCTTGCCCACGACCGCGGCCACCACGGCCACCACGGCCTCCACGCCACCGATCACCACGACCTCGGCCACGGCTATTATAGTGCCATGACGGTTGCCCACGTTCTTTGTAACTCTTGCATTTTTCTCGGATGCCTTGTCAGTGGCATTGGCTTCCGGAACTGCTATTGATCCCGTGGGTCTGAGGTTGTGGTTTCTCATTAGGAGCTCATTATTCTTTTCCGCCACCAACAATACTTTCAAGAGGTCTGAGTACCTCTTGAAACCTCTCTCCCGGTATTGTTGCTGTAACAATACATTTGTGGCATGCATAGTACAAAATGTTCTTTCTAGCATTTCTTCTTGGGTGATCACATGGCCACATAGTCTCAATTGGGAGGTGATCCTGTGAATAGCACTGTTATAATCAGATATGGACTTGAAGTCCTGGAACCTTAAGTTGTTCCATTCATATAGAGCTTGTGGGAAAAGACTTCCTTTTGGTGTCCATATCTTTCATTCAACTTTCCCACAACTCTTTTAGGATCCTCCACAAATAAATATTCAGTCTTGAGACTTTCATGAATGTGGTGGCGAAGAAACACAATTGCTTTTGCCTTCTCTGTGGAGTGGCATCATTTTTATCTTCAATTGTTTTTTCAAGGCCATTTGCCTTGATGGGCAAGTGCATCTACCCTCCATTCGAGGTACTTTTGGCCCGACAAGTCAAGAATGTCAAACTCTCTTTTTGCAATGCTTGCCATTGGTTACTACATAAAAGTTATATTTTATGTCAATATTAAGCATGCATGATTTTATTAGTCATGATTTAATAAAGTAAAGACATTTCATAGGTGTAGATGTCATGT
Source organism: Fagopyrum tataricum (assembly GCA_002319775.1). NCBI lineage: Eukaryota > Viridiplantae > Streptophyta > Magnoliopsida > Caryophyllales > Polygonaceae > Fagopyrum > Fagopyrum tataricum. Next base: position 30,144,299 of record CM008283.1, on the reverse strand, counting down.
AGATGAGTCGTATCAAATATTAAAGAATGCATGTAGATTTTAATAGGTGGCGTATGTCAGAGCAATAATCAGAAATGTAAAGACAAGTATAATATCGTGTGACACAAGTAAGAAATCATACGGATAAATGAACGTTACAAGATCCATGAATTAAAAAAAACGGTTATTTTTACCCTCTTTAATCTCCATCCATCCATTTTACTTTCTTCACCATCCTTATCTTCTTCCTCCTTTTACTCCATCTCCATATTCAATTTTACTCCATCATNGAAATGATTATTGCTTTGGGACTCTTGATTATGTGGAATGTGTTCAAGAACACTTAGAATGAAGTTGGAAGAGAGGAGAGAACAAGAAGAGTAGATTTCTAACTTGCTCTTGGTGCATCTTGTTACAATGAGAATGACCTCTATTTATAGGCCAAAACTTGGAGGAGTTACTAATAAATAAAACTAGGATGTAAGAAGGTGAATAATTCACCTTGTACAATTTACTTCACTTATTCAATCTTCACTAGAAGACATGCATGTGATATATGTGTACAAAACATCATGTACAAATGCCTTGTACATATTTTCCATAACACTCCCCTTGAATATTCACCTTCTTCTATTATCAAACTTGAGCGTTTGTTGATGACTCCAAAGTTGTTATACGCTTGGGTGATGTTGCCTCATTAAAAACCTTGTCAGGAAAAACCCAGTGGGATAAAAACCTGATCGAAGGGAAAAAGAGTGCAACGCGTATAATGCTCCCCTTGATTTCAACATATGTCTCGGAGTCTGTACATTCCAATCTTGCGCACAAGCTCTTTAAACTTCTTGGGGTTCAATGATTTTGTGAACAAGTCAGCAAGATTGTCACTGGAACGGATTTGTTGAATATCAGCTTCCCCGGTTTCCTCTAGCTCACGGGTGGAGAAGAACTTTGGCAATATGTGCTTTGTACGATCTCCTTGATATGCCCTTTCTTCATCTGAGCAATGCATGCTGAATTGTCTTCGTACAAGATGGTAGGATTTTCAGTGATGGGTTTCATCCCGCACTCCTTTTGTATGAAGTTGATCATTGATCGTAGGGACACACATTCTCTTCCAGCCTCATATAGAGCGATCAACTCTGCGTGATTTGAAGAAGTGTGTAATTGTTTGTTTTGTTGACCTCCATGAAATTGCCGTGCCTCCATATGTGAACACATATCATTTGATTTGGCTTGTGTGGGTCAGATAAATATCCTGCATCTGCATATCCAACCAAAATGGCATCTATTTGTTTTGATAAAACAAACCAAGGTCATGTGTACCTCGAAGGTAACGGAATATGTGTTTGATGCCATTCCAATGTCTTCTTGTGGGTGCACAACTGTACTGGATAACAAATTTACAGCAAAAGCAATATCTGGTCTTGTATTGTTAGTCAAATACATTAAGGCACCAATTGCACTTAAATATGGCACTTCTGGGCCAAGGATTTCTTCATCCTCTTCGCGAGGACGGAACTCATCATTTTCCACATTAAGGGATCGAACAACCATGGGTGAGCTTAAAGGGTGTGCTTTGTCCATGTAGAATCTCTTTAGTATTTTTTTCTGTGTAATTAGATTGATGAATAAAGATTTCATCCCTTAAATGCTCAATTTGTAGGCCAAGACAAAGCTTGGTCTTTCCGAGATCTTTCATCTCGAATTCTTTCATCAAATACTTTGCAGTTTCTTCAAGCTCGTTAGAAGTTCCAACGATATTCAAATCGTCGACATATACTGCGATTATAGAAAATCCACTTTGAGATCGCTTGATGAAAACACATGGACATATAATGTTGTTCTTATATCCCTCTTTGAGAAGATATTCACTAAAGCGGTTGTACCACATTCGTCCTGATTGTTTTAATCCATACAAGGATCTTCTCAATTTTATGGAAAACATTTCTCGTGGCTTTGAGGAATTTGGCCTATGACAATATTAGTCCTTGTGGGACTTTCATGTAGATGTCGGTATCAAGTGACCCGTATAAGTATGCAGTCACGACATCCATAAGGCGCATCTGTAGTTTTTCAAAGACAGTAAGGCCAATTAGGAATCTAAATGTAGTTGCAATCAATTACTGGAGAATATATGTTTCATCATAATTGATTCTTGGAATTTGGAGAAAAACCTTGGGCTACAAGCCTTGGCCTTATATCTCACAATTTCGTTTTCTCATTTCGTTTTCTCACAAAAACCCATTTATAGTCGACTGGTTTTACACCCTTTGTAGTATGAACTACATGTCCAAACACTTCACGTTTTTTCAAGTGATTTTAATTTTGTCTGAATTGTCTCTTTCCATTTTGGCCAATCTTTTCTACGACGACATTCATCAACTGTTTTTGGCTCAATGTCGTCATCTTCAGTTGTGATGTCATTAGCCACAGAGTATGCAAATATATCATCAATAATGATATCCTTTCTATTCCATTGTATCCCTGTGTCGACATAATTTATAGAAATTTTAGAATTGTCGATTCTTTCATCATCAAGGATATTATCTTCTTTTGGGATGTTCTCATCCTCATTTTCTTTGTCTTTCTCATGTTCCTCATTTGATTCGGTCACTATAGCATCTCCTGCTATATCCTTTTGATTCCTTGTTTTTCTCGGTTTCAAGTCTTTTGAACCGAGTGGTCTGTCATGTTTTCGACGAGTCATAAACTCATTTGCAGTGGACACATTTGGTTGTCTAATTGGTACATCAATTCTTACAGGGGCAATTGCTGCAGGAATGTGACTTTACCACCTTCTTAGTGTTTGTAAATGCATCTGGTAATTGGTTTGCAACACTTTGTAAGTGAATGATTTGTTGAACTTCTTGTTCACACATTTTTGTTCTTGGATCAATGTGTGATAATAGTGTTGCATTCCATGTAATTTCTTTCGTACTTGGGTCCACTTTCTTCTTTTCTCCCCCTAAGTTTAAGAATGTATTTTCATCAAAATGAAAATAAGCAAATCTTGCTGTAAATAAATCACCCGTTGTTGGCTCAAGATATCTAATGATCGAGGGGGATTCAAAACCAACATATATTCTCAATCTTCTTTGTGGACCCATCTTTGTATGTTGTGGTGGAGCAATAGGAACATAAACTGCACATCCAAATATTTTTAGATGTGATATATTAGGCTCCTTTCCAAACACTAATTGCAATGGAGATTCTTCATGATTTGCACTTGGTCTTAACCAAATCAAGGCTGCATCATGCAATATCGCATGTCCCCAAGCAGATGGTGGTAATTTTGATTTCATCAATAATGGTCTAGCGATTAATTGTAATCTCTTTATTAATGATTCAGCAAGACCATTTTGTGTGTGAACATGAGCTACTGGGTGCTCCACATCAATCCCAATTGACATGCAAAAGTCATTGAATGTTTGGGATGTGAATTCTCCTGCATTGTCAAGACGAATTTTCTTTATTGTATAATCCAGGAATTGAGCTCTCAAACGGATTATTTGTGCAAGGAGGTTAGCAAATGCCGCATTTCTAGTCGATAATAGACTTACATGTAACCATCTTGTAGATGCGTCAATTAATACTATAAAATATCGAAACGGACCACACGGTGGAAAAATTGGTCCACATATGTCTCCTTGTATCCTTTCCAAAAATGCAAGAGTCTCACTCGTAACCTTACTTTTAGAAGGTCTACTTATGAGCTTTCCGAGTGAGCAAGACACACAATTAATATGAATTGGCGGCATAACCTTCATGTTCTTTAGGGGGTGTCCAATTGAACCCTTTATAATTTTGTGCATCATCATTGATCCCGGGTGACCCAATCGGTCATGCCATAGTGTGAATTCAACTCGGTCATCTGACCGTTTGTTAGAAATCACATTATCCTCAACCGGATGAATATATGTTTCATATAATCCGGAGGCTTGTCCTTGCAATTTTTCAAGGATCCTTTTCTTATCACATTCATGTGTTGTGATGCACAAATATTCTCTCCCATTTTCATTCATGGTTTCCATATGAAACCCGTTTTGACGCACATCCTTAAAGCTCAATAAATTTCTTCGAGATTTACTCAAATATAATGCGTCATTTATTATTATTTTTGTTCCCTTCGGGAGTAGAACAAGGGCTCTTCCCGAGCCTTCGATGAGTCTAGCCTCACCGGATATCGTATTCACATTGCCCTTAAAGGGTTTTAAATGCGTGAAATACTCTTTATTTCTCAAGATGGTATGTGTGATGGCACTGCCTACAAGACATTGCTCCTTCTTATCGAGTCTTTCCTTAGAAGATTCCATGTTTTCTCTATAAAGAAAGTAGCACAAATAAGTTAAGCCATTAATAATAAAAACATTATATTTTACATTAGGATAACCATATTTTATATAGTCCTACTAGATCTTGAAAAAGACATTACAATACATTACATCATATTATACATTATTATACAATAAGGATAATATCACAAGTTCATAAACTGAATGCTTTAGTCCAAGGCACATGCATCGTCATTCTCAAAGTTGAGAAAGTGAGAGACATCCAGGTTGGTCATGGGTGAACTACCAACACCTTCATTTTCCACGAAGTTGGTTTCACTAGCCTTTTCTTTGTTTCTTTCGGCCTGATAAACATCCACCAAATGTGAATCTGTACGGCATATTTTTTCCCAATGACCAGCTATGCCACATCTATAGCAAATATTCTTGGCTTGTGAGAGGGTCCCTTTTGACCCGTCTGGACCTTTGGCTTATCATTCCCCTTGTAACCATAGTTACCACCTCGATTGTAATGGCGGCCATCATTATAGCCTTGCCCACGACCGCGGCCACCACGGCCACCACGGCCTCCACGGCCACCATGATCACCACGACCTCGGCCACGGCTATTATAGTGCCATGACGGTTGCCCACGTTCTTTGTAACTCTTGCACGTTTCACGGATGCCTTATCACTGGCATTGGCTTCCGGAACTGCTATTGATCCCGTGGGTCTGAGGTTGTGGTTTCTCATTAGGAGCTCATTATTCTTTTCCGCCACCAACAATACTTTGAAGAGGTCTGAGTACCACTTGAAACCTCTCTCCCGGTATTGTTGCTGTAACAATACATTTGTGGCATGCATAGTACAAAATGTTCTTTCTAGCATTTCTTCTTGGGTGATCACATGGCCACATAGTCTCAATTGGGAGGTGATCCTGTGAGTAGCACTGTTATAATCAGATATGGACTTGAAGTCCTGGAACCTTAAGTTGTTCCATTCATATAGAGCTCGTGGGAAAAGAACTTTCTTTTGGTGTCCATATCTTTCATTCAAGCTTTCCCGCAACTCTTTAGGATCCTCCACAAATAAATACTCAGTCTTGAGACTTTCATGAATGTGGTGACGAAGAAACACAATTGCTTTTGCCTTCTCAAGTGGAGTGGCATCATTTTTATCTTCAATTGTTTTTTCAAGGCCATTTGCCTTGATATGGGCAAGTGCATCTACCCTCCATTCGAGGTACTTTTGGCCCGACAAGTCAAGAATGTCAAACTCTCTTTTTGCAATGCTTGCCATTGGTTACTACATAAAAGTTATATTTTATGTCAATATTAAGCATGCATGTTTTTATTAGTCATGATTTAATAAAGTAAAGACATTTCATAGGTGTAGATGTCATGTAGACGAGTCGTATCAAATATTAAAGAATGCATGTAGATTTTAATAGGTGGCGTATGTCAGAGCAATAATTAGAAATGTAAAGACAAGTATAATATCGTGTGACACAAGTAAGAAATCATACGGATAAATGAACGTTACAAGATCCATGAATTAAAAAACCGGTTATTTTTACCCTCTTTAATCTCCATCCATCCATTTTACTTTCTTCTACCATCCTTATCTTCTTCCTCCTTTTACTCCATCTCCATATTCAATCCAAAAAAATAAGCTCTCATGTTCATGGCCGATGATGATATTCCTCATTGGCTTGTTTCCAAAAATAATCGATTTTTAATTGAGCTTTTCATTTGTCTTGTCCTTATTTACATCATCATCATTATCATAATCATTATTTTGGTGGGAATTCTCCGTTCGTAATCCAAGAGGTGAAAGCAAGAAAACTAATGTGGGTCTTTGTCAAAAGAGGTAAGCAAATCTCAATTTTGTTTGTTTTTATAGCATAAATCCAAACACATGATTTTATTTTGACAAAATTTATTTTAGATCTTATGTTAAAATAACGAGTTTCTGATGTAGAGGTTCCCGATTTGGGCAACTACAGAGCATACTCCTCGGATTAAGTTAAGTTTCCAAAAACTTGAGTTTTTGATGTAGAAGATCCCATAAAGGGCAACTACAAAGCATAATCCTCAAGTAGTTTTCTTCTATAATTTTTGTGTAATGAAAGACTAAGAAATGTTTGAGAACATACCTTAGTAGCAAAGCTCAGTTGTAACCTAGAATCTTCGTGCTGATAACGTGTTATAAAATTATTGCTTTGGACTCTTGATTACTTAGACTCTTGTGGAATGTGTTCAAGAACACTTAGAATGAAGTTGGAAGAGAGGAGAGAACAAGAAGAGTAGATTTCTAACTTGCTCTTGGTGCATCTTGTTACAATGAGGATGACCTCTATTTATAGGCCAAAACTTGGAGGAGTTACTAATAAAATAAACTAGGATATAAGGTGAATAATCACCTTGTACAATTTACTTCACTTCTTGACCAATCTTCACTAGAAGACATGCATGCGATATATGTGTACAAAACATCATGTACAAATGTCTTGTACATATTTTTCCATAACAAAAAAGATTTTGTTGCTTTAATTGTTTACTTCTCATTTTGAAATGTCGACCTAACAACGTGACGTGGACACACTCTACTTTAGTAATTATATAAATAATTAATTGGGTGTTAAATAAAGCTGTCATTGATGATGAAGAAGAATAAAATATGCTTCTTGAAACATATTTTCCGAAAAAAAAACAACCCTTAAAATTTTGAAAACGTTCTAGATTTTGAAACCTCATTAAACTTTTTTGCAATCGACAAACATTTCAACCACAATCGCTCGAAGATATTGCATAATAGAAGAAATATTCAAAAAGATCGATAAGGAAGAAGTTGTAGATACCATATTTCTTTATTATCGAATTTCAAAGAAAATGACAACCATGTTTCGATTGAAGTGTTTTGCTATAAGTAGGAGTAAGATTAGATATTGTTTGCCATCACAAAAATGTTTGGATTAAAGTCGTGTGTTGCTATTATTTAAGACATTATCAAAAGTAGTGTTTATTTGTATAAATAGTTCTGTTGTGCGGAAAGAACATAATTCAACAAACATGAAAGACAACACACACAGTTTATAGCAGTTCACCCAATATTGGCTATGTCTACTTTCTAAAGAGATTTTATTGAAGAGTTTCAAAATACAGGTGAGAGGATAAACAAATAATAATTAGGTTATCTAGATTTTCTAGATTAATTGATAATAGGAGACAAAGAGAACCCTACAATACATATAAGAACAAAACCCTAGGTTTATACTTGAGTGCCAAGTATATGATTGAGTTAAACAAAAAAGGCCCAAACAAAAAAAGTCCAAACAAAAATAAGCCCAATTCAAGGCATATCAAACAATCTTCACCTTGACTTAAATCCTCACATATATACTAGATGCATACCCAATTCCATATTAACTCCTCTCTATCCAGATGTGCCTCTTGGAAATTCAATAACTTTTGACATTTAGCAAGTCCAAACAATGTTGGAACTTGCTGCGAGGTACCAACATGGTGAATATATCAACAGGATTATCAACAGTCCCTACTTTCTTTACCTTGATCCTCTTCTCACTTCTTAAGAAATGATATTTGACGTCAATATGCTTAGTACTTTTGAGGCGTTGAAGGACGAACTCCGGATTTAGATCAAGCTAGAACTTCAACTACTCATTTGTTGATGTGCAAGTTGTAACTTGGATAGAACTTTGGTAGGCGGAAGCGATCGAGATGGATGCGGAAGCGAATGTTGATTTGATCGAGGGAGATAGAGCAAGCCGTTGAAGTGGATAGTTTAGTGATTCTTGAGAAGGATCCTCAAATGTGAGTTCTTGGATCAAAGACTTAGATCCAAAGAAGAACTTTGAGAGGATGGAAGATGAATTAATTCCCAAAATCAAGAGAGGATTTTCCTCCAAATACTTGATTAAAATTGAACATGTTTTACAAATGAGCCCAATCATCTTTATATATAGGATGCGGCCAAACCAAAGGCCAGAAAATAAATCACGGAAATAAATGACATAATTAAAAGTCGAAGTTAACTTCCGGAATGAAAAGTCTAATATATGAAAGGTCGGAATTTAAGTTCCGGAATTTAAGTTCCGAAATAAAAAATCGAGTATTAAATAACCGAAATATGGTAAATACGTAAAAAACGGGTGAGCTTCATGCCATGACAAGACATGTTGCTTGCCGGGTCGTCTTTGCCGGACACACGGATGGCATGGGAATCCATGGGCGTATCATTCTCCTTCTCTTGGCTATGAAACTTCCTCATTTGCACGGTCGGGAAAAAGGAAGAATAATTGGGAGCAGGACCTTAAAGTTCAACATCGGGTGCACACCGTCGGAGTCGGGTGGCTTGGACTCTTAGTCCTTCAAAAAGGTGAAGCCTCTAAGCTTGTTAAAGATGCCGGCAAGGCGCGGGAGCGAGTACCTTTAATGGCTTGTTGTCGTTTGATGGCGCCGGTACTCTTTGAAATTGTGCACAAAGTCTTGGATAAGTGGCAAGCTAATGGACATAACAAGGATAAACTCCGGATCGGGAGGCTCGAACTTGTAGTACCTTATGATGGTGGCTCCTCGAAGTTAGTCTATCACACCGTCAAAGCTTTTGACATTGTACGTCGGGGGCATGCTGTAAAGAAGAAAGGATGAGCAGGAAGGTAAGTTGTTTGACACAACAAAGACAAACCTCGGGTCGGATGGATCGAATTTGTTGTCCAACAATGTAACACCCCGAATCCGTAGGACTCGAGGTGCTACTGGGCTAGGATCTCACAATGGATCCTGACCCTAGCCTGACAACAAGTTAACCGGATCTTACAACAAGGCACAAATAGATTAAAACCAAAACATAAAACTGATATATATAAATCAAAAGGTTTATACAAGGTACCGCTGAGTACAATCAAAACATTGCTGTACATAACAAAAGACCCCATATCCCACGATAACGACCCCAGTGTACGGATCCCTCAGCGGATCACCCACTCTTGATCACTCTACAGCTCTCCTAACCTGCAAAGGATCTACAACACGGTATAAAACCGTTAGCTAACCATACACATATATAAGAGATGCATAAGCACAATCACATGTCAAGAATAATAAACACATCATCATGCTATCACACATTTACCCGGTTAATTATCTTTATAAAGTCCAACACTCAAACCGTATAAATATATGTATATGAACATATGTGACATGAGGAGTATATCATCCTCGCCTCTGATCGCTATTGCTGTGGCTCCGGCACTCCTCCCCGTATACCCTATGGGAGTGATGAAGGAGTCCATCTCGTATAGCAAATATGGCCTAACTACAGAGAACCTCCCAGACTCCCAGCGGGATGAAATGGGAAAGGTTATCATGGCCCTACAATGGGCAATCAATATACCATAGGTCGGTAATAATCAACAACGCATGCTATCAAGCATATACCACACACCACTCATGCATACATCCAATATAAGGATGGCAGCTAAGTAAGTCCTATGGACTTACCTCAACCTCAAAGTAATCTCAACCACGCTCAACTCTCAAATATGGTCCACTCCAATCTGGAGGACAACACTGCCTAATAATAAGACATAACAAGATATCAAACTCATATCCATCAAAGGGGTAACACCTAGACCCAAGGGATCCATAAGGATCGTATCCTAACTCATAAACCTCAAAGCCATAACCGGCATAAACGATACCATGATCATCGTCATTCTATCCTCGTACACATACCTAGCATGCCGCTAAACCGCTCATACTAGGAAAGGAAAGGATCTACCCTACTCCAGGTAGACCCGGGACAAGACGCACCTGCGTGACAAGAGGGACGCAGGGGCGGAATAAGGCAAACCGCAGGCGCGGAAATGCTCGGCCGCAGGTGCGGTGACAGTGGCCGCAGGCAAACGCAGGCACGGCGCAGGCGCTGTGACACGGATCCCGCAGGGGCGGCGGCGTCCAGGCGCAGGGGCGGCGACTCTGCAGAACGTAGAGTCCCGACTTCTCTTCCATTCTTCACGTGATCAAATCACGTCTTCTCTCATCCAAAACCAAGCACATACATATACATACACAAACCAACATCAATATACCTCAACATGCATCTAATCCTAAGCTAGGAAGAGGAATCAAGATAGAAGGAATGAAGAAGAAGCCAAGAGCTTACCAACAGCTGTGACCTAAGCAAGGAAAAGGTCACCAACACCTTCTCAACTGGCTCCCAAGCTTAGCAATAACATCCATCAACATCATCAACAACAACCACACACAAACTCCCTTGCAAACTCAAGAAAACTCACACACAAGATCAAGGAGAAGGAAGAAGGAAGCAAGAAGGACGTGAAATGGCTGGGAAAGGAATGAAGAACTCTTGCTCAGCAACCCAAGGAAAAGGATAAGAAGAGAAGAGAGTAAAGCTCATGTCAAAGGTCAACAAAGCCGGCTGCAGCCGCAAGAAACCGCAGGGGCGGGCTTCCTGGCCGCAGGGGAGGAATAACATACGAGCCGCAGGGACGGCCTCACGGACCCGCGGGACGGCTAAGGCCAGAACTAGCTCCCAAAGACTAAGGCTCTTACACCTCACCCCCCTAAAAACAAGTTTCGTCCCGAAACTTGTAAAACCCTGAAACCACTCGGACTCAGAAGTCGAGGTATAACTCTCTCTCTATCGGAGGAATCACATCTCCGTACATATGGTATCAACCTATGTCACTCTATAACCTCAAACACGGTATGGAGGAACTCATCATCTGTAGCCAGAAGATCACTATACTATCCAGGGCATAGAGGAAAAACATTTCTAGCCAAACCATCGTCATCACATCACAAAGGCATAGAGGAAGAACATCTCTAGCCGTATCATACTCATAACAGAGAGGCATGGAGGAAAAACATCTCCAGCACTACTATGTCCATCAAAATAGCATGGAGGAATAATCATCTCCAGCTAGACCTATTGCATCATAATAGCATGGAGGAAAGAACCATCTCCAGCTATAATCAATCGCACTAGCACAGCAAGATCTAATAAGATCACACATCACATCATAGCTAGTACGAAAATAAACACCGCATGGCATATAAGTACATAAGCATAACACTCACCAAGATAGTACTAAGATCTACTCATCGATCCTACTGGTACATCTATCTCGACATAGAACTCTGGATTGTTCCTCTGAATACTATCCTCAGTCTCCCATATAGCCTCATCAGGTCCTCGTCTCGACCACTGTATCCTTAGCATAGGAATGTCCTTCGAACGCAGGCGTCTCATACCTCGTTCTAGGACTGCAATCGGGTGCTCAACAAAAGTGTGGTCCGGCTCAACCACCAAATCATCATAACTCACAATATGTCTCGGATCTGGTATATACTCCCTCAACTGAGACACGTGAAATATAGGGTGATCACCCTCTAACCTCGGAGGCAAAGCTAACCTGTATGCTGCACTCCCAACCCGATTCAGAATCTCGAACGGTTCGACATATCGGGCTCAACTTCCCCTTAACGCCAAAACGTCTAACACCTCGTGTTGGAGACACTCTCAGCCACACATGGGCTCCTACTCTGAACTCCAGAGGTCTACGCCTCCTATCTGCATAAGACTTCTGACGGCTCTGTGCATTCAACATCCTCTCTCTAATCAGTGCTACTCGAGCCACATCATTCTGAATCTAATCAGGTGTCAAACCACTACCACTGCTCGGCTCATCCCAGCATAACAGAGTACGACATCTATGTCCATACAAGTGCCTCATATGGGGCCATCCCAATAGATGCATGCCAGTTTTTGTTGTATGAGAACTCAACTAGTGGGAGATGATCCGTCCACACTTTGGCCTAGCCAACTCCAAATCATGGGTCGGGTAGTTCTCCTCATACGTCTTCAGCTGTCTAGACGCATATGCAATCACTCGGCCTCTCTGCATCAACACACATCCCAAGCCTAGCTTGGATGCATCACTGTATACCACAAAATCCTCTGTACCCTGTGGCTGTGCCAAAATAGGAGCAGAAGTCAGACGTCTCTTCAGCTCCTCAAAACTCTGCATACACTGATCAGACCATACAAATCTGGTATTCTTCCTCAGTAGACTCGTCAATGGACGGGCAATCACAAAAAATCCCTCCACAAAGCATCTGTAATTACCGGCTAGGCCAAGGAAGCTACGTACTTCCTTGACGTTCGTTGGTGTAGTCCAAGCTGCTACTGCCTCAATCTTGGCCGGATCCACCTTGATTCCTTCAGCTGATACAAAATGACCCAGGAATGCTACCTCTGGCATCCAGAACTCTCACTTAGAGAACTTAGCATAAAGTTCTCTATCCCGTAAAACCTGCAATACATTCCTCAGCTGTCCTGCATGCTCCTCTCTAATGCGAGAGTACACTAGAATGTCATCTATAAAGACCACCACAAACTGATCCAGGAAGTCGATGAAGATGTTGTTCATCAACTCCATACAAACTGTTGGGGGCATTCGTAAGCCCAAATGGCATCACTACAAACTCGTAGTGTCCATATCTGGTCCGGAATGCTGTCCTGTGCACATCCTACTCTCTCACCCTCAGTTGATGATATCCTGAGCGCAAGTCAATCTTGGAGAATACAGTCGCTCCCTGAAGCTGATCTAACAAGTCATCAATACGCGGCAATGGATACTTGTTCTTGATGGTCACCTTGTTCAGCTCTCTGTAATCTATACACAATCTCAACGATCCGTCCTTCTTTCGCACGAAGAGGACAGGTGCTCCCCATGGAGATACGCTAGGGCGAATAAAACCCTTCTCAGCCAACTCTTCGAGTTGCTTCTTCAACTCTAACATCTCGACAGGCGCCATCCGGTATGGGGCCTTTGAGATCGGTCTCGTACCACGCTCTAACTCAATACCAAAATCCACACTCCTCTGAGGCGGAAAACTGGACGGCTCAACAAATACATCTGCAAAATCACAGACAACTGGGATATCCTCTAATGCTGGACTCTCCCCCTCCTTAATGGCATAACACCAGAAGGCCTCACAACCTTGTGCAATCAGTCTAGCTGCCCGTATTGCAATGATAACCATGCCTGTCTTTCCAAGGTCCCAACCTCAGAAAACATCTATCTTGCCTAACTTGGTAGAGAGGGTAACAATCCTCCTACCTACATCTAAGACTGCAGAATGTCTATCCATCCAATCCATACCTAGAATGACTTCTTCATGCTCTAATGGCATGACAAAGAAGTCAACTAGTAATACACGGGTCCCTACAGAAATGGGACAGTCACGAATCTCGCGGGTACCTCTGACCCTACTACCATCGGGTAACCCTATACTAAAGGGTATCCCCTCAGTCGTATCTAGACTCAAACGATCCACACAAGCATCAGAAATAAAAGAATGTGTAGCTCCAGTATCAAACAAGACTCTAACATGTAAACCATGAACTAGAATGGTACCTGTAGCAGTCGGTGCAGCCGGCTCCTCTGCACTCCTCAGCTCAAAAACTCGACCCTGTGGTCCTCTGGTGTCCGTGGTACTCCCACCACGACCTCTGCCTCTACTTGGCCCAGGAGCAGATCCCTAAGTCGTAGGGCGATTTGGGACCCTCTGCTGTCCCTGTGTCTGCTGCTGCTGAGGTGGTCTCTGCCCACCTCCCGCTACACTGGCAGGAGGAGAACCCTGCTGTGATGAAACTCCACCCTATCTACAGAAAATATGTCTATGACCTAGTTTGCCAGAAATGTAGCAAGTCACTGTCTGTCTCGTGCATTCTAGCCGCATATGTCCATAACCACCACAGTTGTAACATTGTGGTCCCTTATCTGTAGCTGGTGAAGATGAGGGATGACTCTGGCGGCTCTGGCCTTGCCCTGAACCAGCAACTCCACTAGTACCCTGCTGAGATGAAGCTCCACCCTTTCTACAGAAAACAACTCTATGGCCTCGTCCGCCACAAGTGTAGCAAGTCACCAACGGCCTCGTGCATGCTGGTCGTATATGTCCAAGCTCATCACAATTATAACATCATCGATCTGTAACTGCAACTTGTGCAGATGCGGGGCAACTTGGACGTCTCTGGTTTAGTTCAGAACTAATAACTCCACCAACACCACTAGTCTGCCTAGTCCGCTGTCTCTTTCCAGGCCTTCTATGCTCCTCTAGAACTTGAGGAATCTCAGCAACATGTGCCGGTACAACTGGCACCTGAGTAACTCCATGGGATCTCCTAGATGATCCCTCCTGTACTGGCAGATCCAGGGTAGGTCTACCTGCTGTGGCAGCCTCTTGTACTGTCTGATGTACGCGCGGAAATCTAATCCTCCCATGGAGACACGATCCGAGTCCTCTGTCTGTACTCTATGTGATCTTTGACTCCCGGCTGCACCATTCCCAGTCTCAGGAACAACACTCTTAGCAATAACCTCATGAATCTCCTCCGCTGCCGGTGGATCAACAGCGGAAATCTGACTCTGTCCTACGTCTACTGGAGGAAAAGGGGATCTATCCCTACCTCGTCCCTCTGCAGATACAACTCTAGTCTGAGCCATCTGTAGGGTAAATACACCTAACCTATAAGGCTATATATGCCATATGTATAGATATATATCAAATCAAACACAACAGAATATCTATATATATCTATACTGTCGAGATCTTCAGAGGGGTGATGGCTCACGTACACGATATCCCAAAACATTTGTACTCATTTCAAAACCAAAACCATTTGAAAAGTCAGATCCCTTTCGGGTTCTGTTTGTTTATCTATTCGACCTTTATCGCAGATTGCAAGTGCCATTGTTGTCAACCTAAGGCTCTGATACCAACTTTGTAACACCCCGAATCCGTAGGACTCGAGACGCTACTGGGCTAGGATTTCACAATGGATCCTGACCCTAGCCTGATAACAAGTTCACTGGATCTCACAACAAGGCACAGATAGATTAAAACCAAAACATAAAACTGATATATATAAATCAAAAGGTTTATACAAGGTACCGCTGGGTACAATCAAAACATATACTGTACATAACAAAAGACCCCATATCCTACGATAACGACCCCAATGTACGGAGCCCTCAGCGGATTACCCACTCTGGATCACTCTACAGCTCTCCTAACTTGCAAAGGATCTACAACACGGTATAAAACCGTTAGCTAACCATACACATATATAAGAGATGCATAAGCACAGTCACATGTCAGGAATAATAAACACATCATCATGCTATCACACATTTACCCGGTTAATTATCTTTATAGAGTCAAACACTCAAACTGTATAAATATATGTATATGAACATATGTCACACGAGGAGTATATCATCCTCGCCTCTGATCGCTATTAGCCAAATGGTGTGGCTCCGGCACTCCTCCCCGTATACCCTATGGGAGTGATGAAGGAGTCCATCCCGTATAACAGATTTGGCCTAACTACAGAGAACCTCCCAGACTCCCAGCGGGATGAAATGGGAAAGGTTATCATGGCCCTACAATGGGCAATCAATATACCATAGGTCGGTAATAATCTATAACGCATGCTATCAAGCATATACCACACACCACTCATGCATACATCCAATATAAGGATGACAGCTAAGTAAGTCCTATGGACTTACCTCAACCTCGAAGTAATCTCAACCACGATCAACTCTCAAATACGGTCCACTCCAATCTGGAGGATAACACTGCCTTATAATAAGGCATAACAAGATATCAAACTCATATTCATCAAAGGGGTCACACCTAGACCCAAGGGATTCATAAGGATCGTATCCTAACTCATAAACCTCAAAGCCATAACCGGCATAAACGATATCATGATCATCCTCATTCTATCCTCATACACATACCTAGCATGCCGCTAAACCGCTTATACTAGGAAAGGAAAGGATCTACCCTAATCTAGGTAGACCCAGGACAAGACGCACCTGCGTGACAAGAGGGACACAGGGGCGGAATAAGGCAAACCGCAGGCGCGGAAATGCTCGGCCGCAGGCGCAGTGACAGCGGCCGCAGGCAAACGCAGGCACGGCGCAGGCGCTATGACACGGATCCCGCAAGGGCGGCGGCGTCCAGGCGCGGGGGCGGCGACTCTGCAGAACGTAGAGTCCCGACTTCTCTTCCACTCTTCAAGTGATCAAATCACGTCTTCTCTCATCCAAAACCAAGCACTTACATATACGTACACAAACCAACATCAATATACCTCAACATGCATCTAATTCTAAGTTAGGAAGAGGAATCAAGATAGAAGGAATGAAGAAGAAGAAGCCAAGAGCTTACCTACAACTGTGACCTAAGCAAGGAAAAGATCACCAACACCTTCTCAACTGGCGCCCAAGCTCAGCAACAACATCCATCAACATCATCAACAACAACCACACACAAACTCCCTTGCAAACTCAAGAAAACTCACACACAAGATCAAGGAGAAGGTAGCAAGAAGGACATGAAATGGCTGGGAAAGGAATGAAGAACTCTTGCTCAGCAAGCCATGGAAAACGATAAGAAGAGAAGAGAGTAAAACACAAGTAAAAGGTCAACAAAGCCGACTGCAGCCGCAAGAAACCGCAGGGGCGGGCTTCTTGGCCGCATGGGCAGAACAACATACGAGCCGCAGGGGTGGCCTCACGGACCCGCGGGGGAAGCTAAGGCCAAAACTAGCTCCCAAAGACCAAGGCTCTTACAAACAACATATTGGTGCCGTTGTCAGGATTGATGGCTTCTTCACCCTTGATGGTGTCGACTTTGTCGATGATGACTTCTTCCTTGTCCATGATGGTGTTGACTTTGTCGAAGATGGCTTCTTCTTTGTCGATTATGGTGTCGAATTTGTCGAAGATGGCTCGTTCTTTGTCGGTGATGGTGACGACTTTGTCGAAGATGGCTTCTTCTTTGTCCGTGATGGCGTCAAATTTGTTGAAGATGGCTTATTCTTTGTCGGTGATGGCGTCGACTTTGTCGAAGATGACTTCTTCACTGTTCATAATGGTGTCAACTTTGTCAAAGATGGCTACTTCGTGTTGGGCGGCTGTCAAGATGGCAAGTAATCTCTCTAACTCTTCCTTTCACGCCTTAGAGCATCACGCGTTGACTTGAGCATAACATAGTCATCTTTGGGACATGCTCGATGTCGAGGCACAACATAGTCATCTTTGGGAAAGACTCAGCGTTGGGCCATAATGTTGTCAACTTCATGGTATGTTCTCCATTTCCGGTGTGGATACCTTTGGTGCCCGTAGATGGTATGCTTCGGCCTTGGTGGATCCGGAGAAGGCAACCACTCTTCGTCCTCAAAATAGGCATGCCGACGGGTTTTTTGATATCATCAGTGCCCATGTGTGGCCATCTTGGTTTTTGGTGGATATGGAGGAGGCAACCATTCCTCATCCTCATCATAAGAATCATCTTCATCAAAGAACATGATGAATTATGAAGAACGGGTTGAAGAACAATGAAGAACTCTTGAAGAACGATGGTTAATTCTTGAAGAACTCTAAAGAACACTGAAGAATTCTTGAAGAACTATGAATAACTCTAAAGAACTGAAGAAAAAAGTAAAGAAACTTATCCTCGATTCCTTGCTCTGATACCAATTTGATGTGTTCTTGGATGCGTTGAAGAACAAACTCCGGATCTAGATCAAGCTAGAGCTTCAACTACTCCTTTGTTGATGTGCAAGTTGTAATTTGGACATAACTTTGGTAGGCATAAACGATTGAGATGGATGCATAAGAGAAGGTTGATTCGATATAGAGAGATCGAGCAAGCCGTTGAAGTGGATAGATTAGTGATTCTTAAGAAGAATCCTCGAATGCGAGTTCTTGGATCAAAGACTTAGATCCAAGGAATAACTTTGAGAGGATGGAAGAGGAATTGATGCCCAAAATCAAGAGAGAATTTTCCTTCAAATACTTGATTAAAATTAAACATGTTTTACAAATGAGGTCAAACATCCTTCATATAGAGGATGGGGCCAAACCAAAGGTCGGAAAATAAATGATGGAAATAAATGACGGAATAAAAAGTCGGAGTTAACTTCCGAAATAAAAGGTTTAAAATATGAAAGGTAGGAATTTAAGTCATGAAATTAAGTTATGGAATTAAAGCTCGGAATTTCATTCTATTCTTAAATAGCAGAAATATGGTGAATGCGTAAAAAACGGGCAAGCTTCATGCCATGACAAGACATGCCGCTTGCCGGGTTGTCTTAGCCGAAGACACGGATGACATTGGCATTTGGGGGCATATCACCTTTCATGATGAACCTTATCCTTGTCCAAACAAATTGCACTCAAACTACCACAATATATAATAGCTTGATCGTGATGTATACCTAGATCACTAACCAATTCCTTCAGCCAAATTCCCTTCAACCAAATTCCCTCTTTAGTTAATTCTTTCAATGCCTTGAACTCTGCCTATGTGGTAGACAAAGTAATTGTGGGTTGTAAGGTTGTTTTCCAACTCACAACAAAACCTCCAAGAATGAAAACATAACCGGTCATAGATATTCTAGTATCATTATCTCCTACATGATCATAATCAGAGTACCATGTGACCAAACATTGTGTATCATTCCTAAAATTGAGCCCAATTTCAAATGTACCTCTAAGGTACCTAAATATCCTCTTCATAGCTTGTCATTGTTCTTTTCTTGGTTGTCCCATGAACCTGCTAACGACATTAACAACTTGTGCCAGTTCTAACCTTGTGTAGACCATAAAATACATCAAACTCCCTACTACACTAGCATAAGGGACTCGCAACATATACTCATTCTCTTTATCTGACTAAAGTGAAAACATAGTGGTAATATGGATGTTAGCAGCACTAGGTGTATCAATAAGCTTGGCCGATGATATTCCAAACCTTGACAACACCTCTTCAATGTACCCTTTATGTGATAAGACTAGATTCTTATGTTCCTTGTCACAAAGAATATCTATTCCTAGAATTTTCCGAGTTGCTCCCAAATCCTTCATCTCATCTCTTGTTGCTTTCAAACCATTGTGCAACTTCAGACCCATATACAACTTCTCTATAGGTGAATGTTTCATGCGTATCCACCTCTTCAGCTGTAAGAGCCTTGATCTTTTGGAGCCACTTTTGGCCTTAGCCGCCCCTGCGTGTGAGTAGAGCCGCCCCTGCGGCTGAGCCATGATCCGCCCCTGCGGCCAGGAAACCCGCCCCTGCGGTTTCCGGCGGCTGCATCCGGCTTTGTTGACTCTTGACTTGTGCTTTACTCTTTTCCCTTCTTATTCTTTCCTTGGCTCGTGATCAAGGGTTCTTATTCCTCTTCTTCAGCCTTCCTACGTCCTTCTTGCTTCTCCCTTCTCCCTCCTTGGTCTTGTGTTGTTTTCTCTTGGGGTTTGGAAGAGTTTTGATGTGAGCTTGATGATGTTGATGATGAATGTTGTTGTTGCTAAGCTTGAAAGCGAGCTGTGTGTGTGTTGATCTTCCTGGCAGCCTAGGACCACAAGTGTGGTAAGTGATCTTGCTTCTCTTCTCTTCTTCCTTCCTTGTTTCCACCTTCCATAGCTTAGGATTAGATGATTTAATATAGATTGATGTCGGTTTATGTATGTATATGTATATGTGTAACTTTGGATGAGAGAAGACGTGAATTGATCACGTGAAGAGTGGAAGAAGAACCGCGGGATCATCTTCTGCATTGTCGCCTCAACCGCGGTCCAGCAAAGCGCCCTTGCGGGTACCTTGTCGCCGCACCCGCGGCCAGAAGCCGCCGCCCCTGCGGAAGCCGTGCCGCAACGCCCGCTCCAGCGCGCCTTGCCTGCGTTGTCTGCGTCCTTTGTCACCGCGCCCGCGGCTGAGTTCCGCCGCGCCTGCGGGTTGCCTGCTCTGCCCCTGCGTCCCTTGTGTCACGCAGGTGCGTCTTGTTCCGGGTCTACCTAGGGTTAGGTAGATCCTTTCCTTTCCTAGTATGAGCGATAGTATCATGTTAGGTATGTGTATGAGGATAGAATGAGGATGATCAGGTTATCGTTTATGTCGGTTATGGCTTTGAGGTTTATGAGTTAGAATACGATCCTTATGGATCCCTTGGGTCTAGGTGTGACCCCTATGATGGATATGAGTTTGATATATGTTGTGATGCCTTGTTTAGGCAGTGTTGATCTCCAGAGTTGGAGCTGTTTGGATTTGAGACTTCGAGGTTGAGGTAAGTCCATGGGACTTACTTAGCTGCCATCCTTATATTGGATGTATGCATGAGTGGTGTATGTGTTATATGCTTGATAGCATGTGTTGTGGTTATTACCTACCTATGGTTTAGTACGCGCCCACTGTAGGGCCGTGACAACCTAGCCCCGTCATCCCACTGGGAGACTGGGAGGTTCTCTGCGGAGTGTCCAGATCTGGTACACAGAACGGGCGCTGTCTCCACTCCCTCAGGGTACACGGAGGAGTAGTCCCGGTTGACCACTCCAGCTGGCGGTAGCACCGAGAGGCGAGGGTTATATTCCTCGTGTCACATATATTCATATTCAGATATATATTGATACGATTGATTAATTGGACTTATTAAAGATAATGAATCGGGTAAATGTATGAAAGCATGATGATGTGTTACGATTCCTGATGTGTGTTTGTGCTCTTGCATCTCTATATATATGTGTATGGTTAGCTAACGGTTTTATACGGTGTTGTAGATCCTTTGCAGGTTAGGAGAGCTACAGAGTGATCCAGAGGGGTGATCCGCTGAGGGCTCCGTACACTGGGATTATTATCGTGGATTATGGGTTATTTGATGTACGAATATATATTTCTTTTGTACTCAGCGGTACTTATGTACTACCTTTTAAGATTTATATATCAGTTTTGTATTTAATATATCGGTACCTTGTTGTAAGATTCAGTGTGAACTTGTTGTCAGGCTAGGGTCAGGATCCATTGTGAGATCCTAACCCAGTAGCACCTCGAGTCCTATGGATTTGGGGTGTTACATCAACAACCCGTAAGGCATAACCAACCATATTTTCAAATTTGTACCTTTGTGGAGGTCTTAATCTAACTCATCTTGAGCAACCCTCAACTAAGATCTGTTGAATAGCTTCTGATGGTTGGTCTTCCTTTGCCAGAATTTGCATCCCCTTTTCACCCATATGACCAAGTCTCATATGACACAACTTAGTCATATCATCCTAGTGAATCGAAAATGCAACCAAAAAAAACCTAGAAACAGTAGAACCCTACAGAAAATATAAAGGCCCCTTTTGACACCTTTTAGAATAACATTATAACCCTTACATACATTCAGAATTCCACCTTCACCTTTGAAACAAAACCCCTTACTATCCAGCATACTCCGGATATCAAATTCTTAGTAATAAGTGGAACGTGTCTGACCTCGTTCAATATACATAATCTTTATTCATGTGTCTTGATTTTAATCGAGTCAATTCCAACCGCATTGCAGACAAAACTATTGGCTATGGAAATATTGTCACCATCTACCAATTGTAAGTTTTGAACCACTCTCTATTATGACATATGTGATAGGAAGATTCGGAATCAAGAACCCACACATCAACCTGATATGTGTATCCACCATCAACCAAAGATATATCCTCATCTGATTTAAAATCATCTTCTACAACAGTTGCAATTATTCTTCTAAGAACATTCTTTCTTCCAATGTCTTTTCTCCCAACAATTGTTGCAGACATCATCAGGCATAAAACCTTTTCAAGAAGACGACTTATTGTCCTTCTTCCCTAATTTTTCTTGTCCTTTGCCTCCGCTTGTATATAGACCAGATGACTGACCATCCCTACCTAACCAATTTCATTCACCTTGTGGTGTAGTTCTCTTGTATGAAGGGCAGGCTTGACGTCTTACAGAGTAATAATATATATTCTAACAAAAAATGACTGAACAAAGTTTTCATATGACGACGGAAAAGATACCAACTGAATCAACGCAACATCCTTGTCCTCAATCGTAACATCAATATTAGGCAAATCTAGAAGAATTATGTTCAACTGATCTAAGTGCTCACGAAGTTGCGTACCTTCCTACATTCGCAGGTTAAACAAACGTTGCTTTAGAAGCAATTTATTGGTGAGAGACTTCATCATTTAGAGACTCTCCAACTTCAACCATAGTTTGGTTGCGGTATCATAATCCGAAACCTCGCATAAGACATCATTTGCGAGACACATCATGAAGGTCGAATGCGCCTTTTCGTCTTGAATGACCATCTCATATTAGTAACTTGAGTATTATTAACCATGTGTATTAGTAAATTGGGTATTATTAACCATGTGTATTAGTAAATTGAGTATTAATAACAGTGGACATTTACATTGGGTATTAAAATTGGTATTAACATTGGGTATTACTATTATTATATTAACATTGAGTATTAATATTGGGGATTACAATTACACTGAGCATTAAAATTGGATATTACTTCCATTCCCCTCATCTCTTGTCATACTTCATCATATCATCTAACTATTATTAGTTAACAACCAACTTTTGATGGCCATTCAAT
Organism: Fagopyrum tataricum; assembly: GCA_002319775.1. NCBI lineage: Eukaryota > Viridiplantae > Streptophyta > Magnoliopsida > Caryophyllales > Polygonaceae > Fagopyrum > Fagopyrum tataricum. Next base: position 30,121,521 of record CM008283.1, on the reverse strand, counting down.
TCCTTACGTTTTTTCGGCGACGTCGAAACCCTAATCAAGCAATACCCAACTTTTGCTGGTCATTTCATTTCCTACGCTTTTGCAAAAGCTAGAAGAGAGAGAAATGTACACTTTGAATAATGACCAAATTTGTGTAAATTTTAGTTTAGGTAATTAGAAATTGAGCATTATTAAACTTTGGTAACACTAGTTTGTCTTGTTAAAATTGGGTAACACTAGGTTCGGTAATTACCAAATTTGTGTAAATGGGAAATTTGACCCACTATAAAAATTGGGTAACACTAATTTGTGTAAATGGGAAATCTGAAATGCATGCATTGTACACCAAGATCTATCATATTGTGATTTCTTACTTCAAGAAATCACAATATAATAGATCTTGGAACAACATTTTCATAAATCTTTCACATCTATAAATCTTCGGTTAAAGTGTTGTGTTTAGCATTTTTGCTTGTAGCTACAACTTCTTTCTTTGCAGCATGCTTGCAATTGCAATATTTTGCATTGAACTTGTTAGTTATGGGTCTTCAACTCATCACTCTCAACAAGAAAGAATGGTATATGTCTAATATATAGTCAGTTGTGTTACCGACATGAAATTATCCATTCTTGAAACAACATTTTCACAAACACCTCTTCTTTGTGTGTCCATACACTCTACAAACGATTGATAATGTTAAAAGTATAACAATCATGCAAAATTGTGAGATAACAAATCGAAAAATAATTGATATCATCACTAAAATAAAATAAAACACCTCCTCTACAAAACTAAGACAAATAGTTGTTACATGGTGGAATATTTGGTTGGCTAGAAATCAAATTATATTCAATAAGAAAAAAGCAAAAATCCACCAATCGGTGGTTCATTGCCAACTTCATTTATGGCATGTCCAACGCCACCTCAAGCTGACCATGGAACTAAGATTGGCTCACTTCATCTTCTAACAATCAAGGCGTATCATGTACTTCTCCTATTCAGATTCATTTATACAAAAGTAAGAGAGCTAATTGTAAATATGAGATATAAGTCAACAACACACACAACAAAAGAATCACCAATGTATGCATATAATTAAGTCGTACACATTAATAAAAAGGGTGAGTTAGGTAAGTGACCTTTTTTTGTATATACGAGCTAGATTTTGGTTGTTTATGGGTTTCAAACCTTGAAAAACATGCTCACCCTCTCACCAAATTATCAGCTGGACTAATTAAACTTCGGTATTTTTTTAATCTTTTTTTAAAGTTATACTTAATTTCTAATTACTCAAACTAGTGTTACGCAAATTATAATACATAAGTTCTATTAACCAAACTAGTGTTACTCAAGTTATAACACACAAGTTCTATTGACCCAAACTAGTGAAACCTATTTTCTACAATGAAAGACGACGATTTTTAACATCTTTTTCATTGGTATATGTCGTAAAAGTACAATGAAGAAGGGGAGGGCGGGAGGAGTGCAAGAACCAGGGAGGAGTGGGGTGTAGGAGGGTGGCACATGAGGGCGCATGGGACCTTCCTTGACGGCGGCGGTGACCCTTTCTTGGAGGCGGCGGTGTTCTTCACCATTCTTCGCTCTTCCCCAATCCAAACCTGCTTCTCAGATTTTTGTATATATTCAATTAATTAAAATTTTAATTAGTTAATTAATTAGTAAAAGAAGGGCCTAATTTGTATCTTAAATACAAAAAAGCCCTACCACACCAATTTTCTCATATAAAATAATCAAAATAAGGAAAAACATACAACAACAAAAATAGATACCAGATGGTAAGGGGTCTAATTCTTTGTTCGTTTGTTAAGAAACATATTATAAGGGTTGCACTACTTAATTAACACACACGAATTAAATTTATATTTCAAATAATGACAAAGAACCATTCTACAAACACAAAATCAACAATAACATAATTGACATTTAAGTTGCACAAGAATGAAAATGTAAAGAAGTTTTTCAAAGCACAAGCTCTATGTATATGATCATTGGAAGAATGAAAATGTAAGCAAGTTTAAAAACACAAGCTCTATGTGCAGGATTATTGGACAAGGCATATATAACAAAAAAAAAAGGATAACTTTTCAAAACCTCATCATAATTCATGCCCATATATATATAGATATAAATTCAATCAAGACCAATAAGAATGAGTAGATACCACCAATAAAATAAATTAACAAGCTTTAGAACCAAAAGAACATACAAAATCATGCACGAAGACATGTGAGTATTTTTTTAAAATATAAAAAACTAATTCAATTGACACAACAACATTCACAATATTCATAATTTTGATCTCTATTTAGGTCACCTTTTGGCTATTCTTTCTTGTCTTTGACAATACCAAAAGAAATAATTTAGGAAATAGAGTTACAAGTACATTAGAATTACAAAGTAAGTGCAACATAAATCATGATTCTCATTGTTGTTGTAAAATCAAGAAGATCAAAACACACTGTATCAAATTGTTAGATCAATCGAAAAAATATCTAAAAGTACTTGAGCTAAATCTAGCGTTCCGAGCAATATAAGCTGAAGAAGAGTGTGATCGAAAGTGTAGCTATGTCCATCTACACCGAATAGTAGGTCAGAGCCTTGGGTGGCGGTGACTGGCAAACTCGTAGAGGAAACCGAAAAGGTTCAACAATTCCCAAACATGCATCAAAACAAAAGAAATTCAGTTCAGTTGTAACACGTCACAATTTGTTGTGTGTTTTGAGTTTCTATGATTATCCTCTCGTGTCCATAACCCGTACAATCAAAACAATGTTGATTACACCTAAACCCGTATAATCAAAACAATGTTGATTACACCTAAACTACGTTAGTATAAGAGAATAACAGAAGCAACAAACCCTCCATTGAAATGTTCATATAAGACAAACATCACTTACCACAACATGAGAAGAGAAGATAGAAATTAGGGTTGAATTTGGTCTTGGAGCAAACCGATTTGATGTTAATCTGAAACTTAAATGAAATATTCATATCCAAAGATTTGTACAAACATGAGATCAATCACACAAAGCATGCAGTTGGGACGCAAAAATTGTACACCAAAATAGGAATCAAAAGCTTACATGAAAAAGGAAATGGCAAACTACCATGAAATAGATCGATAACTAAAGTAGACAAATCCAAAGATTTGTACAAACACGGGATCAATATATAGAAAACTCATCAAAGCCATATCCGTATAGTAATGATAGATAAGCAGAAGAGCTTACATAATAGACCGGAGTTGGAAGATTGATGATAAAAGAGGCGATGGTGGTGACTACCTGCGACGGAGTACTCAACAATGGAAAATCGCTTTAAATCGGGTATGTAATTAGGAACATCTTCAACAATAATGTATCGCCATTAGAAGGAAAATAATGCACGTAACAAGAGTAACAACATAAATACGATACGCCTCTTGAACGTGTCAAGACACAAGCTTTCATATGAAGAAACCCTATGCCCACATCCAAAAAATTAACAAAAACAGAATAAATTAAAAAGAGAAATGACACAAGCGTAATTAACACGAAGGGGGTAAGTTTTGGCGCCGACGCCCAATATATTTTTAAAATTATTTTTTTGAATTTCCAAATTTTTTTTTTAACGCCGACTCTTAGTGTTCGGAGTTGATTTCCAAATTTTTTTAATGTCGTCATTGTATAGCCTCGAAAAAACAATTAGTTGACTCCCAAATCTTATATATTCCTCTTTTCCCGTATAAAAATAATGCAAGCGACTTAGAGCCCGTTCAAAGATTGATAAAGGTTAACAAAGCTTGCTACAAAAGTTTAATGAATGATCATTTTTAATAAGTTGATTAAATCTATTTAAACTAAAATTCAACATCACACTTCGCGTAATTCTAACTATTTTTCTAAACGAAAAATGCTTATTGTATTACTAAAACACACTCTGCAACACACCATATATCACTCGTATACAATCATGTACCACTATCGTGATATTATAACGCTAAATTTTCGATGATATGATTCTTAGCGCCAACACCATATATATATATATATATATATATATATATATATATATATATATATATATAGGTTGGTTCGGGTGAGGAGATGGAGGAGGAGAATTTTATTTTTTTTAACTATTGAGTTTAGTTTTTTGTAATACCGAGTTCATTTTGTAATTTAAAAAAAACTTTTATTATAAAAAAATTAACGTATTCAAAATTTCTCTTCACTTCTCTCTATAAGGAGCCCACCCCGGTGAACTCATGCGGTTTCGACTTAGAAATTATATATATATATATATATATATATATATATATATATATATATATATATATATCCTAGAATTAAAAAAGTTGTGTATATTTCCTTTTCGTTATCTTATCTAAATAAAGTTTTTTTTTTGAACAAATACAATTTAGTGGGTATCAATATATCTACAAATTTATATTATAGGTGAACGAATAAATATATTAATAGAATCTTATAGTTGAATGGGTTATGATAGTAACTAACCAATTCACTGATTTTCTTTTTCTTTATATATATCTACTAGATATTTTGTTAAGATAAAACAAAATTACAGTGATCGGATATCTTAACTGAATTTAGTCAACGATTCTTTTATAGGATATCTTAATGATATATTGATACTTGACCTTTGAAAGTTCTTTTTTATTTTGAACAATTTTGTATAACGTATTACGTATGCTAAACATTTATAAGTATATTTAAAAATTATACTTTAAATATTTTGGTTTTGATATAAATATATCAACCTAAAAGTTGATGTATGATTACGATCCGGTTCGAGTACGGAACAAATATTCGGATACGAAGTTACGGAGCATTTTTTACCGTTGATTTACTTGATCCAACGTTCAAGATCAATCCACGTCATTTAATGAATTATTGGGTAACACGGTGACAATTTTATAATTGTAGGAAGTTCTGACGGCATTTTTGTCCCTTTGAAAATCTGTTTTTCAAAAGAGGAGGACGAGGTTTATATAAATAAATCATAAGGTTGTTTAGTTGGAGTTTATATTTTTGGTTTATTTTACTTCAAAATACACTTATTCCCCTAAAAAATCGAAGACTAACGTTGAATATCAAGGATGAACAAAGAATATCGGGATGAAAAAAACACGATAAAAATGGATTTTAAATAAAAATGAACCCATCCAAACAAAATTAATCTTGGTCTGAAAAGTTTTTTTTTGAGTGGTTTATAAATTTAAATAAACCCGTAGAGAAAGAGATCAATCTCCAAGTAAACACCCACAAAAATTAAATTCAGGGTTTATAAACTAAATGAAACACAAATAAACTATAAGTAAATAGGCTCAAATGTATGGTTTGGGGACTATTCAGGTGTAGAGGAGGCTTGTGGTGCGGCGTTACAGAGTAATCTTAACCGTTGATTCACTTATCTAATGGCTTACAATCATCCACGTCATTTAATGATTTATGGAGATATGCGTTGACGATTTTGCAATTTTTAGAAGGTACGAGGACAATTTTGTCTAGTTGAAAATCTGTTTTTTAAAAGAGGATGAGGTGGTATTTTTTAAAAGGTACGAGGACAATTTTGCAAATTTTATGTTATTATTTTAAAACATGTTTGAATCAATCATGTATAAAATTATGAACGAAAAAAGTCCAAAAAATAAGAATAAACAGTTTGAACTAATTGAACAAAAATATAAATCATCTAACCAAATAGTTGAACGAATTGAATTAAACTCATTACTGAGATAATACCTGTTAAAAAAAATTTATTGTCACCGCGTCACCTTCTTTTAAAAAATAGATTTTCAAAATGACAAAAATAATGTCTAAACTTCTTATAATTATAAAAGTCATCGCGCTCCTCATAATTCACAAAATGATGTGGACAAATATAGATAGTTGAATCAAATAGATCAACGGTGTATATTACTCCATTCAGACGTACCGGAAAAAAAAAAAAGTTACTCACGTTAGCTTAATTTTGGTTGATTATAATTTTTTTTACAGAATTTGTGATTTATTTACCATAAAAGGAAGGAAAAAAATCTCAAAGACGACGTTTTGTACTGTTAATTTCCCGAATTACTTGTGTTACCTTGAACATTTAATTAAATCTGAAAAATAAATATAAAAAATGCAATAGTAAATTACAAAAGTGGGTCCGTAAGAGGCAGAAGGATAACGACAAGGTCTTCTCAAAATCCGGTTGAGATGAAGCCAAAGCACTCAATCAAACAGACTCAAATCGAATCCTTCCATCTATTCTCGCCTATAAATACATCACCACGACACGAGTTCCGCCATTGACAAAAACCTTAACAGAGTCGAGCCAAGAATAACTTCGCCTTCGTCCGTTATGAAATTCCTGCTGGAATGCGTCAACTGCTACGGCACGGCATCACCTGACTCATCCCACGAGGATTCTTCCAAGTTGGCCTCGCCGTCGTTGGATTACCGATCTTCCCGGACGTCACAATCGAGTTCTACAGAGGAATCCGTCGCCGGCGCGCTCCGACGAAGGAGCCGATCGCTGTCTAGGCTGAACCCCGGCGATTGGAAGCCTTCGCTTCACGCCATCTCCGAGGATAATGTAATTGCTCCGGTGAAGCCGAAAGAGAAGGCGGCGGAGCAGATGTCTCGGAGGAGCGGTAGACGCTGCGCTTCCTCCAGTCCTCGCTCGAATTCCCGCCGACGCACCGATACCTACGGTTACGGGTGAGCTTTCCCCTAATTTCTTCCATTGACGTTTTATTTTTCCTTTTCCCTCTTCTAGAAAAGGATACATGTGATGGTAATAATGATATGTAGAAACTTGCGTGCAAATCATGCTAACAGATGAGTAAATTGTCGGTTTAATTGGTGTTGAACATGAATGATTATACTCAATCGCTGGATGCTTCATCCATAAACCATTAAATATATCCAAATTCAAACAAGAACTGATTACTTCCGATTTTAGTATGCAGATAGGTGAGTTTGACCGTTAGGTCTGTCTTCGTTGACACTAAAAGCTTCAGCGTAGATGTTTCTGATTGCAATAGGTTTGAATGGATCTTGCTATAGCTTTTTGTTTCAATTCAGAGTATTCAGAAGGTGAAAAAAGAGCCTCTTCTTTGTTATTTGCAACTCCTTTCTCTGTGGGATGTGGATGGGTAGAACCTTGTATCAACAGGGATTCAATAAGCCAAGTTGAATTATAAAATCAACACTGTGTCCTTGTTGATTGATTTAGTGTGAAATTTAATAAGTAATTTGCTGTTGTATTAATATAATTGAAAGCTTGGTAGGTGGTGAGGGTGTTGAGACTGAATATCAAGAGTTTATAGTTGTTGATTGATATTGAAACCCTTGTTTCTTGGATTGACAGGCGAGATACTGTACAAATGATGGTTCCGACTTTCTCTCCAACTCCATTCATGTTCTGAACAAGTCAAGCACATATCTTAGCAACTAAAATTGTAATTGTTTATGCTTTTTCCATATTGTAAGATTTTTCAATTTGTGTTGTTCTATGTATGTAAACTCTCTGCTCCTACCACCACAAAATCTAGAGTGGATAGAAGAGGAGACTCACTGATGTAACATGAAATCAAGATCAGATGTTATGATATGTTTTGTATCCAGAAAATCTGTCACGGAAATATCAAACTGTATCACTTCACGAAAAGAGTACACTCAAAGTACTTCGCACTTTTCTTTGGTCTCCGTGATACTAATCAAGTTCAGCCAATATACTTTTCTTGTGATAATCTTCCTAGCTCGGCCTAGAGGAAATCACTCTTCATTTACAAAATGACAAAAATCCATAACTTTATTACAGAACTAAGGAAAGTTATTCAACAATTTTAAGAGCATTACATAACATATGTTGAAATTCTGGTATGATCATTGCCAAGCTGAAGCAGAGATCAGCATTCTGTTCTTCCAACCCAGAAGCATTGCTCCATCCTTCTCTACCAGTGTATAGTGCTCCGAGTAACACTTGAGTAGACCGCTGATCACTGAGTTCACGTAACTGCTTAGAGGATACGGTCTGAATCCGGCCATCGTCATCCTGGATTTCCATTTTCCAAGCAGTTCATGTCGTTCCTCCCTATCGGTTCCCTCGCAAGCGATGATGTTTACTATCTCTTTTGCCAAGCAATGTTGTTCAACACTGATTCTCTCCTTTCGGTCACGAGGCATTGTTACGTCGATTGACTCAAACATCGCGGAATAGTAGTCGAGACTCTCGATGAACCTCGTCAGGAAGGGGGTCGAGTTTATATTTGATTCTTGCTCTACCAGAGTGGTTACTTTTGGAGAAAACGATTTGATCATCCGGAGAAGCCCGTCTCTTGGGTTCTCTATGTCGACGCTCTCGTCTGGGGTGTGGTGGAGCTGAAGAGAGAAGTTTACTGCTAGAGCCTCCCCGGGTCTTAGCTGGAGCATTTCTCGAGTCAACTGTGGGGGATAGACGGGAATTGCATGGAACTCAACCGGGATATTGAACTTCTCCGAAATCGCGGCTAAACGCTTTTCAACAAACTCCAAACCAGCCCCACGAGCATACTTCGAGACAGGATCGTCAATACCAGTTATCCGAATGTGAGGGGGCCCACCGGGCCTTGCAGCAAGTGCTTGCAAAAGAGTCATCCATTGCGTGCCTTGAGCTATCTGGAAGTCTACGATGTGTATACGAGTTTCATCCCTGCATGCTTCAGCAATAGCTCCATTTGCTGCCATATAACCAAATTTTAGATACGGACAAATCTCGTAGAGGATGTGCATATATGATAGCAAGTCCTTCCCTAAAGGCTCTTTACAACGAAGAGCACGGTATATGTTTCTGCCTGACGATTCTTTCCTTGCTACAAGTCCCTCGATCATATAGCCACCAAGTCGCTGAATCGGGTCACCGGAGATTGAGACCATACTTCTTGTAATTTCAACGAGTTTATCAAAATCTTCCAGTCTGTTTTCAGAGAGCGCTCTTGCACAGTCAACCAGAAGTTGCTTCAATTTTCCAGCAGGACTACTGTCAAAAGAAGCTGAAAATCTCACAGGACTTGCAAATATATGCGACTGCGGATCCTGAGTTGCAATCATTGATATTTGACCAGACATGTTTGTTATTCTGCTTTGGCTCAAGGACACAGCAGGTGCATTTACTTCATCGTCCTCGGAATCAGGCCCCATGAGATCAGCCTCAAGTTGCATTAAGGCATGTCTTATGCTCGGGTCACTGGAAGAGGTAAGTGAAGTTTCTGGTAAGCTATCAGAAGAAGAAGTGCTTGGTCGGTAATAGTAACCCCCAGTCTCGGCAGACGAGCTGCAAGAGGGGCTGAACCCGGATATAATTCCGGTGGAGCCTTGCTGATCTAGGCTCTCACTTTGAGTAGTTGCTGCAGGTATAGAGAACGGAGACGTAGGGGAGTTTCCTGTGTTGAATTTCGGGGAATCAAACATTGTTTCTGGATCAGTTGGAGAGGCTAGCTGGGATGGCGTGTATGACATGCCTGTACTTGTCGCACCAAATCTATGAAACTCATGAGAGTCCATGCTACAACAACATATGCTACCCTGTTACATACTATGCTGCTGTATTCACCTGTAATATAACTGTACCATCTTTGAACATCAAGATAAGCAAGCAAATCAAGACCTGCAATTTTAACAACGAGTACGTAATTTGATATGTATACATCCAATCATTACTAACAGCACAACAATAACACTACTGCATCATGACACATTTCTGTTACAAAAACACTTCTATGAGTAGTTTTGTAGTATAAGAAAACCATAAAAGAGGCACCAGGTAACATGATAAGCCATATTATGAGGATATGCAACACAGGTCAATCCCATTGTAGAAAGAAGGCTAAAAGATGCATTTACTGAAGGCAGCAAGGGTTTGGATTCAAAGGCAAAACCCCCATCTAAGACAAGTCTCCAATGTATGAAGTGAGTTAGAGGTACCAGGTAAATGTGCATTTTAGGTTTCTTTATTTACACTTACAAAAGAAAAGGATAAGGAAAACCAAGCCACTTGCAGCTTTTAGGTATGAACTAAGACCCAAAATTCAATGGTCAAATTGGAAATCAGAATATTTGACCAAAGAAAGCAAGTTGCATTCTCCTTCCCAATTTGTCAGAGGCAAAACTTTTATGATGATGTTCATGTGATTGAGCTATCTGGCGAAAATATAAAAAAACTGTAATTTTATTTCCTACTTTGGTCGGTGTTGCCGTGTTGGTATTATATGAGCTGTAAAGATTATGGATATGAGCGATATTTTCTTTATTATTCTGATATTTGAAGCATCTAATGATATCAATTCGATACCTTCTATAAACCAGATATTTAATCTGCATACATCAAACTCAAACACAGATACCTTTTATGAATATCAAACAGGCCTGAAAGTATAATGGAATCTAAACATGAGCATGCTCATGTAGATTTAATCAACTTGTTGATGAACAAATTTGCGAGATATGGAGAAAAATAAAAGCAAGCAAGATTTAGGGCAGCAAACAAAGCTGAAAAGAAACAAGAGATTAGAGAGAAATTCAGCCCTAAAAATGAAACCCTAAGTTCAATCTTAAAACCTCAGTAACACATTTGGAAGCAAAGAGGAGACTATATAAAAATGAAAAACAGAATTAAGAATAAGAATTCGAAAATACCTGAAGCCGAATCAACTGGTCCAAGCCCTGTGCAGAATCTACAAGAGTCAAATCTGGTAGTCGGCTGAGTTGACTCGCTTAATTGTTGCGTGGTAAAGAGAGAGAGGAGGGCGAAATGGCGAATGAGGAGTGAATTGGAGTAGGCGTTTATATATATATATATATATTATACGAGATCGATGATGGTAGCTGACGGTGACGGTGACGGCTGAGTGGAAATCCCGGTTAGTGTGGTTTGGTCCGGTGGGCGTGTTTGACGGAGTTGGGTTCTGAAGAAAGTTGACGAATGTCTCTAAGCCGACCACACATCGGAGAGGTTAATGCATTAGGTACAACACTTTGGGTTATTATTTAAAGAAAACAATGCTCTTCTTTTTCATGTCATTTACTAAATAATTTATTATTGATTAACATCCACTTTCACCAAACCCATAATTATTTAATCATAATAACATACCCTTTATTCCATCTTTCACGTGCGATAGTATTCCCGCAACAAATGAAAGACTTATCCACAATAAAAAGAGTATTAACTCTCAAACATGGTTTGCTAAGCTTCAAAGTAATATCCAAGACATTTGTTTACATTTGAATCCTAGAAGCAACCAAAGACCGAGCCAAATGTAGGTCAAACACACAAGGCAAGGTTGGATGCAGGGTTAATGATATATGAGTATCTTTGGACCTAGCTCAGCTCGAAATGAAGACCGAGGGTAAAATTGTCTAATATTCAGGTCAAACTAATCCGGTCAAACTCGATTTATATAAGCATATATATGGACATTCAATTGGAATTTGGAAGGATGAACGTGCTCCATGGTTGTATTTTACAATCCATTAACTATTTTAATTTCAACATAATTATTCTTTAATGACTATAGGGTTATGTTTTAATTGTTAGACCTTTAAGTTAGTTTTAAGCCCATCTTTTATTTCTTTTTGTTGTGATCTTTCAACGAGTTACTTCAGAAATAGAGAGAAAAAGACAAAACGTTTTGTAGTTTTGCTGCACAAACCTTACAGCTAGGGTTTTCAATATACTTTGGTGGATTATGAATACAACCCTAAACTTATCTATTTATAACTATAAATAGATAGAATCCTCTATAAATAGATAGAGTCTTATGACAAGATAGAATTCTATAAATAGATAGAATTCGTACCACGGGGGCTCCGCCTGATACCACCCCGCACCCCCTGTCGTTTCGGGCCCATTAATCCATGGGCCCAAAATATGTTTCTCCTGGCCCATTGTATTAGTATACCTAGATTTATTGTCTTATTATAACAATCTCCACCTAAACAACATAATCTAATACAAAATTTGGAAACACATATACAACTCCAATCTTGTCGCCAAATCCTCATTGTTTCTCTTGACAGGGGGCTTTCTCACTCATCTAACAACGAGTGACATGAACCAAATCCAAGCAATGCTTGAATTTGTCTGTGGTAACTAGTTTGGTCTTCATATCAGTTGCATTCTGAGAAGTGTGCACCTTCTCCAAGATGATCTCACCAGAAGCTTCTAGCCGTGCCTTGTACCTTATGCCTTCTTTCTCTGAGATGCCTTGTTTCTTCTTGAACACTCATTTGCATCCTATTGCCCTCTTACCTGTTGGAAGAGGAACCAGCTCTCACGTCTTGTTCTTATGGAGAGATTCCATCTCCTCAGCCAAAGCACCTACCCATCCTTCTTTCTCCTGACTATGAATAGCCTCTCGAAAGTTGGATGGATCATCTGTGCCAATGACTAGAGCATAATTAACCATCTCCTCAAAACCATATCTTATAAGGGCCCTTGTGATGCGTCTGCTTCTGCCAGAAACAAGACTCTCTACCTGTTGCTGTTGCTGATCTACATCATGCTCCCCACCTGCTGGTGTAGGTGTGCTAGAATCTGAAAGCTCCACCTCCACCGCTGATCTGGATTCAGTCTCTGTAACTACAGGTTTCTCAACTTCCTTGGCATGTATAAGCATTGCCTGTTCATCAAATACAGTATCTCGACTGGTCATTCGTTTCTTTGCTACAGGATCCCAAAACTTGAAACCCTTCACACCTTTCTCATAACCCAGAAAAATGCACTTCTTAGACTTTGCATCCAGCTTTGTTCGATCATCACCTGGAATCAACACATATGCTGGACTGCCAAAAATCTTCAAATTTGATAAGTCTAAATCAGAACCAGTCCATACCTCATCTGAAACCTTCCCGTCAAGAGAAGTTCGGGGTGATCTATTTATCAAATAGACCGTCATGCTCACTGCCTCTGCCCAGAATTGCTTTGGAAGCCCTGCATTCAATCTAAGACACCGTGCTTTTTCTGCAATGGACCGATTCATCCTCTCATAAACACCATTCTGTTGTGGTATCTTCCGCACTGTATAATGTCTCTGAATGCCATGCTCACCACAAAAACTCTGAAACTAAGAATCCGTGTACTCTGTCCCATTATCAGATCTCAAATACTTCACTTTCCTCCCTGTCTGATTTTCCACTTCTGCCTTCCATAGCTTGAACTTGCTGAAGACCTCAGATTTATTCTTTAGAAAATACACCCAGACCTTCCTTGAATAATCATCAATGAAAGTGACGTAATACCTAGATCCTCCTAGTGACGACACGTGAGTTGGTCCCCACACATCAGAATGCACATAATCAAGAATTCCACCTGTGTTGTGCTGACCTATCTTAAAAGACACCTTGGATTGTTTTCCCATCACGCAAAACTTGTAGAAGTCGATCTTACAACTCTTCACACCATCCAGCTCGCTTGTGAAGCTCAATCATCCCCTTTTGCCAATGTGACCCAGGCGCATATGCCACATAGTTGTGTAATCTGTCTCAGAAGCCACGGCTGCAACTCCACCTGCAACGGTACTCCCTACCAACCGGTAGGTATTACCCGATGTAATCTGCCCCTTCATAACTGTCATTGCCCCCTTGCTCACCTTTACACATTCCTTTTCTGTTTTGAAACAAAACCCTTTCACATGTAAAGTCCCCAAGGAAATCAGATTTTTCTTTAGAGATGGAATGTGACGCACGTCAGTCAATGTTCGAATCACACCATCGTGCATCCTCACCTTTATCTGCCCAATGCCAACAACATCACAGGCCTTGTTGTCTCCTAATCGGACGGAGCCAAAAGTTCCAGACTTGTACGTCTCAAACCAATCTCTATTCGGAGTCATGTGAAACGAACATCCCGTATCCATGATCCAGACATCTGAGTAGTTGCCTGACGTCACAGAGAGAATATCGGAATCTGCACCATCTGAGTCATCTTTCTGCACCACGTTTACTGATCTTGAAGATTCCTTTGACTTCATATCTTCGTACTTCTTCTTCCTGGCAGGACAATCACGTTTGAAGTGACCCTCCTCCTTGCAGAAGTAACAAGTTACTGGTTTTTTACCCTTGGACTTAGACCTGGATTTCTTGTTGCTTCCTTCTTGCTTCTCTTTCGTCCTCCCTCTATCCGGGTTGCCTCTAACAACCCTTCGCTTTGAGAATTCTCACTGGTATGTTGTCGTCGTTCGGCTTGTGAAAGCAACGCTGTTGACACCGTATCAAGACTTATTTCGTCTTTCCCACACGTCAACGTCATCACCAGATTCTCATATGAAGAGGGTAGAGAACATAGCAAGATCATAGCTTTATCTTCATCTCCAAGTTTTACATCCACCCGAGCCAAATCCCCAATAATTTGATTGAAAATATTCACGTGTTTCACCAAGTCAGATGTGAGACCCTATTCTTTCGGACCGAGATCGGACCATAGCCGAGATTGGCTTTGGGTCGAGACTGACTTTTTCGCACCCGTGGGCCTGACTGTCGCCCCTGCGGGTTCCCGCCCCTACGGCTCAGAAGACCGCGCCTGCGGATTTTTCTGGCGGCTACAGCCGGCTTTGTTGACTTTGTTGACCCGTGCTTTACCTTTGCTTATGTCTTTCCTTGCTCTTGGCTGATCAAGGGTTTCCATCCTCACTCCTTTCTTCAGTTTCCCACGTTCTTCTAGCTTCTTCCTAGCTTCACCTCGTTTCCTTTGATCTTGTTCTTGGTTTGGAAGAGTTTGGTTTGAGATTTATGTGTGTGGTGGCTTTTGTGGTTGATGACTGTGAGTTTGCTGAGCTTGGAAGCCAGCCTTGGTGTGTGTTGATCTTCCCTGCAGCCTAGGACCACAGTGGTGGTGAGTGATCTTCTCTTTCTCTTCTTCCTTTCTTGTTTTTCCTCTTCCTTAGCTTAAGATTAGATGTATGTTAGGGTTGTTGATGGTTGGTATGTGTATGTGCATGTGGTGTGTGGATTTGGAATGGTAAGGACGTGATTTGATCACGTGAAAAGCCGAAGAAGAATCACGAGATCTTGTTTTGCACTGTCGCCGCCCCCGCGCCGGAAACCGCCGCCCCTTCGGAGACCATGCCATCGCGCCCGCGCCAGCGCCTGCGTCGTGCCTGCGTTAGCCTGCAGCCTTGTCACCGCCCCTGCGGATTCTACCTGCCGCACCTGCGGGTGATCTCTTCCGCCCCCTGCGTTCTTAGTTCACGCAGGTGCGTCTTGTTCCGGGACTACCTATAGTTAGGTTGTTCCTTTCCTTTCTAGTATGAGGAATTTAGTACCATGCTAGGATTCGGATGTTGACGAGTATGATACAAAAATGCCGGTTAGGGCTTTGAGGTTTACGAGTTGGATATGATCCCTTATGGATCCCTTGGGTCTAGGTGTGACCCCCTTTGTGTGATAGTAGATTGATATATCTATGTGTGCCTTATATAGGTTGTGTTGTCCTCCAGTTTGGAGTGGACGTTTCTGAGAGTTGTTCGTAGCGAGTTACTTCTGAGATCGAGGTAAGTCCATAGGACTTACTTAGCTACTATCCTTATATTGGATGTATGCTTGAGTGGTTTGTGTGTTATATGCTTTATAGCATGTGTTATTATGGTCACCGACTTATGTTATATTGACCGCCCATTGTAGTGGTTGTGATAACCTTTCCCTTTCATCCCGTCGTGGAGTCTGGGAGGTTCTCTGTAGTCATGCCAGATCTGGTATACGGGAAGGACCCTCACCACTCCCATAGGTACACGGGAGGTGTGTTGATACTACTCCAGCTGGCTATTGCACTAAGAGGCGAGGATTATATTCCTCGTGTCACCTATCTTCATATATATCTATTTATACGATTAAGTGATTCGACTTATTAAAGATAATAAACCGGGTAAATGTTTGATATCATGCTGAAGTGTTTATTATTTCTGATGTGTGTTTGTGCTCTAGCATCTTCTTATATATGTGTATAGTTAGCTAACGGTTTCATACCGTGTTGTAGATCTTTTTCACGATAGGAGAGCTGCAGAGTGATCCGGAGGGGTGATCTGCTGAGGGTTCCGTACACGGGGACGATGTCGTGGTTGGGATATTTATGTTGTACGGGTTTATGTTTTGACTTTTGTACTCAACAGTACCTTGTATCACCTTTTTGATATGTATATATATATATATATATATATATATATATATCAGTTTTATGTTTTGTTTTAATCTATTGGTGCCTTGTTGTAAGATTCAGTGAAGTTGTTGTCAGGCTAGGGTCAGGATCCATTGTGAGATCCTAGCCCAGTAGCACTCCGAGTCCTACGGATTTGGGGGTGTTACAAAGTTGG